>JAEIFT010000024.1:0-1200000 GCA_018904225.1 Lordiphosa mommai
ATTTTCTCAAAGTCAAAGCACAGAGATGAACGCAAATCATAAAATATGACCACGATCTCGCCCCATATCCAAAATGTAAATATTATATAAGTATATATAAGGTACATAAGTTTTTATGGATTCAGCAGATCCCAGATATTCGTCGAAAAACTGGTCTTTAATTTCGGTTTCACCCACACTTTACTGTTTTAATAGTTACCAACCCGCTCAACCAGGGCGCACGCCCTTTATCTCATGTGACAATTTTAAAAGATTGATGGACAAAACTTTTCGAGACTTTTGGAAACGCTGGAAAAATTATAAAATGATCATACTACGTCAGAGTCCAGGGATTATAAAACTTTTGCTTATCTGTTTGAGAATAGCGTCAAGTCAAATAAAGGCACAAATGCATAAACCATTATAAATTTATTAAACATATCCATAATTTGAATTTGTCCAGACTTGTTCTAAAAAGTAATTGCATTAAGTAAATCTCACTGAAACATTCTTATTTTTTTCTCTATTGTGAAATTTTAAACAAAAATATTGGGCTGCTATTCCAATCAAAAATTATATTATAATAAAAAAAAATTACTGATTCTAACAACTTAGGCTAATTCGTTTAAAATATATTAATCAAGGCTGCAAACCCTTCAAATTTCTGGTCTTAAGTTTAAGATTTAGCTCACAGACTTTTTTATGTAATCATCGAACCCACGGTTTTAATTTCGGTGCTTTTCTTTTTTTTTTTTTTCCTTTATCGGAGACTAATCCAACAAATTGGTATTATAATTAAATATTGAATATTTTTATAAAACATTCCCTAAATATCGTAACTGGATTTTTCTCACCTTCGTTACTGTATTTAAAAATTTCTAAAAGTCTTAACTCAAATAAAGGTGAATTAAAATATAATCTAAGATACTTTATAATTGTTTAGGTGAAAATTAATTCAAATATAAAGCTCTCAAAAGAAATATTTTTTTCTTACTTCTTTAAAAACAAAAGGAGAAACTTTTGGGAGGTTACTAATTTTAAAATTTCGGTTATCAAGAAGTGTATCCAACGGAACCGGTTACAAGAATATAATTTTTGAGCCGGTTGGAAGTCCAGGTATTAATATTTGTTTTGTTCTAAGAAAGTGGTATTAACTGGTTTTGAAGACAAATAATATATTCAAATTATTTTATATTTAGTGTACCGATTTTTCATCTTACAAATTTTGTAATTTATAAACCTGAGACACTTAGTAATTAAAAAGAAGATTAGAAAAACCAGTCCTAAATCTATACAAAATATTAATTTCAAATTTCAGTTCTTAAGTCAGCACTATTGTTCCTTGCGTTCCTATGACATTTCACAGTTCCTTTTGTTACCTTTTCTTAATTCACTTGAATGCATTTGCGTTTGGTCACTTTTAGCACATTCACTTTCGCAATTGCCATTTATTTGAAACACATTAATTCTGGTTCTGGTTTAATTGATCGGGTTTCGTCTTGGCAATTAGCTTTTTCAAATATTTTGAGTTCGCATTTGTCGCCGCACTGACTTACTGCACTTTGCTCGTTGGCACCTGTTTTGTTGGTATTGCGTTATATGTGGGGAGAAGAGTTCGCTTTTGGATGCAGCTGGTTAAGTGGACGTTGTCGCACTAAGCGCCAAAGAGACGCGTCTTCGTTTTTATACTACATACACGTTGTATGATTTAACAAAATTCGTTTGGGATATTGCTTCAAAAAATCCAAAGCCACATCAAGTAAAGCGACAACAACAATAACGGCAGCAGCAGCAGCAACAGCAGCAGCGGCAGCAGCACCAACTTGGCTTGGTAGCTAATATATTGTTGTTTATTTTACGCTATTGGTTGATGTTTTTGTATAAGCAAAACTAACCAAACAATAACTCCAAGCTGGGCATTTTGATTTTGTTACAGACATGAGTAAAAATACCTACTTAAATATAAAAAAAAAACTACTTCATTGGAATTATAAAAATTAAGCTAATACACGTAGTTGAAATCATTTTACTGCATCAATAAAACAAGTTGAAACAAATTAATGTTAACCGCATTTGACATTTAAGTCTTTTGCAATCGCAAATCTTCAATCTAATTAAAGCAAAGTCATATCACGTGGGAGAAGGAAAATCAGACAGGTACACCCCCAATCGCTGTTGTGTGGCCACTTATGATAACCTTTTTTATCGGGATTCAAATTCTTTTGGTTAGTTTCAAAACTGACGTGTTTTTGTTAAGATATTTGATCATAAACACAACTCAAACAATTTTATTTTTGGTATTAGAATTATTATTATTTTTTGTGAATTTGTTATTTATTTTAATAATAAACTTTGTATTTTAATAATTATTCTCAAAACCAATCGAAGGCTGTTAACCCCAGAGAAGCCAACCTCAGTTGGCATTGTGAGCGCCATCTTTAATATTTGACAGCATAAAACTGTCTTTAGGGTTGCCAAGTAAAACTTAATAATTGGGGCGAAAATATATTCTTCAATTTTTATTTAAACATTTAAGGAAATATTTTATTAAATATTTACAATATTTTACTAATTTTTATTATATATAAAAAATAATATAGTAGTTGGATATTTGGTTTGCATCTTCAGCCTCTTTTCATCCTTGTAAGATGTTCTATGAATAAACGTAGCTTCCGTGTTCTTTAATTTCATATTTCAAACTGAGGTATGTCACGAAATGCATGTTGACTCCTTTTCTGTATACTTTGCTAACCAATAATTTCCACCCTCTGATTCTGACGATTACTTTTCAATACTTATGCCAAAAACGGTTAGCGAAGGACTGCATGTTCGCCGGCGCGGACATTTATAATGCACCGTAGTCACAATCGTCCCGAGTGACCTTGTTGAAGGCTAGGCGAGTACTGATTGGCTTTGCGTGCTTTTTTACTCTCTTTGCGAAGGGCTCGCTATGTGTTCGGCTCGTGTCTGTGTGAATTTGCCGAATGTGTTCGGACAGCTGTGTCTTGGACGACGACGTCTGATTTAAATCTACTCGAAACGTAAATGCATCTTTGTGCACTGCACCATCACACTCTCTCGTTGCCACACGTCTAAGATGCTACTTAAGTATATTCAATTCAAAAAATTCTTTTAACTGGGCCATAGATACTCAAATGGTCTTGCATTAACATTTTACATAGCACACTATAGCGTACCTGCCTTGTATGAAATCATTTTTTTGGAGAAATTCTTTGCAGCTCTTGGCTCAAAAAATTCAGTATATTTTATAAAGAATTTCGTAGAAAACCAAAATTGGATATTTTAAGTTTTTGCGAAGCTCTATGGCTTTAATGTTTCCAATTTCTCCTTAACTTAACTTTTAACTTTAAGTGAAATTCGGAAAGTGTCAAAAAAATATTTTGAACATTTCACAAACTGGGAAACAAACAACCTGATCGGAGGACGAGCTGCAAAGAATTTCAAATGTCAAAAAACGTATGGAAAAAAGTACGCCCTATAGCACACCTTGCCTCGTTGAATGATAATGATGCTTAGAACCGTTTCTCATCTTCATGTTTTTTAAATCTCGGTGGATATCGAGAAAATGTATGTGGTCAAATTTAAAGCCAAGTTAAAGCAACATACATTTAGGCAATATACATGTTCTTAATATCCACCTATATTTTAAAACTATGATATACTAGGATTCACCTATATTTAAAAAACATGCGATGAGAAAACGGCACTTTGTGTGTCCTTCATCCATCTTTATTTACTAGTTCAGATCATACATAGTTCATCGGTCCGAACAAGTGCGATTTAAGTCAGCAGTATCAGAAATCGTTTTCGTTCTTCTTGGGATCCGTATTGATGAGTCCATAGTCTTTCCACCTTATTTTATTGCTCTCTTAGCACTTTTCTTTATCACTTTTCTCAGGTGCCTTCTCGACAACTTAACCACTTCTAAGCCCTATCAATGTGACTCTTATTCCACACTCTTTTTTATCGGAAACACATTTTTGTTTTTTTTAGCTTATGGAGAAATTATTGCTCAAATCATTATATAAGTTTAAGCATACATACATAATGCAGCCATAAAACAGCGCATCAGACAATTTGTTGAATTAACAAATTAATTAAATTAATAAGTAAATAACTAAGAATTTAAAACAACTATTTAGCATATGCCTAACATATCGTAGAATTTTGAAATTTAATAGCTTGTTGGACGAGCGTTTTTTTCTCGAAAAAGTATTAATTTTCCATTAATTTCTTCACAAAATTATGAAATCTGCTCGAGCATAGTTCTTATTAATAGTCAAACAAATGCCTCATTTGATTAGATTCAAAAAATTTCCAAAGTTGAAATTTAGCTATTCTTATTGTTTAATTGTTTTTTTGTGGGACACCTAACGTAGTGACATTCTAAAAAACTGCTGAGGGAACTTTTAAGCGACTACTTATCGAATATGAAAGTAAAGCAGGATGACGGCTGATCGACTCTAAGTGTCTTCAATTGACTTCTGTTAATTTCAGAGTTAATTCTTGTAGATTCCTTAGCGATTCTAAGCGCCTCCTCAGCTTCTTTAGCAACTTTAAACTCGCTCAAAAAGAGTAACAGGCGAACGTGAATGAATAATATATTGTATATTTCTTACTACTTTCTTTTCACTTTCTACGTTTTAAACTTCCTTTATCTTCTTTCTTTTGTTGTACATTTTTTAATTCTATCTTTCTAATTCTTACTCATATTTACCCTCAATTCAGTCTAGTATACCATACTTTACTCTCATCTTTTATCCAGCTCCCAGAGTGAAGCCTACACATAGGGCATCAAATGGTCAATATGGGCGACCCCCAAAGACACCTAGCCTAGCCGTGTTTATTCCATTCATCTTTATTTCGTGCGCAGAGAAGAAGACGACGCGTGAGCAACCAACAGCCACACGTCAAAGCCGAGAGCTGATGCTGCCTTCGTCTCCTCGTCTTGACCCAAGCGCAGTCGCAACGCTTCGACTGCGACATTTCCAGCTGAAAAAAAAAAAACAAAAAACGATGCGCTATGAAGCTGACGCTGACGCCTGTATGCTTTTAGGGCCAAAAAGCCAAAATCCGTCATTGTACCTATAATCGTGGCCAACTCTCCGCTGCCGCTTTGGATGTTGTCATGCTGTACAACTGTACAACAGTTTCAGCGCCTGGTCATCCCGAACAGGTATTAGTTAGTCAAACTTTTGGGACGCCCAGCGTCCGCTTCGTGATGGTGATAGATTTTTGCTGTAACCAAATGGCAAACGGTCATGGCGACAATACGGCAAAGCGATTGCTTGGTCGTTATGGGAAATGGGCGCGAGGGTACACAGAATATGATGACGGAGACGGACTTGTGTCTAGGGCTAAAATCTACATACTTGTGCATTAACAATGCAAGTGTTGAAACCACAATATAAAAAAAAAAATATTAAACAAAAAAAAAACCAACATTCTTTGCCCTGTCATGAAGTGTTAAATGCAGGAAATAAACGAAAACGAAAGGGAACCTCAAGCCGATGGCAATTTATTTGTTCTTAGCCTAACAACTACTCAAACAAGTTGAAGCCAAATTTTTACTAATTTATTGACCAAACGCAAAAATATTAAAAATTTTTTCAAAATTCTGGTTTGATGATTTAGCCCAGAGGAGGGAGTTGTCACAGACTCATCATTTGTAACAATTGCGAAAACAGCCAAAAAAAAAAAACACAAACCCGTTTTAGTACTTTGACCAGCTAACTGAGCCCACATAAAATCGCTGACAAATTTCATTGATGTGTAGAAAAGTCAGTTATGTGCATACACACAACTTTGACATATTGTTAGGCCCAGGCTAGTGAGGCTTGCTACATCCCACATAGACCCAACTCTGGCCCGCCCAGAGTTAAGTCAATTACTTGAACTTTGTTATGCCTCAATTCATGAACAAAGGTAATGGACAACCCATAATGCCATGAATGAAATTTTAAATGTGTTGCCAAGGTGAGAGGCACCGTTTCCTCGATGTAATTCGATGATTTTTTTATATTATCCGTTGAGAAACTGATGCGTCACTGCCAACTGGCTCGACATTTTTATTATTTTATAATTTTACCTGTTGGTTTCTTCAACTTTCTGTCCATACGAATTTCACACTCCTGGGACAATTTGTTGAAATGTAGATCGATAATGGTCTTTCGTTAGGGTAATGTGCTGCCTGGTATAATGAGCTGCAACCTGAACCCGCATAGCTGCGGGTTAACGTTAGCAGCGACCCCTTCATTAATGTTAAACAGGTGTTGATTTTCGGTTTTGGTATTTACATATTGAAAACTGCAATGTGACTAGGATAAGGATCCTTTCTAGATCATTTTAGGTGCGCTAAACATGGATCTGTTTTTGAAAATGATAAAGAGATTGTTATTCAAAGCCAGAACCATTTAGGTTCATCTGATGAAGTTGTTTAATCCGTTTGAAAAATTCCAGTTGGTTTAGAACACCGAAACTTTGAAATGTTGTCATTTTTGTCAAACAAATAGGTCCAGTAGTTTATTTAAGATCTAGCTTTTTATAGAGTATATATATTCTTGATCAGCATCAATAGCCGAGTCGATATAGCCGTGTCTGTCTGTCTTTCTGTCAGTGTTTATGAACGTATCGATCTCAGAAACTATAAGAGATGGAGCCACGTTCTTGGGAATGAAAGTATGTATATACCAAACGCAGATAAAGTTTGTTTCAGATTTGGAAAATCCCACCACCCCCACAAACCGCAAAAAACTGTCAGAGCACCAATTTTAAAGTTAGATTCTTGTGATTTAAAACGTTAAATGCATTTCAGTGATTCAACAGGAAGCGGAAGTCCAGCGTCGCGGCTGTGGCGTCAGTTGTGTAAGTTTTTTTTTTGTATAGGGGGAAAAGCATTGAAAGCCTTAGAGTGTGGGACTTGGTGTTCCTCACCCACTAAAACCACCCCTATTCTCCGATCCCCTCTCGCGGTACCACCGCTAAATATTACTTCACAAGGGGGAGATGGCATGAAAGCCTCAACTAGATCCCTGTCTAGGATTTCGAATTGAATTGCGCTGTCTTTCAGCGCGACGCAAGGTCTTGATAATTTCAGTGTTGTGTGTGTGCATGTGTCTGTGAGTGTCCCCCAATCGTATGATAAATATAACGCTATATTCTCACCCCCTTAAAAGTTGAATTTTGGTGTATAAATGGCATAACAAAAGAAAAAAAGTACAAAAAATTTTAGTTTTAGGGGTTTCGCAATGGATTGCTCGATTATTTAATTTATTAGAAGTTGGCGTAGACTACGATTCAAAATATGACCCTTCACAAAAAGGAATCCTTGTTTCCAATACGAATAATTTGTTTTGCTGACTTGTGGTGCATATTTATAAACGCACACACTTTATTTTACCATAAAGGCCGTTAAAGACAGAATATCATAAAAGTGTTAATGAGAAGTGAAAAGGAATGAAAAATAATAGCTCATAAGACATGCAAGACAATAACACAAATATTATTTCTGTTTGACTTATATGTAAATAAGTGATTTTCCGCTGATGCATTACTACAAATGCATTTAGCTATTTTCCGTTATCACGCCGGTTCAACACAAGATTTCAGATGGTTAGAGTTAGGTTTTCCGATATTACCTTATGGGGGGACACTCTACAATGGACTACGACAATGGACTACAGCGCTCTTGCTTGTTTATTTTGTTGTTTTGTTGTTTGTTTGTTTTTTTCCATGCTTTTTAGGTCAAAGCGCAAGAAAGTCGATTGAAACTCCACCATGTAAAGGTATTAAGCAGAGATCTGCAAATGACAAAACTCATCGAATACCTTAAATAGATTGAAGCAGTAATTAAAATATTATAAGATTTTCGTGTTTACATGCTTCAACCAAATTTTGAATTTTAAAATTAACCTCAAGGTTCTTGTCAGGGATAATTATAACCTGTCAAGCCAGATACAGCCAAAAACTTTAAATTGAAATTAGGTATGTTTTTTTCTCGATAAAATCGTGCTTTGATCTTATAGAAAAAGTAACTTCGTCGCTTAAATTAATATAATTATTAAATCCTCACAATTGCTGGTAACTATTTCTAGTCAATCTGTTTGAATGAGAGCAGTAGTTCCTAAATTCCTTGAGTTATTATGAACATTTCAGATTAACAATGTTACAGAAATATGCTTTTCACTTGTTAATCATGACAATAGCAACAACCTCAACATAAAAAATTACAATACCTAATGCTCAGTATTGACTTCAACAAAACTGCTGGCAAAACAAAAAAGTCCCCATACAAAATTTGTACACAAAAATGTTGATTGATTGTTTTTTGTATGGAGATTTTTTGTTTTGTCAGCAGTTTTGTTGAAGTGTATACTGAGCATAACTATTGAATATATTTTTAAAGAATTTGTATATTATTTATAGATTTTCATAAAAAAATCTTACATTGGCAGTTAAATTGTTAACGTTTGACGTGACAGGCACGAAACTTAAGAAAACGCTCAATACTAAACTATTCCTAATGATAAAATCATTCCTTACCGAAGCACAATAAGGGTGATTCAGGATGGCCTTGCATCCCACATAGAGAGAATTAAAGCAGGATACAATCTTACAGTACCTGTTCAGGAGTATTTAAAGAGGTTTGAAAACAGGGCTTGCACGCGGAACATCTACGTGAACCCTGAGAAGTGCATCAACGTCGTGTACACTCCCAGAAGAGGCATTTCGGAAGTATTTCTGCACGGAGATGTTTTAATGCCTGACACTATAAAAAGTGGCTGAAGAAGAAAATAAATGCCTAGAAGTCACTTTATTTTTTTATTACTTATTTTTTATTTTGAAAAAATTTTTTTTTTTTTTTTTTTTTTTTTTTTTCTCCCCTTTTCTTCCCATTAAATTATTTTTTTTTAATTTATTATAAAAATTTTTTTTTTATTTCTTTTTTTTTTTACTACCGTGTAACTTTGACAAACGACTCACCTTGGGATAGCACATTAAGAATTTAACGGGCAGTTTTAGAGCTAAGGCGTTAATAGCTGAGCTGTCTTTACTATGCCAACAATAAACTCTTCCTGAAAACAAACAAAACATTCTTTCAGGCTACCTACCTGGCGATACGGTATTCAAGTTTTGTTTACTCACCAGAACCTACTTAAACAAAACAAGGACATTCCAGGCTAACGACAAATCACAGGAGCTGAGTGATTCATTCCACGACAGATAGAGGAAAAAATGCCCATCTTTTTGAGGTGCAGCACTGAACAACACAGCATCACAGATTTTGTTGTATCAGCTCTTGTTTCCAAGATATGGATTTCTAGTACTTTTTGTCCTTAGGATTTTATTGAGGTCACATTAGGCCTAAATTTCCGTATTTATCTGGCCTATTCGATAAACATATCAATGCTTCTGTAAAAAATCAAACGCGCAATATTCGTACTTGCGAAAGTGTTCAAAGTCAGACATTACTCGATTTATGGCTATTTTTACAAAATAAATTGATCCCTTAAATTTTAGCCATTTTGAGGGAGAAGACTTTTTAGAAGACGAAAGATCAATGAAATTATAGCTAGGAGGAGACTCCAGAGAATCCATACCACAGTCTTGGCTTACCGAAGGATCTAGGCATAGGCGACCACCTTTCTCATCCTTATTCCCCTATCTAAACTCAATCCTCAAACCCATCTGCTACTTCGGCACAGACGAAGTTAGTTAAAACTTTGTCACTTATCATCATCTCTTTTACTTACGTACCATCTACACTTACTTTGACTTACCCATCCCTGCGGTTATGCTACACTTTTTACAATACGCTCAAGAAATGTAGCATACTTTTATGCGTGAAACGCAGCAGTATTGTTTTGATGAAAATCAAAGCCTACAACATATGCACTTTCAATGCCGTACATCAACATAAATCATTTATTGTTTTTTTTATAATTTTTATATAATTTTACACACATTTTATAGACATGTAATACCATTTAACAAATGTATATATATATATATGTATAGAAAGATAATTGGTATGTATGTAGTTCTGAAACATAAATGACAAGCGTTGTTCGTCTAAATACTTTTGAAACATGGTAACATTTTGTATATATATATATATATATGTATATAACATTTGATAGACAACTATACAGGAATTGAGGTTACTTTTAATAGTAACCAATTGTTTACCAGGACTCCCCACGAGCCGATTTATACGAAAGTTTCCAAAACTGAGAAGAGAATTAAGCTTATGCCTAAGACTGACCGTGTCCCTCCATTTGTTCGCCTTCCTCCACTATAGGTTGCTTATCCTCCAACTTACTGCGACCCATAAAACGTTCGAGTACGGTATGCTTGACCACCCCACTACCACCACCACCCACACGACTTTTAAACGAACCCCAATGCAATTTACCCGCTTCCGAGGAAGTCATTAAAATGGAATACGAGGAGCAGGCCTCACCCTCTTTGCTATGGTGTATGCCATAAAGAAAATATACCACCATACCTATGGATACCCACACAAAGAAACGCACCCAGGTCACAGCATCCAAATGTACCATTAGCATTATATTACAAAATATGCCCAAAGCGGGCACAAATGGTACCAATGGTACCTTAAAGTTTAAACCTCTGGTATTCTGATGGTGTACAGCCATAATGGCCACACAGGTACTGGCAGCAAATATAATGAAACCATAGATAAGCAAAGCCCACCAGGTGCCCGTATATAACTCGGTCCAGGACACCTTCAATTGCAAACAAATGGCAAAGCTCAAACAGATAAACAACATGACCGCCACCAAGACCACCGAACCCGGCTCAAAGCGACCCAGTAGAGGCTCAAGCCAACGGAATTGTGTTTTCAAACGACCAGCCAAAGCTCCCTCTATCAAATCACTGGTAGGTGAAGCCGTATCCAAACTGCTAGCTTGAGAAACTTCCTCATCATCGTCATCATCGGCGGTATCGGGTGTATCGGGTGCATATATGGGCTGATCCAGCCTAGTCAGGGGTCTATAACGTAAAATTATGACACTAGCCGAGACTATGGTATAGGCCAACAGAGTGCCAATTGACATGAATTCCACCAATTTGGCCAGATCAAAAACCAAAGCCAATAAAGCACTCAAAAACCCAGATACCATTAGATTCAATAAAGGCACCTGGGTGGTGGCATTGATCTTGCCAAAACAACTAAAAAGCAAACCATCCGTGGCCATGGCATACATGCAGCGGGGCAAAGCAAATAGTGAACCCAACAGGGTGGTGGTCATGCCACAAAGAGCTCCTATCGAAATGATATATTTGGCCCAGGGTAAATTCAGTTGACCAAATGCCTCGGGTAAAGAAGCGGCCGGATTAATCTCACTAATGGGTATCATAAGAGTCAAGGCAGCACTGACCAATATATAACCCACGGTGACCACGCACAAAGAAATAACCGTGGCTATGGGTATGGATACAGAAGGATTTTTAGCCTCCTCCCCGGAAGTGGCTATAGAATCAAAACCCACAAAGGCATAGAAACAGGTAGCCGCACCCGCAATAACCCCACCCACACCATAGGGCAGAAAACCACCCTCGGCCTCGGACCAATTCTTGGTATCTGCATACCAAAATCCTACGCTTATAACCAAAATCATGACGCCTATATTGACCAGGGTAAGAAAACTATTAAAAACCGCAGTGGCCTTGACACCAATGGCCAAAGCTGAAGCATACACCAGACACACCAGAAAAGCCAAAACATCCGGATATTGAGCCAATCCCGGCTCATGTAGTCCACCCAGTAGCGAGAGCGTGGTATTGCCAATCCAACCGCCTAGCATAGAATCCACATAACCGCTCCAGGCTCGAGCCACCGATGCAGCACCCAGCATATGTTCCAGCAAGATGTTCCAGCCAATGACAAAGGCCCAGAACTCACCCATGGAGATATAGGTATAAACATAAGCCGACCCAGCCTTGGGCACACGTGTACCAAATTCAGCATAACACAAAGCAGCCAACATGGACACAAAGCCAGCCAGAATAAAACTCAAAATAATGCCAGGTCCTGCCATTTCCTTGGCCACAGTTCCGGTTAAAACATAGATGCCAGCTCCCACCATATGGCCAATGCCTTAAGAAGGAAATTCATATTAAAATCTTTTTAAAAGTAACCCTCTTCAATCTCTTACCCAGCAGAGCTATATCAAAGGTGTTAAGACATCGCTTTAAAGGTGTCTCCATGACGTCAGCTGGCACCGGTTTGGTGCGATTCATTTTTGTGCAAAGTCCTGACATTATGTGCCCCAGTATGGCACGTCTAGAGCTTGGCATTTTGACGACCTGCTTTAGTTGATTCAATAGCCAATCCCAATGTTTTTGGTTTCTCTTTTAAAGCATGGCTAAATATTGAGTTACTTTTTTTTAAAGTTATTTTTTCAGGATTTTTCACAGGTATTTTTATTTGAGCTCGTATGTTTCACTTGTTGTACACAAACAGCTGTCTTTATATCGATTTTTCCTTCCCTAACGCCCACCTACTTCCTTCACCAAAAGCTTCAATATGTGCATTAAGCACACAGCTTTGGGTCAGTGAGCTTTTTTTTTGGGGGAAATGCTTTTAATGAAGACTTTGGAATCCTTTGGGACATTTGAGAAAATGTGTCTGTTAAGATAAGTTTCGGATTATCTTATATCTCGGTAATATTTACACTCAGAAAAAAATCCTGTTTTTCGTACTCTCAATAGTGGGGTAAGTCCGTTTTTTTCTTATACTGAGAACGGCGGGCTTAAGGTAAGAACGCTTTTAATGAGTCCGGACGTTCCGCGTATAAGAACCATCCGGTCTTATTATTGGAACGGAATAAATTGTATTGCTAACTTCCCCCGCACTCCCCGTCCCACCTTTTCCTCACTTATAGTGTTAAAGAGAGTCGGTAATTTTTCAAGAACCATTTCAAGAACGTATTTTCTCAACGTTTCGAACGGATGGTATACTTTTGAGCAGGGCTGCAAACCCAAATCATTTTTCGGAGCTCCGGTTCGCGGGTTCGAACCAAAATTTACCAATGGTTAAGGTTCAGAAAATAAAGGTTCAAGGTTTTTGTGATAAGGTTTTGGTTCGAACCTTTGTTCGTCCAAAGTTTTCCGTTTAAAGAAGAATAATTAAATCGTTAAAAATATACAAAATATTACAGATTTTGTGAATTTTTGTTTACTCGAACATACGAGTTCAATTAATTTCCATTAAATTTTATAAGTATTATTTCTTTAAGAAATTTTTGGTCAATACATTCTTCTCTAATCAATAAAATGCCCGCTTAACTAAGACTTATAACTTTTTTTGAACCGAACCAAAAGTTTTGTTTCGGAACAGGTTCAGGTTCAGCTATTTTTTCCAAAAGAGGTTCGGTTTAAGGTTCGGTTCACAGTAAAGGAAAAGTCGGAATTCCTGGTTCGAACCGGTTCGGTTCAAAACCGGTTTGCAGCCCTGCTTTTGAGAAAGTGGGCTTATTTCAAGAACGGTAAAAATAGAAACGGATTGGGTATAAAAGTAATTTTTTTCTGAGTGTAGGGATAAGCGGCTCATTTGAAACAAAAAGGATTGGGAGGTTTGCAGCCTTGTTTCTTAGATCAACGTTTTAAGATCTTTTCCACAAATTTTAAGTTTTTTATACACTTGAAAAGTGTATATTAATTTTGCCCAGAAGTTTGTAACGCATAGAAATATTCATTTCCGACCCCATAAACTATATATATTCTTGATCAGGACGACAGGCCGAGTTCATTTCCGCTTGTCCGTCCGTCCGTCTGTCTGTCCGTCTGTCTGTCCGTCTGTCTGTCCGTCTGTCTGTTTTTACGCGAACTAGTCTCTCAGTTTTAAAGCTATCGAGCTGAAATTTTGCACAGAGTCTTCTTTTTACTGCACGCAACTAATATGTCGGAACCGGCCGGATCGGATGACTATATCTTATAGCTGCCATAGGATCGATCGGTCGGAAAATAAGTCTTAGTGAGAAAAACTTTTTTGTTTTCCATCGTAGCGTCACCAATCTTGGTATATATTAGTTTTAGATGATTTTACATATTTGTGAAAAAAATTTATCAAAATCGGATGAATCATATAGCTGTCATATAAACGGTCGGTCAAAAAACTAGTTCTAGTGGGGAAAACTTTTTATTTTTCTTCGTAGCGCCGCCAATCGTGGTATATATTAGTTTTATATGCTTTTTACAAATTTTGGAAAAATTTATCAAAATCGGATGAATATAGCATATAGCTGCCATATAAACGGTCGGTCAAAAAAATAGTTCTAGTGGGAAAAACTTTTTTGTTTTCCATTGTATCGTCACCAATCTTGGTATATATTAGTTTTATATGCGTTAACACAATTCTGGAAGATTTTATCAAAATCGGAGGACTATAGCATATAGCTGCCATAGGACCGATCGGTCGAAAAATGTGCTTTACTAAGAAACGCTTTGTTTTATGGTATCAAATTTTTTGTAATCAATGATTTAAAATTTAAAATATCTGATATCTATATCCTTGACCGGTTAAATCAGCTGGAGTAAAGTTTTTCAAGTGTATTAAAACTTCGGCACAGTCGAAGTTAGCTTTGCCTTCTCGTTTTTTAATAAGTGGTTCGGTTCTGATTCAGGTTCGAGGAATAAAAAATTTAGAAGGTTTGGTTCATGATCCGGTTCGGCCAATTGAAAAAACCCGAACCTAACCGGTTCGGGGTTTGGTTTCGTACCGGTTTGCAGCCTTGCAAAAAAAATATATATATAACATCTCCAGGAAGATATAGCGCCTACACAGATGAAAAAACCCGAGATATTTGGACTAAAATCCATCCCAATCGATGCCAAGCACGAGAGGACTAACTTGTCTACTAATTTTCCAATTCTGAATTTCTCGTTTCGATCCCGTCTTTGACTCGGGTTTGTTTGTTTTTAACTCGATCTAGGATTTTTTTAACAATTCACGTAATTGAATTGAATTTTAATTGTAAATTGTTTTTGTTTTAAGTACAAAAGTTCGATCTAACTAAACGACTAATGTCGGCATAAATTAATAATTAATAATATAATAAATAATATAATAAATAAATAAATAATAATAATATAACGTTAATCGGAAAACAAACAATACTTTTTGATCAAGTGAACCCGGTTCCGAACAAAGCCTGGGGTCCAAACAGGACGTCCACGAACCGAACCCAATGATTCTTCTTTAAATATTTTGGAAGTTTGCAGCCTTGCTTAGGACCCAGTCATTGGTTATATTCTGAAAGCTCCACTATCCACATGTCTACTCATACAATCAGAACTAATAGAATTCAAATGTTTTAACACATCATCCACTTAATCAACCATTTAATCATTCCATTAATAAACATATTAATTACACAATTTTTAATCAGTTTATTTTTTTTTCGAATAATTACATGGTGTCAGGTACATTGAACACTCAACTGACGAAAAATGCTCGCTTATTTGTCTGTGTGTGTGTGTGTGTTTGTGTGTAAACACAACTGGTTCGCCGTCAGTGGAGAAAGTGTCACGCTTACAATAACATCAGGTGCATTGACCACATAAATCGTATTAGGCAGCCGACCGTCCATACTATCATACGGGAAAATAAGAGAGAGAGTGAGAGAGTTACATTGACTTTGACGCTTTTTTCGTGGGATTTTCTCTGTTTTAGGGTGCCATTACGGTAAGTATGTTGTGATAAGTCGAGTTTCCCGCACAAACAACAAACAAAACAAAAACTGAAGTCTAATGCGAGACAAGTTGAGCTTAAACGCCACCAAATAATACCTACTTATACATAAAACTTTCTTTTTCTTTTTGTGGGGCATTGAACTGAAGTTTTGCTGTCTGCTTTTATTCGTATAGCATAAGTCAGAGACTGGGAATGAGTCATAATGTTGATGATGTTAGTAGTGATTCAAATCATATTGCAGAAATGGTATCATGGATGATTTGGTAAGAACGCTGATTGCTTTTGGCCTAAAAAAAAAGCAAAAGTTTTAAAATTAGATTATATTACCAAATGATACCAAACTGATTTGATTTTCAACATTTTCGAAAAGTGCGTTTCTGTTTTTCTTAATAACTTACTTAATCCTTTTACTTTTTTCATTAGACTTAGGGCCGATTTTTCATCTCCTACATAGCATTATCTGTCACAAAAACTAATAAATAACATAGTAAATTTTTCTTTTATTTGACACATAGAAGCTATCTGGAAAATAAGAAAATTACAAGGAAATCGGTATATCATTTTATTGTAAACGTTCGCCTGTCTAGAAAAAAGACATTCAAGTTATTGAGAAAATATGAACTCACTTCGCTAAAAAGGTTGAAAATCAAATCAGATCAGTATCATTTGATTGACACTGATGTTTCGGTTAAAGTAATATTTATAATGTTCTGGTATACTGAATTGAAAATCAGGGTACCTTATTCGAAGCGAAAATCTAAATGAATTGAGAAGCGAAAAAGAATAGCCTAAAACACATATTTCAATAAAAACTGGTACCGGTTTTGGACCTAAAAATCGTGTTGCGAATGGATAGCGTGTGTTGGGATCAGGACCGAAATAATGATCCCTATATTTCAGGTTTAAATTTTACAGTTTTCACAGTGTGACCCTGAAACCTTAAAGCAATAAAACTCTGGGATGCACAGGACGTACCGAGCCGCAAATTCATGCTCAAAAATAATGAACCGAACCAAAAATCTCAAAGGAAAAAGATTTGGTTTGGTTCATTTCATTAACGAATTTTCTGATGTAGAGCTCCTACACTCAGACAAAAAAGCGTTCTAAAAAGACCTAAATCAGGTACAACACTTTTTTTTTTGAACCGTGAACGGTGGTGTCATTTGATGAACGCAATTCGAACCCGCTGTTCGATCTTCATAAACGTTTTGGTGATAAGTTAATAACATTTTGGGCTCAATTTGGGTACGCGTTGGGGTCGTTTTATGACCACTTTGGGCACATTTTAAGAACAATTTGATATAAATTTGGGAACATTTCGGGATAATTTTGAAAACATTTTGGTTATATTCGTGAAACATTTTGGGCTCATTTTAGGAATAGGCAGCAAAAATTTCTTACTTTTATACCCGATCCGTTCTCATTTTTTCCGTTCCTAAAATAAGCCCACGTTCTTAAGACTATACCATCCGTTCTTAACCGACAAACAAACTAAGAAAATTCGTTCCTAAAAAACGACATATTAACTCTGTACGGTGGTGGAACTGTTTAACAAACAATTTGATTTAGTTGGAAAGTATATAAATGAGTTAGGGGGTTGCGCGAAGGAGGTCAGCAATATAATTTTTCCGTACCACAATCAAGACCGGATGGCTCTTAAACGCGAAACGTGAACAAAAAAAAGTAAACTCTGTCTGCAGATGTTTTTTGTAATTGGAAATTTTAAAAAAATTGGAAAAGAAGCCGAACTCCCAGTACCTAACTCCCTGGAAGCTTTTGAGCATGAAATAATAGCTCGAAGGAATTAAATTAAGCTTAAACGATGAGGTTTTAGCGAAAACAGAAGCCTATTAAAAACGGATTAATCAAATTGGATCCAGCTATTATGTTAGTAACCATGAGAAAACTCCTCATGTATATAGAAAAAGATTTGAACCGCTGAAAAACAACAAATGAATAAAAACTAGTGAACTAATTCGTCAAATTATGTATACCGGAGGACCCATATTTTCATGGGATTTACATCAAAATTTGATTCTAAAAAGTGAAGTGGCGATTGGGCATGCGACCAACTGAAATTGAAGTCAACAAAATACGGACGATTTCAAAAGTGTCAAAAAAGTGGACTCACTTGAGGCTGCTACGCGAGAAGAGCCACCAGCTTGCGCCTGCGCATTAGCCACGGCAATGGCACCAGCGCCAGCTGCACACAAGTCCCAAAATCGAAATCGCAGCAGCATCAGAAACAACAACAACAACAAGGAGAACAACAAAAAAAAGAGGCCCAGCATCGGTAACAGGAAGCAGGTGGTGCGTCTGTGCATTTTAAGTAATTCAACAGAGACGCTCACTCACTCCTCCTCCTACTCCTCCACCTCCTGCTCTTACGTCTGTTGAACTCCAAATGCCAAAAAGACACTGGGGTATTTATTTCGTATCCGATTGATGCAAATTCAAATTATTTGACAAAGGATTGTAACGACGCAATTTTTCGGCAGTTTTCCTTGAAAATAAAAGGGAAAAACTTTTGTTTAATATGCCCAAAATTAGCAGGAACGAGCCACTTTAAGAAGGGTTATTGCCCCCTAAAGCGATAAGTGTTGAGCTGAGAACAATGGACTAGGGAAAACGCACAAAAGACACCCAAAATGCACGGCGCAATATATCTAAAAACCAAAGGCCAAAGTTCATTTAAATCTTTAGCGGAAAAACGCAGGAAAATTGTACAATAAAAGATAAAGAAAGGAAGACAACAACTCACCCCAGGAAAATCATATAAAAACCGGATTCTTTTTCCGCTGATTTCCTTTTTTTGTTTAAAAATGCATTTTAGTTAATAGTTTTATTGGAATATATGCACATTTGTGCTATTGTGTTAAAGGCTTGAGCCACGCCTTTCTCAAAGGGGTCGTCTTGGTGTCTTTTGTCATTTAACCAAAAAAAAAAAAAGGGAAAAGGGTTAATTTCTGTTACGTATTTTCATTTGTGATGAGTTTATCTTTTATTTTGGGCACAACAATAGGCAAGCCAAAAATGGGGGGGAAACCAACCCATTAAAGGTCAGTATTCAAAAATCCTGACGGTCACCTAAGCGTGACTGTACTTCAGTCACGTGATTCTCACAATGAAATTGGCAAGCTAGCCCTATAGGAAAAATCTTCTATTCCACATCGTTCATTCTTATTTGGTACAAAAGAGAAATGCACATTGATAATCCCTGGCACACATGCTCATCTATCATACCCACACACACACGCACACGAAATGTGCACTCGCATCTCACATTTCTGATCCTTGAGAATGCACCCCCGCTTTTCGGTCCCACACACAAACACATCTCCCGATCAGCTACAGATACAACAACAGATATGTACACTGCGTTTTCCCAACAAAAGAAGCGGGCAAACGCTGGCCAGATATGACAATATGTTGGAATTTCATGTTTAACGAACAATTTTCCCATATGGGTTTTCTCTTCTCGCGTTTTGTCACATGAGAGACACGGATTTTGTGCATCTCGTAATTTACTTTGCTGATTAGCTCAAATCTCGAATCTCACGCACCGCCTGAGACTTCCCACAATGTGTTTTGGTATACAACAACCTTCAGGATACAAAATGTTTGTATTGTAACAATTTATGTCTTAGGTACGAATATTTTTTTTTTTTTTTCCTTGCTGAAACGTAATTAGCTTTTGGAAACCTTTGCCTGTTAACCCCTCTGACTTTGTGCACAGGAATTGTACGTTTGAGGGGGTTGTTTTTAGTTCAAAAGGCATCTATTCTTTGCTTCAATTAAACCAATTCAATGTAAACCAGTTTGACCAAGTGTTTTCATCTGCGTATTGTATTATTATTTTCTTTGTATGCCATAAGAAATCTAAATTATTAACACTTTGCTTAGCATAAGCTCTAAAAACAAAGCTTAGTGAGTAGATTAGGTAAATTAGGTTGGGTTAAGTCGATTCTTCTTTTAGGCCAAAAAGAGTTTTATCTGGACTAACTTACTAAACTATGGCCTCTAAGACAGAATTTTTTTTGTAAATAACACCAGGCAACATGGCCCAGTATATAGAAGGAGTACTCTTGATTCTTAATGATTTTCTTGTGCTTTACATAAATAAGTAATGCAAAATTATCCATCACGTCAGGGTTTTTGGTAATTTGAGCATTTAGTGGGCTTTTTAAAAACAATGCTTTTGTTTTACCCCCCTTTTTTTTTACGAAAGATATATTCTTTAGATTTAAAAAAGTTATCCCAAACAATTCTGTAATTTTTCCCCGCGGATATATCACATTTAAAACACAATGGTTCTAACTGACCAAATTTACCCTTGCCAACATGCATGCAGTGGATGTCGTTAGAACTTACATTATACGTCAATAAATAACTAGGCGTTGTATAGTTTTTGCTTAGCATACCTTACACAGCAAAATTAAGTCTGACATTATGTAAATTCTAACACATGAATTCAAAATAGTATATACACTTTTTTATACACTTAAAAGTGTATATTAATTTTGCCTAAAAGGTTAATTTTTTAAGCGACGAGCTAAGGTGTGTTCACTTCGTCCGTCCGGCTTTCTGTCTGATGCTACTAAAGCTAGTTCCTCAGTTTTAAAGCTATCGAGTCTTTTTAACTGCACGCCGCTAATATACCACCCTGTTAGGATTAATATATCTTACAACTGTCATAGTACCGATCGGTCAAAAAATGGGTTTTAGTAGGAAAACCTTTTTTGTTCTCAATGTAAGCCTTATTGTAAACTGTACCAATTATGAAAACCACACGCTTTCAAAAAGTTCTACAAGTTTTAGACAAAATCTTTACATCTACACCAACACAGAAAAAACAACTGTGCCATTCGGGCTCAACTCAACACCAAACGGGCTCAATAATGGGTTGATCCCGGAATGGCTTAAACTGAGCATCGGGATAGTCGCCCGATATAAGTTTTAAAATTTAGATCGCCCGAAGGGAAAATTTTTTTCTTATAAATTTTTGCATATATATTAAAATAATTGTATAATTGGATTCACTTAAGTCTTCTTTAATCTGAAGAAACATATATAAATTAATAAGAACTTACTTTAACTTGCCTTGTCTGGGAATCGAACTCGGGAGCTCTCGTCGGGACTGAAGAACAAGAGAACGTCTGCGTCTCAGCGCACTCGACCGCGCCGCGCTTGCCGGTCTAGGCACCCAATGACATACAAGAGCGTTTGCTCCAGACGACAAAGAGAGAAGCCAATAGAGCGAATTTGCTGTTGCTCTCAGCTTTTGCTCTCTCTCACTCGACATTTAAGCCCGAATCGGATTAAAAACAATCCCAAACGGGATCAATTACGGATAATCAATCCTAAACGGGCTTAAAATTTCAATCCTTCCGTCGGGATTAAATCAAGACTTAAAATATCCCGGCATTTTTATTCCACTTGAAAAACGTATTTAATTTTGCCCAAGTTTGTAACGCATAGAAATATTAAACAAAAAATACACAGCCAATTTTTTTTTTTTTTTTTTTTTTTTAGTTCAG
This sequence comes from Lordiphosa mommai, assembly GCA_018904225.1. NCBI lineage: Eukaryota > Metazoa > Arthropoda > Insecta > Diptera > Drosophilidae > Lordiphosa > Lordiphosa mommai. The sequence goes on from JAEIFT010000024.1 coordinate 21,259, forward strand.
TTCCGACCAAAGCTAGTTTAAATTCTTGTCCACATTCCATCTGTCTGTACTGGTCAATGTTAATATATATAAATATTTATAATACGGTCCCAATCTTGGTATCAATTACTTTTAATGATTTGTAAACTATTTCTCAGGAAAATTACAAAATCGCTATCGAGCCGATATATTTTGACAAAGGTCTCCAGTGAAAAAAATAGTCTTAGTGGGAAAACTTTTTTCTTTGTAGGGCCACCAATCTTGGTATATTATTTAGCTGCTTTACACCGATTTGTGGTCGAATAAAAGCTACTTAAGTAAAGATAGCATTTATGGCATAAATTTGGTGATCATTAAAAACTAGTAATAGTGGAGATCAATATCTCTATTTTTACGGCAGTTTGTTATCCGGTTCAAAAATAAAGGAGTAAATGTATCTCGCGTTAAATTAAATGCCTCCGCTATATTCTCGTGTAAAAATAAACTGGAGTAAATTTTAAGTAGATTATTAATAAAAATGCGGCGAAGTATTAAAATTTCCTTTTATAATTTATATTTTTTTTTTTTTTTTCCCGAATGTTGTCTAAGTATATAAAATAATAATATAGTACCATCACTGGGCCACTTAATGAAACCTTACATTTTTGAAATTTTTCTGACAGAACTACTTTTTACCGAGCAAAATTTGTCACTAAACGGTTTCTATACGATAAATATGGCCGCTCCGCAGATTTCATTATTATTTTTATTTTTAATTTTTATAATTTTGGTTCTTATTTTTTTTTTTTTCACAAATGTGCAGCGGTATTTGTGCAGGGCGTATAGGCCAAGATAGCTTAAAAACTGGGGAGGAGGGCGGATAGAAACAGACGGGAGAGACGGACGGGACAGACGGAAATGAACTCAGCCTCTGCTGATCAAGAAAAATATACTTTATGTGGTCGGAAATTCTTCTATCCGTTCCACAAATTACATTTCTTAATGTACAGGGATATTCAGGCTATAAAAATACTGTTAGAATATTAATGTACACGGTTTGTTCCTTCTACAGGCGACAAGAGCATGTTGAATGAAGTCTGTGACGGTTCACAGTATGGTATTAATGGTTCAGGAAAAAGGGGTGGGTGCCAAGAAATTAAGGTTTTTTTTATTTGTTTAGAGTTGATGTAGGTTAGTTATTTAGAACAGAGGACAGATTCCAGATATTCCGGTTCAGAACCCGCTAAACCGGTTCAATAGTTCTCCAGAGCCACCATATCTTATCAAAGGAAGATAGATCAAAACCTCAAAGGGCAAAAAAGCTGCACTAGCGTAAATGTTCAACGTAGACCGACTTAAAAAAATATGGCACTGGGAGTTCGCACAAAACATTTTGAAGCTGGGAACCATGTTTACCTCTACATTTGTTTAAAAATATCGAAAACCCTGAACCAAACTCAATGCTTTAAGACCTTTGGACCGAACCTTCTACAGAATTTCAGAGATTTGTAGCAGATAACTAAAATTTACGGTTTTAGTGTTCATTTTACTGTCACAAGATAAAACACACACCCAAAAACATTTGCTTTTCCCACCATAAAAGTGTACCGAAAAAAAATAAGTTTATGTGGAGAAATAAAGCACATGTTAGGTCGTTTATTTTGGAAAATGAAATACTCAAGTTTATTCATCTCAATTGCAAACCAGTTCTTTATGGTACCACAAAACAAATAAAAACTATTAACCGAAACGGCGAAAGCTTTTCTACAGAGGTTGTGCACCACTTACATATATATACATTCATACAAAACGCGTGCTCCAAACTTTATTGTTTGAATTGATGATAATGATGATAATAAATACTATTATTGCAGACGTTTTGTTTAGCTGTTCGAAAGAAAGTGAGAGTTTTCTTTGTAAGGTTTTTACTTTTGTTTTTCTCTGGATTTCATCATAGGCCACTGAACTCTGTTAAATAGATTTTAAAAGAAAGCGTTTTTGTATGTGATTATGAAACGTTTTTAACTACATAAATTCCACAGCTTAGGTTCTCATGTTTAAAAATGGAAGCATTTTATATGTTGTGAAGATTTGGCAACTGAACAACAAAATCAAAGTCAACCAGCAGAGCATCTTGGCCACAACAACAACAGACATACTCGTGCCCTCCGCTTCAATCATTGATGTAATTTGGTTTCATGGCCGCCAAGAAGCTGCAGTCAAACAATTTGAGAGCGTCGCTTGCTTTGGCGCGCTACTCAACCAACTCATTGTACCAAAAACCTAAAAAAAAAAAAAAAAAAAAAAGACTGAAAACATACAATGAAACCAATTTGCCGAATGGCACAGCTCATTGCCAAGCGCCCTCGCATCAGCAGCAGCAGCAGCAGCCTCAATCGAAACAACTTCTTCTTCGAGCTGGGTTAAAGCCAGCCAGCGAGTGAGCGAGCTAAGGTCATCTCTTCGCTGGAAAATGGAGTAATAGCAACGCAATACTTGGGGCCTGGTTCAACCACTTTCCGGCTTGTGTCAGCGTGTGTAGGTGAGTTCAAGCTAATTTCACAGTTCACACAGGCAATTTGTTTTATTATATTCAGTTAGCAGATTGAGCAATTTAACACTAAATCCAGGGAGCTGATTTTTTTTTAAATGGGCAAGACAGCTCAAGAGGTTTCGTTTCCTTAGCGTGGTGATGTGATCAGATCAGTCAGTGGGCCTCCGATGCTAAGCAAACTTTTAACTTAAACATTTGAAATTTAAGGTCTGATACGTGCTTTCGTACTTAACAAAATTCCCATATTTCCTGAACCGCTTCTTTTATAAGAAAGTTGTGCAGATCTGCGTTAACCACCGATTTGATATAGCCCTGACTGTCTGTATGAGTCCTTATGAGTGCGTCATCTATAAATGTTCTATAAATCGCTTTCGATCCCAAAAACGAACCGGTTTAACCCAAATCAGAAGTGGTCCAGAACAATATTTCTGAAACCACTAAGCTGATCTTCATGAAATTTGCACAGTATGTTCATGTCGATCAGAAGAAAGTCATCGTGGTTTATGTCTCAAGTCTATAAACCGGTTTCAAAGTGATTTAGAGTCATATCTCTTAAACCAATAAACCGATAATCACAAGAGTCATAGACTATCTCCCAAATCTGTGAATCGGTTGCTTAAACCGGTTCAAAAGTGGTTCAGAGTCATATCTTAGGAATTATTGAAACTATGAACATGAAATTTGGTGTGTTCACTGGTTCAGGACTGGTTCCTATACCGCCGAACCGCTTCAGTAGTGATCCACAGCTATTTTCCAATTGTAAATTGTAAATGTAAAATTGGATGTGTATTTTTGGAACTGTTTTAATATTGGTTCAGAGCACTTTCTGAGGAATTATTATAGCTATAAACTTAAAACCTACGGTTATATGAAGTTAGATATTTATCGGATTTAGATTGATATTCGTACCAGTTTGTCGAAAGCAATTCGAACTATGATCAAGCTGTTTTTTAATATTGTAAAAGAAAAACATTAACACAACGTTTAAGGACCCGAGCGGCGCCTTGTATATAGCTAGTAGAAACTGTATATGACCTGAACTGGTCTGATTTTAAGTCAAATGTAGCATGGTAAAAAGACCGATAAAATCGACCGTGAAGAAAAGTCCTTAAATGTAACTCGGGGTTTATTCTTGGAAACCCGATTTTTTTCAGATTTGAGCAGGGATGCAAACCGCTCGGAAATAAGGAGTGGTCCGGTTCCGGGGTTTACAGAGAATTTAAACCACCGGTTCGTTTTAAAATGTGTTTTTTGTAGTAATCCGTACCGCGGTTTTGGTTCGGTTCAGTGGTTCAGGGATAAAATATTATAGCGCCTGATCCCTTTTCCGAATTCCCAAATTTTCGCATTTTCGCATTTATTTTAAAAATGGATTTCTTAGAAAGCATTTCAATAACTTCGATTCTCAAATGGAAATATTGTTATTATATAGACAGAAATTTGGGCGGTTACCTCTCCCAAAAAATCCATTATCCATTATATGAAAACAGATCTGAGGACGCCGTCCATAAGTTCAAGAATATGCCATAGTATTCCGAAAACGGTGCGTTTCAATTAGATTCCCAGCTACAATGGCATTCGCGAAAACAAATGGCGGTTGCTCTAGCAAAGGTAATGTTAAGACTGTCCTCTGAACGAGAAGAAATCGTAAAAACTCTTAATAGACTTTAAATCGAGAACTGAAAGGTTCAGCAAAGGCTAACTTTTGATTAACTGAGTTGATGAACCGAACCGTTTTCATAGGCGGTTTTTGGTTCGGTTCTGCATTTTCGAAAGAACACCGGTTCGGTTCTTGGTTCGGTTTACAAGCTTAACTAAGCAGTCCGGTACGGTTTGGTTCGGTTCGGTTTAGAACCGGTTTGCATTCCTGGATTTAAGGCTTTATTTGGAATGGTAACACATTTCTTAGTCAAAATAAAGTACATTGATAATCTTTTTCTTTTTTTTCATCTTGCTGGCCATATAAGAATCAGCGTTGATAAAACTGCCTATTTTTGGAGGCGAACCACCAATTGACATCATTTTTGACTTCAGAAAATGACAGTGATAACCTGAAGCAGCATTATCCGCTAAATATGGCGGATGTGGTAAGACATTCCATTTTAAAATTTCCGATTGGTTTTGAACAAAACGATATGCTTCGTTCTGAGTGTATCCGATAGGTTTCCAATATCGCTTATCTGTATTTTAAGCTTACTATAGTCCACCTTTCTCTTGATCATCTGCTTAAAAGGTGAGTACTTTATAGAATTGCAGTTTTTCTACCAGTTGCTTATCTGTAACATTTAAATCTCGCTTCATAATCGCTCAGTTTCCAATCTCGCTCCTGTCCTTTGCATAGCCAACCGTTAAAATTTCATTTTATTTCATATTAAATTCAACAGATTTCGTGCAAAATTGAAACTTTCGACTGCAGGTCTGCCTGGAGCTCTCTCTCTCTGTCTATGTTGAAGGAATGTCGTGTGCTGTCAGTGATTAAGCCCTGACACTGAAACCTGAAGCAAGGAATGAAGCAAGGGTGGGCAAACCAAAAAGGGGTGGCGGGGGACACTAAAAGCATCGTCATCGCAAACAGTTCTCAATTTGATGACGCAGCCATGATGACGCATTGGGATTCGCTTGCCGATCCACCTCAAAAACAAAACGATCTACTACAACGTTTACGAGCCTAGCAACAACAAACATCGGCAGCTACAATTTCAACGAAATGGCGAAACAAGTTCGTGGATAAGCAGCGGGCTTTTAGAATGGAACAGACCAGAATAAGATAAAAGTTTAACGTACCAATGATTTCGAATTTGAATTCAAAAAGTAACGTTCACTGCGCCAAAAGCGCGGCAATGTCTCTGTGAGCATGGGCACAGTGGTTTGAGGCATTTTATTTCACAGGGTGATGAAAATATTTAAAAGGAAATGATTAATTGAATTCGGTTACACTAGAAATTTGTATATTTTTTAATATATATATACAGCAAAAGTACAGATAGACATTCTCAGTGACTTGCACTTTAATAATGAGTGTAAAGCTCGTGACGATAGAATGAAATGATAAGCAAATTGAAAATGCAATTCAAACCACCCTCATTATTTCACAACAAAGAATAGCTATAGAAATTTAACTTAGATTTATTTCACGGAGTGGTGTATTGGTTCGAGAATGTTATGTAGAACAACAGGCCATTCGTAATGACTTGAACAAAAATTACCTTTCGTTATCACGCCGGAAATGTATAAAAATACCAAAAAGTGGAAAAAAAAAGAAGTTGAACAAAATTTTAACAGTTATTTTGAACTCGTTTTTAAAGTGGAAACTACCAACTTAACAAAGGGTACGATGTAAAATTTGATTATCCAGTATATGACTGTCAAGACCCAGAATATTTTGGGATATTAAATCAGTGTAAGTCTATGACGAAAAGGGAGTCTATGGAAAAAAGGGAGAGCCAAAATAAGGAACCCAAAAATGGAGAAAAAAACTATGGGAGATCCAAAATTAAGAATCTAAAAATAAGGAAAATAAAAATTAGGAAAATAAAAAAGAGGAAAAGTCGAAATGAAAAATATTAAATAAAAATCTCGCGATTTTTGATCTATTGAGAATTACGATTAACCTGTTTTCAGAACGACTGTATTTTGATTTTATATTTTATAAGGGTCTTCTCCGCATTAAGGGGGTCCTCTGGTTTGGCACCCTGGATTTTTAAGCATTTTTTTGGGATTTTTTTTTAAAGACCAATGGAGAGAGATAAAATTTTAAAAATTTAACCACTTATTTATACATATTTTAAGTTAAATTGTTAGCTTAAAATATTCAGTAAAACCAAAGTTATAATGGTCAAAGATATCCGCCTCGAAAAAATGGACGCCCACTTCCTCCATGAAATCAGCTGATTTGCTTATCTGAAACCAAAAAACCCTGAGTGGTTTTCAAATTTATGCTTAAACACAACGAGTGGACTACGATAAAAAAAATATTAGGAAAATTTGATTTTTGACAGAACAAAAAGTCAATATTTCATGATTTTTTGTCAACTTTTCGATACAAAAAAATATATTTTTTTTTCAAAATATTGGAATGATAATAATCCACTCGATGCCCCTAGATGTACTGAGTTGACCCTATAAATTTGAAGTTAATCGGCCAAACCGTTTTTGAGATATGATGAAGGAAAGTTTTAAAAACTTGTTTTTGAGATAAACGCGTTTAAACTTTCAAGTACAGTTATAGCTATAAACAACACCTGTCCCTTCTAACTGCTGTATAGTTATAATGGCTTCGAATATCGAAAAATCACTTCACCTTCCCAGTCTAGAAACATTATGGAAACAATTTATTAGTCCTATTTACTGTCGGTGAAAAAACTACAGAAGGTTCATCAACTCCTTTACAGGTCTTTAGCACCAAATTCATATAATTATTGTATTTGAGATTCCTAATTTTGGAACTCTGTTTTTTTTTCCTAATTTTATAATACCTAAATTAATATTGTTTTACGTTCCCAACTTTGATCTACTAAATTTCTTTTCGTTGTTTGATTTTCTAAGATTAATTTTCGGTTTTCTCATTATTCTTGAAAAAATTTCAGATGATGTACCCAAAAACCTTGTTGCTGCGCCCTTGCGTTGTTGGTTGAACAATTTTGAACCACTATCCCTAAGAACCCCCAGTTATTCTCGGAGATAGCATCAAGTACGAGGTTTCTAAGCCACCTTCAAAATTTTAGAGGATTTATAGCCTTGATTTTGATACAAGCTTTTTCAATCAAGTTTCGATTGCCTTGAACACACCGTGCCAGATTGTTCGTTTTTATTTTTTTACGCAATACGAGAATGAAACACCAGTAAAAGAAAAGAGAGAGAGAGAAGTCAAAGTATTTAATTTTGTTGTTGTTGCTGCCCGTTCGAAGACGTTTCGCGATTTTTTTTTGCTCTGCTTAAGCTTTCGAATTGAAAACGGAGGACAAACGGAAATTGAAACAGCCGTTAAAAGTTCAAACCAAAAAAAGCGTTACTTTATGGAAACAAGAATTCTTTTTTTTTTAAATCCGCGGGCTACGAGAATCGAACACTGAGAAATCACCTTGCAACAGCTGCAAATGCAACAACCAGGGACAAGACCAAGTACAGTACGCAGATCTGTTTAGGGGTTGGGAATACTTTCGTGTCTGCACACAGTTTTTGGGCAATAGACAGAAAAAAATCTACCTGCAAATGCAAAGCGATGGTGGTTGCTGGTTTGCTGCTGGTTACCTGCTTTATTCATGATCTGAGATGTGCAGCAGCTCGGCCCCCGTCCTCTGCTGTCTCTGCTGTCGTTGTTGTCGTGGTCGTAATTCCTGCGTAGCGCAATGATCCTTTAAGGCAGGCGGCTGTTTCTCGGGGCCGACAGCTGCAAAATAAAGTAAAATCATAAAAACTGCTGCGCCGAAACGGCGAATAATTAAGGTGTGTGTGTGTTTGTAAATGTGCGTGTGTAAAAAGCCAACTCCTATATATTGTACAGCTACAGATTCCAAAAATTGAATGCAGGTATAAATTATCAATCATTTGATAAGACTGTGCGTATGTTGGTATGTACAGTCAGTCATCTGCTTAGGGGTAGAAGAGTTGTTGGCATTCAAATTCAACGTTTCGTTTTCATTGCCAATCGAAACACACACACACATACACACGCATACACATACATACTTTGGAATTTCAGTGTTCCATGCAATTGTTTTCAAAAAATAACGATGGATGACGGACGATGACGTTGCTCACACTCATTTCGGCACAAGCAACCAAGGGCGTAGGCAGGGGGGTTAAGTGGGGGGACTTGACCCCCTAATTATTCAAGTCAATACTGAAAGAATAGGTTAGGTTAGGTAGTTCCGGCTGGCCCCGCAGGGGGACCACACATAGACTGAAGATGCGAAGTCTTATTTTATATTTGTCCCAGATGATCGTTTCATCCGCTTGCCTGGCGAGCTTGAAACATTCTTGGACGTCTTTCCTCTGCTCCTTCAGTGCAGGAGTCCATCAAGGGGGTTTGGTTCTCCGTATACTGACTGTAGGTCTGCATGAGGCTTTGAACGCTTCTGTTAGGTGGGACGTGAGTGTCCTTACGGACTTCTCAATGTCGTCCACCGAGCAGATGTCCATTGGCGTGGTTATTTTCCGTTGAGCTGTTGTAAGGAACTTTCTCCAGTCAGTGTTCCGAGGGTTCCTATACACACTGCGCGTTTGGTTGTATTCAAACTGCACCTTGAATCGAATGTACTTGTGGTCTGAGAAGGAGGGTTTTTCTATGACCCTCCATTCAGATACCCGCGTGCTATTCCCTAAGGTCAATGTTAGGTCTAGGACATTGGTAGATGTTGGTCCCACGAATGTGGGTTCTTCTCCAACGTTTTCTATATTTAAATCTACTTGTAAAATAAAGTTTAAAAGAGACTCACCCCTGTCGTTGATATCTGGGCTGCCCCAGACTGTATGGTGTGCATTTGCGTCCGTACCTGTCACGAGAATACTGAAAATTTGGTAATCAAAACACTAAATCAAAATAAGATGAAAAAAACTATTTAACTATTTTTTGTAATCAGCATTCCAAAACACATTTATACTAAAAGTTTGAAAAAGATTGGAGGTAGGACCTTTTCGGAAGTTCAGCCTAATAAATTTATAAATATTTTCTTATTAAAGGCTTTTAGCCCCCACCGTCTTTCCCTCACCGTATCAAAATGATTTAAAACTTTTCTTCCCCCTCATCACAATCATGCGTACGCCCTTGCCAGCAACCCTGAGAGCCAGAGAGAGAGAGAGCGAGCGTCTGCGCTCGCCCGCGTTTCATTCCACCGTTCCTATAATGGCCGCCAAACACAACAGTGGTACTTAATATTGTCTTCTCTCAACTAAAATCATTCAATTTTGAGCAAGCAGAGCGGTCGGTTGCGTCGTTTGCGTTGTAAACGTGTGTGTGTGATTTTCGATTTGTTTTAAAATCGTTAAAATATTATTCATTTATTTAAGAGAATTTCGTCAGCATACCTAAGCAATTGCAACATAACAACAGGAAATAAGCAAACTAAAAACCAACAACAACAACAACCGCTGCAACGTGAAATGTCAAAATAAATAACTGTAAACTTCTGCCACAATGAAATGTCAATCGTGAGTTAGTTCGGCATCACATAACAACAACAACATAGCACAAGAATCAATTGCAAAGTCAAGCAAGAACTGTGATAAATCAAGTGGCAAAACAAACATAAAAAAAACAACAGTGAAACAAAGTTTTAGCAAAATGGATAACAGCAGCGTCCCGAATATTAGTAACACTGCAACATCAACAGTTACCCTAACAGTGGAGGCCAATAAAATAGTCAACTACTCGTTACCCGCCTCGCCTGCACCCGCTACCAGCAGCAGCACCACCAACACCTCTGAATCATTTGCCACGCCCAAAAAGGATTTTCCCAATGCCAAAATGCTGCAAACCATACGGGAGAAGCTCCTTACGCCCGGTGGTGCCTGCGAACTACTGGCCTTGGGCATCTCCGCCGAGGACATTAGCAACTGTAGCAGCGGCAGCTCCAGCAACGGCGAGCAACCCGTTAAAGTAATCAAGAACCGTTACCTGATCAGTGCCCAACCTAGTCACATCTCGGCCGCTGCAGCGGCCAAAACACCCGCCTCTTATCGCCATCTCATCGATCTCACCTCGTCGAATCTGAAGTGCGTGGATGTCTTCAGTGGCGAGCAATTCCTCTGCAAGATCATCAATGAGCCCATGCACAAGGTGCAGCGAGCCTATTTCCAATTGCAACAGGATGAACAACTCTGTCGCAGTTCCATCTATGGCCATACCCTAATCCGTGGTGTACACGATATAGTACCACTGTCCAAGGATCGCACCTACATTATCATAGCTCAGGCCCAACATTCGCGCGATTCGGTGGGCGTACAAATGGGCGTCTATGAGAATCTGCATACGTATATACGACACCAGAAGCGTCTGTGCGAAGTGGAGGCACGAGCCATATTCCATCAGATTTGTCAAACGGTGCAAGTGTGTCATCGCAATGGGATTATCCTAAGGGATCTCAAGCTGAAGCGGTTCTATTTCATCGATGAAGCGAGGTTAGTATACAAATTGGAAAAAAAATTTCATAAATATGCGAAATACATTAAAAATGTCGTTACTCAACACTGACGAAGCAACAGCTGTTGTTTAAGCAAACAGCTGATTTGCACTTGATTATTTACAACACTTAACAAAAATGTCGAATGTGGGAAAACTCAATAGGAAGAGGAGGTACCTACCACCCCCTAAAAAGGCGTCATATGAGCCCTATTTTAACTTGTTTCAATGATTTTATAAATAACTGATGACCAAAGGCAACAGTAAAGCTTGTTCTAGATTCAAATCGATTTGGTTTAAGAATACAATAGTAGAAATTTCAACATTATCTTAACTCAAATAGGCCTTTCTTTTGCAGTTCTGTTTTAGAAGCATATTATCGGGTAATGAGAATACGACGGTACCGCATAAATACGTAAAAATACAAAACGCAAAAAGATAAAGAAAATTATTTATAAAATGCAAAATAAATAAATTCCGAAATGAAATTCAAAGCAAAAATTTGGAAAAAATAAAAAAAAACGTAAATATTAAAAAATACCAAACCAAAAAAATACCAAATAAAAATACCAATCCAAAAAATACCAAATAAAAATACTAAAAATTCCAAACAAAAAAATTCAAAATAAAAATACTTAAAAATTCCAAAACAAAAAAAACTTTAAATTATAAAAAAATAAAAACACTACCAAAAATACTTTGGAAAACAAATTTAAAAAATACCAATTAAATATTACCAATAACAAAAAGTACAGGAAAATTTCTCAAAAAATTAGTCAAACTTTAATAAATCCAGAAAACTCGAAAATTGTATATAATACAGAATATTTTGAATGTCTAGCTGGATTATTTTTTATTGTATCCTTATTTTTGGCTCAGTTGTGCGGTTCGGTTCAAAAACCGGTTTGTATGCTGTGCGGGGGAACACCTTCAAAATGTGTAAGCGCCACCAAACATACTCATAATAAACACACACACACTCATACACATACAGTCAGTCACAACCTGCATATGTTGGCTTATTTTGCAATTGGATAAAAACTCGTTATGAGCGAAGCGGGAGCTTTTTTTTTGTGTGTTGGTGGTGCCACAATTGTTGCTCTTGTTATTGGCCCATGTAGTTGTTGGTGTTGTTTTTGTTGCTGTTGTCGTTGTGGGTAACATTGAACATTTAACAAGTGTTGCAATCAAATCACCAATAGGCCAACAAAAACAATTACACACAGACAGACACACAAGGGCCAAATGTGTTACAGAGGCGGCAAGAACTATGTGGCCAGTTCTTATGAAATGGTTACAAAACTTTGATTTAAGAAGTCTTTTATAGGTATATTAACCTTGCCTAATTTGTTGGCCCTTAGTGTTGTGTGCTCTTGCACACGAAAGATTGATAAATTTTAAAAATTGCGTATGACGCCAACGCCGCCAACTTTTGTGCTCAATTTAAACGATGTGAAACATGTACAGTGCTTGCTGGAATTATTGGGTACACCTTGTAGTAATTGTCTGGCTATATTTGCAAATTTCGTATACGTAAAAGAACTGTAGTAGCATCTGAGTGTGAGGGAGGGAGAGACTCCCTCTCTCTGTCTCTTTGCTCTCTGTGTTATCTCAGGGCCGGCTCTCTTCATTTTGGTTTTTCGTATAACGCAATATTTGTTGAATTTTTCAACATTTTCGCTGGTCTTGCTGTATTTGTTTGTTTTTGTATTTCGTTGTGTTTTTGTGTGTGTGTGTGTTTTTGCGTTTCCATTGCCAATGCAATTTGCAAATTTATTGCATTGACGTTTTCCGCTTTTTATTGCTGTTGGAAACTTTTTGATTTGCAAATCGTTAACAAAAAAAAAAAACTGCTACTGGGTGCAATAAGCAGCACAGCAGTGTCCATTTGGATGACGTGTGTTAAATGTACGGCAACTGTTTTTTTTTTTTTAATGGAAAGTAACACAGTTCCGCATTTTTTTCACTTGTTGCGTACATGAATCACGTGAGAGAGATGTCTAATCAGGTACAGTCGTTCTTGAAAGTTTTGTTTTGGTTCGGATGTTTAGCTTTAATTAAGACAATTTAAAACCGTAAACAAGCAGTTTTTTCCATAGTTAAATAAACAGAATTTGTTTAAAATCAACAAATATAACGTTACTTATATGTAGGAACATATAGGAAATGATAAGAGGAACAAATTTGATTTCGGGGTACCGAGTTTGGAACGAAAAAGATAAATATTCTGGGTACGGAATTATTTTAAGATCCTTAAATTTCCAAATCCAAAATTTTACTTCTTAAGCTCTCCAAAACGACATGGTTTTTTTTTTACCATTCAGTAGAATTCTACGATAAACTTTCCAGATACTCTAATGGACAGCAAAATAGGTGTGAATTTTTTATTATTTCATACTTTCCACATTTGCCTTTATTTTTCTGTAAAAAGCAAGCATATTTAACCATCGAAACAGAAATTAGTAAAATTCTAATGTGTTAAAGAGTAACTTAAAAATACCAAAGTTCACAAAAACGTCAACAAAATAGGTGTGACCAACAAATTAGAATGATAGCATGTAGTTTTTTTTGTAAAGTTGAAAGTTTGTACAGAAATTATCGAGACACATTTAGAGCCGATAGTACCCTAAAATGTTATCTTAACTAAGATTGATTATTGTGGGGCTGTATAGAACGATAAATATGAATTGGTGGTGTTATCGTGATAAACGGAAGAGATATTCTTAAAAGAATTTGCACCCACTGGTTGCTGATGGCATAGTAAGTGTTTCTTCTGAATTTACTATGTTTTGGAGAAAAATTAAAACGACTACGGTAAAATTTCTTCAGATATCTTAACAAACAAAAAGTTTTCGCACAATCTTTTTTTAGGCAATCGTCTCTATGATACTGTAAATGCGTAACGCGGAAAATAAAAATATGTGTTATGGAGGATCAGAAAAAGACGCCTATACAAAGTTTTAATCTTTTATCAATTAAGCCTTGGCCGAAAGAATTAAGTCATTTTTACGAACTCCACTATCCGCCATGGGTTTTTCCACAACAAAAATTCCGAAAAAAATTGGAAAAATGTTTTTGTGTGCCAACCTTTAAGAATCCGTCCGGACATTTTTACTTTTCAAGAATTGTTTAAATTTGGACTAGTCAACTGTATATCCATCCTTATTCTCGTTTAAGTTCACCTTAATGATTTTCTATGGGATTAAAAGTCAGTAGATTGACTTGGCCACTCAATAATGGTCACGTTTTTGTCCAAAAACCATTCCCTTACGAAATTTGAAGAGTGTTTTGGTCGTTGGTCCTGCATAAAATTTAATACATCAGCATATGGCCTCAGTACATTCTCCAATAAATCTTTGTTAACAAATCGATCCATAGTGCAATCGATTCAATGTATCAGCCCTTTTACCTTTGCAGAGAAAAGCACCCCCAAACCATTATGCTGCCACCATCATGCTTGACAGTATTCTTTGTTGACTTAACCTGGAATTCTTTGCCTTTTGGTCGACGAACATTTCTTTGACTATCGTTACCAAACAAATTTATCTTAGTTTTATTACTTCAAAAAAAGGTTGTGCCTTTTTTTTGCACCCTCTGGACCGTACCACTCTTTATGACCCAATGCAAAGTTTAACCTCTTCTTCAAGTTTGCCGTTCTAAGCAAAGGAACTTAACGGGCTATCCTGCCAGGTAGCTTTGCACTGACTAATCGTCGTCGGACAGTTCGAGATAAAATACAATATCATCAAATCTAAAGAACGACTAAAGTATTTCGATTAAATCTTATTTATTTTTCTTTAACGGATTCAATGTCCAATGGTTTAATTAGAATTATGTAGCCCTACGTTTCCGCATAATATATATATTAAATCTGAATCTGTCTTGTCAGAGTTTATATACTCTGAAATAAAACTGAATCAGCCCTGATTTGGATCATGACTGCCCTTTAGTTACTGATCCTTTGGGTGATATTGAAACTGTACTGAAATTATTCATGATTTGGAGCAATTCCTAATGTACAGGCCGGAATTCAGCATTGACAAATTCAGTATAGAAGCTTAAAACTGAAGGATAAAGATCGCCATAAGATCTCTCAAGGGAATCTTAAAAGAAATATGATGAAAATAGATTGATTTAATGCAATTATGAGATATATTTTCATTTTCCTCATATTGTTTGTCTTCTTTATATTTCATGTGGTCAAAAAATGTTGATCCAGTATCGATTCCGTTGAACTAACGCTGAGCATCTAATTCAGAATATAGCTAAGGGCCACAGCAACAACAAATGCGTTTTGAGCGAAATAACGTGTCGGGCTGAGAGGGCACAAAGGTCCACTATGTGACCAACGCTGATTTAGTTTATAAGTTCCCCGTCTCAAAATTGTAATAGCCAATCATACCTCTCTAACGAGATTCCTTAAGAGAAATTTAACAACCAATCTCTTTAAGAAAACTTAAGGCAAAACAGTTCAGTGCCATTTTATGCCCCATTATTTAAATTAATCACTTGATTTTATTATTGTTGAACTGTCAATTCGTATTAGAAACGAATTGCGTCTTTAAACTGATTTAAGTTTCATCCGACACCAATTTGCCTTCCTGGTACGATAAATCTTTGAGAATGTCGATAAAAGATGGTTTGAATTTCAGGCATGAGATCTAATTAGATTGAAGAATGTGAGAATAGAGAAAAAACGTTCCAATTTGAATCCATTGGCACAACATAACGGTATCAATTTGTAAACTTATGAAGGAGAGAATGTAATTTGGCACGGTTCTTGCTCCTACATACATACATACATATACATAAGCAAGATACACGGCACACGCATATTGAAAAACACACAAGCCAATTCGATTTTTAAGGTCAAAATGCTTGATGGCCCTGACTCTGATCTTCTGTAGTTTATTTTTTCACGTATTTATTGTGTGTGTATTTATAATTTTGTGTATGCGCATATGTAAATCGTTTTTAAATTAACAGCACGTACACATGCAAGCAAAAATGTATAATGCAGATACTTATATATACACACACATGCAGATACATAAATACATATATTCCTATCTAGAGCCTCTGTTTCCTGATGTTCGTACATTTTTTTTCTTTCAATTCGTTTGGCCATCGCACGTGTAATTTTTAGTGCCAGAGAGCGGCACTCCCTCCCTCCCTCTCTCTTTTTCTTTCGACGAGGCCGCCAAAGCACTCTCAAAGCTTTGTAATTTGTTTGACGGCGGTGTGGGGGGGAGGGAGCTTAGCTTTTTTTTCGCTCAGGGTCAGTTCGAGGTTTTTTTATTTAGAGTTTGCTGCTGCTGCAACAAGTTGCGCTACGTCACCGACAGCTGGCTTTTTAGGCCCTCTCTGTTGTTTCGTTTTTTTTTTTTGCGCTCGCGCTCGCTCCAAAGTGGGCCAATGTCAATGATGGGCGCTCTTTTGGGTGTTTGGGGTCGTCGTGAGCTGGTGCGCCAAGCTTTCGTCATCAATCGATCACACTTGTGCAATTTTTCCTCTCTCATGCAATTTCTCTCTTCTTTTTCTTCTCTTACAGAACCAAACTGCAGTATGAATCCTTGGAGGGTTCCATGATCTTGGATGGTGAAGATGATACGCTTAGCGACAAAATTGGTTGTCCCCTGTACACCGCCCCCGAATTGCTGTGCCCCCAGCCCACATATCAGGGCAAACCTGCGGATATGTGGTCATTGGGCGTTATACTGTACACCATGCTGGTGGGTCAATATCCCTTCTATGAGAAGGCCAATTGCAATCTGATTACGGTCATACGTCATGGCAATGTGCAGATACCGCTCACCTTATCCAAGTCGGTGCGTTGGCTATTGCTCTCACTATTGCGCAAGGATTACACGGAACGGATGACAGCCACGCATATCTTTTTGACGCCCTGGTTAAGGGAACAACGCCCGTATCATATGTACCTGCCCGTCAATGTGGAAGTGGCCGATGATTGGGATGAGGAGAATGACGAGGGCGATGAGGAAGACTCGTGCCTGGCAGAGGAGGAGGATGAGATCTGTCATTTGAGTGGTGATAAGCATCATGCGCATGCCGAGTATGAGGATATTGGTGTGGAACCGTTGGACTATACGCGCACCACCCTGCAAATGACCACCAATCAGGCCACGAACACCGAGGACGTGGATATGGGCTGACATCGGTCAAGCTGCAATATATAGTCAACCGGGACTTGGTCTCTGGTACACGCTGGCGCGTGAGCTGCATGGGAATTGAAGCCGAAGGGGAAACTCTTCCCTTGAATTCCAGCAGACGACTGTTGATTTCCATGGCTAAGGGTTAATCCCAAGCTGCAAGTCGACGCTGATTGCGCTCCACACGTCATTCATGCAAACAAAAAAAACAAAAAGACTTTGAAGCCTCGCTCTCACTCACACACAACACAAACACACACACACACTCACTCACTCACACACACACTGCCTTCCATTTGTGAACCGAATTTTAGATTCGTTTGGTTTAGAATCCTTACTTTGTATTCCACCCGCCACTGCAACTGATTCTTCCTATTTAAACAAAACATAAACATAAAAAAAAAAAAAACTAAAGCATCTTTATGTACAATGCACATTTTTAAATTTTTTTTCTGTAAATTGTTGTTGATCATGTCGCCTTAATTTTGTTTTTTTTTCTGGTGGCAAAATGCAACGAATGCAAATTGTTATTTATTATTTAATTTTTTTTGAGAAAAAAATGAAAATCATGAAAAATACAAAAAATATTGTAAAAAGTGAACATTGTGAAACAGAAATAATACATTAAAATTTTGATCTCACTTTAAAAATTGAATTTAGCAAATTGTTTGTCCTCCTACGGTAAATATTATTATCAAATCGGAACGCACCACACGCTGATAAGGGAAGGCTGGTTATCAGTAAGATAAAGTCAAATTGGCCGAAACCTGTTTTCAATGTCAGAGATTGTAAATAAAAGAAGGGAGAATACTCCCTCGAACTATGCAAAAGTTGAGAATGAAGCAAAAATAATGAATCAAAGAATTTTAGTAAGAAAATGTAGAAACTTCTTGAACATTCTATGGAAATCTAATGCGTTGTACGCTCAATAACATTAAAGGGGCTTTACCAACTTGAGATAGCGTCAGCAAAGTTTTAGGCTGAACAGGTTTATTTGCCAACATTGGGTATATAGAAGTCAGAATTAATGAAGCGGAAAGCTAACTGAACGAAGCTTTTCTGAAGTTTATAAACAGGGGTCCATTTTGGGGTTAAAAAACGAGAATCTGGCTTTTTGAATCAGAAATTATTTAAAAAAATATATATATGTATTTATTTGATTGTGAATCATAAATTAATCAATTTAGAAATAATAGTATTTAAAACAAAGTAATTTTAGATTTCCCCGAAGTGATCGAAATTCAACCATTTGAAACAAAATCTATCAAGACGACTAATAATTTGCTCTATTTCTCATGATCATATCTGCCAATATTTATTAAGGGGGTGGGTTTCTGCCTTTGAAAATTTTTTTTATAGATTTTTTTGTTTAGCATTATTAGTATAGCTTGGACATTCCCCTTTCATCCCCTTCAAACCATTTTCAAAAATTCAAAATAGTTAAGCAGATATAGCCTTTTCAGTGGAGTAATGTTCTCGCTACAGTGAGTATATTTTACGTTGCTCCAAACTTTAAACGCGTTTTTCTCGAAACCACGTATTTATTTCCGATAACCTGAAGTCCCGGAATCATGGCTACCACCTCTACACTTTTTTTTTGAGACCTTAATTGGCAGGCCGATAACTTGTTGAACAGCCCTCGAACTCTAACAAATTTTTTATTTTTTTTATTTATTTAATTAATAACGCGAAACAAAAAACCAAATTGAAAAAGCTCTTATAGTATTCTCTCCAGAATTAAAAAAAAACACTCAAAAAACCCTGTGCAAAGGTAGAAGACCCCCTTATCCCTAGAAACGTATATAGTCATAACAAAACTAAACCGATTTTGGGGTACATTCTTACTCCAGTACATTTCGATTAGAGATGCGCGCGGAATGGGATTTCCGAGGGTCCCATCAATAACTGGAAAATCGGGACGTAGTTGAATGTAAATTTAGGTTCTGGATCGAATTTTCATTCCCGCGTCTATCTGTAATTTCGATTAGCAGCAAAAGTGTCGGTTTTCAATTTTTCAGTAGCCGCTGGCATTGACCACCAGACTGTACCAACTGATTGTACCGGGGTACAATTGTACCCCAAAGACGAATAGCTAACATTTCAGTATTTGAACGCTGTAAACTACCCAGCTTGCATTTTCTGATTTCTGATTGAGTCCATTTTGAGTTCTCCATCTGATTAAAATAGTCATAAATGCGCTAATTTTCTGATAATACTTTTGTCGGGAGAAAATTGAAGCCTAGCTGCGACCCTTCTTTAAAAAGTTGCTTTTAACTGGCTTTCTGATCAATTTCAATTAATTTTGAAGTTGTATTTCGACTCATTTTCGAGTTATTTTCGAGTCGTATTTCTAATCGTTTGTGAGTCTTTTTCGAGCAGTATTTTGGTCGAATTTCTAATCGTTTGCTTTCCACCTGCGCGAAGTTCTCACATAACAACAGTTAAAACAATTTCATTTCAATTTGCGATTGATCTAGATTATGTTAGTTAAATCATATTTTGAGATGGGTTATTTTTGAGATCTTTGTATGTTTACGAAATTATTCTATAAATATATACCCACCTAGCATTTGGATGATCGTCAGTCTTCTTTGAATCGCACTTAAAATAAATCTCTTTTTAATCATGAATCATCAAGGTGATTTTTGATTATACAAAGAACTGAAAATAATTTTATTAAAAATCACCTTAATGAGTCTTATTCGAGACCACTTGTTTTAGGGTGTGCTATTAAAGAAGACTCGAAAATGCACTATAGATCGAAATGTAACTAAATAAATTATCCAAAAGGTATGATTGTAAGTGATTTTTCCTTTACTATAATATTTCGCGCAGCTTACTATCCACCACTGTTTATTATTCTCTTTCTTATCATGGAAAACATGGCTCGAAAAATAATAACAAACGATTATAAATACAATTGAAATATGTCTCGAAAAAGACTGGAAAATGATTAGAAATACTACTCGAAAATAAGTCGAAACTGATTAAAAAAAGAGAGTTAAATCGACTCTTCCAAAAGAGTCGCGGTTTTGATACCATTTTCTCCCAACAAAAGTATTTTTTATGATCAGAATATAGGCGCATTTATTCCGATTTTAATCAGATTGAGGACTTGAGGAAATTAAAAAAAAAGGTGGTTGGGTATTTTTAAATCAAGGCAAACTGAAGTTCGGTCCTAAAAAGACAGAACCGTTTTTTTAGTCATCTATACTGTTCCTTAGATCATAAGTGCTTAATTTAGCTTATAAACAAGGTTTTACCAATAAAGATATCCGATTGTCTATAATTGCGTATAGATAGCTTAAAGCTTGCTAAAAAAGGAAAAAACATTTTCTAGAAAAATTAACGACCATATTTTTAGGTCCCTAAGGCCATTCAGCGAGGTATATGTGTTTTTTTTAGATCCAAATGAATGCAGATACGTCAATCATATAAAAACATTGTAAACTGAGAAAATTAAATTTGTTTGAAAAGGCATAAAACCTTTATCTAAATGAAATTATAAAAACTTCAAGTGTATATAACCTTTCCCTAATTGTTTTAAGATAAAATATTTCTACTTATCTGCATATTTATATATTGTAACCGTAATGCCTATATCTATCCAAAGTTCAATATTGGGTTGGGTGTACGTGGCCCAGATGTGGTAGGTAGGAAGCGTAGCTTCTCAACTTTTTGTTTTATACCTTTAAAATACCATGTCATTCCTGATAACAGCGTGAAAACAATTTGCAATCGGTTCTACTGCTGTCAAAAGAGAGAGAGCAAAAATGGTTGGCGAACGTGACTTTCAGTCTCGGAAATATTTGCGACTTTTGCTCTACAACAACAACTAAACTGAACATTAAACGTTGCTTTTACCAAGAACAACCCATTATTAACCACCCGACAAAATTAATTTACAAGGTTTTAATACAAACCCGAGGTTTTTCTAACTTTGAAATTTTTTTTTTCGATTTTTTTGTTTTGCATTATTATTATTCCTTGGACTTTCCCCTTTCATCCCCTTCAAACCATTTTCAAAAATTCGAAAAAGTTTAGCAGATATTGTCTTTTTAGTGGAACAATGTTCTGGCTAAAGTTGGTCGGAATTTACACGATGAAGCAAACTTCATGAAGTTTTCTTAGTAGGCGTGAAATTCAGGGGAATTATTTCAGACCTTTCAAACGAAAAGTATAGAAGTACATTTAAATCTCTCGCCTACTAAGAAAACTTCATGAAGTTTGCTTCATCGTGTAAATCCCGTCTAAGTATATTTTACGTTGCTCAAAATTTTTCAAATAAATATTGAAAAATATGATTGAGGTACGGGCCAGAATTACTTCAATTCTGATCATAACCTCATTTACTGTTTTCAATTCCGATAACCTGTACTCCCGGAATCATGGCTACCACCCCTACACCTTTTTTTGGGAGACCTTAATTGACAGGACGATAACTTGTTGAACAGCCCTCGAATCCGAACATTTTTGTTTTAAATTTTTTTATTTAATTAATAAATAATACAAAACAAAAAACCAAACTAAAAAAGCTCTTATGGTTTTCTCTCCCGAAATTTTTAAAGAAACACTCAAAAAACACTGTTTAAAGGTAGAAGACCCCCTTAACTTATGCTCCTTCTCAAGTATCATGTTTCTTAGTTTAAATATATTTTATTCATCTTCTTTTTTGTATTATAAGTAGACAGCGGATTTTGCATAGTTAAAGATAGCATTTAATCCTAGTAGGCCATGATAAATATATTTTTAAAGAATGATTTTTGTGTTTTTGTCTGCCTCTTCAACACCTTTACCCTGGCCTACTAGGATTAAATTTTATTTAAAAATATGGAAAATCCGCTGTATATTTTTTTGAAAAAAAATTCCACTAACGTTTCGTCGGGTGGGTACGCAGTCGACGGTTTTTGTGTCGACGTGACAAAGTTATTTGTCTGTATGTATCTGTGTGTACCTGCTGCGGTCGAACACTTTATACGTAAATACATACGTCAGATTATGAAATTGCCGAGAGAATGAGAATTGCACGAGCACGAGGTTACCATACTGGTTACTGCGCAAAAACCCCAAAAAAAAATACAAATACAAAAACAACAGCAAAACAAAACTGCTGACAGACATTGTGACTCTCCAGCTTGTGGAGCTCAGTCGGTGCTGCTGTTCCACATAAAAGTTCTAGAATCTAGAACTTCCCGTATTTTTGTTTACCAATATTAATTATGACGCAATGGGAATAGAAATGGGTAAACAAGACGCGTCAGCTTATAGATAAATAATAATAATAACAATAAGTAGTTTATAATTTTAAAGGGAAATGCGTACTTAAAAGTTGTTTTTTATGGACAAATAAACATTTAACTAGAAATGCTCGTGGTTAGTCTTTATACAACTTAGTTGGAGCGACTAACTACTAGCTGTATAATGGGGACTAGTAACTAAATCAGTATTTTATTAGCTCTTTCATTATATTTATGTCTTTCTAAGCTATTAGCCTTTTCTTAAGGCTTTGTCAATTTGAGACTTTCAATATTCCGAAGGAAGTATCACACATTCTGAAAATATAATTAGAAAGTTAACCCTCTTCTTAGCTGACCCTCGGCAATATGAAAACTTAAGATGAAATTCAAAAAATTATGTATGAGATGTCGCTTCTAGGTATTGTAAATTCTTTGGTAATACCCGAAGGCATAATAGTGGATTACACTAAGCAAACTTCATGAAGTTTTCTTAGTGGGCAGATTTAAATGTAATTCCTTACTATTCGTTTAAAAGGTCTGAAAGATTTCCTCTAAATTCCACGCTTACTAAGAAAACTTCATGAAGTTTGCTTCATGGTGTAAATCCCGACTAAGTTAGATCTTCCAACTACATTTTTATGTTCTCCCAATTTCCCAACCATCTTTGGATTTGTCTAAATTTTTACCTTTTAGTTTTTACAGATTACTAAAGTTTTCGGATACGCTGGGATCGACAAGTAAGCTACTTAATACACAGAGCAATAACAGTTAGGTCTTCCCACTTAATTTTTATTTTCTCTTGGTCTCCCGACCATCTTTCAATTTTTCTAAAACTTTACCTTTTGGTTCCTAAAGATTTCAAAAGATTTAGATTTTTTTTACAAATCAAATAAATCGTTAAAATTAAGATTATTCTTGAGGATTTCCTATATTTACTTCAAAAGATTTAAAGCAAGTGTAAATGTAATATTAAAATGCTCGTTCTGAAGTTATCAAGCTGAAATATTGAATAAGGTCTTCTTTTTACAAAACGCTTTATAATGTTTATATTTTTCTTTCGATACAGTTATGAGAAATTTTAAAAATAAACTATGAGAAGGCAGAAAATTTCTTTCCACATTCGAACTAGTTTTAAGCCGGGAAAATATCTTACTCCATATTTTCAAGCTACACACCAAATTGCTAGATTTTAAAGATATGGCACTGAACCACTTTTGAACCGTTGCTTTCTGGTTAAAACTTTCTTACGAGAAATTCGTAAGATTTATAATTTTAATTTATTGCTTTTATAATTTCTGGCATATGGCTCCAAACCGCTTTCTAAGCATAAAACAAACCAATACACATAGTTTTAAATTTATAGTTCTAAGGTAGAAAAATAAAATTCCTTAATAACTATTATTTTAAGCGTAATAAAATAAAACTCTTAAAATAACTGTTAAATGTGAAGTTTTATAATATAAGTTATAACTATTACCGTCCCTGGTTTTAACCAATTCTGAGATACGGCTCTAATACACTTTTAAACCAGTTCAATCTGGATCAGAACCTGCCTTGAACCAGTCAAATTTCTAATTCCACTTCAATTTTCAACTACTTGAAAACAGGTTCAAACTGGTTTTGGAGCGGGTTTGAACCGGGAGAATAGCTTAAATAATTTCTGAACCACTTTTGAACCGATTTTAAATTTTTTTTTTTTTTTAGATGATAAAGCAAAGTCCATCGCCATTATTTAGATATGTAGGTGGGTTATTATTTGCATCTTTAGATTACTTTTGGATACCTTATCTTTGAATTTCCGAAAGAAGTACAATACATTTCGGACAAATTTATTTTCTGTATGATCCTACACCACTTCCGAATATATCAACTAAGTTTAGGACTATTTTAACATATTTTAGTATTCTTGAAATAGAGAAATCCTTAATCTCAGAGGCGTTAAGTATGTACCAGAAATCAACAACTAAAAATTAAGAAAGAAGGTTAAATGAAAAGGTGAATTGAAGAGGCTGATTCGTTCACAACAAAAGAGAATTTTAAGATTATAACATTTTGAAACTAGATTTCCATTTTGAGTGTGACTACAAACTTTAAGCCAAAGCTGCAAACCGGCCCGAAACCGAACTCCTGAAAACCGGTTCGGTTTGGGGTTTTCGATGACGCCTCAAACCTGAACCCGAACCGGATCACCTATTACAATATAAAAAGTTCGGTTCATAATATTAAGTAATTTTTGAAACGAATTAAATTTGTAATAAAAGTAATAAGAATGAAGTTTTACATTATATAAAAAATCGATCAATGATGTTCACTATTTTTTCTAAAATTGTCTAAAGAGAATATACATATATCGACCAATGTTTTCAAATTTTTAAAAGGTTCCAGATATCATATGTACGATCATTTTCCCCACTAAAGTTTGATCTTTCTAATCAAAGAAGTTAAAAGACATGAACAGATTCAGGAAGAAATGGATGTCTGAGCAGAAAAAAATCTGTGGTATCCCAACTGATGCCAGAAATAGATCGATTTAGGTCCATATTTTCCAAACCAAGTACGAATAGATTTTCCAATCCCGGAATTCTTGTCTTGAAAGAGCTCGAAATACGTTTATTTCAAAAACACGGGATTGATTTTAGCAATTTTTTTTTGCGACCTTTGGTTTTGATGTTTATTTCAAAAATCTACTCAAAAGAGAGAAGAGTCGTAATCCAAATGGGCATAGCGTCATTTCTTTGCAACCGTATTGTAAAATTTCTAAGCATATTCAAACTAAAATGTATTATAAAACAGACTTTTAGTTTTTGTCTAAGTAAAAACCTGGGGTTCAGAAGTTTCAGGAACTGGTCCGCTAACCGAACCTCTTTCAAAATTTTAGAGGTTTGCAGCTTGTTTTAAACTAAACTATCGGTAGTATGGTTGTAATCTAAAAAAAAGTAACAAAACATGCGTGACCCCTTTCAAAAAGTTTGTACAACAAATTCACTTTCCCTAGAAATGAAATTTTTATGTGTGGCAAGCATAAACAGTGACAATGAAAAGCTAGACCAGAACTAGAACTGGAACAGCTACTTTCCCTTGGCTTAAATGTTTGCGGCTTGTTCCACTTTGTGTGAGAAATGGAGAAATATAATATATCAAAAAGTAGATGTGGATGAGATAAGCACTTCTTCCCCATATTCGCTTAAATCCAATGCACACGTTCCGTGCTAAAAAAATGCTGCATATACTTCACAGAGATCAAGCATTCTTCTAGATATTTTTAGACTATCGAATGCTTTTATTTCAGGTATTTAGCGCAATTATCTCGCCAGAGTTTCGTCACTAATTGCAAAAAAGAGTGCGCTAAATACTTGTGCACATTTTCTTAGATGAGTTGGCGGCACGAGAGCACGTTCACACTGCTGTCTCCGAAAAATGCGCATTTCCTGATCATTTATTTTTGGCCATGCTTTCGTCAAGCGTTGCAAATCGGACACAGACACATAACACAGGTTGTTTTCAATTTAAAACAAAAAAATATGCAGGCGGCATACACTGATGAGCAGGGGGTGGAGAAATAATCTTTGAGGAGAGATTGAGATATTTTTTAGTTTGTTTTGGAGTGGAATTGATAAACTGATGTTATTTTTATGACTATTAATACTTTTTTCTGAAGTTATTTGAGCCCAATCATAGCATCGATTATGTTTTATAAAAGTGATTTCTCATAATCCAATATTTCCCATAGTCCAACTTGAGTACTTGCCTTTTTGAAAAATCGAATTCTGATTTCGTTGATTAATATTCCAATGAATCCCCGCAGAGCATTTTTATAGCACCTATAATCAGTACCTGTATCTTGTAGATAAATCAATTCTGCATTCGATGCACTTAATCTCAATATCTGCAAAATTTAAATAAATAAATTTAATTTTGTTGTAAATAAAGTCAATGAGGAGCTTAAAAAGTGAACAAAATAATACGAATTGAAAACGGGTTTTAGCCTCCATATTCTATCTAATTTAATTTTTAAATTAAACCCAATAACAAATTTTGTATTATTTCAATTGTTAAGAAAACAATTTTTAAATTTAATACTTATTCAAATTTAAATGTCCGTTACAAAGCTCATTTCACTTTGTGTTGATGTAATCGTAATCGGAATTTGTGAAATGAAACGGTTCACAGCTGAAATGCATGAAATTGACCACACCATATATGGTCACACTACACACAACTTGCGTAAAATTTTGTAAACAAACCATGATTGTTAACGTTAACCACTCAAAATCTAAAAGCTATCATAATGAAGCTAACTGACCTTAACGTTGATTGCCTCCTGAGGATCTTCCAATATTGCTCGGAATGTGAACTGGTTGCGCTCTGTCGGGCCAACAAGTACTTGAGTGCCATCATAGAAAATCACATTTTTTATGCCTTGACGCAGGATTTGTTAATGTGTGGCCACCGCAATGAAGCCAGTGTTGAGGAAAGGTGAGTGATCTGGGTATCCCGCTTAAGACTTCTCAACATTTGTATAATCCCACTTTAAACAGAAATAAAACGAGGCTTAGCTACTGGGAGAGGCTGCATGTGTCCCGAAATTGGGTAAAGGGCACCTATCTGGAACGTCCTTATTATCATCATGCCCAAATGTTTCCCACCAAATTATGCCTGGAAAGAGATGCCTTGTATATCACACATGCCAGCTATTTAAGAAAATATCGAAGATGGGGTCCAGAGGGTTTACAGCGACGCTATGAGGAGGAGATACGCACATCCACCCTAAGTGACATTTCGGATTTTGTGAAAAAGCAAAACACTTTGTTTGCGGGTCGTGTGTGTGGCACCTGTTTTGTATGGGATGCGGACGAGGGACTCACCGAGCAGAAAATGCATCAGGCCAGCGAGTATTTGTACTGTGTGGACTTTGTGAATGATTTGTATGTAACCAGCTCGGATAAATGTTGCAAATTATGGCAGCGATCGCAAGAGTTTGGCTTGACGCACTTTGATGTGGCTGTGCAATTAAAGCAGCATTCATTTAAATCGCTCAAACTCAGCTCAGATGGTCAATGGCTTTACGGCGGACTCTATACGGATGATGGACGCAGAGCCCTAAGGGCTATTCATGTGGAGGGGTAAGATTTCTCCTCTAATTACAATTTCATCATTAAATTTCACCAATTTTTCTTTAGAGGCGAGGAGCTGGTACTTAACTCAAACACCATTTCTATTTACGATCTGAAACTCAAGGACGAGCATGTTTTATTCACCGCCAATTTCGATACCACATTTCGCATGTACGATCGTCGCATTGATCGTGATGTGGCCATTTGGGAGGATCCCTTTGACTCTGCCTTCTATTGCCTGGAGTATGATGGCCTTTATGGCGTACTGTGCGGCACAAATCGACATGCTCGGGTGAATCTATATGATATACGTATGCCCAAATATGTACAGCTTTATTTTCCCGGCCGAACGCGTCAGCATAATAGTAGCTCACCCGTTTATAGTTTAGCCTGCGATAGCCAATATATGTTTATTGCCACCGATCACAATTTGCGCGTGTTTGACTTCAAGGCCAATGGCTGTATTGAAAGGGATTATGCCAATATCTATGACCAAAGATTAATTAAAATGTAAATTGCAAAATTATCTATGAAAATCACAGAAGAAAAAATTGTAAAACAATTCACAAAAAAAATTAATTTAATAACAATAATAAATGTTACTTTTAAGCTAAAGTTGGGATTTAAAATTTGACATCTAGAAGTTATAAATTGACCTTTAATCGCTATATTAAATTCTGCCTTCATACAACAGAACTGCACTTCTGCTAAATGCTGTGGGAACCGTTAGATGCAGTTGAGCAAACGTCTAAATTAGTTTTACATTCTTTACAAATTAAGTTCATATGATTGACAAGGCCGTAGTTCTGTCCAAAATAAGCCAATTGCTTTTGTGCCATATTTGCATTTACTTTTTTTGTGTGTTTCTTACACAATTAAGAAGTTGCGCGTTGCCGTTTTAAGTGGAAAGGAGCTGCTGATAACGCTGTTGCTGCTGACTTCACTACGCGAGTGGGGATTATATAATTAAAGATTTATTGCTAAAAAAAATGGTTATTTATTCATTATTCAAAGCAGTGGTGCCCAAGACCTATGCACTAAATGCACATTTGCTTTTTTAGTTTCCGCAAAAACACGCATACAGCACTCGGCATTAAGGGGGGGGTCTTCTACCTTTGAACAGCGTTTTATGAGCGTTTTTTTTTTTTTTTTAATTCTGGAGGGAAAACTTTTTTTATTTGGTTTTTTGTGTTGTGTTATGTATTAATTTAAAAAAAAAGTAAAAACAAAAATGTTGGATTTCGAGGGCTGTTCTAAAAGTTATCGGTCTTCCAAAAAAAGGTGTAGAGGTGGTAACCATGATTCCGGGGATCCAGGTTATCGGAATTGAAAACGAATTGATGTAATTCTGGCCCGTATCTCAATTATATTTTTAAATAATTAAAAAATAAATATATATAATTTTTTAAAGTTTTTTTTTGTAGTTTAGTGTAAAAAAAAAATAGTAAAAAATTTGCATTTCCCTATAATTGAGATACGGGCCAGTATTACATCAATTCTGCGTCGATTGCAACATGGCTGATCAAAGTCGGTTAAGTAGAACTGTCGCAATCATGACTACCAGGTCCAAAAACGTGGTTTCGAGAAAAACGATCTTAAAGTTTTGAGTAACGTATAAAATACACACATTATCTGCTAAACTATTATGAATTTTTGAAAATGGTTTATATGGGATGAAAAGGGAATGTCCAAGCTATAATAATGCAAAACAAAAAAATTTAAAAAAAAATTGTTTTAAGACCTTAAACAATTCGAATTGCTCTTACACTGTTCATATACTAGATCATCTTATACACAAAATGCCAGCACCTAGTTCAATATAACGTGGAAAATTAATCAAAGTCCATCTTATTAACCAGGATATATTAATTTTATAATAGCAATATTAGAGCTGTGTGACCATTAAACAGTTACGAGTGCAGTTAGATAAGTCAGTGACATTTTCAAAAAACGATATTATGAAACGGAATTCTTCCTATTTCAGAAGATGATATTCTTAAAGCCATCTCGAAATTAGGCTCATTTAGCCTAGAAATTGATGGAATATCTGCATATTTTCTAAAGAATTGCATTGGGGAGCTCTGTCATCCCCTATATATGATTTTCACTAAGACCCTTGAGCCTGGGCAATTTATAAGGAATTGTAAGGTTGCTTTAGTCATACCCATTCACAAAAAGGACTCTAAAAGTAAAATCTCAAATTACAGGCCAATTGCAAAGCTCAGCAATATTTCTAAGGTCCCACAGGCAAATAATTTGCCCAAATTTTATAAAAATTTGATTTTTCTGGACTTAAAACATAAGATATGAATATAGTCTGCCCAAAAAGTGTCGAAAAATTCCCTATTTAGGCCATTTTAGCTTAATTTTCATTAAAATTTTGACAAATTATTTGATTCCAATCAGTATGGATTTTTTGACGTTCTACTTAGTATCTTACAGTATCGTATTTTGCTTTAAACGCTTTAAGATTTTTCTAGCGTGTATAATCACTGATATCCAAGATTTTCAAGCTTGGCTTTTAATTTTCTTGGATCCAATCATAATATTGAATTCCAATCAGCATCGATTTTTTTCTGGACTTCGTTCTTACTGGTTAGTTAACTTACTGCTTTTTAAGTTGTATATATTTAATCAATGATATATTTCTAAGTAGTTCACGTAGCCTACGTTTTCTCTTCTATTTAATATGACATTTACATGGAGCTTTTCCAAATGTCATTTTAACAAGACCCCCAAAAGTATGCTAAATAATAAGAGTAGATTTGTTAAGTTGATCAGTGATCAAGTGTCTCTGCTGAACGCGCCCATTGTCGCCCTCCGATGTGATCTTGATTCAGTTACCGACTGGTGCAGGCGTATTTCATTCTTGACCACACGTTGACACGTCAATATGAAGCTTTGGATTTGGGGGTGTTGTTTGACACAAAAATTCCGATTTTCTCAGCATTTAAACTATATTCTTCTAAAAGCCTATTGAATGTATTGCTTTGTTAATGGAAATTCTGAGCATTTCAGTGACCCGTATTCACGGCTGAGTTTGTACTCTGCTTTGGTGCGTTCGAGGCTCGAATATAAATTCTCGGATGTACTCAGTTTGTTCATAAATTGATGTACATCCATTTCACATTTATTTTCATATAAAAGACCCTGTGAAACAAATTCCATCCTCATCAACATCCGCTCGGATGTACATATAAGTAGCTGTGGAACTAGGCTATAGGACAATTCGCTTTCATATCTTGATTTTAGCAACATGAAAAGCTTTTGTGAAAACGTGGCAACTTCTCGCTAGAGCTTTGAAGCGAGTTGCCAGTGCGAGCAGAAAATATCGGAAGTGTTTCCAGTGCTAGGTAAAATATGCAAAGAAGGATTTTGATTGCCAGATGATTTGGTCGGTTGACCTGTGTTGAACTCTACTTTGGAACTTAAAAAAAAAATTTGTTTCTTTATTTTCAAAAATATCAAAATAAAAGTTAGCACCCAGTCACATGCTTAAGTTTACATATGACAACAAAATTTCTCCTAGCGGCAGGTTTAAGTAGCATTTAATGTTAAAGACAAGATATAAAAAACAGCCCTAAATAAATTAATTTCCCAACATACCGTCTTGTTCTCAATTCCACTATTAAAACGTACGTCAAATCCAATGAAATGTCAAAAACCCATTTCTGACCTCGGATCACCCTTAGCTTATCCAAATTTCTATCTGGGTTCATGAAAGTAGTCTGAAAAATAATATCCTGGTGTTTCCTTAAATCTGGTCGAATAGTGCTTTTCAGGGTTGCCAAAGATACGCAAATAGTGTGAAAGCTAAACGTCGCAAATAACTACAGTTTGACAAATAGTCACTGAATCCTCGAGATTAATTCAGGACGAATAAAAAATTAACAAAAGTTATAGTTCTAATACCAAATAATGTTCACTTAGATTTCTGCCATTTTTTTGATAATTTGTCGAATCTTAAAAATGTTTTTTAATTTGTAATGCCATCTAGTATTTAACTTGCCTTTACTTTATACAAACCAAAATCGAATTTTCGTAAACAAATTTTGTTTTATTGACCTGCTGACAAATTGGAACCTTACATATTAAATGACCACAAAAAAACTTAATGACTAATGAAAAGTAAAGGACAAAAACTTTAAAAATATCCACTTAAATCATTTTTCACATACTCAAAACGCGTTAAGGTAAAATCTTATGTATACATAGATGTATGCATGACATGATTATGTATGTGTATGTGAATGTAAAAATAATGTGCGCCATATGTATATCGATAAAATGTACTTGAATTGTATGTTTGACCCTTTTTTTTTGTTTTTGTTTCTTTTGATGATTTCAAGTATTTGTAATACTTCTTTCTTGTTTAGCTTACATCTTAAACACATAACAAATTTTCTGTTAGTTTTGTTTTGTTTGTTAGAGGAAAAGTTCAGCTACAGATTGAGCCAAGAGAAAGAGATAGTAATAAAAATCAAAAAAAATTCGTTGCTTGTGTAGCGCAGCTGGAGGCACTTGAACCACTTTTGTGCATAAATTAAAGTCCAATAGAAAAAGGAGACAAAGTTGAGTTAAATAGCGAGATAATTGGCAGAGGAGAGAAGAGGAATAGCAGGAGTTAGAATCTATTGTCAATTGCCATTTCCATTATCTAACTGTACATGATGCACTACAAATGGAAGGGACTATCTAGTGGATGGTTTAAATGATGTGCAAGCTTCCGTTCCCGCAGGTTCGCCCTCTCCCGTGTGCGTTGTGGGTGCGGTATTTGTTGTTGTTGTTGTGTGATCCAGTCCCTCATTGAGGGCAGCGGCTAGCTCGCCATTAAATTGCAACAGACAACCCAGGGCACCAAAATAGCCCTCGTGCTCCAAAAAGAGACCCTTCATTGTGCCATTTGACCAGAATTCCATGGCATAGGCCAGCAATTTCATTGAAATGGGATTCACGCGCAGAAAGTTGCCCACAAAGACCACCTAAAAAATTAGAATGATTATTTTGATTAAGCTAAAGAAAGGTAACATTTAGCTTACCCTATCAATCTTCTCGTTTATAGCACACAATCGTGCTATGGAGCCAATATTGTTGGTAATGGTGACCAGAGTGGCATTGGCTAAATCTTCACGGGATACCGAACCGCGCTTATCATTGAGATGCATCTGGCCAAAGCTAAAAATTCAAGAGAAACTTATAAATTTGTGTGCTTGATTAAAGATTAAACGAAATGCTTACCTGGATGCCACCAAATCACCGGGTAGACCAAAACGAGTATAATCACCGCCATAAATATCCTTTACCAATCTGTCCACCTTACGATTGTCACCCTTGGTGGCCAGTTGAATGGCCTCTTCAAAGGTATTGCAACCGGTAAGCAGACAACACAGTCCCAGGAATGTACCGCCTCCCAAGCTGAGTGTGCACGAAGGAATAAAGTATTAGTAAAAGTAAAAATTCTTCTTTTTATTATTGCACTTACCTTGTGCCAGAAATGCGCTTGTAGTTATCTGGTCCATACACAGCCAGTATGGATACACCAGAGCCCACATTTACCAATATGAACGGAAATGGTTGCGAAAAGTTAAAGGCTCGTTTCTCACTTTTACTGCCGGAGGAAGAATCGTTTTATAATTGAGTAAACCACAGATTATCCAAATCTTACATAATATCTCGCGCATTCTCATAGTAATAGCATTCGGTGCGATTGTGCAGGTCGGCAAAGAGTATGCCCTTGATTAATGTATCCAGCTCATCAAATTTGGCCAGCTTCATGTTCACTTGATCCCGAAAATCCTTTTCAAATTTGAATGCACCGCCGCCAGTGGCACACACTGTGGTCACCAGTTCGGCCATGCCCTTCTGTTTGGCGAGTGATAGAAAATTGCCCATATCTGTGGTCTGAAAGCGGATGAAATGTAGGGAACCGCGTCGCTTTCGTATTTCCACATTGTCCATCTGTAATTGAGTGAAAAATGAATACAAATAATTAAAATAAGGAGAAGAAAATATATAAAAAATTTGGAATACTTATATCCAAGAATTAAGGGATAAGAAGTGACCAAAATATAATAAGTCGGAATAGCCGAATGCCATTTAATTTCCTTATCAATTTTATCTCCCTGTTTTATGGTAACTAAAAGAACTGTATATCCAGGGCATTCTCAGAGGCCCTACTCAAATGCCGAAAATGTATTTTAAGTCGGGATTTACACGATGATGCAAACTTCATGCAGTTTCAGCAAAAGCTTTTGTTTGTGGGAAAGAGGCTCTAGACGTAATTCTGAACCTTTGACCATGACACTTTTCTGAATTATGCAGCAGCGAGAAGCGCAATTAGACTCCGGGACAACCAATTTACAAAGATCTGGGTTGTCTGGAAAACTTTCCCGTAGGAGACCTTTTATCGACTCCTAAAAAGGGTTTTCAAAGACCGATAGAGATTTTGTGTAGATACTAGAGATGGGCGCGGGAAATCACATGGAAATTTTTAAATTTAGTAATTATAAATTCGTCTAGTGACGTCCCAAAGAAAAAACCTCTGACCTGCCTGGGGAAGCATTTAATTTCGGCATCTGCGGGACCTGGAATGCCGTTCCGCGCCCTTCTCTAGTAGATACCATCTCCCCCACACCTCCTCTTATTAGGCAACACAATGAGTCGAAAGACCTCTGGGTGAACTTGGCCTCCACCGAGCCTATTTAACCTAACCTAACCGGTATACCAACATAAAAACCAAGGTACCGAAATAAACTAGAACGTAAACAGAAGCTTATACCGAAACATAAGTTTTGGTACGTACCAAAACCGGAACCGAATACGATTCGGTTTGATTTCCTGGTCATATACAAAAGCAAGTGTGTAGTTTAGTCTATGTACTTTGAAAAAAAACGACCGCCCAAAACCCAGCTCAAGCGGAATCGTTTTTGCACCATTTCGTTCGTGAATTTTCGTTCACAAATCAAGCCCGACGTTCACAGAATAAAACCACATCCGTGTGTAGCTTAGCTCGAATGCATTCGCTTTTGCACTCCTGCTAACTTGGAATTCCCAAGCAGTTATAGAAATGCTGATATGAGAAGGCAGTTCTTGGCATGCAGTCATAGAGTAAATATTTCTAGAGGGAAAGATTGCTCTGCCGCCACAAACTTAACAGCGAAATAATTGTTATTGTCGCTCTCGCAACAAACTTAACAGCAAAATAATCAGCTGTTTTTTGTTATTATCGCTCTCTGAGTACAGTCAACACAATGTCCGTATCGCTCTAACCACCGTGTTTTCCTCTCTGTGTTAAAAGACCTTAGCAACATGTTGAAATCGCTGGCAACATTTTAAAAGTATCTCAACTCGTACTGTTACTTAACCTTCCCTCAATCTTCCCCTCTATCTCTCTTTACTCTATGCTATTGACAAAGACCATATATTATTAGACTGAACGATTGCTCTGCAGCCACAAACTTAACAGCGAAATAATCAGCTGTTCTTTGTTATTGTCGCTCTCGCAACAAACTTAACAGCGAAATAATCAGCTGTTTTTTGTTATTATTGCTCTCTGAGTACAGTCAAGACAATGTCCGTCTCGCTCTAACCACCGTGTTTTCCTATATGTGTGATAAGACCTTAGCAACATGTTGACATCGCTGGCAACATTTTAAAAGTATCTACATTGGTCATATCTCTTAACAGCGCCACAAATTGAGAGGCGTCGCAATCGTTCAGTCTAATAATATATGGTCTTTGCTATTGACTTTTGACTTTGCCTTTGATGTTGGGTTTGCCTGCGTTTTGAAATAAGTTATACAAAAAACTTGCTGGTTTGTCACTTGATTTTATGTCGAAAATGGGCAATAAATTTCTAAACATGTCCAAAATTTACATTAAAATAAATCAAAATGTTCCTAAAATGATTCCGAAATGATTCACAAATATAACCAAAATGTTGACAATGTTATCCAGATATGTTCCCAAACTATATAAAATTGTTCTAAAATTGTGCCCAAAGTGATCGTAAAACGATCCAACGCGTTCCCAAAATGAGGCCTAAAATTTTAATAACACATCACCGAAACGTTCATGGAAATTAAACAGCGGGCTTTAAAATTTGGTTCATGAAATGACACCGCCGTTCACGGTTCAAGAAAAAGCGGGGATTACTCTACTTTTGTCAACGAATGTGCTTGATTTCGTTTTTTTTAGAAAAAGTTATTTTCTGAGTGTAGGTCTACAGAGATATTAAGATGAGGTTTCATTTTGATTCACAGAAATATATCGCATTTATTTTTGAAAAATTTATTCGCAACCATTATTTCTACCATTAAGTATATATATTCGTGATCAGCATCGATAGTCAAGTCGTTCTGTCTGTATGAGCTCATAGTAAAATTTTTTTTTAAATACCAGTGCAAAAAATTAATTTGTTTACTAATATAATGCGCAATTGATGATAAAAGTCGATTGAAAATATCGATAGGAAATAACACTTAGTCAAAGTCAAAGCTAACAAAGTATGATGTTAATTTTGTTTAAAGTTCTCTTTAAAAAAAAAGTATTTTTTGGGATATTAAAAAACTTTCTGAAAACTGATTGAATATTTAAATTAATATCGTTTAAACTTGGCACCTTGGACTCAGAATGAACATGAGGAATTTGCGATTCTTGAATCAGTCTAGTAAACCTTAACCTCAGACATTTCCATTTGTGTTATGCCATTAATTTAAATATTACAAAATATATACACCTAAATCATTTGTAATTGTCCCCACAAACAATATATAACAGTTCGACAAGCGCACGTGAACAGTTTATGGCCTAGGCAAAGTTTAGAAGCGAATTCTTGACCACGAAGTGACAACGAAATTAGCTACGCAAATGCGAGAGAGAGAGAGAGAATGTCCGACTGGGAAGTCAAAAGTCAATGAATGCGCCATGTAAACTTGTTAAATGTGCATATACCATATAATATATGTGTATATAAATACAAGCTTGTGTGTGTGCACAGAGGAACTTAAGGAATTTAAACATTCAGAGGGGAAAGCCTTAAAACTCTGATCTAATGCTTAATCTTTGGTTTGAGTCTCTTAAATAAATGCTTGAAGGTTGATCGCAAAATCAGCAACAAAAAAATTGACCCCCGAGCTGTATTGACCCGCTTTTTTTTTTGTTGCAGTCTAGACAACGGTATAAATATATATATGTACTTTAGAGCGGACCTCAATGGTATGAACATTTTAAGGTCATATTCTTGGCTTTATAAAGTAAAAGAAGACTAAAAGTAAATCAAAAATTTAGTTTGAAGATACCAAGTTTTTATTGCCTATTTTTAATTTTAAATATATTTATTTTATTTTCTATTAAAATTTGACTTTTCTTTATAAAATGTTTGTTCTGTTTGTATGAGTAATTATTTTATATTTATTTAAATTTTTTGTTGCTGTGATCTACTTTTTTTTTTTTGCCTATTTGAGGTCCGGTTTAATGTACATATGTTTTGATAAGGTTTTTTTTTCAGGCGATTAAAATTGATGCTTAATGCTAATGCCCGGCTGGAGCGTGCGCGAATCTCAAACAAGCAAACTTGTAAACAAAACAAAAAATTTGGCAATTTTTGCCCCATTCGACCTTGTTCATAGCTAAACTCACCTGCAAATGTGTATCTCGATGTCCGGTTTTGCCATATGCAGAGTTTTTGGTTAGATAACGTCGTATATTTCTTAATATACCCGCCTCACGATCCTGTTCATCGGGTGTAATATCCTTGGGCTCGAAATATACCAATTTTGTGAGCGTACCACCAATATCCATGCCAAACCAAGGCATTGCTGCAAATGCAAAAAGAAAGTTAAGGTTTAGTCTTCACATATCCACAAATTATCCACCTTCAAAGCATTTGCCACAAATTGTCATGAGTCTGCCATGACTTAAAAAGAATATTTGTCGGGTTTTGCGATTACTTAGCCCAAACATATTATATGCATAGACAAGTACATGGTAAGCCTTAATAGAGGAGGCATCGGAACGTTTAAACACAATTAAAAAAAAAAACAACAAATTTGGTGACAATTTTTGAAATTGTTTTACTAGCCCACTTGATAAGAAGGCATACCCTTTCCACTAACACAAACCACTTGTCTACGAGGGTCAACAAGTTTTGCATACATTTACAACTTGCTTCAAAGCTTTTCAAAGCGATGTCAAGTTCATCTATGTGTGTGTGTATGTCAATAGAGATAAATACGCACCGCTCTGGATAATCAGATCAAAGATCGATGTAAAATGCAAAGCCTCTGGCATGATGTAATTTTTTTTTGTGTTTGTTTGTTTTCACCAATTATAATAAATAAATAAATACAGCCGGAAACATTTCTACTTCAACGCTGATGGACTTCGACTGACGACTGCCGGATTATGGCAAAAATACTAAAATAATAATAATAAAATTGGGAAATCGTATCGAAAACATGTGCACAACTCCCCCCTATACTAAGGTGAAATGGTTGAGTGGGTAAACACACCTTTCTTATCGCCACTTTGGACGCTTATCGCCAAGTTGAAAAAGTGACCAGAGTGCGGAAAAGGGGAAGTATTACACCCCAGCACGGCCAACGATCTTTTCATTAGTCGATCACGATTATATCTAATCAGTTCAATTAGTTATTATTTCAATGATACGCACACACTCTTTGACCACTTTTGCTTAACTATTTGTTACTTCCAATATGCATATATATATAAGTAAGTTCTATTGATAGCCAATTCTTATCTAGTACAAGAACCAAAATAAACCATAAACTAAAATTCGATATGTGTGTGTGTACCTTGAGCCTAATCAGATGACATAAGTTATAATTTATTTTTAAAAGAATTCGACTGCAGTTGCAGTATATATAAAAAAGAAATACTACCCAACTTTCCCCATCTATAAATCGCTACAGCTGTCCATATTTATGACATATAGTTTTGTTTTACAACAACACAATTCAAATGAAATTCCCACTGGTATCATTAACTGTTACCAAAATGGTGTCCTGCAAATATCTAGATTGATTTTCGACTATCAATCCAAACTTGAATGACTTTATATGTGAAAATGACAATAATTGGTTCGCTTATTAGATTAAATGGAAGGAAAAAATAATTTTATTAATACTATAAGAGAATTTGGTTTCGTAATTGATGTAGTAGATCTTTTATGGAACCAAAAAAAACAGAATGAATACCAAACAGTGGGAAACGGTACTTTATAAATAACGAATTTGAATGATTTTTGTACTTTAGGCATGGATATTTTCTCTGTGTAAGTTTGTTACGAACTATTAGTTTGAGATCGACAACGCGATGGGACTGTTTCATAGTATTCAAACTAAGAATTTTTTGCCTGCCTTATTTAATATATATATATATAACAAATATAATATAAATACATATAAGAAAATGATCGGTCGGAAAATGTGTCTTACTGAAAAATCTTTTTTGTTTTGAAGGTAGCGTGATCTAATTTTGGAACAACAACCACATTACTGTTGATTTTTGAATATTTTCTTTGGGGAATAAATAAGCCGTATGGGCAAAAGGGTCGATCCTATCAAAATTCTGCAAAAGACAATAACCACATGTGCTGTTATATATATGTTGATTTCGGTTTATCTCCATCGGTTGCCGGTCCCAAGATTTGGAACAAAAATTTAAAAAATTGGAGTCTATACGATAGACATATCAATGGAAAAGTAATTATAGCCACAGAGTCAGAAGATTGGACTTTAAGTCGGACAATTCACGATTTATCGTAATATTTTAAAACAAATACTTTACTTTAGGCCAGTATTGTTGTTTTCATTTGTATTTAACATCCTTACCATATGGGCCCCTTTGTTGACCCCCCATTATGTAAATTTGTTGCATTTATATAGACTCATTTCCAAGTTTTGGCCAGTTTAAGCAAATAAAATTTTTGAAATTTATGGAGGACAACTAGTTTATACACCAATTTTTATAGGAAATAAAAAAAAAGGCTACTTGATTTCCCATTAGTTATTTAGGTCTGGTTTAGTTTTTATCTAAATTCTATTTTGAACCAAGTAGCCTTTTAACAGTCCTATACAAATTTTGTAGTATTAATCTAAGTTATCCTCCCATAAACTTAATATTTGCTTTGCTTCAAACAGGCCAAAACTTGGCCAAATAAGCCGATTCAAATGCAAAAATTTACATAATTAGAGAGAAAAAGTTCGGCCATATGCTAAGGATGTTCAAATACAAATCAAACAACCATACTGGCCTAAAGTAAAATTATTTGTTTTAAAATATTACTATAAATCGTGAATTGTCCGACTTTAAAGTCCAATTCTGACTCTTTTGGCTATAATTATTTTCCATTGATATGTAATCTGTCGTATAGACTCCACAAGTTCAGAAATTAATGCCAAGTAGGGAATATTATGAAAAAAGAGCATTAAATTTTTTGTTCCGCCAAATTTTGTGACCAACAACCGATGGAGCTAAACCGAAGCCAGTTTTGGAATCTGGGCAGATAACTTTATCATATTTGCATACCAGCAAGGCTGGACAAACACAATGCTGGTCATTTTTTGACCTGTGTTATTTATAAACCTAAAGGTTGAAATGCGGCGGCTAAGTTTTTATTTTAGACCTATGGTTTCTTGGGCATAATGTTCTTAGAATTGTCCATAATTGCGATTCTATATATATATATAAATATCTGATATTTTTATCATAAAATAATAATAAATCGGATAAACCAGTTGGAGTGAGTATTTGCAAGTGAATTTAAATTTCGGCAGTTATGTATTTTGGAATGCTGAACTCAAAAATCGAATACCAACATTTTTGAGATTTAATTTTTTTTTTTAGTTTTTTTCGCTAGGTACTCTTACTTTTTAAGCCACATCTCCAAAATTTTGGAAAAGGTTGGATTAGAGGGTTCTAGTTCGTTAGGAAACTACGCGTTCGGTTTGTGGACCGTTTCCTGAATCCCCTAAACCCCAGGCTTTGGATCGAATCTCGATTCACCTTCATTAAATGATTGCAACAAATTTTTTCAAGAGATGTCAGAGCAGTCCGTCATTCACCTCCATCAGTTCACTGGGATATCGAGGGCAACTGCGAAACAGACAAATTCGCAAAACTGGGCACTACAGCCATACTCCTTCACAATAAGGACAACGTAGGTATGCCTTTGGCAACGTGCAGGACCCGTTTTACGAAATATATTTGAGCTTAAAGCAAACTAGAAATGGCAAACACTTTAAACCTACAGAAAGGCAAGGCTGATATGGCATACTCGATGTGCAAAGCGCTTAACAGCCTTTACAGACCCAGCACACCTCACTGCTCAGCAGTTGTTAGGGCCATACAGGACACTGAGAGGTCGCGACTTCTATTTCTGCCCTGCCTTAAGTCGACCGAGACAAATTATGAGACTACGCCTAGACACACTATACATCTGGTTTCATCCAAGCCACCTAAATGTCTTGTATTTAACCTCACTTTTCCGACATATTTTGAATTGAAGCGTATGAGAAATGGACAGTAAGGTGTCTGGGACCAAATCTGAATGGCCTTAGCTTATACCAGGCACGTAGCTAGTTCAAACTTACTTACTTACTTCTTTAGTAAGATTTAAAGATTGAGTAATTATTAATAACCTTTTAAATCTTTGACGTTCAAATTCGGTGTTAAAGAAGCACAGAAGCCAAGAGATAAGAAAAACTCGATTTTGTCCCACTGACTGTTCAAGCCAAATATTTTTTTATGATAGCAAAGTTATAGCAATGGTAGGATTCTTTTTGCAACAGCCTGTATTTCATATTGTCAGCCGATCTGTGATCACAATAATACCTTGTTTTATAAATAAACAGAAATTTCTTAATGAAACCTTAATTATGGAGCTATTCAAGTCAACCTATCCTAGGAGCGGTTCCCAAAACAATCCTTCCAAATTTTTAATATGACGAGCTCGAACATAAGCCCCATTTTGTAAAAAATATTAGACTAAAAAAAACTACTTTAAATTACTTTTAAAATAATTGGTTAAATATTAGGAAACAAAGGATAACAAAATGAATTATAGGTTTAAAGTGTTGGTAATTTCTATTTGGAAGATCATCTTTCATTTTTAGTTAATTATAATTTTTTTTTTAGTCCAGCGAATTGTGAATAATTGAATTAAATGATTGAGATATTGAATAAAGAACTGAAATTCAAATATCTGTTTAAATAAATTTCGACTTATTAAATAATTCGTCAAATTGTTAACTTCAAACAAATTTAAATAAAAAATTTAAGCTGTAATGTTTATCTAACGTCAAAGATATTTTTGGTAAATTTTAGTACAATATATTTTAAATAAACTTTTAAACTAAAAAGTCAATTTGATACAATCTTTCAAATTCTAGGAAAATTGGTTAATATGTCAGCTAGACGATGTCTATATAATTGATTAATTTGAAAGAATTTTGCAATTTAAAAGAAGCCTAAATACGAAGCAGAGAATTTTTAAAGTCAATTACTAAGACTGTCTGTCTGTCTATAGCGAGGATCGCTGACTTTATTCAACTGTTTGGTACAATTTCGGGGTTATTTTGTTTCAATGAACTCAGTTTTCCGCGCTGTGACGACTTAAGTTATATATGAACGTTTCAATAAAATCCAGTTACAAAAATTGTAAATAAATTTAAATCGCAAAACGGTAGGAAATGCCGGTGCTACTTTTTGAACTGGTTCGCGAAGCATTTTAGCATTTTATATAAAAACAGATCCTTTAACTGTTTTGATTCATTATTGATTGAACGAATGAACTTGAATGTATCCTCACAACCACGCGAATTGAAAAAGAAAACAAGTATTCGACGACATTGATCTAACTACGATTCGGCAAACATCCGTAACAAATTAGCAATTCACTCACTGTAAAGCAATGGCATCGCGCAAATTTAACAATTTCCTGAACAATTTCGAGTGCCCAGACAAGTGTCCAACTATTTATGATATGATAAGCTGGCAAAAATTTAACAAGTGTGAACAACGCGTCGTGTAGTTGTGACAGCGGCCCGTGTATTGATATTGCAAATAGATTGGGTCACTCAACACTTACACATAAGTTCATCATCGACATGAGGGCTGGAACTGAGATTGGCGGGCGACAACACGCGATCCAAAGCACTTTGATGATAGCATTTCTCAAGTGTGCAAGGTCCCGCCGAATCCAAATCGGTTAGGCTCGGAGATTCACTGTTATTGTTGATGGACGACGACGACGCTTTCAATTTGTTGTTACCGCTTCCCCAGGCGGCACGCCATGAAGCGCGCCATGAATTTCGTTTGGTTGAGATCGCAGGTGAAGTTGGCGGTTGGCTGGTGGAGGCCAGCAAGGCGTTTGTTGATTTCTTATCGTTATGCAATTTGAATATTTTCAAATTGAATGAATACTTTGAGTCGCGAGTGGGCACTTTCATTTTGAGGAAGGAATAATATCACAGGCTGGGGGACAGCTAATTATTGCGTGCAGTCCAGGAAACGGAATGCGGATTTCTATTGTGAATAATTTGTT
The DNA here is from genome assembly GCA_018904225.1 of Lordiphosa mommai. Classification (NCBI taxonomy): domain Eukaryota; kingdom Metazoa; phylum Arthropoda; class Insecta; order Diptera; family Drosophilidae; genus Lordiphosa; species Lordiphosa mommai. Next base: position 63,976 of record JAEIFT010000024.1, read on the forward strand.
TTGATTTCGTATTGAGAAAGCCGACAATGACGGCGAGCGAGTGCGCGATCCGTTGACCGTTCGAAAACAGGCATGAAACGCGTTTGAATGAAATTTTATTGTCACTTCGTTGAAAACGATGCGGCGCGGCGCAGGCGTCGACGTAGACTACGTCGTTGTGGCTTTCGCATATGTATTAGCTTTTTTTTTTTTTTTTTGTTAACATACTATGTATATGTATGTACATATGTATGTGCGCGCATTAATGAGCAGCCAAACTGAACTTAGTGGAACATTACGAAAACACCTTTAAAACAAAACCAAAGCATTGACCAAATGTAAACCCTACGTACGTATACTATATATGTACGTGTCAGCAAAGGTAAGCGGCAGCAGCAGCAGCAGCGGCGGCAGCAAGAGGGGATTAAGGTAACACACAAATCTCACCAGATTTGGCTAGAGCAGGAGGTAAAAGCCCCCCAATCACCTGTCCCTTTCTACGCTATTGATGGTTTGTAATCGTTCAAAGCGAGATAAGAGAGTGAGAGCTTATGCATTAAGAGCACAACCGAGCTTATAATCAGCACACAGATAGAGAGAGGGAGAGTGAGAGGGAAATGTTTACTTTTCACCACACCAAAACTAGCAGCTTCATATTTTTGTGAATTATACTTAGTTGTAAAGCAAATGGCGCGAAATAAATGGTTTGTTGTGTCCGAGAGAGATTAGGGCCAGTTTTAGTCATCACTTGCTGATTGAATGCTTGCATCATCATCCGATGCCTGGCGCATGTCTCTTACATGCACAACTAATTCATTATGTTGATAACGCCACCGATCCAACTCGTGTTTAAAGCCAGAGTTCTTGAGATCCTTAGCCCGTAGAATTTGCATTTGAAATGAAATGCATATCCATAGTATATATAACTGATGCACATTTCTCTGTGGACGTCAAATGAATGACGTGAATGGGCAAAGCATATGGAATGCAAATTTATTTCGTCTTTCATTTTCAATGCAATTGCATGGAAACAGTACTGTAGCTATTCTGTTATGTCAAAACTAAAGACAAGATTTCCTGTTAACCGATTCTACACAACCGAAACTGATTAAAAGTCAGCTTACATCGCACGGAATAACACATTTGGCATATCACTTGAGTTGAAGATTCATTTCCTAAGCGACCGTTTTAGAAGGTCAAAACTAAAGCTGTTGAAATGATCATCGAGACTGTACTTTTCTGGAACCATTTATATTTGATTGGGCATCAATATGACTTGAAGTTAAATATTTTTCTCACAATATAAATATACCCATGTGTTCTACAAATCGCTTCCGACCCAAAAACCACCCAATTCCCATACGGTTTAGGTCGTTTTTGGGGTCGAAACCGATTTGTAGAACACATGGGTATATTTCAGTCCAATTAAGCTAATTTGTATGGTGTGAGCATTTTATAAAGTGAAAATTGGCTAATTCTAAAAAACTACTAACCTTTCGGTTATTTTGGTCAATCTGATTTGATTTAGAGTGCTTTAAGCAAACAAGTTGAGTTTGCCAAGTCCTCAATAAGTGATTTTTTGTAACAATATAAGACATCCGGCTCGAAGGACCGGTAATCAAGTTAAGTTTGCCAAGTCCTCAATAAGTTTTTATTTTTGTAACAAAATAAGACATCCGGCTCTAAGAACCAGTAAACTGATACCGGTAACCAAAGAACAACTTCTCATCTTTTGAACGCATTTTACAACGAAAGAGTCTTAAACATCGGTTTTAAACTGCTGAGAATATGAGAAAGGAATTTGTTTCTTCAATAAAATACTAAATGTGAACCAGAAGAATTGAAGGAAGGTGATATTCTCTAATGAGTTAAAATTTAACCTCTTTGGTGAAGGATATAATGAAAAGTGAGACCGACATGAAGACAACCGAATGATTTGGGGCTACATTATATACCCCGGAAGAGGATATATTAAAATTGTAAAGATGAACTATGCAAAGACCCCATAAAGTATATATATTCTTGATCAGTTGATATCTCGGTTGCCACTAGAAAAAAAAATGAATGATCTAAACACAATATAAATAGGATCCATTTAAGAAAAGAAAAGCTCCAAAAAAGGCTACATTCTAATTTAAAAGAAATCCTCAACAACAAAAAAGTATAGGAAATCTTTTACGAACATTCGTAAGACGCAGTTTTGTTCTTTTTAGAACGAAATTTCTTTCAAATGCTCAACACAAAAACAAAATTGTTTCAATCTTTTCTAAATATATTACTAATTTTCAGTAAGATATATTTTTTAGTGTCCTTGAGATTCGCTATATAGAAATTTTAAATGTAATACTCAAAATGAAAAAACTATATTCAGTTTTATAAGAAAACATTACTAAACTCCTGTTATCAAAGCTAAACATAAAGAAGTTCATTCAAATACTTATTATATTAATTCTTGTCGTATTAGAGTTCAAATGGTTTTTCATTAAGTAATAATAATAGTCAATAGTTCAATCAATAACACAGGGCAACAAAATGACAACAATTGGGAGGTGCAGCAAGGGTTTCTCTGTCGAATCGGCCAGATAAACCGAGAAATTCTTGAGGGCAAAAAGTACTAGAGAAAAGTTTTTCCGCCATATCTTGAAAACAAGATAATTTATTTAATCATAATTTGTTTCAAGTCATTAATTGACAAAACATATTGAGAGTCTGTAACTGAACAAAGCTCTCTGCATATTTAGGTACAGACGGAAATTCAACTTTATTTCTTAGCTTTGTTTTAATTAAACTAAAAAGATCAATTTTGCAACAAAACACGCCAGCAACTGTCAAGAAGCTCACGAGCCGACATAGAAAGAGCGAGGAGTTACGATGCATCACACACTCTAAAAATAGAATCGGGAAGTTTACCCTCTTTTGAGCTGTCCCCCGACATTATCAAAAATTAAAAGGAGATAAAAATATGTTTATATGAGATGTCGCTGCTAGGTATTGGAAATTCTTTGGTTAAGTTTAAAAAACAAAAAACGCTCTAGGACTCCAAAGAGAAAATAATGTTTTGCTCCAAAAGTGGTAAACGTGGTTGATTTAGCCCTGTCCCTGTCCGGCTGTCCATTTCTAGACTATCTTTTCTCACAGTTTTAAAGCTATCTGTCTCAAACTTTGCACAAAGTTTTGAAATACATATATGCTGCATATTTGTCGGATCGAATGACTATAGCATACAGCTGCCATAGGAACGATCGGTAAAAAAAAAAACTAGATCTAGTGAGAAAAACTTTTTTGTTATCACTGATAGTGTCTCCAAACTTGGGTATTCCACACAATTCTAGAAAGATTGATCAAAATCGGACGGCTATAGCATAAGGCTGCCACAGGAACGATCGGGTTAAGTTATATACCATAAACATCGGCGGAAGTTCTCTAGACCATAATTAAATGTCGTTTCCTTCAAGTTCTTATTGACTGATAAGCACTTTGTATGTAGATACTTAAAAATTTTTCTAATCTGCAATTTAAATATGCCGATAATACGCTGATCCAGCGGCTGTACTATCGCAGTAATAGTTTTCAGCTCAGATAAGTGTGAAGTTGTTAAATGCCTTTTTCGAAAAGGAAACATTCAAATCAAAGTAGTTACAAGATGTCATACAAGTTGATACAACTTTAAAGACAACCCACGTACAAATAATTTACAGCTTTGGCCATAAAAATTACCGGTGGCTTAAAAAACCATTCAAAATAGCTAATTTTAATGGCCTCTAAAATGTTTGCAGTCATTAAAGTAAGAAAGTCTTTCATTATTACTACATTTTAAACTTCAAGTGCTTTTATACCAATTGGAACTTACCTTTCGCCAATTGGTTGCTTAAAGCTATATGATGATCCTCATCCTCTATCTGCATATTGCCAGTTTAATTCAAGTTCGGGAGAAGGTTTTATATATATAGGAGTTTCTCTCTCTCTCTATCACACTCTTGCAAACAATCCAGAACAGACCTCAGTGACACCGGCGTATCTCTTATCTGGAAATGGAGCGTAGCGACTATGGCAAAAACCAATTGAAAGCGTGACTCAGCAACTGCTTTTTATTTCGCTGGCTGTTGGTGTTGATGATGATGGTAGTGTTGGTGTTGGTGATAGTGGGGTGGTGGTGGTGCAGCGGGCAGCAGCCTCTTCCACTGCTGAGCATCGGGAGCACGTACACAGTGCAAGTGGCTTTTGCAAGCAACAGGGAACTAGGGCAGCCTCGGCTTCAGTGAAAAGCACGGGTGAGCAATCAGTTGATTCAAGTTGATGAAGTTGATAGGGTTAGTTAGTTGACCTGGAACACTCAACTTAAAACTTGCAAACAATTTCCTCACACAACATGTAAATCTAGTGGCTTTTTTTTTATTGAACAGCTGATTTGCAGTTGCTCTTGCGACTAGGGATGGCTAGTTATCGATAAGATTATCGGCAATTGAAAAGTCACTGTGATGAATGAACAATCACTGCGACTACCATATCATCAGGGACTATATAAGTATAGACTGAACGACTGCTCGGTAGCGGCCTGAGTCCCGTTCATTTTCTTCGATGCTGACGGTGACTGCCTTCGAATTTTCGATGTTTATTGAAAATCGCATGCGTTAGAGCGAAGCAGCTGCCGCAAAGACATTCGAAATCGAAACAACTGCGAAGCCAGCGCCGCTTAAGCAGTCAAACATACTCTCACAACAATCATACGAAGAGAGTAAAATTTAAGAGACTTGAGTGCTATCAGTTGCCTTGAGCATTAACTGTTGCGGGGCAGTGCAAAACATATGATCGCCCATTTCATTTGCAGGCAAAGCAGGCGAGTTCGAAAATTCGAAAATTCAAACCTGCGAGTTGCATTGAAATCGTCGGCAGAAAAGAGCAGCAGAGCAGAGGTTTACTCTAGATTTCTTTTCTTTATGCGAGCACTGATTGGCTTTGCATGTTTTTTTACTCTCTTTGCGAAGGGCTCGGCATGTATTCGGCTCGTGTATGTGTGAATTTGCCGAATGTGTTCGGACGCCTGCGTCTAAGACGGGATTTACACCATGAAGCAAACTTCATGAAGTTTTCTAAGTAGGCGAGAGATTTATATGTATTTCCTTACTATTCGTTTTAAAGGTCTGAAAGATTTTCTCTAAATTCGACGCCTACTAAGAAAACTTCATGATGTTTGCTTCATGGTGTATATCCCGACTTAAGCGACGACGTCTGGTTTATATTAAAAATTTTATTTTAGAAAAATATTTTTCCTCGCGCATTAATTTATTGTCCCATCGTGAGATTTTTTAAAAAAATATGTATACGTATATACTTAAATAGAAAAAAATTATTTCATAAATATATCGGTTTGACCTTTTTAAAATGAAAACCTTAAATTTCGCTAAAATCCTACTTAAGAACGAACTTTTTTGGACCTTTTATTTTTTCTCGGATAGAAGACATAAATATAGTAAAATCACAATTTGGGTCGATTAAATCGGATGCACCGATGCGATGCTATTATATTTTTAAGTTTTATGTTCCTTGTCGTTTATCTCGCGAACTGTTATTCTCGATGTGTAGAACTTCGAACCGCGGATAGTGACTTTTTTTTACCAAAAAAAATTTCGGTGGCGGAGTTCAAATGGAATGACCCATATACTGAGCGTCACTGTGAATGTGTTCCAGCTTCAAACAAATGGCTAGCAGTACGCCATGGCTGAAACCTTCAGGAACAATCAAACCAGTATCTCCTGGAAAGAGTGTCCTCTGTTTGTCCCCTAGGCATTGCAGCTTTTCTTTCATCTTGAGATCAGTATGTATATAATGGCGTCCAGTAGCCTCTGGCTGTCAATTTCATATGTTGACAATGACCTATTAATATTTCGGTCATCAAGCTGCAATCTTTCTTTGTAATTTAATTTGAAAATGGCGGGTCACGGGTCTAGTCACTTCGATAATTAAATTTTTTGCCATCCCTAACTCGTGACTCCAGTGCATTTCATTTTTAAACTGGGCAGCACTGTTTGTGCACAGCTGATTGATTGGTCAAAACAAAAGCAGACGCTCAACAAACGACGCAGCAAAACTTGTAACTTTATTTCATCAACAACAACAAAAATATAAAAACATGAGCAAAGATCAGGAATTTCGAGAATTTAGCTTTCCAGAATGCTGGAAGCATAAAGCCCAAATGCAGGTGTTATTCTCCACATTTCGTCCACGCCAACTGAACACCGAAGATTATGACATAAAGATGAAATTCTGGAAGGATCTGATTACGCAGTATTGCGATTTCAGAGGTAAAGTGTGTATCAGTTTACGTGAGTTGCAGCTACAATTTATACGTGGTGACCAATTGCCCGCCTGCCTGGACACGGTGTTCGAGGAGCTGCGGCGTGAGAAACAGTTGAGATTACGCAGTGAGTACGAATACGATCCGGCCAACAGTTGGAGTGGCTGGCTTATGAACAGCATGGTAAAGCGTCCGCTAACCTGGAGCTGGTTGAAGTTGAAACATAGCATTATAGCGGAGGACTTGGAGGCCGCTTCAATGGTGGAATATATACATTTGTTAGTACTGCAGGTGAGTAGCTAAAGATCTGGGGATCAATAACCTATTTAAATCAATTTTCTTTCTAGAACCTTTGCCTTAAGATCGATGAGAAAGTCTTGCAACCAAATCGTGGCAAACTATTGCATTTGCAGGCCTTCAGGACATTGTGCCAGTCCTGCCATTTGTGTATCCAGTCTGATAAAGATTTATTTGCCTGCCTGCTCTCTCTGCACGCCTCGCGCCTGGTGGGTCTGGAGTTCAAAATGGAAAAGCAAACTCGTTGCATACATTTGATCAAAATACCAGCCAAGGGCAACGATGATCTTAATATCACTGAAGCCGATCATGCTGTACACAATCTTCTGATGACACAAGACACTCTGATGCAACAATTGGAAAGTCTTGAAGAGGACATCTCATTGAATGACCAGAAAGCGCGTCAGTATGTCAAAGAGAACAAACGACAAATGGCCAAAACTTATTTGCGTAAACGCATGTTGCTGGAAAAGAATCATGAGAGACGCAGCGTAGCCCTGCACAATATAGAATCACTGCTCTCCAGTGTGGATGAGGCGCAGAATAGCGGTGTGGTACTGGATGCCTATAAAATTGGCACTAAAACATTACAAAAAGTGCTCAACGATTCGGGTCTCAAGTATGACAATGTCGATGAAGTTTTGGCCGATGTGCGTGACACTTTGGACCAGCATAGGGAGGTACAGGATGTCATGTCGAATAGCGTGGTAGATGAGATACAGGACGAAGATGAATTGGAAAAAGAGTTGCGTGGCATATTGGGTGAACCCACAGAACTAAATGTAAATAATAACGCCAAGCCTGAGTTGGTAATAACAGATGAAGAAATGATTGCCATGCTGGAGAGTCTAGATGTGGAGGAAAGTTCCATCTCTCAGCAGGCTAGCCTTAAATCCAGAAAAACCGTTGGTATGTAGGAAATTACAGTTTGTTAATTGGTGAACAGAAATACGAATTTTTGTAATTAACTTAAGCCTGAATAAAAGTTTTTAACTGAATTTTCAGAATTTTAAATTCTCTTTCACGTATTGTCTCCAAGATATGGGTGTTTCTTATTAGAGGTGACTACCTACTAAAATTTTACTGTAGTCTCTGCTCGAGTCAGTAACAGATATTTTATACCATTTTATCGTGAATGATAAATCATTAAAAAGTTATTTTTGTAATATTGCAATTAAACTTAACTTCCAATCAAGTAAGAAATCATGCCAGATCCAAGGCACATAATAGTTTTCAACTAATGGTTCCCCAGAGTAATTAAACCGCAAAACACTTAAGAAACTGTTTTCAAGACCACTAAAAAGCACACATACATGGTTATCCTGATTTTGTTAATTCTGAACGGCGATAAAATTCCAAGGCATAATGGTTCCAAATCCCATGTTCGATCGGTTTACAAACCGGGAACATTTACAAATTTAAATTCCGCATAATTTGATCGAAATCGAACACAGGAACAGGCGTAAATAATCTAGAATTGGTCGAACCAGCGAATTTACTCTTCGCTGTATTTGGTGTTGCATGAATTCTTGATAAAACCAAGGAAACTTTTGGATTTGTTAAAACGGTTCCCCATTGGTTTAGATAAACACGCTTGATTCGGTTTGGTATGATTTTATAGTTATCTATTTTTAGTTCACGCGACCATTTAAGTTGTCATTTTCATTAAAGCTTTGAAACTGGATTGTCAAAAGAGGCACATAGATAGCTTATACAAGTTGGAAAGCACTTGAGGTTAAATATAAATGGACCAAGATGTCTCCCTGCGGATCCCCGAGAAGAAGCAAAAACTATTTTTGACACTGCTGACTTAAGACGCACTTGTTCGGATCGATGAACTAGGTACGATCTGAACTAGTAAATAAAGCTGGGTGAAAGACACACTAAGTGGCGTTTTATCATCTTCAATTTTTCAATTATAGGTAGATATTAAGAACATGTATATTGCCTAAATGTATTAATTTTCTTAATATCCACCCAGAATTAAAAAACATGAAGATGATAAAACGGACCTAAGCAACATTATCATTTAACGAGTCAAAGGTCTGCAACGAAAAGAGTTAATGTAAGACCATTTTGCTATATTTGGCACAGTTGAAAGAATTTTAAGAATCATAAGAAACTAATAAAATATTTTATATATAAAATCAAATATAACCTCAAAATGTTAAATTTTAAACTTTCTTGTTCGATTAAGGATAAAGCTTCAGAGTATGAGTGTAAGAATTATCGATTTGATTTCTATAGAAAATCGTTTGAAGGGCTTATTTGAAAAGTACCATTTTAGTGCCTTTACCTTTACCTAGGTACTGAAAAATCCAGTTACCTTACCTAGGTATAGTGTTTGACATTTACCTTGTACCTTACCTAGGTGAAAATAATGAGTACCTTTCCAATCACTGCTTATCGAAAATTTATATTTCTGGGCTAAAACCGAAAAACTTCACTACGTTTTAAAAATTGTTTTCACAAATATGGAAGATATTGTGAAAACGCATGTTTTTACTTGGGATTTTTTTTTTTAAAAAGATAATAGATTTCGAGAAAAAGACGAAAATTCAGTCAAATGCAAATGCCTGTAGCCGAATATGTAACCTGATGCGCCGTTTTCTATTCCGCAGAATTTCCTATATATCGTTTTTCGGGGGTTTTTGTATTTTTATTTCTCTTTTAAATTTAAAATTGCTTATTCTTAATTTACCCATCCAATGCTTTTCAAAATAGTTTTAAAAATCACCTGATTTTCATTGACCTTTCACATAAGGACTGTAACTGCACTTATTCTTTTGTTTATAACTTTAAGATTTCGATTTCAATTTGTTTTTTTTTTATTAAAGATAAATATATTTAATTTTGTCAAAACCTATTGAGATAAAATCATTTCCTAATTGTATTTTTTGATTTACCCCTTTTATTAAATTTTGCACACTTTTCTTTTAGCGTTTCGACTTTTCATTATGCTGTATTTTTAAAGCTCTTTCCGATTTTTAGCAACTCCATTACCGTTCTTTAAATTCCATTCAGCCATCGCCCAATATCGACTTATTGGTCAAAGCTCTGGAGTATTTGGTGTCCCTCTTTAGCAGAAAAATTTCGATTTTTTGCGATAAGCAAAGCTTGACTTATTGATTTGGAAAGTCTTTAAGTAATGCCGTTGATTTATTTTTCGAATCATAGAGGCACTTGTTCCCGTTTTTTGGTTAAATATCGGAAGAACATTGTTTTGTTTCTGTTATTAAAGGCCTATACCTTAATTTCTACGATTCTGATTCTTAGGGACTTTTTTCTACCGCTTTTTTTGAAAATATTTTAAAGAACCGGTTTCAACAAACTGAATTATAATAATTTGAGCTCTTTTAAAGTTCAGTTTATAAAAATATGTGAACTTTTTATACAAAATTTTATTATCGTTACAGAATTTGTGCAGATTTTTCGTCCGTTTCGTCAAAACTAAAAGGCAAATCATGGAGTTAAAAATATGTAAAATTAAGAGAATCGTTCAAGCATTCTAAAGCTAGTAGAAAATAAAAAAAGTTTTCTCATTAAGAGCAATTTAAAGAATGAACTGTTGTATGACATTTAGAGACTCGTCGCTCATACTGACATAACTCGCCAAATAAATAAATAAGCCACAAGCTCGCTGTGACTCGTGTTCAATGAGCAACAAGCTAAACGAGCTATTAAACACAACAAGAATTATTCACTTACTTCACTTTTGTCAAAGCAGAATCGACATAGGCCGCTGTTTTCAAAAATTAAAATATCTTTTGATAGCGCGATTAGTTTTATGCCACCTTGTTTCTTGTAAAATTTGTAGAATTTATAGGTTCATAATTGCGTTTTTATTCTAATTCATTTTGTACAAAATGCATTCTTACTTGTCAAGTTGTTTGTTTGGTTTTTTTTTTTTTTGTAGGCTTAATGGCTATGGCTAGACAAATGTTTCCCTTAGATGGAATTCAAAAATATACATACATATACAGGCTATAGGTAAAAGTACAAATATATGTGTGTGTGTGTGTGTGTGTACACTTACTAAGGTATTCTTTTGTAAGCTATGCATTTGGTTTCTCTTTTATAAAAGTGCACTAAATTATGTACTTGTACATACATATGTATAGAGAACACCCACCTATGGCCTAAGTAGGAATTCGATTCAGGTGCGTGCTTACATAATGTATTGCTAGTATTAGTTAGGCATAAAGAATCAGAAGCAAATTTTTAGCGAAATGCTTCCTAGTTAGTATTGGTATTAATTATTATGTATATTGTAAATACTAATTGTTTCCTAGTCAAACACTAAGGCAAATTTGCGCATGGCGCCACCACCATTTCCAACTGTGTGCTCCCCTCCATGAGGTTTGTTATGTGTGGAATTGGAAAAGTATCAAAATACTTAAAATTGTACAGATAAAACAGATCAGTACCGGCAGGATCACAATGAAACGGAATGATCTGAAAAAAGGAGGTATAAGCATAAGCAGATCAGCAACTCTTATTTATATACACTCACCTGACCGGCTCAAAAGCCGGGTGTCAGAGATTCAAATCCATATCAGCCTCCAGATCAATATGATTAATTGAATTCGCTGTGCTATTGAAGATTTGATTATCGCCCGTGCTGCTATCCGTTGTGGCGGCATTTGTACCTCTTGTGCGCTTGGATTTACCTAACAGCCAGGAAGAAAACACTTTGTCCAAATATTGCATGTTATTAAAAATGTGATTGATGAGCTTTTGGAATGGGGGAGGGGAAGTTTGACTTGAGGTTTCTAATACAAACCATCCATTTTCGAAAAGAGCTTAAAAATGTACACTGGATTTTATGTGAGAAGAATGGATGGATATATGATGTGTGAACAGCACTTACCACCCGTAAAGCATAGACAGCCCTCATCATCGCTGGGCGAATCGCGACGCGAACTCTTCTGTTTGATCTCCTTATTGAGTTCATTCAGGCAACGCTGATAATAATCATAGTCTTTCAAATACCAAACTGGCGGCCAACGATGCTCACGCAAATACTCCTGATTATCCTGATGCAAAGCCTTTAAACCCTTTAGTGAGAATTTACATATCATATTGTAATTGACGCACAGATACGACATGCACCACTCGGCCAATTGATGGGCATTGTGCAACTGAAAATAAAATGGGAGGGGATTAATTACTTTTACTTTACACATATTCTTAAAACTCACCTTGACGGGTTCTAAGAGCTTGAGGCAATGATCCACCGTTTCATTGGTTTCATTCTGGGATATCAATGTGAGATCTTCAATAACGCGACACTCAACCAAATTGAGTAAACGCGGCAGACACAAACGATTGGCTAACTCCAACAGATTGAGGCATTTGATGGCCGAAATAGGCGGAATCTGATCAGTGTAGAGATAGCAGAGTAGCTTATGGAATGTATAAATGGTAACACCAGGGAATACAATCTGTCAGGGGAAAAGTAAAATGTAATAAGTGAGTTGATTCATAATCATTTTCGTGTTAAACTTACCACATTGGAATGAGCCTCACGAAAATCACCCAATAACATGGCACGCATCACATCACAACGACCCACCAGAACGGCACGATGTGCCTGAAAGGATAAGGCATTGTTATATGGAAATATAACTCAACTCAACTCACCTTCATTAGGCCATCATCTAGCTCAAAGGTCACATCGCTGAAGCAACCATCTCCTATACAATGACGCTCCATACTCTCCTTGATGCGCTATTAAGAAAAGGAGGAATCACATTAGTCTAGTTAATAATTTATTTATACCTATTTTTATGCTCTGTACCGAAGGTACAAAGAGGTTTGAGGTGTATGGAGCATAAGCTCATTATATTTGCAGGCAGATCGTTTATTTTTTATTTTTGCCACGCCCCCTGACTCCCCCGCAATTTGAAAAAAAGAAAACGTCATATCTTCCACAATTTTAAAGATATATTGTTTGAACCTTCTAGACATTTATTCTACTCAGCATTATTTATCGAGCCCCTATACATTGTTTTTCGATCAGATTTGGGAACTGGAATCGGAACCGTTAACCGAAATAAACCGTTTAAAGCCAGGTACTGGTATCGAAACCCATATTACAATTTTTTTGAGAACCGAAAACGGGAATCGAAAAAATCGGAACTATACCGAAACGCTTATACTGGTATTGTATCGGATTCTTGTTTTTTATTTGATAGATTTATGATAATTTCGAACATATATTTCAATTGGTAAAATAGCAATATACACTTAGAAAAAAATCTCACATTTTAAAAAATTTGCGCTAAAGAATAACCTGAATCAAATTCTCTTTTAAGGATATATATAAGAAGAAAAAATTACAAAAAAAGGGAAAAACTTTTCTTTGGTAAATATAAACTCTCTAATTAAATGTAATGGATTTTTAAGTCTAAAAAAATCCTCCCTTAAATATAGAAATGTTACAAAAATGATAAAAGTTTCTATATTTTAATCCAATTTCGACCTTAAAATATTTTGATTTTATGTTTCAAAAAATGTTATGTAAGGAAAAGCTAAGGCAATTTTTATGTTTCAATCACCTTATGTGATTTTAAGAGCTGATATACCCCTTTGAGTATTCTACCAGCATATTATGAGCTATATAGGATCGAAGTCTTTTAGAATGTCTCTCCAAATCGCTAAAGATGTCTATTTTTGACGGAGATACGGCAGATTCTAGAGCGGATTATTTTGATTTAATTTGTTGAGCTTTATGAGAAATTGCCCTAAGACGAGTTTGTCTGGGCGATATAAGAAAGAGAATTCCTTAATTTTAGGTTGTTTTTGCTAAGTGTAGTGATACCACTGGAAAAGTGGACAGAAGCTTTTAGCGAAATTGTTCTTCCAAAAATAAAAAAGGCTAGAAATCGGTATATTATTTTAAAAAAAATAGTGTTTTATGTGGCATATTCTTAGAACACCATTTTCTAGTTATATTACATACATTAATTTTTGGGATATCTTGAAATAATTGAAATTTTTTAATATTAAATAAATTATACTTGTACCGGTACGTACCGGTATACCGAAATAAAAATCTGCGTACCGTATCGGAACCGGAATCCGAAATAAACTGAAAACCGAAATAGAACTTCTAACCGAAATTCTCTATTCGGTACGTACCGGAACCGGTACTGAAACCGATATTCATTTCGGGATTAATCCCTGGATCAGAAGAACAATAGTAGAGTTGCCACCCTCACAATTTAAAAAAAAAACCTCAAATCTTCCACAATTTTAAGGATAAAGATATTCTACTCATCAATACTTATCGAGCCCCCATACATCGTTTTCTGATCAGACTAACAATAGTTGATCGCACCCTTTAGACATATAATCTACTCATCATTACTTATCGATACTTCTATACATTGTTTTTTCGATCAGACGAACAATAGTAGAGTTGCCATCCCCGCAATTTGGAAAAGACATCATATCTCCCACAATTTTGAAGATCGATTGTTCGAACCTTCTAGGCATATATTCTACACATCATTACTTATTGATCCACCATACATCATTCAGATCAGATGAACGATAGTCGAGTTAAAAGCAAAACAAATAATAAAGCTGGGCAGCACTCTTCGTAATCGTGATGGGCAGCACTTACACTGTTTGTGTTTACAGTCGGTCTTGACCGACTTTCTTACTTGTGTTATTTATTTCATTTCACTTACAAGACTTATGTGAGGATTTGGCTCATCACTGGGACTCTCCATAACGCTTTGTGGTTTGGAAAGTAACTGAGTTAATTGCGGCAGTTCTAACAGATCGGCAGCTTCTCCAATTTCCTATTAATATTTGAATCATTTTTAAAAATTATCTTCAATAAATTTAGAATATTTTAATCACCTGCAAATTGTTGCACTCCTTGTCTATGGTGCCCGTGTAGATGAATCTCAAACATTGATGCAAAGCCTGGGGTGTGATAAGCTTGCTTAGTGTAACAATTGTTTGCAGTCCACTGATGCCACGCTGATTCTCCACCTGAATTAGGCGTATACTCTGCAGTAAAGGATGATGTAGCTCTCTGTATAAATCATTGGAGCGCTTGGACTCAACCAAAGGCAAGGCCTGATAGCTAGAGCGTCGCTTGAGATGCTCCCACATTCTGTCAAAGAAAAGTTTAGATAAAATCGAAATGGGGAAAGGAAAGCTTTTACCTTTGTGTGCGTGTTTCGTAACGGATTAAAGACTCCGTGTCGTCATTAAAATCGGCTATGGTTGCCTCACCAAATGTCGAACTAACCATGCTCGATTCACTGCTACTACGTCCACCCATATCGCTTAGCTCGGTATTGAGCAGACGTTGAAATATGCTGGACGCAGCGGCCAGCATAAATCTATGCGCCGCAAATTTGGTCGATCCAACCACTAAGATGAGATCGGTATAGGCCTGTGAGAGGAACATATTGTAAATGTCCTGTCGATAATGGCCCACCATAACGGTGACTTCGGGCGGTGGTGGTTTTGGTGGTCGGAATGGTGCCTGCAACAAGGGTTTCTGCACCTTCTTCAGGTTGGTCATCCAGAAACGTTGCTGCCGGCGTGCAATTAAGGCCGAACGGATGGCATTTTCAAAGACTTCGTTTACCCCAAAGTAGGTAAAGACACTGGTTTCATAGTAGGCCACACCCAGCTCTTTGGCCACGGCACGTGCCTCATCCGGCATTACCAGATCACTCTTCAAGGCGGCACTGCAAAAGAGAGGGGTACATAAGGCGGCGGCACAGGATCTCTCTCTCTAGAAACTTACCGCACAAAAGTGCCCTTTTCACCAAAATAGGACAAATAATTCTCATCCCGATACATGTAACGCAAATCATTTTTACAGCCAACCAGTATGACGGGCACATCTGGACAAAAGCGTCGAATTTCTGGATACCACATCATTTTACAGTTGCGCAACGAAATGGGACTGGCAATGGAGAAGCACAATAAAACTACATCGGAGCTAAAAGTAAAAGTAAATTGTAGAATCAAGTTGGAATCCTAATTAATCCCAGTTACCGTCCATAGGCAAAACGACGATCCTTGTCATGATCTCCAAAAGTATCCCACAAACGTAGCGACACATTTACACCATCTACCACCTCCCAAGAACGTTCCAAAACCTGTTTAAAAAAAATGGATATTAATTATTTATTATTAATTATTATTATTAACACTTACATCTTTGTATATGCGATACTGATCGATGGCCCATACCGTGGGTACATGTGTCGATAAAAGTTGTGATAGCGACACATGCTTATTACAGGCTCTGGCACAAATCAGACGCGTCTTTCCCACTGCAGTGTCTCCTACCAGCACACACTTGACCAACTCTTGATGGGGCTGTTCGTTATCCATTTTCGGCATGCACAACTCAGACACTGTCCCTGCGGCCGGAATGGGAAAGAAGGGTATGACTGTGAAAGATCAAAACAAATTGTTATTTCTTTACTATCTTTATATGTAGATTTAAAACTTAGTCACAAGTTTTTAGTATATCAAACACTTATTTTTAAAACCAAATCGTATCTTATCAGGCATTTACATACAGGCGTCAGAGTTCTTATCTATGAGTAAGTCTGTAACCGGGTTTAATTTACGGCAAATTTTTCCATTCAATCTTCTAACAATCTTTCTTTCACTTGTACTAGGTATCATTAGAGAGAAAAGACGAAATGAAATATATCAAAAAAGTGTTCATATGAGCAAAGCAATTTTTAGACCTTAGTCCAGAGTTAAAGAAAAACAAAAATGGAACAACAGATAGAAAGCAATATCTAAACCACTTCTGAATCCAACTGCTAATTAAAGCCAGTGAACCTTAAAGAAATGCTAAACCCAACCGAATATCGCGAAAAGAAACAGTTCTGTATAATTGAAATCATTGATGTGTTTTCTGATCGAAAGCGTCTAGCTTAAGATAACGTTTTAGTAAAGATCGCGAAGTCTGACAACCGTAACATTATTGTTATAGTAGATTTCCATTACGGTTACCACAATGAGAGGATGCCCACAGGGAATAGCTCTGTTTACTGTTGTACAGTCTTTTGGTAGATGAACTATTGGATCGCGAAATGTAAATATGAGAAAACCCTGAAAGTGTAGTCTAATTGGTACAAGGAATTTAGGCTAAATCTAAAACCCACAAAAACCAATCATAGTACTGTTCAGTAGAAGAAACAAACTAACGTAAAGCGTCGTCAAAATAATCGCTGCTAAGAGAAATAACGGATTGGGTTGGCTGAGCCAAAGGGGTTGTGGGCTGCCCATCGCTGCTATAGAACATAGCCGGAAAACTCTCGACAGTAACTCTAGAGGTTCTGATGGCCACAAAAATATTCCCAGAAATGAAATGGCCGATGAGCTGGCGAGCAAGGGTGCAGTCACCGCAATGATAGGTCCAAAACGGCATAAGAAAAGAGGAAAATGAGCTAATAATTAGAAGTAAGACAAGCGAAGACTTTAATAGAGAACTACAATCAAAAAAGGTTACAAAAGTAGATACACCAGGGGAAAAGTGACCCAAGGAATCTGATGGGGCTCTACGCAGGACACTGAACCTGTATAGGAAAGGGATTACAAAAGAGGAAGGATAGGAAGGAGTTCTTTGAGCACATTGCAACGCTTTAGCTAGGAGCAATGCTCCTGGAGCATATTTGAGTGCTTTTGGAAATAAAATGAACGAGAAGGCAAAGCTAACTTCGATCGTGCCGAAGTTTTAATGCACTTGAAAAACTTTACTCCAACTGATTTAACCGGTAAAATATATATAGGATATAGATATCAGATATTTAAAATTTTAAAATCATTGATAATAAAAATTTGATACCACAAAAAAAAAATTCTTAGTAAAACACACTTTCCGACTGATCGGTCCGATGGCAGCTATATGCTATAGTCATCCGATTTTGTTAAATTTTTTCAAAATTATGTGAAAGCATATAAAACTAATATATACCAAGATTGGGGACGCTACAATAGAAAACAAAAAAGTTTTTCTCACTTGAACTAGTTTTTTTAACGACCGTTTATATGGCAGCTATATGATATAGTCTTCCGATTTTGATCAATTTTTCCAGAATTATGTGAAAGCATATAAAACTAACATATACCAAGATTAGTGACGCTACGATGGAAAACAAAAAAGTTTTTCTAACTAGAACTAGTTGTTAGGCCGATTGTTCCTATGGCAGCTATATGATATAGTCATCCGATCCGGCCGGTTCCGACATATTAGTTGCGTGCAGTAAAAAGAAGACTCTGTGCAAAATTTCAGCTCGATAGCTTTAAAAACTGGAGAAACAGACAGACGGATGGACAGACAGACAGACGGACAGACAGACGGACGGACGGACAAGCGGAAATAAACTCAGCTCGTCGTCCTGATCAAGAATATATATAGTTTATGGGGTCGGAAATGAATATTTCTATGAGTTACAAACTTCTGGGCAAAATTAATATACACTTTTCAAGTGTATAATAAATACTTTCCTTAATTATTTATATTTATAAACATAGCATACTTTGAAGGGCATAAAGCATGATTTTTTTTTTATTTTTAGTTTAACAAAGTTTTGTTAAACTTTACTAAGATAGAATAAGCATGGACTATGAACTATTTATTATTTAAATCTAACAAATACATGTTGTAAAGCAGACAGAGTTTACGGAAGTGTTCATGAAGCGTTAAGTATGTGAGACTTGGATGTAGATATAGCGGAACGGAATTTCTACTTACACGTGCTGAAGCAACAAAACTTATTTGGCTTAACAAGAGCTTGAGTCAATGTCACCAGACAGCAACTTGGGAAGAAAAATAGCATTATGGCAGATTCTACGAATTTATTGAATCAAAATCTATGCTTTTATGGATTTAAGCCCCCGAGTTAGTCTTGATATATCAAAACTGTATTTAAGAATTGATCCAACCGGAGATACAAACAACTATTTAGTGACGTAGGGGTCAGTAAATTCTTTAGACCATCTATTAATAAAGTCAAGAACACTCAACAGATATTACTTAATAAGATGAAAAGTCAAGTATTTACATTTTCTATTAAGCAGGCACCACTTATTAAGGCAATTCAAGTACACAAGTCTTCACTAGACCATTAGCATACGTTTGCACATGAGTGTAAGACATCGCATGCGGAATTTCATTAATAAATAAATTAAAAAGCAATGGTCTTAAATGGTAACCCTGGGAAAACCCAGAGAGTACACGATTAGAATTGGAAAGTATTAAAACAGACACGTTGGGACCGATCAAGCAAATAAGCTTAAATCCAAATAAGTAGATTCTGACCAACTGCAGCTTATGTAGAAGAAGGCCATAGTTGACGGTAGTAGACTACATCGTCTTGGCGCCTGCTTATAAACCCATGGACATTGACCAAAGTTTACAATTCAATCAAATTTGCAAAGTCGATTGGCCATTTTTCTTGAATGTTTTGAGTTTTTGAAAATCTGCGCAATTGAGATATGATCACCGTTTCCAATCGATAAACGCTTTGAATTTGGCTAAATCAGATAATCCCGCTTTTTTTCAATATCAGATCAGGGCGCCCTTTTTGTGAATTGTATTATTATACAAACAGGTACAGAGTATTCCAGTCGGGCTAAACCAACTTTCTTGCTGTTTTTTCTTTAAAAAGTTGAGCACATTGACATGATCTTGCTGTATCGCTTAAAGATGCGACAACTTGACAAAGCTAAAAAACCATTGACCTCCGGGCGCTTGGAAATCAAGAAAGAAAGAAGCACGCAACCAGACGACGTAAACAGAGAAATGACGTTTATTTTGTTAAAAATACTACAAAGAGCTACGCTCTTTTTAGACTCTAATTGAACTCAATTGAGAGATTGCAATAACAATATCTGCAATCAAAATGCGAGCAACAATTGAGCAGCACACTTTTTGCCTGCGTGTGGTTTATGCGCGCGAGTCTATTTTTAGAGCGCAAATGTTGGGGAGGGGGTCAGACAATAAATAAAAGTTCTTTAAGTTGAATAACAGGAAATTTGTACTTAAAATGGTGCTAAAGAACGCTGGGCGTCCAGTTGTTAAGCCTTGAGTTTATTTTGGAAATTGGGGCTTTATCGTGAATCCAAAAACATAGGACTAGATCCGAGGTTTGACCAAGAAGAGAGTTTGTTTGAATCAATATCTTCAAACTGTGTACCAGATTCAAATAATTTACGTGAAAGCCATCGCCATATGTTCGTTATAATATTTAGATCTGAAGAGTAAGTAGGCGACTGCATTAGAATACACTTTGATCTTTGTTTCACTTCTTTGCTGATATTTCCAGGGTAATGGCCCAAAAATGTTGAAAAAGTGTGTAAATTACTATTAGGCCATTCATCTTAGATGAAACAAAGCTTACCAAACCGCGTTTTCGGTTCGGTACTTTGGTTCACGCTTATTATGATATTAGGCCAGATCGTAGTTTGGAATATTTGAATATAATATGTATGTTCTAAGAAAAAAATTTCTTCTTTTCCAATTATTTTCGAAATTAAATTCGTAATAAGAGATATTTTTCAATAACTTCAAAATCAAAATTATTATGTACTAATTATTTAAATTCCGATATTCAGCCGCTTGCTATTAGGTTATCTCCGGAAAGACCACGTACCAATTCCTTTACAAAGTTAAAGGAATATAAGGTAGTCGGACAAAAATTGTACAGACCAGAGATTTTACTGACGTCAGCCAAGCGTGCACAGATTATTACATTATGAAACCATCACTGTGGTAAGTGTGATCCCCCTTATCGACCATCATAAAATAACCTAACCGAAAATAAGATAAAATTTATTTAAAAGAAGTGCTCGGAGAAACCGAATAAACTAAAGCTATACGATACATTTTGTTAACTTGTTTTCCTGATCTTACTATCATAATTTACATGATTTTTTTTAAACTGAAAGTAAGAAATGAAGGTCAACCATGTCGATAAAATAAACCGAACCGATTTCTTTTGCGGTTTTCGGTTCGTTTCAACGTTTTAAGAAAGATAACAAAGTTCGGCTTACGAGCACGAAATAGCGGTTAAGTTGGTCTACTAATTATAGAGCGGTTTGCATCCAATATTCCATTTGAAAAAAAAAAACATAGGTCGACTTTTAAAAGCTTTAAAGATCAAATCAAAGTGTAAACGACAAAGCTGAGTGGTATTTGATTGATCTGGATATGTAATACAATTTTGTCCAGATGTTGTTAACATGGAAGGAAGCGTACGACCCATATATATATATAATTTATCCAATTCTTGAAAATCAATTAATATACCCATGTCCGCCTGCTCGATTGTCTATTCTAATACTAACTCTTAAACTAATGCACCGGTCCACCTGAAAATTTGACTACCGAATTAATAAGAAAAATGAGATTTATCATATCAAAGTATACGGTATCTAAAAGTAAGAGTTCGTTGATCTCAGAGACTGCAAAACTTTTTCAGATTTGAAAAACTTCTAGTATTATTTTTAAAAAAGTTACAATTTCCATGGGACACACCTTCTATATCACATATTTTAGATATCCCTGACCCGTTTTAAAATAATAACTATACGATATTTTTTTTCAAAATAAAAATGTTTAAAATTGGCTTTAATTTGTTTGGGCATACCCTGAGTTACCATTGATCTATATTAAACACCGCAGTTAACTAATGTCGCCTTTGCCAATATTAAATGTGTTAATGTGATAAATAATTTGTCAACAATAATAAAAGTTGCTTTGGAAACTGAACTATTGGGTTGGCATCATAGGCAACCCTTTGGCGGTTTACACATTCTGCCCACCAATGAAGCTTTATTATGGAAATTGAGATTATTATTTTTTATTTTTAAGAGAATGTTGGAAACTGTAAATATGTATGCGTGTATGTGCAAATTGATTGTGAGCTCCCCACCGCAAGCCGGCGCCTAAAATGTCTCCGTTTTTGTCGTATTTTTTGCGAGCTTATTGATTTTCTCCTGCCATAGCCATGGGGCGAACGTCACCGACACTCTCAAGCACACACACACAAACACACATCTGCAATTTGAAACACTCGCCGCTGTCCAGTTTTTTTTTATTTATCATCATCAATCAAACAGAAATAGAATTTAAGGTTTCAATTATATTTCAATTTGTAACAATTACCCAACTACCCGAAATAAATCAATGAACATTCACTTGCACTTTTTTCCAGCAGCCAATGCAATTTCTGCTGCATGTGTGAGTGTGTGTGTGTGTTGGTATGGGTGTAGTGAATAAACAATTTGATTAGCATTTAATTTGATTGAACAGACCGGACCAGAACTTTAACACATACATACGAATATAAATGTTTTTTTTTAATACATATTATATTAATTAATAAATACCTTTAAAGCGACTGCTTAAATTTGTTGCGTTTTGCGTTGTTCGGCTCTTCCACTGTTCTTACTTTTGCGTATTGCACTTATCACGTACACGAAGACACACACTCACACTTACACCCACAGCATTTTACTGCAATTATTTGCTATTTACATATTTTTTGCAAACAATAAGACGCCATACGCGTACGTATGTATGACACTTATGTGTATGTCTAAGTTAACGCTGAGTTGTTCACGGCAAAGGCACTGCCATTGCTTTCGATGGTAAGTAAACGCGTATTTAACTTTTTTAACATTTATTTTGTGGCGAATTGAATGCGACGAACCGCGACAAATACAACGGTTAAATAATAAAATCAGCAATGCACTAATTCAAAATTTATTTGGTCACACCTGACAGTGTTAGCTAACAGTGTGGGACAGCTGCTAAGTTGCCAATGTTGCCAGATAAGTTTGAAATGCTAAATTATAAATAAAAAAATACAAATTATATTAAAACGCATTGATTGTTCAACAATAAAGGGCATGATATTCTTTAATATTCGGTTTGCAAATAAATTGCAGATGGAATAATCTTACCTCTAAGAATGATGAACCTAAAAAAAAATCATTTATATCTGCAAACTCTAAAGCTAAGTTGACACAGGCAAATAATTTGCCCAAATTTTATTGAAAATTTGTCTAAATAACTATTATCTTAGACTTTGCAGGACTTTAAACTTAAGCTATGGATCCACCCATAAATAATCTGCTCAAAAAATTCTGATAAATATCTGTTTAGGCCTATTTTGCCAAATTTTCATAAAAAAATTGGGCAAAATATTTGCCTGTCTGAACTAAGCCTTACTTTTTCACTAATTCTATGCTAAAATGTCATATTTTATATCTACTAGTAAAAAAAACAGTATCGAAATTAATCTCCGACTTTAATAAAAAAATACATTAGCTGAAATTAATATTTATAATTATTTTATTTATTTAAATTATTTATCTTCTGAACTTAATGAAATCAATATTTATTTTCTTTCTGGAACTAGTTTAAAATAAAACAGTTCATCTTGCGCCCAGGTGGCATCACTGTCTAACATCTGTTTTGGTTATTGTAGTTGTTGCGAAACGAGTAAATTTTGGTAAATTTGTTGGCAAATTGAGTCGAATCTAGCCAACAAAGTGTGAACTTACGCAGCTCTGTTCATTTTCTATTGCATGTGTAGTTATTTTTTAGTTAAACAGCGATTTAGAATTCGCACTTAGTGCCCGTCTTCTCTCCACTGATCTCTCTCTATGTTTGCGAGGCAAGCTTGTTCAAGTTTCACCACCTGCAGCAAATCATCGATTTTTGCCTTAGCGGCTGTGATTAGAAGAAGGTTTGCCCCCCATACATACACGTGCAGACTCACACACACATACATATACAAATTACCATTTAAATGACTTAAACAAATAATTAAAATTCCATGAACTTAGATCCGGGGGCAGCAGTTTGTTACTAGCACAACGTTCCATTGGCTCATTGGCCAAACCCTTCAGAATGACTATAGCAGACGCACAAAAGTCGGTGCCTAAAAGGCCAGATCAGCAATTGGAGCCCATACTAAGGTGAGCTCATCATATGGCAGCTTACAGCATACAGCTTAAAATGATTCATATTTTTCAGATTGAATAATATTGAAAAATCGCAACAGGACACACGCGACTATCGTGGTCTACGGCTGGAGAATGGCCTGAAGGTGTTGCTAATCAGTGATCCCAATACGGATGTGTCAGCCGCTGCGCTCTCTGTGCAGGTGGGGTAGGTAAGGCCAACTCTCACCTGGAAAATGTTTTATAATATTTTAAACTTTCAGGCATATGTCCGATCCCGAAAACTTGCCTGGCTTGGCTCACTTTTGCGAGCATATGCTGTTCCTGGGCACCGAAAAGTATCCGCATGAGAATGGCTATACCACTTACCTTTCGCAAAGCGGTGGTAGCAGCAATGCAGCCACGTATCCCCTGATGACCAAGTATCACTTCCATGTGGCACCCGATAAACTGGATGGGGCTTTGGATCGTTTTGCTCAGTTTTTTATAGCTCCACTATTTACGCCCAGTGCCACGGAGAGGGAGATTAATGCGGTATGAGTCAAAAATACTCAAAAATATATTTTTCTTTAATTTATTTTCATTTATTTCAGGTTAATTCGGAGCATGAGAAGAATTTGTCCAGCGATTTGTGGCGCATTAAGCAGGTGCATAGACATTTGGCCAAACCCGATCATGCCTTTAGCAAATTTGGTAGCGGAAATAAGGCTACATTATCGGAAATACCCAAATCAAAGGATATTGATGTCAGGGAAGAGCTGCTCAAGTTTCATAAGAAATGGTATTCGGCCAACATTATGTGCCTGGCGGTGATTGGCAAAGGTAAGTGCAAAAGTCCTTACATATTTCAGTTGTTGATATTTTTTTTTTTTTCAGAATCCCTGGATGAATTGGAGAGCATGGTTATGGACAAATTCTCTGAAATTGAGAATAAAAATGTGGAGGTGCCCGAATGGCCACGTCATCCCTTTGCTGACGATCGTTATGGACAGAAGGTGAAAATTGTGCCCATTAAGGATATACGCTCATTGACCATCAGCTTTACCACGGACGATCTGACACAGTACTATAAATCTGGTGTAAGTTAAGACTGAAATTTTTGATTTAGAGTAAACATAATTTTTATTACAGCCCGATAACTATTTGACGCATCTAATTGGCCACGAAGGTAAAGGCAGCATTTTATCTGAGCTGCGCCGTTTGGGCTGGTGTAATGAGTAAGTATTCTATACCTATGCATACCCACATCCTCTCACTTTCTGTTTTCTTTTTCCTAGCCTAATGGCCGGCCATCAGAATACCCAAAATGGTTTTGGCTTCTTTGACATTGTTGTGGATCTCACACAGGAGGGTTTGGATCATGTGGATGATATTGTCAATATCATTTTCCAATATTTGCGCATGCTAAGTCAAGAGGGTCCCAAAAAGTGGATATTTGATGAATGTGTGCGTTTAAATGAAATGCGCTTCCGTTTCAAGGAGAAGGAGCAACCCGAAAATTTGGTCACACATGCGGTATCTTCCATGCAAATTTTCCCCTTGGAAGAAGTTCTAATAGCACCCTATCTAAGCAATGAATGGCGTCCGGATTTGATATGCAAGCTATTGGAGGAGCTGGTGCCCACTAAAAGTCGCATTGTAATGGTTAGTCAAAGCTTTGAAAAGGACAGCGATCAGGTGGAACCGTATTATAAAACCAAATACGGCATGGAGGCCATACCCAAGGGCACGCTGCAATGTTGGGAGGAATGTCAATTGAATGAGAATCTTAAATTGGCTTTGCCAAATAGCTTTATACCGACCAATTTTGATATAGCCGAAGTGCCTAGTGATGCACCCAAACATCCAACCATTATACTGGATACGCCCATACTGAGAGTATGGCACAAACAGGACAATCAGTTTAATAAGCCCAAGGCATGCATGACCTTTGATATGTCCAATCCCATAGCCTATTTGGATCCTTTGAATTGTAATTTAAATCATATGATGGTAATGCTCCTAAAGGATCAACTCAATGAGTATTTGTATGATGCAGAATTGGCCAGTCTGAAGCTGAATGTGTTGGGCAAATCTTGTGGCATAGATGTGAGTGTTTCAAAGTAATCAGCAGATCAATTTATAATATTTATTCTTGTTTCAACAGTTTACCATACGTGGTTTTAGTGACAAGCAGGTGGTTTTGTTGGAGAAGCTGTTGGATCATTTATTTGATTTTCGCATTGATGAGAAACGTTTTGATATTTTGAAGGAAGAATATGTACGTTCATTGAAAAACTTTAAGGCGGAGCAACCCTATCAGCATTCCATCTATTATTTAGCCTTGCTGCTAACCGAAAATGCCTGGGCCAATGTGGAGCTCTTAGATGCCATGGAGTGTGAGTTTTGAAGTTGACTAACAAAAGAAATAGATTTTTAATTTATATTTCCCCTCCAGTGGTTACCTACGATCGCGTCTTGAACTTTGCACAAGAGTTTTTCCAACGTTTGCACACGGAATGCTTTATTTTTGGTAATGTTACCAAACAGCAGGCCACTGACATTGCCGGGCGGGTGAATAAGCGTCTGGAGACCACAAATGCCACCAAACTTCCCATATTGGCGCGTCAAATGTTAAAGAAGCGTGAATATAAACTTTTGGCTGGCGATAGCTATCTATTTGAGAAGGACAACGAATATCACAAGAGCTCTTGCACTCAACTGTATCTACAATGTGGCGCACAAACGGATCACACAAATATTATGGTCAATTTGGTATCTCAAGTGCTCTCAGAGCCCTGTTACGATTGTTTGCGTACCAAGGAGCAGCTGGGCTATATTGTATTCAGCGGTGTGCGTAAAGTTAATGGAGCCAATGGCATACGCATTATAGTGCAATCCGCTAAACATCCTTCATTTGTGGAGGATCGCATAGAGAACTTTTTGCAAACTTATTTGGTAAGTTTATATATATAAAGAGAGAGAGAGAGATTGATTATATCATACATACCCCTTTAGCAAGTGATTGAGGATATGCCTCTGGATGAATTTGAACGTCACAAGGAGGCTTTGGCCGTTAAGAAGCTGGAGAAACCGAAAACCATTTTCCAACAATTTAGCCATTTTTATGGTGAAATTGCCATGCAAACGTATCATTTTGAGCGTGAAGAGGCTGAGGTGGCTATTTTACGCAAAATAAGCAAAGCCGATTTTCTGGATTACTTTAAGGTGAGTTTGTGACAGCCGTATCCAAAATACCAATTAATTTTTATTTTTTTTTTTACAGAAATTCATAGCCAAGGATGGCGACGAACGTCGCGTCTTATCCGTGCACATTGTCTCCACACAAAATGAAGCTAATCTTACCACGGCAGAGGAACACACTGAGGTTACCAATATGGAGAGACACAAAACCATTAACGATATTGTGGCCTTCAAATCGTGCAAAGAGTTGTATCCCATTGCTTTGCCCTTCCTTGATATTAAGGCCAAGGGTGCGCGTAGTAAATTGTAAACGGCAATATTCTTCCATTCAGGTTTTTTAATTAATCTTTGTTCCATCATTCATAAATATAAAAGAATTTGTATTAATAGCGTATTATTTTTGATATACGTGCTACCCAGGAGTGCACTAGTCGGTATTGAAAATCCCATATCCAAATTGATTAATTCCTGCGAACTCAAATCCTGTGTCCGACGATGCGTCTGTTGTTGATCCAATATGGAAATTTTATGCTTAAATGGCTCGTCGTGTTCGGACCATTTCAATTGCTTAAAGAAACCCAAACCCATATCCAGCTGTATATTGTTTGATTGTTGCTCCTGTCCCGTGAATGCATAGGCCAATTGCAAGTGGAGAAGATCGCGATTCAAATGATGAAATGTGCATTTCAGCTGAAGAGATTTGCCTGAAGGGAAAGTAAGTGAAAGAATTATTAATTATATTTAAATGAATGTTCCTTCTAATAGACAGGTAGGGTGTAATATAAAAGTGTTAAGAATGTATTGGATAGGCAAGAAAGTCTTGCCAGATTTTTTGATTAAATTTAACGATGATTTAATTATATTAAGAATGAACATTAATCGATTTTGTATTGGCCATTAGGTTCCAACTTCTCGTCCTTATCGTCAAAGAACTGGAGGATAACATCAGAAACGAATTAATTGCCATTTCAAGAATTTTAAAGATATTGAATTTATGATTATCTAAAGGTGCAAGGTCGGGGCTATATGTTGGATGTGTCATCTCTTCCCAATTCAGCTCCAATAATTTTTGAAGTGTAAGCAAAGTTGTATGCGGTAGAGCGTTGTCATAATGAAAAGCTCACCCTTGCGATTTTTTGTTCAATTCATCGCTTTTTTCAACCCCCGTTCTGATACGTTTCAGAAATGGATCGTTATCCTTTACATTTAAGCAATAAATCGAAGATGTTTATACGCATAGTAAGATGAATTTATTTTAAAACCCAATGGTACCCAAATATCAAGCTTATTTAATCGAGATTTACACGATGAAGCAAACTTTAGATTTTAATATATTTCTAAACTATTCGTTAATAGGTCTGAAAGAGTTCACCTAAATTTCATGCCTACTAATAAAACTTCATGAAGATTGCTTCATCGTGTTAGTCGGGATTTACACCATGAAGCAAACTTCATGAAATTTTCTTAGAAGGCGTGGAATTTAGAGAAAATCTTTCAGACCTTTTAAACGAATAGTAAAAAAATACATTTAAATCTCTCGCCTACTAAGATAACTTCATGAAGTTTGCTTCATCATGTACATTCCGTCTAAATCTTGACTAACATATCCAAGTTTTTTTTTTTTGTAATACTCTTAGCTCTTCGGCAATATCTCATGATGAATAACGGCGGATTAAATGAAACATTGCCTTGATTTATTTCTCATACACTCAGAAAATGATTGGCAGAATTCAGGAACGATCGGTATGGAATTTATACCGTTTTGTTCTTAAAATTTCAAGTAAATTTTGTTCTTCGATTTACTTCAATTAAGTATTAAACAGTCTTAAGAGCAAATACGACCATAAATTTTATTTAAATGAGAACAAACATTCTTAAATCAAAAATTTATCGTACTTACAGTTAGGCGAAAAATTCTAGAAAACACATTCTTAATTCAAATAGAAAATTTCTTAGATTAAGTATATGCTATGAAAAATGCGAAATATTTTAACACAAATGATACTTAAAATTTCTTGGATTAAGTACGAAATAATCTTAAAATGGCAAGCAAAAAAAGGATTGGAATGGAAAATGCGAAATATTTCAACACGAATCCGTCCTTAAAATTCTCAACTGGTTCTATCACTTTAATTTTGGAGGGATGGTAGATTTCTGGCCTACAGTTATACCTTCTTAAACTTTGATTAGCTCAAGGCAATAAGATCTTTGCAGCCAAATTTGATTTGATACAAAGACATCATTTCAAGCACAAATTGGAAACAGCTTAAGAATTTAAAGGGCCTAAACCACGAACATTTTGTACTTATTTTATGCACTCTTATTTGGTTTCAAGAATGTTTTTGGGGCAAATTTAGAATTTATTAAGTTTCAAGAAGAAATATTTTGTAATATGTATAGTACGCAAATTATAGATTTAAGAGTAAATCGGAATTGAAAACTATGATCAAAAAAATCTTAATATTGTTCGAAATGTACTTAATATATCTCGAAACGGTCTAGAATCAAGTATTTCGGAATTGAAAAAATCGTACTTGATATAAGAACGTTGTACTTGAATCAAGTATTTTCGTACTTACCGTAATATTACACCGTTTTTACTTGATTCAAGTACAAAGTTCATGGGTTGTTTTCTGAGTGCAGCAAATACCCCCTATATCTTGGGACCCTTAAAAAGTAACTAAAGTCTAAAATAAGGTCTTTTTGTCAGCTTTGACATAAAAGATTATCTTAGCTGTTTTTTAATTCGGAACCCGAATGGAACTATTTACCAGAGAAAATAGAGACTAACGCTATCTTTTGGAAAAATTCGACATGACTTTACCTAACATGTGCTTAGAATTTCTTTATAATTCTCCCAAAAAGTTGACATAATTTCCTTGAAGTGATCGCTTGTATATACTCACCTCGAATATTAAATATGGGACTATAAACGATGTTTGTTGAAAGATTTGCAATGCGTTGAGTAAAATTCTCCAATTTCCAGTAGTAGGTAAACAATTTGACATCCTGATCGGCCAGCAAGGTGTTGTTAAACTGCACCACCTCCTTATCCCGCTCATTCTGCAGCTGACGCTTATGCTCCAAATCAAGGAATTTTAGTTTGGGTATTTTCATAAAGCTTGCGTTTGTTATATCTTCGCGTTGTACAATTTTGGGAACACTAGTCGTTGGTATAGAGATTTCTTTAGCCTTACTGTTCAATCCCTTTGTCTGGGTTAGCTGCTCTAGCAATAACTTGATAACACGCAACTCTTCGTAAAGTTTGGCCTCCAGATTGCGAAAGGCCAAGTTCATTTCATCTGTTAATAAAGTTGAATACTTTATTTTATATTTTGGTTGATGTGCATCCAAAAATATACCCACCCGAACCACAGACACCTTTTAAAGTTTTTGTGGTAACCGCTTCCGCTGAAGCCTTAACTTCACCCGCTGTGATCGTACAAACGGCCTTTTGAACTTCGCTAGGTAATGTACCAGTATTTGAATCATTCTGATATAAAGCAACTGGGTCATCCATTTCCTCAAAGGCAAGTGTGTTGGTAGACAAGAGAGCACAGCTCAAGCAGAATATCCATTTTAAAGACATAAATATCAAAGAATTTACAGAACGCGTTCCGTTGCCCAAGAGATCTTAATAAGCACTATTGTGGCAGAGACAATTTGTGTAGGGAAAAACTACCTTGAGCCCCCAAATTGTTGTCATTTATTCTCGGGCACGCATACATACATACATAAATACAAACACGTATGTATAAAAGTGGAACCCTCCCACAGAACTCTAAAAATAGTGTTAATATTTTTTGATCACATTCAAAAAATGATGAATGAAATACATTCGCACTAAATCGTAGGCCAGACATTTTTGCATACACCCAGAGACATCGAAATAGGGACAGTTTTTGATTAAACCATTGCAGAATTTAAGCAAAGTAGAAGGAGCCGGAGAAGCATATAGAATGGAAAAGGGAGTCTTCAAGCAAGACACAGTTAAATTAAACAAACAAAACTCAAGTCAAAAGAAAATGATTCGTGCTTATAGGAAACAAGAAAATATGAGTTTAATAAGAAGAGTAAGGAGAAAAAGATTCAATCCCTTTATTATAAAACCGACAAGGTATCGTTCTCATACATCCATATCTGTTCCATACATTTCGAGCCTCTAGCTCTTACATAAAAAATTTTCCTCAGGCTGGGGTATTTTTGGAACCTTTATTTTTATATTTTTTAAATTTATTATATTTAATTTTCCTTCTTTATAGCTACATTCTGTTGTGTAGGTTGCTACTGGTTCTATTATATCTTCGGATTAAAGGATTTTTAAATTATAACGGTACATACCGGTACGTACCGGTATAACTAAATAAAAACCGCTACGGAACCGAATACCGAAATAAACTAGAACCTGAACAGAACCTTTTACCGAAACATTAGTTTTGGTTCGTACCAGAACCGGAACCGAAATTCGATTCGGTTTGATTCCCTGGTCGAAACAAAAAAGAGTGCTGTTGGTAAGGGGGTCTTCTACAATTAAACATTTTATTGTTTTGCATTATTATAGATTGGAAATTTCCGTTTCATTCCCTTCTAATCATTTCCAAAAATTCAAAATAGTTTAGCAGATATTGCCATTTTAGTGGAGCAGTGTTCTTGCTAAAGTAAGTATATTTTACATTGCTCAAAACTTTAAGCGCGTTTTTCTCGAAACCACATTTTTCGATGTTCTACTTAACCAATTTTGACCAGCCATGTTGCAATCGATGCAGAATTGATGTAATTCTAGCCCGTACATCAATCAAGAGGAAAAACATTTTTTAAAATTTTTTTTAAACTAAACTAAAAAAACTTTAAAAATATCATAATTTTTTTTAAATTGCCGCCAATTTTTCTTAAAAAAATATTAAAAAACATGATTGCGGTACGGACCAGAATCACATCAATTCTGATCATAACCTTATTTACCGTTTTCATTTCCAATAACCTGGAGTCCCGGAATCATGGCTACCACCTCTACATCTTTTTTTTTGAGACCTCAATTAGCAGGCCGAAATCATTTTGAACAGACCTCGCATTCAAAAATGTTTTGTATTATATTTATATATAATTAATAAATAATACAAATTAAAAAAAAACCATATTGAAAAAGCTCTTTCGGTTTTCTCTCCAGAATTTTTTTAAAAAACATTCAAAAAAGCATGTGCAAAGGTAGAAGAATCAAATCTACTTATATTAAAATAGTTTTAGATTTGGCTAAGCTACGGGCGATTCAACGTTGGAATTTCAGATTTAAGAAAAAGTAGGAATTCAATTTTTAAGATTGTGCTTCTAAGAATCTGTCAAATCGAGTTTTATTAAGATTAATAAAACAATCTAGATAGATTGAACTAAAAATCGTATCTTATTTTTTCTACAGCATAATGATTTGGGAGCGGTTCCATTTCAAATGGATATCTAACAAAGCCTTACTTCAAATGAACTTGTCTCTCCGTTTTGCAGCTTGCTTAACAAGATTTTTTATACACTTGCAGAGAGTCCATTAAAATTGTCACGATGTTTGTAACGCATAAAAGGAAGCATATCCGGCCACATAAAGTATATATTCTTGATCAGCATGACAAGCTGAGTCGATATAGCCATGTCCGTCTCTTTCTATGCTATCTCCTCCCTCAGTTTTAAAGCTATCTTGACCAAACTTTGCAAAAAGTCTTTAAATACACATACGCTTTACATTTGTCGGAATCGGCCGGATCGGATGACTATATCATATAGCTGCCATAGAAACGATCGGTCAAAAAACAAGTTCTAATAAGAAAAATTTTTTTATTTTCCATGGTAACGCCACCAATCCTGGTATATATAAGTTGTATAAGCTTCCTCATAATTCTGGAAAAATTTTTCAAAATCGAATCACTATAGCATATAGCTGCAATAGGAACGATCGGTCTAAAAACTAGTTCTAGTGAGAAAAACTTTTTTGTTATCAATGGTTACGTCTTTCAAAAACAGCAAGGGTATTTAAAACATCGGCGTAGCCTTAGCCTTCTATTTTTTATGATTATACCAATGTCGGAACCACTATGATTTGACACAACAATTATTCAATAATCAAGTTTAATTGTTAAGTATTTTATAATTTATTTTACTAAAAACACAATTAATTAATTAACTAACCCATGGAGAAGAAGGATAATCGAAAAGCCATTTCGACAATATTCTGTGGCACCTCGGCACGGTGGCAGACGTACACCTCCTTGGCTGGTGATTGAAATAGTCGTCCCAGTACCACCAAACGCAAATTATTTGTCGTGGTCTGTCCATCGTTGCGTAACTCCAAAGTAATGCCATGTTCTTTAACCAAAGATGGAGCATTGCTGGTACTAACTCTCATGCTAGCCGTATTAACTGCTTCTGTGGGCTGTCTGCGATACAATTTGGAACGTTCCAAAACTTTGTGTATCAAATGGCAAGCCTTGCGTATTTCGTTGAGAAAGGGTACACTTTCGCCATTACCATTAAAGGGTGAAAATAGTGAGCCATTGGCCAGATCTATGTAAACATAATACAAGACCGAGTTTTTCCAGCCAGCCGAAATTTTCACGGGCAACACATTATTGATCTCCTTCCACATGGATTCTGTCATTTGGTTTTGATTTTGATTTTCGGCATTTAAATTGAGGCCATAGTGTAGAGGATGTTGCACGGCAAAGTTTTCCCAGTCCGAGCCGCTATCCGAATCCTCGCCGGGTGCATGAGAGGGGGTTAGACGTCGTCGGCTGGAGTCCTCCTCACTGGGTGTTAGACTATGTATGGAGGAACCACCCAGTGAGGAGCACAACTGAGCCTCTTCATCATTAACTAAATTCAGTTTTTGCAGTTTATGATCCTCCCCCGAGCTGGCCTGCTCCACTTTCTCCAAATCCAAGACTTCAGGTCGTTTATTTGAAATGGACCAAAACATGGCCAATGACTCTATGCCACATTGTATTAGATGATCCAAAGTTTCCTGTATTTCCTCGATATAGAACAAAGAGGGTGGCACAGTGGCATCTGGTGCCATATCGGGTGCATCAAAGATTTTGAGTATTACCGACAGACTCAAATGATTCCTGGTGCATATGGTAAGAAAATAACGACCCGTGGCATTGGGCAAAACAATCTCTTCCCACACATACAGCTCCTTGACCCGTACACTTTGAGCGCCTATAAAGTCAAAGATGCCGCGACAACGCAAAAAACCCTCCACCTGAACACGCACCTCGGCGGGCAATAAACTGGCCAACAGAAAATGCTCATAATACAAGGCACTGCCATAGATGAAGAACTCCCGATGAGTGGTCAATGGTTCATCATTCCAATTGCGATAATCCATGGCTTCCATTTCGCTCAAGGCATCAAAAATGCGTAATTGCGCTTCCTTGGGCAGGGGTAAACTCAAGGATTCCTTCAAAAGCTGTTCAAATTGCAACTTGCCCGTGGGTTGAGCCAACAGACGAATGCGTTGTATGCTACAAAAATGCTGCAGAAATAAACGTAAACCCTCCGAACCGCTGATAAAGTTATCCAAATTCAAACCCGGCAGAGAGAAGCGTATGTAGCTGATCAGCTCATCGGAACGTAAATGACATTCGGTTTCCGTGAACAAACTCGAGGCATAGGCAAAGAGTACCAGAAAACCATTTAGTTTCCGATAGTTGACATAATAGGTCAACTGATCCTCACCCACTTTTAAGCGTGAGGTCAAGGGTTGGGTGTGCAGTTCACTCAAGACCGCATAAAGTGTTAGAAAACTGCCTCGAGCCTTGTACAGAAAGTTAGTTTCAGCATTTTCCGGATAGTAATACAGTGAATCCTTGTGCTGATCCTGCTGATAGCATTCGGGTGGCAGTAGAAGTAAACCAAAGGGCATGTCTAAGGTACTGGAGCCACCCTGCAGCATCAATTGTTCGAATTGTTCCGCAAATAAAGCAAAATTGCTGACCTTACGCAGGGGTGCATCCTCGGAATGACTGGCTCCAGCTGGACTTGAATCCTCCACAGCCGCCAAACCATTGGTGCCCTGAAAACCCAGACACACTTGTGTGGGTTCCACAAACTGTTGCAACAACTCATCCACATTGCTGGCATACAACTCGATGCCATTGAGGGATTTGAACCAATCACCAGGCTTGATATTATGCTGCAGGGCGCTTAGATCGTGCACAAAACTCTCCACCATCAGGCATTCGGGCTGATCCGGAAAGGGCAGCACACGAAAACCTAAAATAGACTCCACTGCAGTGGAGCGACGACCGAAACGGAAACGATCCGCTGCCGTGATGACCAACTCCAATTGTTTAGCGTGTGACGTTGACTTAAAGTGTGAGAAACGGAACTCGGGGGGGTCGTCTGGAGTCGGCGGCTGCAGTGTCTGGCCACCACGATTCTGTCGACTGCTGCCATTGTGTTTGCTATTCTGCTGCTGGCGTCGCATTGACTTCTTTCCCAGGCGCATAAATTCCACACGACTCTCTTTTGTCTTCGAATTGGGCAAATATTCCGCATAGAAAAGACTGCCATCCTCCGCCACGTATTCCTCCCAGTTGGCCAAATCACTGCCATCACTGTAGGAGTTACTAAACGATGAGCTGGAGCTGGAAAATGCCTCCGAATTGGCATCCAGACTTAGGCTCAAGCCCAGATTTCCTTTACGCATGACTGAGAATTAACATGAACCGCCTTTCTGGGCATTAGACACTCAACTAACTCCATGATCTCGCTAGCTGGCTGGGTCAAAATCACAGAAATCACACTCAAAAGAAACCAGTTTCCAAATGCAGCCAACAGAGAAGAGCGAAGAGCGAGCTCAATTCCAGTGAGACAAAGTTACTCTTGACTGAGGCTGGAAATTCTTTGGCCAACAGGTAGACAAACATATTTAAAGAATTATGTTAACTGTAAGGAAATTCTCAGCAGTTCAACGAAATATAACAATTGAAGTAACGCACCGAAAACAAAGTTACAAAAACATAAAATAATTTTTTAGAATATTATAGTCCAGCATTTGATAAAGGGTTATCTTATAAATGTACTCCCCGACATCGCCGTCCGAGTGCCGTATTCGAAGTGGTCAATTCTATTCACAAAAATCTACAAAATTATGCGATTAGTAAATGACTCATTCAGTATTTAAGTTGTGATACTGACTTGTTAAAACCACATGTCGTCCACATCACTATCTGGCATTTTAGACACAAAATATTGGATTATCATGTCGCGATAGCGACAAAGCGTTATTAACTGATTTTACCTGACCAATCGCATTTCTAACGAAAAAATAATAGTCTGATGTGATGCCTTAAGCCCCAAAATCCGCAACCTTGTGGTGGAATTTCCAAGATCTTTCAAACTTTGTTCAAATATATAATATTAATATTATTGCGGGGAGCGAAGACAAAAGGTAGCATTTATTATCTACGCTTTAGGAGTCAATTGAACAATGGAAGGTAGGCAGATGCTAAAGCAAATACAATTTCAACTGAATTAAATTTCGTTATCAGCAAGCTACTTAACGTGGTAAAGTTTGATTCAAATCAGACGACAGCATAGTGTGATAGGTACACGACTTTCCTAAGCCTATCGAAGCCAAACTGTTAAGGCAATTCCTAGTTAAAAGTTGCGCCTGCTCAATTAGTGGTCAATTTTTTGATCTTTTATATGTATCAACGGTTTAATTTTTTAAAAATTTTTTGAGAACTCTCTCACGTTACCATATAGAAAACTATATCTAAAGCAGTGTTCCCTAGCCTTGTTCCCTATGGCCGAACTTATTCGGCTGCTCACACAAAACCAAGCCATAATCATGCTTTAATTGTTGTAAAACATACAATATTATTATTATTTTGAATTTTATCAAAATTCATCCACACCCCCAGCGGTTCGTGTTAAGCTCGTGTGAGTAGCTGATCAAATAGTCAAACACACAAAATTTACTTTTATAAAAATCGGTGAAAACAATATGAAAAAATATTAGACAAATATTCTGGCATTGAAAAATTAACTGTATTAATTTTTTGCACATTAAAACAATCCCATTAAGCCGAACCAGTTAGTCCTAAATATATTTATGCGAAAAAACTGAGAGCATTTGAACTCTGGATACATAACAAATAGTTCACACGGATTAATATTAAATCGACTTTTCAGCGATAAAATAATTTTACGAAAAATGTAAAGTTCGATTTTTGGAATAAAGTTTCTGGCTTTTTCAAAATCGAAAAATTTACATACCTAAGGTTCGTAATATTGCGATTCAACGGCAGTTGGAACCAGGGATACAAACCGGTACTGAACCGTACCAAACCAAACCGTATCGAAATTCGTGCTCGTTAACCGAACTGCTATCTAAACCGGTGTCATTTCGAGAATACTGAACCGAACCAAAAACCGTAAAAGAAAACAATTCGGATCATTTCATCAATGAGTTTAAGGATGTCAAGCGCCTAACTTAGGATAAAGATATTTGTAACGAGAAGGCAAAGCTAACTTCGACTGTGCCGAAGTTTTAATACACTTGAAAAACTTTACTCCAACCGATTTAACCGGTCAAATATATATAGGATATAGATATCAGATATTTAAAATTTTTAAATCGTTGATAATAAAAATTTCATACCATAAAAAAAACATTTCTTAGTAAAACACATTTTCCGACCGATCGGTCGTATGGCAGCTATATGCTATAGTCATCCGATCTTGATCAATTTTTTCAAAATTATGTGAAAGCTTATAAAACTTATATATACCAAGATTGGGGACGCTACGATAGAAAACAAAAAAGTTTTTCTCACTAGAAGTAGTTTTTTGACCGACCCTTTATATGGCAGCTATATGCTATAGTCATCCGATTTTGATACATTTTTTCAGAATTATGTGAAAGCATATAAAACTAATAAATACCACGATTGGTGATGCTACAATGGAAAACAAAGAAGTTTTTCTCACTAGAACTAGTTTTTTGAACGACCGTTTATATGGCAGCTATATGCTATAGTCATCCGATTTTGATAAATTTTTCCAGAATTGTGTGAAAATATATAAAACTAATAAATACCGGGATAGGTGACGCTACGATAGAAAACAAAAAAGTTTTTCTTACTAGAACTAGTTTTTGGACCGATCGTTCCTATGGCAGCTATATGATATAGTCATCCGATCCGGCCGGTTCCGACATATTAGTTGCGTGCAGTAAAAAGAAGACTCTGTGCAAAATTTCAGCTCGATAGCTTTAAAACTGAGAGACTAGTTCGCGTAGAAACAGACAGACAGACGGACAGACGGACGGACGGACAGACGGAAATGAACTCAGCTCGTCGTCCTGATCAAGAATATATATAGTTTATGGGGTCGGAATATTTCTATGCGTTACAAACTTCTGGGCAAAATTAATATACACTTTTCAAGTGTATAAATATGGGGATTTATAAATCTTTTTAAAATATCAGTGTTGGGGAGTACCTAGTTATTTGTACCTAGATACAAATTTGGTGTACCTTTTTTACCTTACCTAGGTATTTAAAACTTCGATTACCTTTTACCTTACCTAGGTCCAAATTTTCCAATACCTTCTCAAAAGATTAGGGACTAGGTACTATAATTTCAATGAGAAAAATTTAGTCTCAGTCACACCAACAAAAGGCTTATGGACAAAATTTTTACATAATTCTTCGGGACTTCAGAGGAGCGGGGTCAATCAAAAGGTATCTCTGTTCGTAAGAAGTTAAGGTCAGGAACTCTTTATGAACTAAATCAATCTGAACCTGATTCATCAATTCCGTAAACTTTTACTATTCTTCTTTGGAAAATTGATTCATTATCGTGGTTAAATGGCTTTTAAGCTGAAAAAATAACGATACGAGATACCTGATATGCAGAAAGCATTCGTTAATTCCGGAGAATCTTTAAACTATTATTCTGTACACCCAGCTGTCGATTTTTATCTCATTATAAAAATAAGGAAAGTGAAAAATCCAGTGTTTCAATAAGAGTTTCCAAAATTATGTCAGAATTTGAATATCCCTCAAAATTTTGGATGTGTTATTAACCGGCTTGAATCCACATTTTTCAATCTCTCCTTTAGCGAAACTCTGATCTAGAAAAACACTTTGCTGCTTCGACTTTTTGTATACCTAAATCAACAGCTATTTACGCTTATCCTTCCTTTTCGAAACTAAAATTTGTACTCGAGTTTTAAAACATCTAGAAGAAACACAAAATTTGTATTTAGGTAAAAGTACACAAGAACTGCCCGACTCTGATCATTTGTCTTAAGTTCAAGTATTTTTTGAATCATTCACATCTAACCCCTTTAAAGAAGAACCGCTATAAAGCATTTGGTGAGTGCATTAAGTACTTTTACTGTATCTTGGGGAAATCTGATTATCTTAGATTTACTTAAAATTAGAGTGAGCCTTATCAAACGGTCGTTTGAAATCAACAATAAATCAATACAATTATATAGATGATGACTGGACAACATCATAAACTTAAGCTTATATAGCAGCTATCGCTGTCTTAATTTACGAGCTCCGTCCGATACGCGCGCGTCGACCAAACTATTTCCGTCCCAAAAACACACAAAACAGTGGATCAAGGAGAACTATCAGACTAATTAGAGTTCCGCTGACAAGGCGATGTTGTTATACGATAACGTAGGCGTGGGCGTGGATGTAACCGAAAACAAAAGCAAAAACCCATTGAAAAGCCAAAGAAATTATTGCCAAAATTGATAAGCCATATCGCAGTCGATTTAGCCTAGCCCTGACCATTAGCCAAAATATGGTATCAGTCAGTGTGTCCCGGGAGCGCCAGAACGTCGGTTGTGTCGCTTAAATAAAAATCGCTGAATATTACGGAGTGATACCAAAAAAAGAGATACGTAGAGAGAGAGAGAGCGGGCCGAAATAATGTTTTTAGAGAGCAAAAAGATACTGTGAGAAGTATTTAAGCTCCTCCCACAGAATGTACACATGTGAAAGTTGAAATAATGTTTGAATGGATTACCGTTAATCTTCCAAACGAAAGAAACAGAAAGTGCAAAGTCCTACAACTACCAACAATATACATAGCACCCATACAACAAAGATAAAGCCAATATGGGCCATAAAATAATGTATTCCAATTTCATATTCATTTACTACATTGTTATTGCCCTGTGCTTGCTGCATTCGCATGCCCTGATTAACTCCAAATTGTTAAACACCCTAGAAACATCCGAATCTCTACTGCAGTCGAGCAATGAAGAACGAAATGATCCCGAATCAGACAGTTACGAATCGGAAGAAACGGAAGAAACAGATCTCAAGTCTATTTTGCTCAAATATGACACGGACGATGGGAATTCATGTCTTTTGGATATAATTAAAGATGAAATATTATGGTGGACCTATCCAAATGGTAGTCTTAAGCTGGAGCATGTTAAATACTGTAAGTATCGATGAGAAAAGAAGCAACTATATATTTAGCTAATAGTAGTAGTTTAGAGATCTCATGGAAATCTCTTCCAACTAAATTCCAATCCAAAACCAATTCTTGGTGTCATAGAAATCTCTTTCGATTGGTTTCAAACCTTCCGTGCTCAATTTTGATAAACAAAACTAATTTATAAAATGAAAATATCAAATTTTTGAATCGCAATCCTATTTAACGAGATGGACCATTATCATGGACACAAACCTAATTTCAAACTTTCAAATAAGAAAATGAAATCTCTTCAAGTTCTATGACACAAAATCTTTGTAGAGTTTCTTGATACAGGGTATATAAAGTGAGATGGTTCTATCACAACCAAACCTTAAAGTTTCGGCGTGTTTAAGTCCCGAAGTGAACCCATCCCAACTTTTCGGAGGTTTTCAGCCCATATTTCAAATGTTGGTTATGAGATCCGTTCTTCTTTAATTTAGCATCAAGCTTGTCCAATACCTAATTGTAATACTATCCCATGAAAGTTTAAAATTATTTAAAAATTCTTTTTTTTGTGTATCAAAAAAAGGGCCATATCTTTTTTGGCCAATGGACCTTAGCCTGAGACCTATTCTCCATAGCTTCTAACTGTTCCTTTTCCCTGGCATAAAACAGATAAAAAATCAAGAATTTCGTGCTAAAAAAAGTACAAACGATCTGAAACTGGTGAAAAACTGACAAAGTTAGGAGTTTCTAAATCTGACAACAAAATTCGCATTTCAAGTTCGTTTTCTGATTAAAAAATAACTTAAGCTTGAAATAAAATGTTTTCCGTTACATAATTATTATTATTTAAAATTTAAGGGGGTCTTCTACCTTTGAAAAAAATTTTTTTTTTCGAATTTTTTGTTTTGCATTTTAATTATAGCTTGGAAATTCCCCTTTCATTCCCTTCGACCCATTTTTAAAAATTCGAAATAGTTTAGCAGATATTGCCATTTTAGTAGAGCAATGTTTTTGCTTAAGGGAGTATTTTTTACGTTGCTCGAAACATCTTGCGTTTTTCTCGAAACCACTTCTTTTTTTTGACCTGGTAGCCCTGATTGCGCCAGTTCTACATAGTTACCCGATTTTGATCGGCCATGTTGCAATTTATGAAGAATTTATGTAAAAGGAAGAACATTTTTAAAA
This sequence comes from Lordiphosa mommai, assembly GCA_018904225.1. Taxonomy (NCBI): domain Eukaryota; kingdom Metazoa; phylum Arthropoda; class Insecta; order Diptera; family Drosophilidae; genus Lordiphosa; species Lordiphosa mommai. The sequence goes on from JAEIFT010000024.1 coordinate 105,329, forward strand.
ACTTGAAATATCGAATATTTTTTTTTTAAATTGCCGCCAATTTTTCATAAAAAAATTAAAAAATATGATTTAGGTACGGACCAGAATTATATCAATTCTGATCATAACCTCATATGAAAACGTCATTTCCGATCACCCTGAGTCCCGGAATCATGGCTACTACCTTTACACCTTTTTTTTCTAAGACCTTAATTGGCAGTCTAATAACTTGTTGATCAGCCCTCGAATTGCAATATATTTTTATTTTGTTTTATTATTTAATTAATAAATAACACAAAACAATAAATCAATTTGAAAAAGCTCTTATGGTTTTTTCTCCAGAATTAAAAAAAAAACACTCAGAAAACCATGTGCAAAGGTAGAAGAACCCCTTAAGATTGATTCATGCATAATAAAAACTAAAAAGGAACAGAACCATCATCAAACTTTAAGAACGAACGGTCTAAATTCTAACACGAACATACTAAAATTTAGAATGACATTTTTTTCTGCGCTTAGGATTCATTGGCTTTGACGACTCAAAGTTTAAATTAATTGGAATTTCGCTTAAACAGGTCCAAACACTTCTTCGAGTATTTCCGTTCTCATTTCTAATTAATTGGTTTAAATTTAAAATTTGAAAATGTTTTTTAGTGATACTGCAATTACCTTAATCGATTTCAAATTCTCTAGTACTTCAAATCCCCAAATATTATAGTTCCCCGTAAGGCATTCCTAAACCAGTTTTTTTTTTATTTACAGCAAGAAATCCATATTTGGATCTGTCGCATACAGACACGGGTGAGGATGTGGTATTGCTGGAACAAACTGAATCATCCTTTCGATATGGCAATAGACTTGTTGAAATTTTTTCGGCTGCATTTAACACCTTAAATACGGTGCCATTTAGTACTCTATCCTCCATTCAGGGTTCACTCAAGTATTTATCGTTGCGTGGCAATCAATTTGCTGAAATAATGCCAGATGCTGAGGGTAAGTAGAGTGTGTAAGTGGGCTGCCTTTTATATTTCGGGAGTAGAAAAAATAAGTAAAACTAAATATATCATTGAAGGGAGTGCTAAAAGGGATTTATATAGTTAGATTGGTATATCTTTTGCCGAATATCCCCATTAGACTGTATTTCCTTTATATGGAAAACTAAAGCTCATGAGACCGACCCTTTATTTGTAAGATTACGGTTTATACTTAACATTAAAAAAATGTTTAAAAAAAAATAAAGTTTTAGTGCGCGCGGATATCTTTAAATTTTTTTTTATTACTCATACTTAGTGTTGCCTTTGATCAATACATATTTTTGTAGTGGACTTTGATTTACAATAAAACGTTTTTTTACACTGCCAAATGGATTTGCTGATTTAAGCTATAGTTTGGAAAAAATAGGAGATGAAACCATATGGAGATGAAACCATATGAGAACGTTAAATTGTGACATGAAGCTCTACCCACTGGACTAAAGATTCAGTAGTTGAGATGCAGCTGCCTAAATTCATATTCCAACAAATTCTCTAAACAAAATCCAAATTATTTGCCAAGTTTCAAAAATTGACAAACAGAAAAATATAGCACTGTCGTTATTGTTAAAATGTTTGCAATTTGAAATTACGAGGCGTATGATTAATTTTTTTTTAGTTAAAACTTTGTGGAAAATTTAATTTTTCTGTTAACATTTCTGGCGACTATAAAATTTAATAAAGGACTTGAGGCTGTTATCAAGACCCTTAGCATAATGGGCTGTCTTAATTTAAAGGGACGATAATAGAAAATTTATGTATCTTTAAAATAAGCGTAAGCATGTCTTTTTAGGTGAACAGGGTGACAGTAGTTAGTTTTTCTCCGAATATTTTGCACATAAAGAAGAAAAGTAAAAATTATTTAAAAAAAAATTAAATTTTCTAGGTTTTTCTAGTTCTAGTAAACACATTTATCAAGAATAATGGAAAAGGGTCTGTTTTGGGACGGCCTCCTTTAAGGAGGCGGCCTTTGTCATTTTCCATTCCAGCACTAAAATGTTCAGTCTAATGCCCACTGAAAGCATTGTATGTGCTATCCCTTTAAGCACTCGAATACCAGCATACACTCAGAGAAAAAAGGGAGCAGATCGTGCTTGATATCAAGCAGATTTCGTGTCAGAAGTTCGGAAAGACAGAATCTTCTTGGATTCAAAAAGAAAAAAACTGAAATCAAGCATGATTTTTTGAAGCTCGATCTGCTCGGTTTTAAATTTAGTCGGCTTCATTTCTCGAATTCAAGAATAGATCTTCTTGAAAGTAAGCATTTTAGAACAAAGTGTCCAGAGAGCGAGAAAACGAAATGCTCTCGTTTTTTTGTTCGCTCTCCGCAATGCGAACGACTCACCTCTCTTGCTACCAAACTCAAATCGAGCGCACAACTCTTCTCGATTTCAAGCAGATTTCTTCTTGAAAATTCAAGACGAAAAAAAACTAAATTGAAGCCGATTTCAGTCTTGCCTAATAGTGCTAGATTTCTCTGGGTGTATGAACTTAGAGATCATTGATGCATATATAATTTAGATCTACAGAAATGTTCGCGTTTCAATTTAATTTTTATACGTCTATAATTTTTTAAGACCGACTGACCGTACAATAAAAAGTTCTCACTAAGCTTACGCTAAAAAGTACTTGACTTTACGATGCAGATATCAGATTTGAACTGTTTACCCTAGAAACCAATCATTCCCAAAATATTTAAGGCTGCCCACACTCATAACTAGCATAGTTCCAGTAGATTAATCAGTTACACAACAAAAGCCACATAAATTTGCGATATTTCAGCACTTCAACGTTTTATCAATGAAACACGAATTGAAAATAACACTTACCATCAACAACAACAAAACAAATGCTCACAGTTTTTGGCTGACAATGTCACCGACCTATACGATCGGGAATGCTTAATATATAAACAAAACAACATAACCAATAACACAAACAACACGGCATCATATATGACACAATACACACTTGAGGATTACTTGCGATATTATAAGAGCAATTCCAAACTGTTTGGCAATTCAAGTAAGGAACACCACATTTACACAGACCACCAAAAAAAATTACTTTAGCTGGAGTTTCCCCTTTTAATATTATTTAATTTTTTTTAGAGGAATCCATCACCTGGGCCACCTTTCCGTTGTTACCACGTCTTTTGGAGCTGGATATAAGTAACTGCAGCATTGAGTATGTCAGCAAGGAGGCCTTTCGAAATGTTACCAATTTACGTCGACTCTTCATGTCCAACAATAAGATAATGACCATCAATCATGATACCTTCTTATATATACAGAGAGTACAATATTTGGATCTATCGTTTACCAATGTCCTGAGCTATAACTATCAATGGTCATTGACCACTTTGGAAATGGCTTTGAATTTGATATATGGCCTTAAGATACAGCAAACCACATTTAAATTATTGCCAGAATTGATTTATTTGGATCTGTCCCATTCGAAGATGACACGGAATAGTGCTGTGGCCTTTACCCATTTGGGCAATAAACTGAAGTATCTAAGTCTGTGCTATACATCCTTTCCCATGGTCAGTAGTGCCATTTTCAAGAATACCCGTCTCGAGGGTTTGGATTTGTCGGGCAATCCTTTTGTCTCGTATAACATCATAGATGATGCCTTTGATGGTATAGCCGATACATTGCAATATTTTTATTTTGAACGTTCAAGCCTGAAGGGCATTGAGTGGGCGAAATCATTGAGAAAATTGAAAGTATTGGGTTTGGCGGGGAATAATATCAATGGCCTGACAGAATCCATGTTTGAGTCACTGGAGAATTTGGAATTATTGGATCTAAGCTCAAATCATGTGGGCAATTGGTATAAGGGTGTATTCCATAATAATTCAGCCCTAAGAGTGCTTAATTTACGTGGCAATAATATCAATGTGTTGACCAACGAAATGCTGAAGGATTTCGAATCATTGGCCTATCTAAGTTTGGGTGACAACAACTTCATTTGCAGTTGCATTTTAAGGGATGTGGTGGAGGTGGCTGCGGGTAACAATCAGGAGGTAGATTGCTCCTATAGTATATTGCTTAGTGAGATGGTATACAAGGAACTGGCGTACTACAATTTGAGCAGACTCAGTTTTCATCAGCTCTGGCAGCGTAATTATGTACCGCAGCTGGAGAAGAGTTATCAGAATATACGAAATTACCAAAAGGAGCATCAGATTTTCAAAATGCGCTTCTTCGCCGATACGTACAAGTCGCTTAATCGCTCCAAGTGTACAGCAGCCACACCATATCCATTGACTGAGCTGATGGATGAAACTACGCTGAAATTTCAGTTACTCGACTATGATGCCCGACACTATTGGTGCTTCAATGAGACCGAGAAACTGCAAGTGGATGAGCTGATCTGTCAGTCACGTACGTTAAGCATACTGGAAACCAAATTGCATAGCCTCACCACGATTATTTTAGCTGTGCTGGGCAGTATTTTGGGTGTATCTCTATTGGGATTTATTATTTACCTAAAACGTTGGCACATTCATTACTATTATTCTTCTTTGAAATCCGCTGCCCTACTCTCAAGTGCCTCCAGGGATTCTATAGATCACACGCCAGATCCCAGTGTGGTGTATGATATATTCATAAGCTATTGTCAAAATGATCGTGCTTGGGTTTTGGATGAATTGCTGCCCAATGTGGAGGAATCGGGAGATATATCCATTTGCCTGCATGAACGAGATTTTCAAATAGGCGTTACCATATTGGATAACATTATTTCCTGCATGGATCGTTCACATTCTTTAATGTTGATCATATCATCCAAGTTTCTGCTTAGTCATTGGTGTCAATTCGAAATGTATCTGGCGCAACATCGGTGAGTATAAGCCTATATGTATATGTGTTTTGAAACAAAAAATCAAGGATTGAAGTCCGACTGATGTTCTATGACTGTTCGTAGAGGAAGCTTGGGTTCAGCGTTGATGACCGGAAAAGTTTGCAGATTTGTTTTATCCTATGACCAGAACTTGCTTTCTAGTAAAAAAAATAACGTTATTTCCTATTTGGAAAATGGAATCACTTCATTCGTTTTACTTTACCCTCTGATTGCAAAAATAGTCTTAGTTTTAATTTAATAAATTTTAGTCCCTTTTCCGATTCGAAATCCACCCCCTAAGGTGAAGCTATTTATCATTAATGTGAAGTTCGATTCGAAATAAATTAAATGGAATCAAACCTATATTTAACCTATATAAAATAAAAAGCGTAAGCTTTATAGACATAAATGAAATAATAATTTTCCGATACTTAACCTGAAGGTCATCTCGCGTTCGACTAATGTATACCAAACGTACATAAAACTATCGGGTTAAAAATAAACAAATGTTAAATTTGGAAAACTCAAGTCAAAAATGATTATTAAATTTAGAAAATCCGGCCCAGGACGGAAAGTGGGGTTAGAATAAATTCATTTGTAAGCTCTGAAAAAATGGAATAAAATTTTCGGTTTCAAATTGTATTTAATAAAGAAATGTAACAACTAGTTAAGGCAAACCATATATTTGATCATATTCTAAGGGCGGCTTAACATACCTGCTTTCTCAAAATTGATGTATTTCCATTTTGTTTTTTTACAGCATTTTCGAAGTCAGCAAAGAGCATTTGATACTTGTCTTCCTGGAGGATATACCACGCAGCAAACGTCCCAAAACTTTGCAATATTTAATGGATGTCAAGACCTATATCAAGTGGCCAGCCGGTAAAGGTGATAAGCAACCCAAATTGGAGGAACGCAAATTATTTTGGAAACGGCTAATGAGATCCCTAGAAGTAATTGGTATACATTCCGGAGAATCCAGGGCCTGAGTGACATCTTAAATAAGCTTTTCTTTTTACAATGAATCCTAGTCAGTTGTGCAAGTACCTGATAGAACATACAAGTTAAATTTATTCTAAAAATTTAAGAGATAACCCAGAAACTAAGGCAGACTCTCTCGATATATACGAAAACATATATACATGAGCGGCAGTCGATAAGAGACTGGGTTATATAAATAAAACTGATCTTAACTAAGGTTTACTTCTACGATTTTTTTTAGGTCTTACTAAAGAGTAAATATATGGAGCTACCACTACAAAGGGACTCCAAGAACATTTTAGAATGACTGCAATTTGGTTATTTCATTTGATCATATACATATTTCTTCTGTCCCAGCGTTTGTCACTGAGCTCCTTCTAAACGGCTGAACTGATTCAGATTAAATTTTCCAGTTCGCAATTGAACCCGGTAGGTGGCTCTGAAATTGTCTTAAAACCGGCTCAAAGGGTGGTTCAAAGCCATATCATTGAAGCTATTTAAGCTATAAACTTGAAACTTGGTGTGTGGGTGAGAAGTATGGATTCAAACACCATATCAAGACCGGTTCCGAACCGGTTCAAAAATAACTTAGTGCCATATCTCAGAAAATATTTCAACAATGAACTTTAAATTTGGTGATTGAGTTGAGTTTTAAAAAAGTGGTTCGAAAGTAGTTCGGAGCTATAACACAGAAATTATTTAAGCTAAGAACTTGAAATTAACTGTGTAGGTGAAATAGATGGAGTTAAGCCGGTTCAAGCCATATCTGCGAAATTCTTAACGCTATGAACTTTATAATCGGTGTTGATAAAATAAGGTTTTTTATTTTACCCGGAAAAAACGGTTAGAAAATTGATTCAAAAGTGGTTTTTAGCCATATCTTAGGCATTATTTAAACTATGAACTAGAAATTTTGTATGTAGGTAAGTAATATGGAGGTAAATATTTTACTGTTTCAAGACCGGATCCGAACTAGATTTAACTGGTTTACAAGTCTAATTCTTAGAATCTATTTAAACTATTAATTAACAACTTTGTGATTGAGCTGGTTACATAAAGTAAGTTATTTTCCGGTTTTAAGCTCGTTTTTAGATTGATAATATGGAGTGCTTTTTTTATTTTCCAGGAGACAAGACGGTTTTAAATTAGATTTAAAAGTGGTTGGGTTTAATATATCAGTAATAATTTATGTAAGGAACTTAAAATTTTGTGTGAGGTTGATGATTTAAAACACCAAAAGCGCTTTAGGGCCATTTCTTAGAAATGATTTAAGCTTTAAACTTAAAGTTTGGTGTGCAGACTGGTTTTATGACGAGTAAGATCTACAAAGTGCATGATTCTCCCATGATAAATTCTTCAAAATTTGCATCATATATGAGCAGGGAAGCCAATGTGCGGGCAGGACAAGGTCTGTCTTGACATCTAGTTTACTATAATATTCTTATACAATTGGAACCCCACTTGAACAGTTATGGACAAATAAAGCAAAGCAACCAACTTTAGAAACCCAAGCGGTGTCCATTGACCACTCGTTACTAGTGATTTTTCTAACCAATGGTGATGAGCTATGTCGCTAGGTACTGGTAACAGAAAGACGCAGGCGCAAATTGTTTTACTTTTTTTACATCATACAAAACTAAAAACATTCGCTGATGCTTTGAAATATGTTTCGAAATTTGATTTAAATTATTTTAAAAATAATTTTTATTTGATTTTGCGTACAAGTTAAATTCATATTCTTAAATTTTCCGTTTCAAAATGTCATTTTCTGCTAAAGATAATCTAAGGGATGGTTCCACACTGTTGAGTCATATATGCGAGTTGAATGTACAAAGTCAGGCTTCACATCGACGTCTTGTGACGATTATAGCTACAATATCCAGGAGCTCTCGAAATGCGGAAACTATCTACAATATGTTACTAAAAGGTGTAAATATATTTCGCTTAAATTTCTCTCACGAGTCGCACGAATTACATACCAAGACCATTGAGTTGGTCAACGATGCCGTCGAACGTATCAAAAGGGAAACGGGTCAGACAGTGACAGTGGCATTTGCTGTGGATACACGGGGTCCACAAATACGTACAGGTATCTTAGAGGGCGGAAATGATATAGTAATGCGTAATGGCGATAATATACGTCTATCAATTAACCGAGATTTGTACGACAAGGGAAATAAAGATGCCATCTATGTGGACTATCCAAATATTATAAATCTTACCAAACCGGGTGATCGTGTGTTTATTGATGACGGTAAACTGTTTCTCATTATTCTGGAGGTGGGCGTCGATGGTTTAATCTGTGAAGTGGTTCAGGGTGGCGTTTTGGGTAACAATTGTAACGTCATATTGCCCGAAGTGGAAGTAGATCTGCCTGCGGTTTCGGAGAAGGATATGTTTGATATACAATTTAGCATGCAAGCTAATGTGGATTTTTTATTTGCTTCGGCCGTGCGTAGTGCCAAGAATATTAAGGAACTACGCACCGTTTTGGGTGAGAAGGGTAAACACATTAAGATTATAGCCAAGGTGGATAGCAAGATTGCTTTAAGTCGAGTGGCCGAGATCATGCGCTCTTCGGATGGACTACTTTTGTCGCGAGCCGATTTGGGTACACAGATTCCGGTGGAGAAACTGTTTATTACCCAAAAGACTGTGCTCAGTCAATGTAATAAGGCCGGGAAGCCCGTAATCTTAGCCTCGCATATACTAGAATCCATGCGTTCCAATCCATTTCCCACACGCGCCGAGTGCTTTGATCTTACCAATGCGGTTCTGGACGGTGCTGATTGCATTATGCTATCATCTGAGGTGGCCATAGGACCGTATCCGAATGAGACCGTAGAAGTCTGTGATACGCTTTGCCGCGAAGCTGAGAAAGTAGCTTGGTATCGTGATCTTATAGCCGATTTGGTACATGAAATACACGGTGAACTGGATGCAGCACATTCCATAGCAATCTCAGCTGTAGAAACAGCAAAACGTACAAATGCCACGCTTATAATAGTGCTTACCACTTCCGGCCGATCTGCCACTCTTCTAAGTAAGTTTCGTCCCCGTTGTCCCATTCTGGCATTAACGCGTTGCGAACGGGCTGCTAGATGGGTCTATTTGCATCGCGGTGTATTACCCGTACTTTATACCGCCGAACCCAATAGTGACTATATCAGTGATGTGGATGCACGTGTTATATTCGCTCTGACCTATGCCAAAAAGAGCGAATTGATAAGCGATGGAGATCCCATTGTGATTGTTAGTGCCTGGAAGGATGGAGGTGGCTTTACAAACACCGTTCGAGTGGTATATTCATTCTTCGAGGCGGACCGTGTGGATTGTCTCTTTCGCTCAGATCGTCGTGTTTCGCGTAAAAATACAATTTTACAAACGGCACCAATTGAAAAAGATCAAGGTATGTATTTTAAGTGAATTTTATATAGTTTACTTTGTAATATGTTGTTTTTAAATATTTTTTCAGGAAAAAAAGGTGTTCATCTGTAAAAATTATATGTACAGTTGTGGACAACAGAGAATCGACTCGAAATCCAAAAAAATATATATGTTAATTGTGAATATAATAAGAATTATTAAAATTATTAGTGTTTAACCTTTTAAACCATTTCTGACGATAAATTTTAAACTAACTTTCAGCCAGGGTTGCAAACCCCTAAAATTCTGCAAAATGTTGGTTCGAAACTTCGAAATGTCTAAGATCCATTTCGAGGATTGGTTACTAAACTTATCGAACCTTAGTTATTGGTTTAAACCTTCGCTTATAGCTTTCAGTTCGAGGAATCATTTTTGTCTATATTTTCGTATAACTCAAGCGAATCGTTTAAAATGAATCACATTCTACTGAAATCGTGGGTCCACGCTAAAAATTTCCTGACATTCAGTTACGTCTTGTAAGTTTAAAAAGTTTTATAAAATCTGATAGAGGAATAAAATTTCTAAACCCAGATATCGGTTCGCCGTAAAAAACTTGTCTACAATCAACATGGTTCAGTTTTGGGATCTGGGATCAGGGATAAGGGATTTGGGATCAGGGATCTGGGATCTAGGATTTGGGATCAGGGATCTGGAATTTGGGATCAGGGATCCGGAATCAGGGATCTAGGATGGATCTCGGAATTGGGATCTGGTATCAGAGATCTGGGATCTAGGATCAGGGATCTGGGATGTGTCTCGGATCTGGGATCAGGGTTCTGGAATCAGGGATCTGAAATCAGGGACCTGGGACTGCTACAGGCACACTATTTTCCTACACTATTTTATATAAAATAATATATAATAATTTTATATTCTTATGAAAGAATTCTTATTTTGATTCTGATTTTTCTTCGTAAAGACTTCGCTCGTACCGGTGTTCCACGATACACACTCTTTTTTTTTATTTTCTAATCCAAGCAGATGATCGATATGAATCCATTTCGGATGATTTTTTTTATCCATTTATCCAAATTCCATAATATTCTTTGTTATGGTTCTAAATTGAAGTTGAAGGTAATCCAATAATTAATTTGACTTACCAAAATTTTTACTTATTTCAAATAAGTTATTCGGTTCATTCTGCACATGAACTAGTCAGGGAACTTGTGCAAAGGGCTTCACGTGAGTGTATATCGATTGCTTTCGCAAACAGCTGATAACATTTATATTACGCGCCAAAACACCGCGAGTGGTAAATAAAAGTAAATTTCAATTCGTTTGCTTCGCCATGGATTTTCATCTGAAAAAACGAGCTCGAAACGATGTTAAAGTTGAGGTTGTCAGTTTGGAAACCAAATACCCGCACAATGTGATGATGTACCACTATCCGCCCACAGACGACATACAAATTGAGGAATTTGGGGAGCTGGCGCTGGAACGCTTGCGTCTGCTACGCATATTTGATCATGCGGGCACAAAAGGATTGCGATTGCTCTCCGATGATTGGAAGGAGTATGTGAGTGCAGAGCTAACGCGTGAGGGACTGCGCAGCTACTTGCGCTTGTGCAGCAGCAGCAGTGGAGCAGGTGGCGGGGCCAAACATGAATCCGACATTCAAACCCGTCGACGTGATTATTTGTCGCATTTTATACTTAGATTGGCCTACTGTCGCTCAGAGGATTTGATACGCTGGTTTATAGCTCGCGAAATGGAATTCTTTAAATACAAATTCTCAGCTCTGAGTGGAGCAGAGATTAAACAATTTCTGGAGTCCAATGATTTCCATTTTCAACCCTTGACCGAGGAGCAAAAGGATGAGGTCAAGGACGGGCTGTACGAGAGTACGGCTGGTCAAAGTGTGGCCAAGATTGAAATGCTGGAGTTCTACAAGGTGCCGTTTAATCAAGTCTTGGATTTGGTGCGTGGACGTCGCTGCTATTTAAAGGCTGGCTATGCCTATGTGAATACCCATGATCTGGTCTCTATAGTGGGAGCCAAGCAGCAAGAAGAAATTGAACGGGGCCTAGTGGCTGCCAAAGGATTTATTGAAGATGTGGAGGGTGATGAGCGAATTTCGCATATGCTCAAGGCCTTGCACAACTCTTACACGGGCAAAGACTATGCCGTTAGCCGGGAGGCCGCCTTGCCCATCGAATCGCTGGATCAGCTCTCCAAGGTCTCCATGCCCCTGTGCATGCGTATGTGCCATGAGCATATTCGTGCCCAGCATCATATCAAGCACGGTGGACGCATGCAATATGGACTTTTCCTTAAGGGCATAGGCGTTACGCTAGAGGATTCGGTGCGCTTCTGGCGCGAAGAGTTTACCAAGAAAATGGAAGCAGATAAATTCACACGCACCTACGAGTACAATATCCATCACAACTATGGCAAAAAGGGTTCCATGGTCAACTATACGCCCTACTCGTGTCTGAAAATCATTAAGGATTTGGCCGCTCCAGGTGACTGCCACGGCTGTCCCTATAAGATACTGGATCCGACCACTTTGAAAACAAAACTCACCTCCTATGGCCTTTCGCCCAGTGCCTGCGACGAGGTGATGCACTTTGTTACACGCGGACATTATCAATTTGCCTGCGGCAAATACTTTATGCTCACCCATAACTCCAGCACGGAAGTGGCCATCAATCATCCCAATAACTATTTCGAGGAGAGCCAAATTCTGATGGGCAATCGACAGAAACGTAATCCTTCAACGGCCACAAAGGCAGCCAAACTGAGGGCTAATCAGGATATTAAGGGCTGTGCGGATCGATCTATGCTTATGGGACAAGATGATGACGAGCTGTGGCGCATTGCTGAAACACAGGAGCGTATTTATCAGAGCCAGAAGGGCATTAGCGAGGCTTTCGATGATGATCTAGATCTTACGGAAATTATTGATTAATTGTTTTAAGATTAGTTTGTATTACTTTAAAGATGAAAGATATTTAATATACCAAGATGGACCTTAAGCTTTGGATAATTTCAAGTGGAAACAAGTTATGGCTTCTCAGCCAGCAAGTCGCTGGATTTATAATGGACAAGATTATACTTCTTAATCTTCTTTTTCATCTTCTGGATCTCCGGGGTACTCTTAAAGCAACACTGTTTAAATAGGGAACAAGTCGGTGCCGTCTATGGGTAAGCCTGTATTCGATTTATAATTTTAATTTCGGACAAAAGAAAAAAATACTGGAAGACTAACTTCGGTCTACTGAAGTTTATATACCCTGGTAGCTTATGAACCTTATTAAATTCCATACCAATGGACATGGCAAATGGTCCTTTGGACCATTACATATATGCTTTTCCTGATGTGCCTTGTACAGTTATATTTTAAGCAGGGAAGCAGGTACCGGAACCGATAACCGAAATAAACCGTTTCAAGCCACGTACCGGTATCGAAACCGGAACCGATATTCAAATTTTTTGGGAACCGAAAACCGTTTACCGTTATAATAGGATCCGAAAAAACCGGAACTATGGAATATGGAATACCGAAACGCTAATACCGGTACCAGGGAATCAAACCGAATCGAATTTCGGTTCCGGTTCTGGTACGTATCAAAACTAATGTTTCGGTAAAAGGTTTTGTTTAAGTTCTAGTTTATTTCGGTATTCGGTTCCATATCGGTACCTTGGTTTTTATTTCGGTATACCTTTACGTACCGGTATAATTTAAAAATAAGAATAAATTAACAATATTTGGAAATTATTGAACCAAAATTGATGCAAAGAAATAAGATGAAATTGTTATTTTTATTGAAAATTTCAGTATATACCAGATGGTCCCTTAACCTATACTTTTTTTTTCTCACGTTTACCCTACCGTAAGGAAATCCTTGATTGAAGCAATAAAACTGAAATAACAAAAAAAAACCCAGAACCGAAACTGTACCGGTACAATGTTTTAAAGAAATTTGTCCCTCAAATTAGAACTATTATAATTATTTTCTATTTTAAGAAAGATTTGATTTAATATTATGAAAAATGTTATATAAGAAAATGTTAAGGCAGATTTTTATGTTTTCCACTGTTCTAGAGCGTTTTTAGAACTGATATAGCCCTTTGAGTATTGTGCCATGGGTTCAAGTCTATCCAAATCGCGAAAGTCCTCTATTTTTGGCTGGGATACAGAAGATTTAAGGGCCGATTATTTCAAAAATAATAACTAAGAAATAATTTTATGCTTTTTAAAAAGATTTTAAATTTCTCTGTTATTTTTATGGCTATGTGGAAGATGAAAAATTGTCCCTATAGCGATCTTATCTTATTTTATCGACAAAAAAATAAGAATTTCTGAATTCTAGTTCGTTTTTTTCTGATTGTAGGGATACCACTAGAAGCGCGAACATAAGCGTTAAGCAAAATTGTTTGCTAGTAATTTGAATATTTTAAAAACTTTATTTTTCGGCACTTTCTTAGAACAAAATTTTTCAATTCTATTACATCCATTAATTTTTTGGATATCTTAATACAATTTTAATGTTTAAATACCGGTATACCGAATTAAAATTTAGGTACCGTATCGGAACCGAAATAAAACCCTTAACTGAAATTCTCACTTCGGTACGTACCGGAACCGATATTCGTTTCGGGATTAATCCCTGATTTTAAGTCCTTCGCTTTAGCTCAATACCTGACACAGGTAACAGTTACGTTTACCGGGATCTATAGAGCGTTTATCGGGATTCAGATTCCTACCAAACGGTGACCAGCCATTCACATCCACAAAGTAAATGCCCCGCGCCTGACTGTCTATAACATAGCCCATGGACGACGAATGACCCTCGGTGCAATCTCTGCGTTTTAGCTCTTCCCAGGAACGGCATTTGTGGCCCACAAAATGTTTCTCTTGATGGGGATAGGCACTTTCTGCCAAATATTCCACTGCTCGTGAGTGCGAGCAGCCTACGGTTAAACAGCCTGGCTGTATGGGATGTGCTCCACCTGGATAAAAATCCACATCACCCAGAGGACCACGTTTGGCCAATATGCCTATATTGGTGTGTATAATGTCCACCAGCTTGGCATCGCCACGTTGTAAGCCGGGTAAACGTTGTTCATTTCGAAAGCAAGGTTTGGCCGGATCCAATCCTGTTATGCGAGGCACCAAACGACCGCCTGACAGACGCTTAAAAGTGCGACCAGCTGTGCCCATTACATGTGCACCCAGTGAATGACCTAAGAGAGTGGGTACACTTAGAGAAAACGTTTTTTTTTTGTTCAGTTGTTCACTTACCAATCAAATGAATATTTCTGAGGGGCGTTAACTTTATCAAGTGCTGCAAACCCTGGGCAATGTGTTCACCTATCAAATCCGTATTCAGGGCCGACCATTTGTATAAGGTATCCACATAAGAAGCTGTATCCACTATCTGAAATTTTTATGGTAATGGCCGTATAAAAAGTCTGGAAAACATACCACAAAATTAACATCCCTGCGACACATAAAAGCCTTGTACATCATGGCCACAGTAGCTGATTCATTGACTGTATTCGTCCAGCCGGTGGCTAAAATCACAACTTTACGTTTCTTGCTAAATTTGGAGTGTCTCCAGAGCCGCTCGGCCTCTAGCAAAGGCACACTATAGTTATAGCAGGGCGTCATATATTGAAACTGAATTTTTCCTATATCTGGCGTAATCTGTGGAGGCACTTTTCCCGCAAACAGTGTGGAAGTGCCTGAGACAACGTTTGATAAAAATGTGAAAGATTTGCATAATAGTTCACTACGTACACAAGGCATCTATGGCATTAGCGCCCAATTCGAGGGGCAGAGCCGTCAGTGCATTCACTTTCATGGTAACCATATCAGTCACAAGTCGAGGCAGTTTCTCCTGCCAGTTTGAGCTGGAGTTGACCATTGCAGCTTGGCTTTGAGCCTTATATAGAAACAAAAGGCTAATGATACCGCACCAAGCATAACGTCTGCCCATTTTAAAGATCTGTTTACTTCTATGAATTCAGTCTCAGGTAATATTTTTAGCAATGGCATTTTTCAGTGTTTTGGAGACCTTTGTTTCGATATTTTTTATTGTTTGTTGGCCTTGATCCCAAAAAAGCGGTAGTTTATTTTACCCAGATCCATTGCCTTAACAGATGTGAATTTCGTATCATTTTTATTCAATTGACCCCAATGCGAGCGCTGAGAATGTTCGTTTCACGGAGTTACTGTGATAAGTGAATTGTATTTAGGTGGGAAATCAATTGGAAACGGAACACATTGGTCGCAAATCCAAATTATTAGGCAAAAACTAAATTTTTTTTTGGTAAGATATAAGAAAACAACGAAAAATCGAACCAGAGATTAAACCCGTAACCGTTAACCGCTATTAACCCTTTTAAATTTGTAACCGATACCTTCTAACTTTGAAAAAAAAATTTTAGATTTTTTGTTTTGCATTATTATTATAGCTTGGACATTCCCCTTTCATCCCCTTTAAACCATTTTCAAAAATTCCAAATAGTTTAAGAGATATTGCCATTTTAGTGTAGCAATGTTCTTGCTAAAGTGAGTATATTTTACGTTGCTCAAAGTTTTTTTGACCTGGTAGCCAGAAGTTGGACCAGTTTCTCATGCCATATTGAGATATCCAATGCAGCTTGACTTTGAGCCATATAAAGAAAGATAAGGCTAATGATAGCGATGCAGGCATAACGTCTGGTCATTTTAGAAATCTGTTTACTTCTAGATCCAATTGCCTTAACAGCTGTGAATTTCGTATAATTAAGGCGGGCGCTGAGAATGTGAGGAATCAATTTGGAAAGGTACACACTGGTTGCAAATACAAATTTTTTACTTATTTTTTTTAATACGATTTAAGATAAATTTTAAATCATTTTAAAATCAATTTATAAATCTCACAATTATTTTACTTACATTTATTTTATACAATTAATTTTTGTATAAACCTGGACTGTAATCTTACCAAATAAGAAATGCTATTTTTTAACCTATGCATATAACTTAGATATATCTTCATATTGAACATTTTCCACAATTCGTCCTTTTAGAGGGCCATGTAAGATCTCTATGCTAACCGAGAATTTACGCTCGTTTAGTTTTTTCAGTAGAGCCTCGGAGCCGCGATAGGCTCCATTAACCACCAGCACCGGTTTATCCAAGGCCGGTATCACCGTCTCCAAATGTGCCTGCAAAATATAAAAATATTTGTGTAATTGTTGTAAAATACTATCCTCCACCTCTGCTTACATACCTGATCCACTTTTAGCTTTTCCCCCGTATCCAGAAATTTGATTTTAGCTCGATATTTATCTATAACTTCCAAGACAACGGCTTTTTGTTTGAAAAATTTATCACCCATTGATTTGGATATAAACTTAACCACAATATCCTTGTGCAACCAATAGTCTTTTCGATTAGCACGCTCCTTCTTGGCCTCCTCCTGTTTGATAATGTCGTCCAGTGCACATCGGGCACCCTCTGAGGCTGGAGCTTTGGGTTTTTTGAACACTTTTTCATCCGCTTCATCGGAGGAGCTAGAACGTTTGCCCGTCAGCAGTGCCGATTTACCCAGTATAGATTCCGGTTGAAACTTCTTCTCTAATCTGATATCCAGCTTGAGCGGTTCTTCTTCCGTTTCTCGCCTTAATTCCGTAAACTTATTTTCCTCACTTTCCTCATCCTTTTTCGCCTTTTGAATTTGCTTCTCAATAAACTCAGACATGCGTTCCTCATCGTCTTTTTCCATTTTCTCCTTGCGTTCGGCCTTGGCTTGCCTTTCCATGGCCTCGGGACTGCGATCAATGTAGGAGACAAACCAACCCTTTTCCGTTTCATCGGCCACCACCTGACCAGTGCGTCCCAACCATTTAACATAGTCCGAGAGTGTGAGCCAGCGAGTGGCGTTCATATGAATGTGCTCCTTGTGGGCAATATACTCCTGATAGATTTTGTTGGCATTGGTGCGCTTGGTGCCAAAGCGACGACGCAGCAGCTCCATGTAACCATCGGAGAATTCCTTGGAGAAACTGTGCAGGAATTTGCCAGGGGAGTCGGCAAACAGCAACAATTGTCTCTGATGCGACTCGCTGGTGGTGTGACACTTGAAGCCATTCTCGTCGCGGCACTGTTTCTCACACATCTGACAGTACCAGCGCAGCTTCTGCAAGCCCTTTGCCTTCATTTTGTTGGCAAGGTACTTGGGAGTACCGACCTCGGCGCGTCCCATGATTAACAAGGTGTTTTGTTATAGTTTTTAGTTGAATTTTGTTAATTTCACAAAACCCCAAGACAGAGACAGCTGATTCGATGAATATTTGCAAGCGCTTATCGATTGCTGTGCTTTTCGATAACAGTGTTATTAATGTTGCAAAATGTTGCCAGACAGGCAAAATAAAGGCCACAAATTACATGTTTGAATTTAAACTCGGCAGTTAATCAAAGTTTTTGAACCAATTTACTTTTATAACAAAATCAAAAACAAACAAAATATTAGTGAAAAATTCTCATTTGATGAAATCAGCACTTAAAGAAACCCGCTAAATTTGAATTGTGCAAGTAGAATTATTTATTAAAATAATCTGCATTTCATTGCTTAATATTGCAGTCTTTGTAAAAGTCTTAAGTCAATTAATGATGAAAAATCAAAATCATTTAAGCTATTGAATTTACCATTGAATTTCAACCCTCTCTCCCAATTTTTAGAAGGTTTGCAGTCTTGATATTTTGCTTGAAAATATGAAAATTTCAGTATAAATAGCAATTATTTTATTTTTATTTGATTAAGGCCCTTTTTCTAAAGTTTATTTTTATTTAATGTTATTTAGTATTGTTAAATTTTTATATTTGTAAACAAAACAGGTGGTCTTCTACCTTTGAAAAAAAATTTTCGATTTTTTTGTTTTGCACTATTATTATAGCTTGGACAATTTTTTACTAGTTATTTTACACAAAAAAAACTTTAAAAATCTATTTATTTTTTTTAATTTAAAGCCAATT
This sequence comes from Lordiphosa mommai, assembly GCA_018904225.1. Taxonomy (NCBI): domain Eukaryota; kingdom Metazoa; phylum Arthropoda; class Insecta; order Diptera; family Drosophilidae; genus Lordiphosa; species Lordiphosa mommai. The sequence goes on from JAEIFT010000024.1 coordinate 123,560, forward strand.
AAAAAAAAAAAATATTGGAAAATATGTTTGAAGTACAGGCCAGAATTACATCAATTCTAATCATAACCTCATTTACCGTTTTCATTTCCGATAACATGAAGTCCCGGAATCATGACTACCATCTACATCTTTTTTTAGACCTTAATTGGCAGGCCGATAACTTGTTAAACAGCCCTCGAATTCCAAAATATTATTTTTTTATTTTCTTATATAGTTAATTGAAAAAACTCTTATGGTTTCCTCTCCAGAATTTTTTTAAAAATCACTCATAAAACCCTGTTGAAAGGTAGAAGTGCATAAAATGAGCTGACAAACTTATATCTTAAAGACTTTTAACTATAAGGAGGGAAAAAGCGTACATCTTATGCATGACAAATACCTTTTGTGACCACTATACGCTGCATCGAAAATGTATATATTAATTTTAAAGTACTATAAGCTCTCCCAGCCTTTCAATCTCATCCAATATAAAGTCCAGTTCCTCACTTTTAAGTATGGGAAAACAAGTGAAGACCATGCGAAAGAAGTTACCCATATTCCGACTGTTAAGCGGTGTATAGCCCACCATTAGAGTACCACAATAGGCCATCGCTTCCTTAATTTTAGGTGCCACCTATAAAAAAATATTTATATTATATATATTATATTCAAACCTCTGATATATACACTTACCGTATATAAACGCAACCTCCACTCATCTGTCTCCTCGCTGGCAGGCACTCGCATAGCCTTGGGTATATACCAGAAGCCCACATTCGCATATTGATGCCTCTCCAGCACCAGCCTAAAACGATCTGCACGTAAACGTATTTTCTGCTCCAACAATCGTGCCATATCTATGGCATGATCCACCAAATGTCCATAAGCTCCAAAGCCACGAGCCTTTAACATAAGCCAAAATTTGAAGGCATCTATCTTTCGACCGCACTGAACACTCTTGTTTCCCGTATCGTAGGAGACATCATAGAACTTGTCCTGTTGAAACAAATAGTTGACCTCAACGCTGTTGCAACGTTCCAACAAGTGATCCGACTCTCGGGTGAGGAATAGCGAGCATTGCAGTGGAACTCCGCAAGTCTTGTGCGGATTCCAGGCAAATGAATTGGCACGTTCCAGGCCAGAGATTAGCGAGCGATATTTGTAGGCCAAGAGGGCGGCACCACCCAAACAGGCATCCACATGCAACCATAGATTATGCCGCTCGGCCACATCGGCCACTCCATTAAGATCATCGAAGGCTCCCAGCACTGTGGTGCCGGCCGTGGCATTTATGAAAAACGGTTGTGCACCACGCGACTTTGCCTCAATGATTTTAGTTTCAAGATCATCCACTAACATTTGGCCCAGCTCATTGGTACGTACAATCACACAGTTATCACTGCCCAGACCCAACCAATGGGCGGCCTTTTTTAGACTATAATGTGAATCTTCGGAGGTAAAAAGTACCAATGGACGCATACCAAACATACCCGAAGTTTTAATCTCGGGAGCATACTTATACCTGGCCAATACCACACCGTACATGTTCGAGGAAGAACCACCAGGAGCGAAAATGCCATCACCATCTTTATAACCGACTAGATTTAGCACCGTTGAGATAATTTCCGTTTCGATGAGACTGAAGACGGGCGCTACCTCGTAGGTGTAACTGTATAGAAATATATGCGATATTTATTTGGATTTATTAGACCAAGAGGGGGGTATACTATTAAGGTGACTTGAGCCATACTTTAAAATTAATATTGAAGACAAATCGGGGCTTGAGACAGACGAACGGAAAAGGCTAGATCGACTCTGCTATTGATGCTGATCAAGAATATATGGGAATATTCCAAAAAATTATGAATCGCTATCATTAAGAAGGCCTATATATAGATGAGAATACCTTAAAATGGGTTTTTCCCACCGTCGATAGTTCTCAAGATAATGCAAAAAAGACTTTAAATTTTCAAAAAAATCATAACTTTTCAACGGTACATCGGATTAAAACGATCCAAAGACCAATTTTTAAAATTTTCACGTGAACTTTAATAAAAAATATGGGACAACTCTGAGAGTTATCTATTATCCGTTTATATTTTTTTTTTTTTTTGGAAAGGGCCAATCGATATTCGATCTGAAATTTTTTTTCCAGATTCAGTTTATATGTATGTAACTTGAAAAATTTGTTCCAAGATGGAAATTTTTTTTTTAATTTTGCTTTTTCGCTGTTTTTTCGAATATAATCTATTAGAGTTATCCTAGAACTTTCAAAATTCAAATATTTTTTTGTACTGCATTATTATTATTATTTTTTGAACCCGGTTGTTGATTAAGAATATATATGGGAAAATTATTTGAATCTGATGTTTTTTTCAATCTTAGTTGAAAAGCAAAACTATGTTATTTTAGTGAAATATGACTATTCAGGTCAAAAATTTTTGAAAATTGAAGATTTATAAAAATATCCCAAACTTCTAAATAACTCACACTTTAAAATTATGTAAATTTTCTTTGACTACCAAATCGTTTCGTTTTTTCGGTTCTTTTATTTGTTTCGACAAACCCTGAAAATACGTACCCCTACTTTTTAACAAAGATTGGAAAAAAAATTATTTTAACCCAAAAAAAAATCCAACTGGTAAATTTTTCATGGAATCGCCCATATATACTTTATGGGGTTGGAGAAGCTTCTTTCTGCCTGTTTCTACGGGTTTAGAAAGTCGGAATTTCGGGTTCGACCGGGATCGTTTCAAATTGAGAAATTTAAAATCTTGTTTCCAACATTTTTGCTCCTTCTCTGGTTTGGCTCAAGTCTCAATACTTAAAAGACAACCCCCCTAGAATGCATAATCGTAATGGTCCCTGATATGACCGTATGCATCAGCATAATCTTACGAGCTGGAATTTAAAGCCTCGGTGATCAATGCTCCCGCCAAGCCAAAGGGGTCGAGCTGTCCAAACAGTTGATTATGGAAACGTCCATGTGAGGTTTTCACGGAATACTTGATCACCAATTGACAGAGCTGCTCGATCTCGGCAAGTGTTGTGTGTGTAGCGTTTTCCTCCACTTTCAGATTTATTAATTGCTAAGGGGAAGGGAGATAAGAAATATGCAAATACTTAGAAATCAACTGTCATCAAGCATTAACTGTCATTAGCCAAGGGTCACCTCTAGAAAACCCGATTGTTTAGTATAATCAAATTCTATTAATTTATCTACTTAATGGTTATTGGTGAACCTATGTCAACTGTATTTGATTTGGCTAATTGAGCAACATATTTGTTGAACTCTATTAGCGCTAATCAGCACACGACATGCGCCAAACTCTTATCACGAAACGTGCACCAGACCCGACTAGACACTTGATAGACTTCATTGGAAAACGGACTACTCACCTTTAATTTTTGTGGTTGCAAAAATTCAACAATTTTCTCTTGATTCCATTGCTGGGGATCGGCACAAAATGTGTTCTCCTGTTGCATTAAATGAAAGACATTTTGAAGAATTTTCCAATCGTTTGGCAAACTGTCACGTAGCTCATTCACAATTGAACCGGTACCGTTTATGGAATTCATTTTATTAAAACAAAATTAAAAAAAGCTGATCGATCCGTCGTTGACCACCACTCAAAGGGAAATGCCAAGTAATTGTGCAGCCGATTATATTTTATGTTCTCTTGATCAAATTGCCATTAGGTTGGTTGGGTTGTTGTAAATTGATTGAACGTGCATGTGAGAATACACAGATACATTCTACATACAAATGTACTTCTTATATGTAGGTGTTTGTATGAGCGAACATATTAGGGTGAACCTGATGAATTAATAATTTTCTCTTTTGAAGAAAACACTATTTTTACATTAAAAAATCTGATACCTTTTTAAAGAGGGGGAAATTTCCTTCAATAAAAGTTTATACGAAGGACTTTAAGACTTTCTAATAACACTGTGATCGATCAAAAAAAAACTTAACTAAATACCTGTAAAAAACTGATAAAGTAATGATACAGTTCGATTCCTAGGACCCGAATTGGGGGGAATTCGTTCAGGCGAAGTGTATCCAATATTTCTCGAGTTTTTTTAAAGCATTAAGTCCACCTTCCAGATGAAATAAAAACTTATTTCGGTACAATCCGTCATATGAATAGAAACACTGTTAAAAAGCTCTGAAAGCTAAATGGGTTTAAAATGCTGTCTTCTTTATACGAAGCATACCGCCAAAATAAATTTTTATGCCATCTGGAATGACGCCTTTAAAAAAATATTTCAGTTATGAAACATCTTAAATTCGATTCCGAACGTTTTGTTTGTTAGGGCCAAAATTTGAATTAAAAGTAACGCATAACGCTAATATTTAACCAAGCATTGGCCAATCGTGGATTAAGTCTTAGCATACTCATTACAAATCTTTTGTTTACAATGTTTTCTCATGGCTCAGCAGTTAGCACCAAAAACAAAACAGAGCGATTTAAAACCAATCATAACTATAAAATATAAATAGGTTTCGCTGCAACATGAGGTTTTTGCAGGGATGCAAACCGCTGGGAAATAAGGATTGGTTCGGTTCCGTGGTTTACAGAGAATTTAAACCACCGGTTCGATGCAAAATATGGTTTTTAGCAATCCGTACCGCGGTTTTTATTCGGTTCAGTGGTTCAGGGATAATATATTATAGCGACTGATCCCTTTTCCGAATTCCAAAATTTTCGCATTTATTTTAAAAATGGATTTCTTAGAAAGCATTTAAAAAACTTTGATTCTCAAATGGAAATATTGGTCTTATATAGACAGAAATGTGGGCGGTTACCCGTCCCAAAAAATCCATTATTGCCTTGTTGAGGTGATCTTATTATAAATGTTCTTATAATATGAAGACAGATGTGAAGTCGCCGTTCATAAGTTCAAGAATATGTCATAGCATTTCGAAAACGGGGCGTTTCAATTGAATTCCCAGCTACAATGGCATTTTCGAAAACAAAATGGCGGATGCTTTAGCAAAGGTAAAGTTCAGTCTGTCCTCTGAACGAAAGGAAATCGTAAAAACTCTTTATAGACTTTAAATTAAGAACTTCAATTTTGATTAACTAGACAAATTAATAAGTTCACACGTACAATATCGTAGTCTTTAGGTCATTAAAAACATCGATAATCTGAACCGAACCTTTTTTAATAGGCGGTTTTTGGTTCGGTTCAGCATTCTTTAAAGAACACCGGTACGGTTCTTGGTTCGGATTGCAAGCACAACTGAGCGGTTCGGTTCGGTTTAGAACCGGTTTGTCCTGAACAGAACTCTCATTCAAAAAGTTTATAGTTGAACACCAAAAACCACACATAAAAAAGTAGAACCAACCAGCTTTAGTCCGTAAGCAAAGTACCGTTACTACTTAGTGTTAGTGGTATTACTCTCCGTTTGTTTTCTTATTTTTAATACTCTCTCGATGGATTTGACAAGACAATATATATATATCTTATAATGATCAAGTGTCTTATCTTCTCTTTCAATGGAACTTAAACTCTCTTAATGAGTGGTAATTGATAAACAATCTACCACTTAACAATGATAAGTGTAAATACTTAACATTTTTTCGAAATACGCCTTATCTTTACGACTATGTGATTGATTATAAATCTCTATTAAGTAGACGACCTGGAAATTCAATTTGTGCCCAAGGTATGCTTCTGTCATTGCATACCAAACCTAAGGGTGTTCTTGGTATTATAAAGAAATGGTCCAAGGAATCTAATGATCCCTATGTCATCAAACAACTCTCTGGTCAGGTCTATTTTTGAGTATGGATCATGTGTCTGGTCCCCAAAAATATCAAGACCAAATGGAATCTGTCCAAAATCAGTTTATAATTTTCGCCCTCCGTTGCTTAAACTGGGATTAGACAAATAGGCATCTCCCTTCATATGAGCATAGACTACGGTTATTGCCAATCTTTCGAAAAATATCTTCAATGATAGCGTTCTTAAACTTAGGAATTATAAATATAATATGCTTTAAAACAGTTCTACAAAATTAAGTTAAAATCGGATGACTATATCTTATAGCTGCCATAGGACTTAGTGGAAAAAACATTTATGTTTTTTTTACGGTAGCGTTCTTAAACTTAGCAATTCTAGAAATTATGTGCTTTCTAACGGATTTGCAAAAGTTGGACGGAATCGGGAGACTTTAGCTGCCATAGAACCGATTGATTTTGGCGGTATCAAGCTCAAATTTAGAAGTAACAAATCAGATTCTTTATGATTCCGAGTTCATTAAAATCTGCCGTGCTTATTCTATATATATTTTTTATCGGTAAAATCAGTTGGAGCGCACTTTTGCAAATTAGCTTCGTCTTCTTTTTTTCCATTTACATGCACATACATATATCTTTTAATCATTTGCTGTAAATCTTCTGCTGGCAAGTACAGCGCGAATTGTGTATGTACTTCGTACTTTGTTAATATTTTTATGTATTGTCATTAAAATGCCAAGCACAAAGAGCTTATCAGTATCAGCTGTGGTTGGGCTTGTAATGAGTCCACTGTGCTGGTTTCTCATCACACCGCACTTGTATATGCAAATAAACACTCAAATAAGTGTGAATGTGTACAAACATGGCATGTATATATATCTCTTTAGAAATCAGATACAAGAAATACAAGGCACGTTTTCACAGTGTTTATTTACTCTCTCATAGAGAATGTTGTTTTAAGCTTAACAAACAAAGTACAACACATACACAAATACAGCAATTGATTGTATGATTTGAATACCACTTCCATGGGGCTTTTACTTTGGTGCATAAGCTGAAAGGGAGATAACGCTAAATGCTGACGGATTTATTTGTCAGTGTTTGATAAGTCGTTGGCTTTTTGAATTTGTCCACTAAGTACCATCTGTTATTAGACTAGCGTCAAATTTTGGTCAAACTTTTTTCAGTTGAGTTTGACAACCTTTAAAAGCAGACAACTTCGTGAATGTTAACAAAAATGAAAAAAAAAATGAATAAATGTTTTGTCGTTAAATGTTTTGAGTCAAAGGAAGAAGTCATATCTGTAAAATACGCGTATTTTTAGGACCTTAAGAAAAACTATTATTGTAAACTACTGTTATCAATAAAAAAATCTCACAAACGCTGAACTTAATATACTAAAGCATCGAGAAGACTCCCAGCCTTGTTTATAATATCACTTCGGCAAAAGTTCTAAGACTAAAACCGATTTTATAAGCTGTGCTCCCATTTTTACATTACTAAAACAATTGCGAATCCTAGGTACAATGGCTGAGGTTCCGAATATGGTTGTTGTCTGCACTATTTGCTATACGAATTGGTTGTTGTCTACGCTAAAAATTGTTCTAGCTAGCTGCTCGTTTTTTTGCTCTAACTTGCTTCTATTCTGCCGCAGAACATTGGGACTTGGTTTGCCCTTATTTTACAATTATAATCGATTGGCATCACAACATGTGGGGTCATCTAGGAACTAGGGACTTAAAATTGTACAGGCTTCGGCATCTCTAGAAATGGTCAAAAAGCGCAAATTTCTTTATAACTCAGTTATGCTCAGGACTATTTGCTTGTTCTTTAGCCAGATGAGAGTCCTCCGGAGTCTTACTTTTTTGACACCAATTTGTTTCTGATCCTGGACAGAATATGGGAGATATGAGCTATTTTAGTTTTAGAGAAAAGTCCTTATTAATTGCCTGCTTGCAGTATAATCCAGGATTTGGTGAAGCCATCGAATGTTAATTCATAAGGACTATTTGCAGGCCAAAGCACATCCTTATAGTCTTTCAAATGGCCGAGTTATGGCGTATTTTGTGATTTAAAGAAAATTTTAGTGACCCAACCCTTGCAAAAATTTGAATCTATTTTTATACTCTGTATATAATAAGTTTCTGCACAATGTATGTAACAGTTAGAAAGGTAGAGTTGGGTATTAAGCTCTCATATAGGAACAATATTGTTCCTTTATTAGGTCTTGTAGTCGATTTGCTAGTACTTAGTTGAATTGAACGTTGAAAAATAAACCAAGTGTTAGTTATTCAGAATTCGTTCAATTTCACTTAATTTTTGGTATCTGCATGTAACAATTCCGCTTTATTACGTAGTAAACGAACACAAAAGGAACAATATAAGAGTTATTACATCTATTAGAAGGAAGCATGGTGGAATTATATAAGGTGAGGTCAGTATAGTAAGCTGCCTCTTTTTGGGGTACCAATGGAGTGGTGAAAAGCAGTCAGTCTGAATCATAGTCAAATTATATAAGGTAGAGTCATGGTGGAATTATATAAGGTGAGGTCAGTAAAGTAGGCTGCCTCTTTTTGGGGTGCCAGTCGAATGGTGAAAAACAGTCAATATTCACCATGCGAGAGGGGTGCCAGTACCAATGTCAACACAACGCCTGCTTAGGTGTATCAAATAATACCTTCAAAATTGACATTTGAAAGCTACGACTGTTTTTCACATTGACTGACCCCAAAAAGGTGCAGTCACTTTATAAAAGGCTCACCTTTTTTGGGGTACCACCATGGTCTGAATGATGAAAAGCAGCGGCTGTCAATGTGTTGGTGTTTATTGGTACCGCGCTCAAATGGTGAATTTGAGATGCCTCTATTTTATATTATGAAACCATTGAAGCAAGCATCTCCGACCCTTCTTGATCACCAACAACAGCCGGTTTCAAACCCGACTCCCGACTTGTACAATACCAACCGAACAAAGGTAAGACCAAATTTGTGGGGTTTTTTTCTTTCACGTAAAACGGTTTTCTCATTATATTTGTTTCTCTTCGAATTAACATTATATCTCTTTCTTTTCTTGTGTATATATGTTTTATACGTATTATTGAATGAAATTTTATATTTCTCGCCAACAACGTTAAAATGGAAGAAGGTTTGTGTGTGATTTTTGTATTATTTGTAAAATATTCTATTTTCATTCTTGGGTTTTTTCTCAATTTTGTTTTCTTCTTTTTTTTTGTATTTGCAAGTTTCAGCGGTCGACGGTAAATTGTGGGGGGGAGGGTGGTTGTGTAAACAAACGGATCTCAACAGAAAACAAGGTTCATTTAGTAATCATCCAAGTCGAAACAGTCATTGTCCAATTCATCAAGTTGCATACTCTGGAAATCCACCTTGTAACGCAAGATACCTGTTTTGTGTGGAAGAAAAGGAAAGGCAAAGGTTTTAGTAGAAGTTTGGTTGAAGGTCTTAAGGTACAAAACAATACAGTTAAATAATGTGGTGAAAGTAAAAACGAAAACCAAAACTAATCAAAGAAAATACTATAAACTTGTATGGGAAGGTCTCACCTCTATGGACAGCTTAGCAGTACCTGAACTAATAAAGAAAAGCATCTCCTATTTCATTGTTATAATTTATTAGGTATGTTTATTTAATTATTTTGTTTTATGTTTCATTTTTAAATTTGTCTTTTTTATTACAATTTTTTGTATTGGATTCGATTTGTGTTTTTTTTGTCGCCCGATAAATATTATATAAATCAGAATCCTAGCAGAAACGGAATTAGGTGAATTGATTGAGACTTAATTAAAGTTCTTGTAAAAGATATATGTCATAACTACATACATTCTGTGTGTGTGTGTGTGGGTGTGTGAGATTAGAACAAGAGGGGCGGGAAATGCAACGACCACCCTTAATATTTGGTATTTGGGGTAAATATTTAACGGCTACGACCACGACGTCGACGTGATTAAAAACTATGCGGCAAGTAAATTGGTTCCTAATCAACGTTTTATGACGTTTCCCACATAAGAAACAAAAAAAATATATGTAACGCATAAACGAGATCCGAGCTGAATCTATAATGCAGTGTTTTTTTTTTCTTTTTGTTTGTTTAATAATCATCGAGATCAACATCTTCCAGCGGCTCGTCGGCTTGCAGCGATTGAAAATCTACCTTATAGCGTAAGATTCCTAATATTTTTTTACATACATACATAAAGCAGCAGCATGAATTGGAGAGAAAAAGGGAGTAAAGGAATGGAAACAACAGTAGACATTGGTGTAATTATAAGTTATGTAGCTTACACACACAAACAACAATATCACTAAGGAAAAGGATTTGAACACTTACCGCCAATACCACCAAATCCTCGCACAAACTGGCTACCCTCCTGAGATTTATCGGTGATAATCTCCAGTGTGGCACCAAACATTTTGTAATTGTTTGCCAGCCACTCCAGCAGCGGTTGAGACTCGATTAACTCCATCTCCACGCCGCTCTAGAAGGAGGAGGGAGGAGGAGCAAAAATGAGTTGAAGGAAGTTATAAGAAAGAGCAAGCATTAGACTTACCTCCTTATCAGTAAAGTGCGACTTGTCCTTTTCCTGCTCGGGCGTCAAATGTAATACTGTCGTTGACGTCGAGTTGGCATGATTCTTAAGAACGTAACGTTGAATGTCCAGATTCTCCCAGCAGATTAAGGTCTCCACTGAGCCAAGTTCGAGAGCGCGCAAAGTGTCCTCCACACCGAAACAGTATTTGCCAGTATCCTGGAATTAAGAGATGAAGTTTTTAAGATAAGAAAGAACTTTGAATGAGGAGAATGAAAAGGATAATAGAGCAAAATAATGGAGTTGTGAACTAGTTCGAATTAACTATTCATTTAAATGAACTAATGAACTAGGTCTCAGTGTTTGAACTATAGTTCATATTATGAACTATATATAATTCATTTTTGTGAACTAAAGTTCATTTTTAAATGGAAAACCATTCGTGTTAGAACCGTTAAATGATGAAATGAAAAGGTAAGTTTATTGCAGAATTGGTTATTAAAAAAAACTATGGTAAAAAAAGGAAATACAGTTCAAAAGTGAATAGTTCATTAAAAAGTGAACTATCAGCCATGCTCCCATTTTCACTTTCGCAAAATTTTTGCGATTTCAAACCGGTTTTAGAAGCAAATTTGGTCTCTAAATCGCAAAATGTTTGCGAAAGTGAATATGGGAGCCCGGCTGTATAGATCATTTTTGTGCACTATATATAACTGAATATGAACTTTAGTTCACAAAATGAACTATAGTTCACAAAATGAACTATAGTTTATAAAATAAACTATGGTTAAAAAAAATGAACCATAACTCGAAAGTGAATAGTTCATCAAAAAATGAACTAATGAACTAGGTCATTGAAATGAACTAGATTCTCCAACTCTACAAAATAAAGGAGGAAAGGACTAAAAGAAGGTTACAAAATACAAAAACGAGAAGGCAAAGCTAACTTCGACTGTGGGTTTTAATACACTTGAAAACTTTACTCCAACTGATTTAACCTGTAAAATATATATAGGATATAGATATCAGATATTAAAAAATTTTAAATCATTGATAATAAAAATTTGATACCAAAAAAAAAATTTTCTTAGTAAAACACATTTTCCGACCGATCGGTCCTATGACAGCTATATGCTATAGTCATCCGATTTTGATAAATTTTTTCAAAAATTTGTAAAAGCATATAAAACTAATATCTACCAAGATTGGTGCCGATACGATAGAAAACAAAAAAGTTTTCCTCACTAGAACTTGTTTTTTGACCGACCGTTCGTATGACAGCTATATGCTATAGTCATCCGATTTTGATAAATTTTTCCTGAATTGTATGGAAGCATATAAAACTAATATATACCACGATTGGTGACGCTACGATGAAAAACAAAAAGTTTTTCTCACTGGAGCTAGTTTTTTGACCAATCGTTCCTATGGCAGCTATATGATATAGTCATCCGATTTCGATAAATTTGTTCAGTATTATGTGGAAGCATGTAAAACTAATATATACTAAGATTGGTGACTGTACGATGGAAAATAAAAAAGTTTTTCTCACTAAGACTTATTTTCCGACCGATCGTTTCTATGGCAGCTATACGATATAGTCATCCGATCCGGCCGGTTCCGACATATTAGTTGCGTGCAGCAAAAAGAAGACTCTGTGCAAAATTTCAGCTCGATAGCTTCAAAACTGAGGGACTAGTTCGCGTAGAAACAGACAGACACAGACGGAATTGAACTCAGCTCGTCGTCCTGATCAAAAATATATATAGTTTATGGGGTCGGAAATGAATATTTCTATGCGTTACAAATCTGGGCAAAATTAATTACCTTTCAAGTGTATAATAATCGAGTTTAAATGAAGTACGTAAAAGAAAGACAAAATTAGAAATGGGAAACAACAAAACATTTAATAAATTTAAATTAAATTTTTTAATAAGTTGGAAAATTGGAAATGAATTTTGTAGAGTGAAAAACAAGTTGCCGGAAACACTACATAAATTAGGGAAACTGTGGGGGAAAAAGTTAACAAGACGGAGAAGAAAAGGGAGGAAGCTCAAAGCGAGGTGGGAGTTAGGGACAAATCACGGCTTCTCAAGATTTCGATTCAAAACCAGTTTTTGATTAAAAAACGGCAGCCTACTGTAAACTCACCTGAGAAATTTCATCAAAGTAACGTCCAATGAGTTTCTTTTCCTGTATAAATTTAACATTCTGCAACGATTCGGCAGCCAGTTCGATGGCCTGATTGAAACCATTTTCACCGCCATATGACACATCCACCAGTTTAATAATTTTGGTTTGTAAACGCTATAATATAAGAAGGGGTATAAGTATAATTATATAACTTATATCAAACCAAATACTTACGGGATCAAACATATCGGACTGGCTCAGTTCGGTCTTAAAGTCTGCACTACCCGCCAAAATGAGACCAGCTATATTGGGCTTATCATTCGTAATGAACAATTGTGTGGCCACTTCGGCCACTTTGCGCACATAATTGTGACGCTTTTCCATGCGCAGACGGGCAAAACGTAGCGCAGATTGACCACCACGTCCATGCTTCTTGGGCAGATCGACAGTAAATTTGTGCAAAACCTCACGTGTATTGCCCTGCAGTGTACCAAAGAGTGCACCATTACCGTCCATCACAATAAAGCCGAACTTATTATCATCGGCCAGCAGGGCAGTGAGGGCCTCCGTATGGAACTTATTATCGCATAAATAAAGCGATGTATTAATGGGCTTGAAGGGCTCGAAATCAATGTTCACTTTCTTCTCCTTGCCCTCCTCTGTGACGATTGTGCCGCAATAGATGACCAAACCGTTGGGAGGCACTAGAATTGAAGGGAACAGGAATTAAAGTATATATAGCAAACGAGGTGTATGATCAGCAGCTTACCTTTGGTGTATAACTTAAGTCTGTGCTGTACCGATGTAATGGCGCCGAGGACGGACAGTCGATTTACGCGCGACTTAATGTTCGAGGCCGTTCCAAATTCATCGGCCAACATTTTGCTGACACGTGAAATTTGATCTTTTGGCGGAATAATCAAAGAAATCATGCTGGTGCCATTGCTGGAAAATAAATAAAATAATTAATTAAGATTCATCAAATTATGGTCAAAACATTTGAGGGGGGCTCAGGCAACATTTACAAAATGGTTAAAATTTGATTAAAATTCCGAATTAAGTTCAAGTAATTTTCAGAGTAATTTTCAAGAAATCAAAAAATTACTTTTGCATTTTAGGAATGATCAAACCGATTCTGTAAATATTTTCGGAGATTTACCCATATTTGTAGAGACGATTTAGGGCAACAGAAACATTTCCTTCTTATACACATGATTATATGACTTTACCAACTGATGTTGCTAAAGCCGTATTCCAAATTTATGAAGATCTCATCAACAAAAAATTATTGGAAAGATGTGTTGGTGGTTTTACACAAAACAATAGTAAAAGTTTTAATCAGTTGAAATAGAAAATAACTGCGAAAATGATTCCGCAAAAGAATATGGGCACGACAACAACAAAAACTCGAACTATAAGAAACTGCTAATGCTGAAATGCTAATGTTAAAGAAAAATATAATTTTAATTTTGTTTTAAATTCTTCTTAAACTTTAAACAAGTATTTTTCAAAACTGGTGATCACTAGAACTAAAAAACGGCTTAAAACGATCGATCGACATTCGATATTCCTCAGGAATTGATCGAAGGAATAAGATTTCCGATAATTATTTATATTTTTTTTTAAACAATTATTCTCGCAAATTTTGTTTGAAAACCCCACGATCTACTAAAAGAATCTGGATCAATTTTTTTGAATTCTGATAATCCAAACCAGAGATATCGTGATTACAGCCAAACGATTTTTTTGGAGGAAGATCGTCTATAGGGCGGTATACATCAATAATCAATCTTGGATCACACCTAGTGTAAAATTTTAAAACCGCGGGTGTTACTTGAAATGAATAAACAGGCCCAGGCTTAAAATATGAGGAGTACAAAAGACTTGTTGAAAAACATATATTAGCGGAGGGCACCAAAATATTATTAAAGGACGTAACAACAACAAAAAGCTTTTTTTTTGCTTTGTGCGGAATAATGGGGCGGGCTACGCTGCTACGCTGAAATAGATTAATAAAATTTGTAATTTAGAAGATTTTACAAAAATGTATAATTTTGTACATTTAATTTAGGAAAGATAGAGATCACATCTTACTTTTGGTAGGAGACTGACTCAAGACCTTTAAAAGGGCTAGACGGTGCCGAGCACCGGACCCCAAGCTCAGGGGGCCCTCGGATCCTGACCAGCAAACCTGAAATTCAACTGGCGAAAAATGATTCCATTTTCGGAATGTAAACAATCCGCTGAATCTGCTTTTCAAATTCACTGACGAATCGGACACCAATTTAAAAAACCTAAATCCGACATATGGTCCAGTAGGGACAATACAAATTAACAATAAAACTTTGACTTTTCGATATTTTCAGAAATAGTTCTCAAGAGTTTCAGTTCCAGTAAAGATGAGCGTCAAGATGAGTGGTCAAGCAAAAAGTATTAAAACAAAAATGCTCAATTATGCATCTAAAGCAGATTACGCCAGCCATAGCCCCTGGAGGCCGAACACATTCGGGAATTCATATGCATATGAGCCGATTGTTTATTGAAGTTAAGCCTGACTGATTGGCAGAGAGTCAACTTCAATCTAAGCTTCATGGGTCCCATCGACGTTAGTTTGCTACCAGGCAACACCTTTACAGGGACCTATGCTTTACAAGTATGCGATATCAATTTAGACCAGGCAAGTAGAGCTTGATCAGAGACAAATGCAAAGATAGAAACATATATAGGAAATCACTTCGAATCATTTAAGTGCAAAGACTGTGAAACTGCAAGAAAATATGGTATATCCAGGTGGTTCCACAAAACGCTTGCGACCCAAATTGTATGGGAATTGTAGAACACATGGGATAGATACCCATTTAAAAAGAAAATAATCAAATAAAAGTTAAAAATTAAGTTGAATTAGCATCTGATTACCGATTTCGAACCAGGGAAGATATATATAACAATAATATTTTCAAAAACCGTCAAAAACTAGTCACAATGACAGCTCAATAAAATGTACGATTTAGTTGCGATTTCTCATCTTCTAAATAGCTGCTATGTGTCAGATAATCACACATTTTGCTCTGTTATTTGTTAGTTTATGTGACATACCCTTTAACTGGTTAATAAAATAATTAAATTTATAGCACAATTATTTTTACTGGTTGTAGATGAAACAAAGGTGTGAACAATTCCAAAGTAAATATTTCGAAATAATAGGTCCCAACTTATGACTTAAATTTCGTAATATTTCCAGGAAATTAGAGAGGATTTTGGAAAAGTAGAAAAGGGTTTCAGAGATATGGCACTCTCTTTTTTACCACCAATTCCTAGTGCGAAAAAAAGAACGCATTCAAAATTAAATTTTTGGTCAAAGACAAATGTTTTGTTGCTCATGTGGCTAACATTGTTTTCTTATGGCGGTGAAATCCCCACCAACTGTGGTGTTTCTATGCTGGTGTGGGTGTGTGTGTGTGTGCGTTGGCAACCGTTATGCAAATTAGGCAAGTGGGTCGGGGGGAGGTTAACAATTGGTAAATAAGATAGTAAATGTCATCAGTAAGCCAACTACAACATAGTGAGTTATTATGTTGGCCTTGTTATTCCCTAGAAGAGAGTGACATTAAGCGTTGCAAGGGAGAAGGAGAGACGGAGAGACAAATTTAACCCATTTGTTGGCAAAAACAAAACATGACCAAAATGAGAAAAGTAAAAAAAAAAAACAAACGACAGACGACAATTCGCCACGAGGCGACTCCGCCGCACTACCTATTACTCACAGTTTGAGTGAGAATGTGAGTCCCAGTCTGGTTTGAACTGATAAAAACCTGACAAAAAAAACGTGTTGCTCTGTGTGCAAGAGAACGAGAGCGTGAGAGGCAACGTGAGAGCGAGTGTGTTTTGTTACCAACTCTGGTGGCCACGCACTCGAATCGAAGTGGTTCAAACCAATTCACAAACAAGAAAATTGCAGACTTGTGACCCAAGTTTAGGGGGTGTCTGGTAACTACAGGATGTTGCGCAGCAGCCCTCAAATGTTTAGTGTGTACCCCACAATTGTGGGAGGTGGGGGGTGGCTGGGGGTTGAGAAATTGGGTTTAGCTGGGAGGGAAAACTTACCCGCGTGCCATTTCCAAACTCTTGATGAGTTTCTTTATTTTCCAGATTTCCACATTGCGATCAGCGGACGTTTCCTCGCCAGACATTTTGATTGGTAATGTATTTGTTGTTGTGGCTGCTGCTGCTCTTTGTTGTTGTTGTTGCTGTAATGCGTTTGTTGACTCCTCCTGTTTCGGTTTCCTTTGTATTCACATTCACGTTCTTCCTTTTAACGTGGTTGGCGATGAATACACTGAAAAATATGATTACATACAAAACATATACATACATACACACACAAACACACACACATGTAAATAATACATAAAGAAAGCTAACTAAGGCGAGAAAAAAAAGCACCAGCGCCAAAAAGAGAGAGCGTGCATTTACTTTCTTAAGTCGAAATAGATGATAGAACTGGTTTCAAATTTAGCACAAATTTATGACAACTGAACAAAAGATAACAAATATTTTATGTTGAAATTATTTCACTCCACTACACTTAAGCTTTTTAGCACGAGCATGAGTTTGGGGGTTCCGCTCCCATTTCGCAAAAAATTAAAGAGAGACAGAGGGAGAGAGAGTGTGAGTGAGCGACGGCTCCAAAGGTGACGTCGACAAAATGCAATTTATTTGCCAAAGTTTTAAGTTTCTCATTAACTCCACATTGTACACACTTGCCGCACCGTATTTGTACTAAAATTATTACTATGGGTACACTTTTACATTAATTTTAAAGCAATTTACATACAAAGTAATTTATTACCTACAAAACGTGCGGAGCAGAAGTATCGAAGCAAGAGAAGTATCGAAAAAAGGATCGGTCTATCGACAGCGATAACAAAATTAATCACTCAGCAATCGAATTTGGTCACACTAATACCAAAAACTATCGAACTGTCGATTAAATTAAATTACAAAAAATCGATCTATCGTCACATCACTAAGCCATGTGGGTTGAACCAGCACAGTGGAATGAACTAGCGGATTGAACTAACACAGTGGATTGAACCAGTTTGATTGAACTAGCACGGTGAATTGAACCAGTTGGCTTGAACTAGCACAGTGCATAGAACTAGCAGTGGATTGAACTATTTGGATTGAACTAGCTCAGTGAATTGAACCAGTTTTATAGAACCACAGCACAATTTGATTATTATTTATTATTATAACAAAACCATTTAGCTGTCCAACAAACGCACACCGGCTCCGTATCTGGACAATGTTTATTTATCCAGTCACGCTGTTAAACTGACAGAAAACAAAACAACATGAATTTGGAGCTGCTTGGTAAGAATTCTCGGCGTCCTACTTGTTTAGTTTAACAATCTTAACTTAATTTCCCTAGAATCCTTTGGCCAAAACTATCCGGAGGAGTTTGATGGCTCGCTGGATTGCATTTCGCTGGCCGTTACCTGTGCCTTCAATAAATACGGCACATTGCTGGCCGTGGGCTGCAATGATGGACGCATTGTGATCTGGGACTTTTTGACGCGCGGCATAGCCAAAATCATTTCGGCTCATGTACATCCCGTTTGCAGTCTCAGCTGGACCAGAAATGGACACAAGGTATGATAAAGGAGTCAAGCGTTTGATTACTACTTACACTTTTATACACCATTCCAGCTGCTTTCTGCCTCCACGGATAACAATGTGTGCATATGGGATGTTTTGACTGGTGAATTGGAGCACAAATATCGTTTTCCCTCGCCCGTGCTCAAGGTGCAGTTTGATCCTAGGAATGACAATCGTTTGTTGGTCTGTCCCATGCGTTATGCTGCCGTGCTGGTAGAGATTGGCGGTGCACATCGCTGTCTGCCTGTGGACTCTGATGTAAGCGTGGATAATAGGCTGAAAAAATACAAAGACTAATCCTGGTATTCCCTAGGGTGACCTGAATATAGTAGCTTCATTTGATCGACGCGGCAAGCATATCTATACGGGCAATGCCAAGGGCAAGATTTTGGTTTTGGATGTGGAAACATTTGAGCAGGTGGCCAGTTTTCGTATCATAGTGGGCACTTCAAGTGCCACGGCTGTAAAGAGCATTGAATTCGCGCGACGTGGCGAGTAGGTGAAAGGAGCTTCCTAAATAATAAGCAGGAAAATTATTAAGCTTTCGTTTTAATTATTTTTACAGTGCCTTTCTCATCAACACCTCCGATCGGGTGATACGCGTGTATGACTCCAAAGAAATTATAGCTTTGGGCAAGGATGGCGAGCCAGAACCCATACAAAAGCTACAGGATTTGGTCAACAAGTGAGTTTCTATTTCCTGCTCCCCAAAAATGTTTTAATTGCTTTCCTTTTTTGATAGAACCACCTGGAAGAAATGCTGCTTCTCTGGCGATGGCGAGTACATATGTGCTGGCAGTGCCCGTCAACATGCTTTATATATATGGGAAAAGTCCATTGGAAATTTGGTTAAAATTCTACATGGCACCAAAGGTGAATTGCTGCTGGATGTGGTCTGGCATCCAGTTCGTCCCATTATAGCCAGCATCAGTTCGGGTCTAGTTTCCATTTGGGCACAAAATCAAGTCGAAAACTGGTCAGCCTTTGCACCCGATTTCAAGGAACTGGACGAAAATGTGGAGTATGAGGAACGTGAATCGGAATTTGATATAGCCGATGAGGATAAATCGGTGGACTTGAATGCAGATGCCCAGCAAGATGAAGAAATTGAGGTGGATGTGCAAAAAGTAGAGCCAGTGGCTGCATTCTGTTCCTCCGATGAAGAGGGTGAAGATGAGAATGCTTTACAATTTCTACCCATGGCACCGGAGGTAGAAGATCCAGAAGATGGTTGGGCTGCACAAGATGCCATAGAAGCAAATGCGCTGCTTAGCTCAGATCCGCATGACTTTGAGGATGAGATAATGGCCTCAAAGCGACGACGCATGCAATTGTATGATGTTAGCCTGCCAGATGCACCCATTGATGGTAAGAGGTTGACATTCGATATTTTTAGACCTAAACTCAAGGCTTACACTTTTACAGAAACACATCCGCTTATCTCCAGCAAAGCCAGCAAGGATAAACAACAACCGGTGGGTGGTAAAAAGGCCACCGGACGCACTAAGAAATAATTGTAAGAAATCAAATAAATCATTTTTTAAATTTTATTTTTATGTCTCCTGGGGGTTTCGCACCTGACCAGCGAACAATAACATTTGAGTGGATTTCTCCACAATTAAATACTGAAAGGGTCGATTTAGCACAAATCTGGGCGCTGCAATTCTTACACCAATGGAGACTACTGTTTCAGCTGCGGCAGTGGTGCCCTGTTCATTGACTATAATTTTAGTTGAATGTAAACACAGTTCAGCAAATAAACCGCTGGCCATGCGTTCCAAATTACTAAGATTCGCATCGAAAATATCCGTAAGGCCCATCTGTTTAGAAGAGAATGTATAAATACAATATATTCACATTAAGCTGACTTTAACCAGGTACCGTAACGGTTATAAGATATAACTATAAAAATTATATATTATAACTAAAAATTTATATTTTAAAAAATCAATCGAAAAATGTTTTTTTTATTTATATTTTAAAAATAATTTTTAAATATTCATTTTTGATTTTTATTATTAAAAATCAATTATAAAACTCATGAGTGATTTTTATTTAAAAAAAAATCAATAATAATAATCAAGATTGATTTTTAAAAATAAAAATCAGTGATTTTTATTTTTTGGATCAGGAAAATAAAAATCAACCTGCGTTAAATATTGAAATTTTTCAAAAATAAAAAAAAGAAACAATTTTGGAAAAAAATTTTATACGGACTAAAATTCGTACTTCATATATCTATTTGGAAAATACAAAAAAAAAAATCTAAATATACCGAAATTCAAATTCCCCAAAGCACTAAAATATGCTAAAAATACCAGATTGTACTTAACTATATAAAAAGAATAATAAATTCTTATAAAATATTTTTTTTATGGTAGATTTAATTTTAGAAACAGTAATTTTTCAACAGATTCTGCAGACATATTGAAATATCGATATATTTAACACAGGTTGATTTTTTATTTTTCTGATCCAGAAAATAAAACTCACTGAGGGAATTTTATTTAAAAAAAAAAACAATCTTGATTATTATTATTGATTTTTTTCAAATAAAAATCACTCTTGAGTTTTATAACTGATTTTTAATAGTAAAAACCAGGGAATAATACCGGAACCGAAATCGGAACCGTTAACCGAAATAAACCGTTTCAAGCCACGTACCGGTATCAAAACCGGAACCGATATTAAACATTTTTTGAGAACCGAAAACCCTTAACGTTTATAAATGAAACCGAAAAAACCGGAACCCTGCCGAAACGCTAATACCGGTACTGTTTCGGTTTTTTATTAGTTAAATTTATTGATTTATGATTATTTGAAATATATATTTCAACCGGTAAAATAGCAACGTATACACTCAGAAAAAAAAATCGGACTTTTCAGAAATTCCTTCCTTTAGAGATAACCAGGATCAACATTTTTTTTTAAGATATAAACGATATAGAAAAAAATGTCTTAAAAGTCGTAAAAACTTTTCCTTCGTAAATATAATCCGTTTAATTTTTCAGGGATTTCTTAGTCTTAGTAAAATCCTCCCTTTAATATAGAACAGTTGGAAAACTGGTAATATACATTTTAGAAATTAAGTTTCTTGAGTTAAATCAATTTTCGCTCGAAAGTTTAGAAATTTTATTTCCTATTTGAAGAAAATTTCGATTTAATATTTAGAAATTTAGAATATTTAGAAAATGTAATGAAAATAAAAGTTCGGGCAGATTTTAGGTTTCCAAATGTTGTAGAGCGTTTTTTGAGCTGATTTTACCAGCGTGTTATGGGCTATATTGAAAACTAGTCTTATAGTATGGGTTTAAATTTATCCAATTAACATAATATCTCTTTTTATGGCAGGAATACAGAAGATTTAGGAACCAATTATTTCGAACCATAATTAAGAAATATTTTTCTGATTTTAGAAAGATTTTATATAAAATGTACAAAAACGGATAGAAATCGGTAAATTTAAAAAAACGTTATTTCATTTGGCATAGTCTTAAAATACAGTTTTTTTTTTTAATTTTAATACATTCCTTTTTTTTGGATATTATTAAATAACATTATACTTGTACCGGTACGTTCCGGTATACCGAAATAAAAATCTGGGTACCGTATCGGAACCGAAACCGAAATTAGTTGAAAACCGAAATAGAACCTTTAACCGATATTTTTATTTCGGTACGTACCGTAACCGGTACCGGAACCGATATTCATTTCGGGATTATTCCCTGGTAAAAACCAAAAATTAATATTTAAAAATAATTTTTAAGACAAAAATAAAAAATTAATTTTTACCAATGATTTTAAATATAAAAATCAAAAATAACGGTTCATTACATATTACCAAAGTCCATAAAAAAAAACAAATATATTCATATATTTGATGTATCCCAATGATTTTTTTAGTTATAAATTACCCCTTAACCGTTATTTTCGGTCCCCGATTTGAACACTTACCTGACCCAGAATATTCTTCAATTTTAAGTTAGTGATGCTGGTAAACCTGGGCATTTCCAAATCCACCGAAATAGCTTTATTAGATGCGGCCAATCCTTGCAAAATGGCTGCCAAAATCCAAGAATTTATATTCTGAGCTATGGTATTGAGCTTGACGCCGTTATGGGGCAATAACAGAATCATAGATAATTCTTCGTTGTCTCCGTATGGCAACTCCAGGACACTAGCATCCAATCCTTGGACATTTTGTAGATAAGCAAATTTTCCTGTTTGCGTCATCATAGGTATTTGATTAATTTCCTGGCCATTTTCATTATAAAAGGGCATTCGATATGTATCCGCCTTTTTGAAAGGAAACTGCAAGTAAAAAGATTAAAACAAATTCGGATGAATTTTTTCCATTTTGTATTACAAATTTTCGTCATCGTCCGAGTAAATCTCACTTACCTTCCACTGACCCTTGAAGTACAGCGAGGAGAGTAGTAACATTTTGATGCCATAAATATCGGACGGCAAGACTGAACTTTTAATTAGGCCATGGGTAGCCTGACTGGTATCCTGATTGATTTGATCTACCGTTTCGGGATTATAGAAATCCACTTCAATGGGCTGCACCTGGTAGCTCTGTAAAGCTTCCCGGTAACTGCTTTTTAGAGTAAAATTGTTATCGGTGTATATGGACTGCCGCGAGGCCACCTCTATAGAGGAGGTTTTGGAACTGAAATCAAATCATTATCATCATCATCATCAATGGTAACTTCAGTCGCATCCTTACTCACTTTAAATACGGTTTCAATAACTGAAATGCTACCCGCAAATCCTCATCATTCACATTGATGCGTAGAACCTCACGCAACTGCTGATATGTATTTCCTTCGGCACCCTCGTACAGCAAAACGAACAACGACCACACCGAAATGGGTGAGATCATAAAATCCACATTGGTCTCTTCAGCAGAAGTGCGCTTGAGCATATCCAAAGAAAATTCCTGTACCCCCTGAGCAATGGAGCGTAACAATGGATTTTCAAGACCGGTGTACGTTGCTAGCGTATCACTAGTATAAAACCATATTGTTAGTAATCCCACTAAGCCAAACATTTGTCCTGAAAGACAAAGCATGGTGTCCTTTATTTTAAACGGATCTTTCTAGGTCTTATTTTGTAAAGGCTTCGCGTTGTTTGCCAATCAGTTAGAGACTGAGTGAATCGGTTGAAACTCTTTTATTTATCTATAACTTTGTATATGTAAATTTTGTTAATATTAAAAACGTTGCCCTGAATATTCTGACTAATTTTTAAATATGCCCCCGCTATCAGCACTCATGACTAGGAATAATGTAAATATACAATATCAGCACTCATGACAATGAATATGGTATATTTAAAATATTCTTTAGTGCTAATAAAAGATGACAGTCCAACCGCTCTGGAACCAGGACTGGTTCGGTTTAAATGGAAACTAATCGAGCCTTGATTTCGGTTCGGTTTAGAGGCTTACGCTTAGTATATTTATTATCAAGACTGTTTCCGTTTTTCGACCATAATTTCTTTAAATAAACAAATTTCGAACTGTCGCCTATATTTAAGCCAGGGCTGCAAACCCAAATCATTTTTTCGAAGGTCCGGTTCGCGGATTCAAATCAAAGTTCACCAATGTTTAAGGTTTAGAAACTTATTATACCCGTTACTCGTAGAGTAAAAAGGGTATACTAAGTTCGTGCAAATGTATGTAACAGGCAGAAGGAAGCATCTCCGACCCCATAAAGTATATATATTCTTGATCAGCATCAATAGCCGAGTCGATATAGACATGTCCGTCTGTCCGTCTGTCTGTCTGTCTGTCCGTCTGTATGAACACCTAGATCTCAGGAACTATAAGAGCTAGAGCTACCATTTTTTCAGTGTAGACTTGTATCTTCTGCACGCAGATCAAGTTTGTTTCAAATTTTTGCCACGCCCCCTCCCGCACCCGCAAAATGGAAAAACGTCATATCTCCCACAATTTTGAAAATAGATTGTTCGAACCTTCTAGACATATATTTAAATCATCATTACCTATCGATCCGCCATACATCATTTTTCGATCAGATGAATGATAGAAAAGTTCCCGCCCCCGCAATTTGAAAAATTCGCCATATCTCCCACAATTTGGGCAACCTTACCCTGAGTAACGGGTATATCGAAGTCAAGCAGGGCCAACTTACGCTCTCGTTTTTCAAGGTTCTTGTGCTAAGGTTTTGGTTCGAACCTTTGTTTGTCCCGAGTTTTTCAAAAGTTGTATAGAAGAGTAATTAGTTTGTTAAAAATATAAACAAATTTTCCGATTCGTACTAGAACATATGAATTTAATTTTTTTCAATTTAAATTTATAAGTATTATTTCCATGAGCAATTGTTGGTTTATGCTACTTCTTTTAAGACTTGAAACTTTTTGTGAACCGAATCGAAAGTTTTGGTTCGGAACAGGTTCAACAATTTTTTCACAAGAGGTTTGGTTCAAGATTCCCACCCCATAAGCTACATATATTCTCTGATCAGGACGTCTTTCTGTTCGTCTGTCTGTTTGTAAGCAAACTAGCAGTGTTAGGGAGTACCTAGGTATTTGTAACATATTTTGAGTACCTTAGTACCTTTCACCTTACCTAGGTCCAAATATGAATTTACCTTCTCAAAAGGTAAGTACTAGGTACTTAAATTTTTAATGAGAATTTCAGACTTACTTTCACCAGTCAAGAACTTATGTAACAAAAGTTACGGTTTCAGAGACGGGAAATATATTGTAGATTTGGTAGAACCTGCGAACTATATAGTTGTCCCACTTCTCGTTTTTAACAGTGGGAACTTTTGGATTTGTTACTAATGACAGAAATGTAGCTAGCTCAACTTAGGTTTTAAAAGAATACACGAATCGAAGACTTCACAAAAACTCTAACGGCCCTAATTGTTGGTGTATTCATAGAAAGGTCATGATTTTAAACTTGTCAATATTAAGGGGAAGAAGATTGAGTTATAAAAGGTAATTTTGCAATAGAAGCGATGAAACTACGTTGTCAAAAGAGTCACAAATCTGAAGGTCATTTGAGTTAACAAAATGGTTGAATAACAATGAACTAAAATGACTCCCAGCGGAACCCTTTAAGTAACGTGAACGAGGATTTTAATCAATCTCTGACCCAACAAATAAAGTTGGATGAAAGGCACGCTCAGCACAGCTTATATATGAGTAATTTATGATCTACCAAGTCAAAAGTGTGAATTGATTTTATACAGAAGTAAATCTAAAACCATTTTACCTGATTGCCTTGACGACGAAATTTTTAAAAGTCTTTTTGTATTTAAAAATCGCGATAGTATGTAAAAAATTATAAATTAATGTATAGTACTATCTAATAAACCTAAAATTATATATATTTTAAAGCTTATTTTTGGATTTAAGATAAAGCCTTAAAGTTTCTTATCTTGATGAACCGCCCGGATCGAATGACTATATCTTAAAGCTTTCATAGAACCGATCGGTCACATAATAGGTCTTTTTGAGAAAAACATTTACTGTTTGGGAAAATGTAGAATCAACCTATTTCTGGCATTAGAAGGGATATATCGAATCTTTTTCTGTTTAGACATTGTTCCTTTCTGAATCTGTTCATCTGTTTTAACTAGGAAAAACAAACTTCATTGTGAAAAATGCTCGTACAAATGATATATGGAACAGGTTCTAAGACCTTTTCAAAGTTTGAAAACATTGGTCTATATATGTATGTTCTCTTGGACAATTTTCCAAAAAAAACTTGAACATCATTGATGGATTTTAAACTTAATAAATGTTAATTGCTTTTTACTGCAGTCAAAAACTTGATTATTAATACTTTTATTAAAAATTTCATTCGTTTAAAAAATTTCCTAATATTATGAACCGAATCTTTTATATTTTAAGAAGTGCTCCGGTTCGGGTTCAGGTTTGAGGGGTCAAAAATTTAAAAGGTTTGGTTCATGGTCCGGTTCGGGCACATCGAAAAACACGAACCAAGCCGGTTTTCAGAGGATCGGTTCCGGGGATTAAATCGCATGACTATATCCAATATCTGACATAGAACTGGTCGGGTAGAAAATGGGTCTTCCAAGAAAAATATGTTTGTTTTATATGATAGCGTTATATCGCTGATCCATCTAGAATCACCATCTCCTCTTCAATAAGCTGTGCCGTTTTGCCTAGTGCAGGGGTGCCCAAAGCCTATGTCTAACTACTCAATTGTTGTTGCAATGCGCGCAGCTATAGACACACAGACGAGCACACACACACAGCACCCGACAATAACCGCGGTTTCTCTCTATCTCTTTCATGTGGTTGTTGTTCTTTTACAAATGTTTTTCCTTATATGTATTGGTGTCTGCTCTGTCATAAGCGGACTATGGGCAACCCTGGCCTAGTGTTATCTATATGTATTATTGATTTTAAGATTCTCTTACTTAAGTTACTTTAGTTTTCATTTTTTAAGAATATCTTGTCAAAATTTCCACCTCTTAGCTTGACTGGTTCGGAAATGTCCTAGTTTTGGCCAAAAAAATTACATTTCTGGCCCACTTTGCGCGAGATTAAAAAGCTTGAACAGAACAAAGAAGGATTTCCGTTCGTTTACATATTTTACGATTTTTATTTCATATTTTTGAAAGCAACATTCAAAAGGAATTGTGAGACAGATACACAAATTAAGTCTGCTTGGGGTTCCGCACTTGACCAGCGAACAGCAACAGATGCGTGGATTTCTCCACAATCATATATTGGAAGGGTCGATTTAGAACAAATCTGGGCGGTGAGGCCTTATTGATCAGCGAGGCGGCTGTAACGGCCGCGGCACTGGTGCCCTGCTCATCGACTATGATTTTAGTTGAATGTACACAAATTTTGGCAAACAAACCGCTGGCCATGCGACTTAAATTGGCACGATTCTCACTGAATAAGTCCGTAATGCCCATCTATAAAAAAAATAAATTAATAATTGTTACCAACAATTTATCTTGAACACTCACCTGATTCAGAACAGCATTCAGTTTGAAGTCTGTGGTGGTGGAAAACTTGGGCATTTGTACCTCCACCAAATTATCCTCATAGGCCTGCTGCTTAGATTGGGCCAAACGTTGCAAAATGGTGGCCAAACCCATGGATTTCAAATTCTGGGCAATGGCATTCAGTTTGAAACCCTTTTTGGGCAAAACCACAATCATAGACAATCTATCCTGCTGTCCGTATGGCAATTCCAAAACATAACCATCCAATCCTTCGATATTTGATACATAAGCAAAGTCCGCTTCTTGCATCATCATGGGTGTGTGAGTGATAATCTCACCGTTTTCATTGTAAAACGGTTCGTCACGCGTTGCCGACTCATTGAAGGGTAACTGGAAGTAGAAACAATGAATTAAACTGATTCTAAATTGAAGTCTCCCCTCCACTTACCTTCCACTGACCCTTGAAGAACAGCGACGAAAGTAAAAACATTTTGGCTCCATAAACATCTTGCGGTAGCACTGAATACGGTATCAGACCACGGGTAGACTTATTGGTTTCCTGATTAATGCGAATCACCGAATCGGGGCTAAAGAAATCCACTTCAACGGGTTGGACATTGTAGCTCTTTACGGCCTCCCGGTAACTGCTCTTCAGTGGCGAACTTTTGTCCGTATAGACGGACTGCAGCGAGGCCACATCTATAGTGGAGGTGCTTACACTGTAAATAAATTAGGCATTAGTCATCATCATCATCATATCGTTTTAAAGATTCACTCACTTTAAATAAGAGTTCCACACCTGATACACTGCCCGCAATTTCTCATCATCCACATTGATGCGCAGCGTTCGACGCAATTGCTGATATGTATTTCCTTCGGCACCCTCGTATATCAAAATGAGCAACGACCACACCGAAAATGGTGAGATCATAAAATCTGCATTATCCTTTTCCACACCATCAGAGATGCGCTGCAGCAGATCCAATGCAAATTCCTGTGCCCCCTGGGCAATGGAACGCAGCAAATCCTCATCAAAATTGGAACGCAGAGCTGTGGCACTATTAGACCGCATGGCAAAGGCATCCGGTTGTGTTATGGGCTCCAATGAAAAACCCACCGATAGCTTGGGAACTGGATATTGCTGGAAATGCTGCTGCTGCTGTTGGGCCGTACACATGACGACCCATATTGTAAGTAATCCAATTAAGCCAAACATTTGTACTAAAAGACAAAGATTTAAGTTTAAATAATTTTTATGGATTTTTATAATACCAGAAAACAATTTTAAATATTGTAAAAACAAGAGAAGTTACTTTGAAATGTGGGAATTTTGAATATCGTTTTTATAAAAGATTTAAGTGTGAATATCGTAAATCTAAAAGACGTTAATGTTGGGATTAATTAATAAAAATGAATCGTCTTATTATTATAAATATCGTTATTAACCGCTACATTTCTGTACGGAAGAGATCAAACCAGGGACCGATAATAACAGTTATGGAAATGGAAAAAATTACTACGAAAAATGGATCCCCTGATGAAATGGAGTACATGAATCTTCATAGTTTTTAATGGAATACATTTATATTTCCAATTTTTTCCACAAAAAAATTTTGATATTGTTATATTATAATTTTTAAATAAAAATTTTGTTTTAACAGTTAAATTTTAATTTTTATATAAAAATGTTTGAATAACAGTTAAAAATTAATTTTTATTATAAAATTTCAATTCGATTTTATTTTGTAATTCTTATAAAAAAAAATTAATTTTTAATTGTTATGAAAAATTGTTATTATAACAATTTTAATAAAACTAATTAATCTAGTAGGCGTTGGTAAATATTAGAATGTTTTTGATAGAAGGATAGAAGATTTTCTCAAACCTACTAGGTTAGTAATTTTTATAAAAATGAGTTTTTTCTTTGCAGAAATCATAACTTTAGAACCAAATGAGATAATCGAATAATTTAAATGACGTGTGGTAGATAATTGTTCAACCTATAAAAAGGTGCTTCGCCCTCTAGAAGCTTACATATGGGTTATCAAAGTCAAATTTTTGATAAAATGAATTTTAGGGTAACTAAAAAAAATTATTTTGAACCAAAAAATCCCAAAAATTTAACAAAGTTATGAATGTTTTTCAAACAAATTTTTTAAATTTCTTAAAAATTTTTTCAAAATAAATATCATTATTCATAAGAGAAGGAATTTACAATAGTTTAATAATTTTTGATCTATAATTAGTGAATTCTAACTCTTTTCGTGACCTCACAGCGATGAAATAAGTGGATCAAAAGATGTTGCCTTGTCTTTGTTACAATTTTTACGTCTAGCAGTCACAAAGGCGGCTAGGGGCAGCTGGAACTTTTTGAATAAGGTAAAGGAATAATCTAAAACATATTTGGAAAATGTGGCAAATTTGCAAAATAAAATATTTTTTTATTTTCCTTCAAAGTTGGAAAATAGGAATAAATGGACAGTTGGTAAATTTGAAGAAACACAAAGCAAACACTATTTTTTTTTTTAATATACAATAAATAAATACATCAATAAAAAAAAAACAAAAAATAATACTAGTTGTTACCTAGTTTACGAGATATTCTATCTGAAAGCGGACAAAAATATTAAAAAAAAATTGTGTTTTTTTTAAAAACTGAAAATCGGTCAACTTTGAATTGTTATATCTTGTAAAATACAAATTTTATTTTTATATATTTTTATGATAAGGAAGGAAGAAGAATTTTATTTTAATATATTTTTAATCGTTGAAGAATTTTCAATAAGATGAATTCTCCCTCCACCAGCGACACCAAGTAAAGAATCTTTTAAATTGCAACGGGCTACCATATATTAAATTAAACACATAATTGTATGCATTTTATTTAATATTTTTATATTCGTATATTTGTACTCGCTCATGCGTTTCTAGTGCTTAGCACTTTTATTTAAAAATATTTTTTATTTTTCGTGGTCCAGATCTAACTATTTGGCATCTAATTCCACTTTATCCTTCGTGAAATGTTGAAAAGGTGCTTACAACTGATTAACATTTAAGAATTTAAAATACAAACTGGCGATGTATGTTTTGATTACTTCAATAGACCTGTTTATGCTGAAGAAAAAGTTTTTTTTTACTATCGAAAATATTGATATATTGATTGTTGTATTGAAAATATTGTTCAAAAACGGTTAATATCTTTGATTTTCTTGACCTTGAGCCGGCTAAGAAAAACAAAGTTATATAAACTAACAAAAGGTCTCCAACCCACACAACAAACGTCAATATCGAAATTATACTTTTTTTAATAACAATAAAAATATTGATATAGATATTTTTCTAATATCCGGCATCACTTATACAAACTTTATACATTCCCCAGAGCATCTACAAAGTTTTAAACATATTTTTATTGTTGTGCCTTGACTTTGGAAGTTTAAAAGTCAGAGCTAGTGAATACCCTAATTGTCTATTGTCTATACAAAATTTTTTAAAATTCTCGCCATTGTTGGCGCTGCCTAGCGTAATTTTGTGTTTGTGAGCACTAGACAGCATGAAACATATGCAAATTTCAAAATAAGAAACAATAATAATACATTTGTAAAAAATTAATGTTTGGTGGTCCCGCCCCACTTTAAAGTTGCTATTGTAGAAAATATTTTAATTTCCCTTTTGATTTTAATTTTTCATCAAAGTGACTTTTGAGCTGATGATTGAGATATGATTGAGGTACGGGCCAGAATTATAACCTCATTTAACGTTTTCATTTCTAAAAACCTTGAGTCCCTTAATGGGAGACCTAAATTGGCAGGCCGATAACTTTTTGAAAAGCCCTCGAATTCCAAACATTATTAATTCATTTTCTTATATGATTAATTAATTACACAAAACAAAGAACCAAATTGAAAAAAACTGTTATGGTTTTATTTCCAGAATTTTTTAAAGACCCCCTTAAATACATTGCAAAGAAGTCATACTGCCATGTTCTGAATTTCAATTCCACAAAAGTTTTGTGATTTCAAACCGGTTTTTGGACCAAATTTGGTCTCCAAATCACAAAACTTTTGTGGAAGTGAAATTCAGAACATGGCAGATAGGCTTTAGCAATGAACTCACGGATGATTCACAAATGACATCCCTGTGTAAAATTCACTTCTTCCAATCATAGAAAATCACCGATGATTCATCGCTACCCATGATCGATTAAACCATTAGTGATGCGTACTAAAGGGTGCATTTACAAATATACAAAATCAAGGGTATAGGGTATTTCGTAGTCGGGGCACTCGACACTGCTCTTTCTTGTTATTCAATTCGAAATGTTGCAATTTTCTGCTGCTTGAAGAAATAACGGATTGGGCTAGCTGAGCTAAAAGGGCTATGGGCTGCCCATTCTATATCAGCGGTGGGCAGCCCATAGCCCTTTTATTATTCCCAATATATTAAAAAGTCTGAGCAATCTATCTACAAAATTATGGGGATTCTGAGATTTTTCTCGAAATCCGGGGGAAGTAAGGGGTTTGGGAAAAAAACGTGATCCGCCTGCAAGTAAATAAAGTCTAGGTACCAAGTCGTTTGATTTTGAGGCGCTAGCTCTTGCCAACTCTAAGATCTCTTCGTTCATAACGACAGACAGACAGACGGCTATATCAGCTCGGCTGTTAAGGCTGTTTAAGAATATATACAGACATGTTCCGGTTTTCACTAAAGTGAATTCGAATGAGGTACATGATCACTTTTCTAATAAGCGAACAAGGTAGTCGGTATCAAACCTTAAAGATTATATTACTTTTAATGGGACAAACTCGACTTCAAAGGCATCAAGATGATTCACTTAAATAATTTTACACAACAACGTATGGTACACCATATTCAAATTCGACAGATTCTGTCGAAAGTGAAAACCGGAACAGGCCGGATATACTTTTCATATTCGAAATTGTTTTCTTCTGCCACTTTATGATACCTTTTATACCCATTTAAATGGGTACAGGATAATTAAATCTCTCGGAGAAAAAAATTCAGCTCAAGCGATGGGTTTGTAGCTTTGACAGAAGTGTTTTTTAGGTACTATGAAAGGGGAATTAAATAGCAACCGATTAGGATAAGTAAATCAAATATCATTATATTGAATAAGTCCTTTCCTTATTGATAGCAGAAGCTATACAAAAGTTAATCAATTAATAAAATCAAAGCTAAAAATTGAAATTTTGCAATTATATCGTCAATGAATCAGAGCCTTACTTTCTTTTTCCTGGTGTGGGGTGCATGTATGTACATATGTATTGTATTTATCACGCTGATTAAGTTATATCATTTATTTCATTAAGTACATACCCCTTTGTTTCACGAATAAAAGTTAATGCTTTGTTAATTGATTTCATATTTTCACTTTGTTGCATTTTATTTATGTGCTGATAATGGTGACCTTTCTCATATATATATGTAACAACATATATGTATAATTATATATGTTTAATTAAATTAAATAAGTATTACAAAATCAAACTAAAGTGCGGGGAATTTCCCATGGATTAGTAATCAATAATGACGTCGCATTTAAATTATGTCAAACTTAGGATTTTTTTTCAAAAATCAATTATTTATTTATTGTGTTACCTGGTTTAAGTGGCATTTGATGACTTTTCTTAACTGTTTAAACAACAAATAGTTTTGTTATGAGGGGAGTTTTTTATTATTTGGGAATTTCTGGGTTGTAATTTCAGAGAGGCACTGGCGTATGAATGTTTTATTGTTTTTGTTGTTGTTGTTGTTGCTCTTGGCTTAGTGTTCCAAAACCGGAATGCACTAAAGCTGGCCCGCATACATATGCATATATATATATACACGCGCATACATACACACAACTACGTTGATATGGCTGACTGTATATGCGTATTATCAAGCGATTGTATTAGTTTTGTTGTTTATATAATTTAACCAAATAATATTTATTTACTTTTGATTCGTAGACTAAAACTGAAATCCCGCCGCTGCCTTACCCTAAAGCCGACGTAGTTAACACACGGAGAACGCCGGAACAACTGAGGCATCTCAGCATCGAGCTAGCCATCAGAGGCCATCAAAAGCGCGACCCTCCAACTGATATGAGTCTGGCCTGGGGGGGCATTGTCGCTCATTTGAGAGAAGTCTCAGGCGAGAATGAGAACCGATCGATTGGATTGGAAGCTAAGGTTGAGGTTGAGGAGAGCTTAAAATAATACGAATGCGAATTCGTAAGGCAAACCAGTTGGCGAATATATACTCCAGCAATCCGCTCAGGGGCTTACATTTGATGTGGAACTGATTTGATTCTATTCCAATTAAATCTAATTTGAATGAATTAATAACTTTAACTTGAAACATCGAAAAGTTCATTAACCATGTCGTCATCTAGCCGGCTCTCTTATTTATGTAGTTCCTCTATGTATTTGTTTCTCAGATTTACACTAGTTTATAGCGAAAATTTATGTTTTATGCCAGTATTAATTATAAGATCTATGAGCTCTTATAGGGTATTCAATTTCGACAAGATTTGGTTTACGTTGGTTTACGTTACAAGGGCCTTTCGCCAAGAGAGCAAACAATTTTTCAGTCGCTGGCCAGCGTTCGAAGAAGTAGGTCAGAGCCACTTTGCGTCGGATTATATTCGCACACCAACAAACTCTCACTTTTTCGCCTCGCTCTTGTTGACAAACGCTGTACTATACACACTTTTTGTCTCTGCTTGTGGCACTACCTTGTGGTCTCAGTGTAAAATGTTTATTATGAGCACAGCCAGAATTTTAGTACAATATCTTAAAAACAATAAAGTTGGTGTAAGTCAGCCTGATCCATTATATAGCAGGTTTAGCTAAAAATTTGAGTGCAACCTGAATTTAAGTTCAATAGCTTAAAGGGGTCTTCTACATTTGGACAGGGTTTTTTGAGTGTTTTTTTCAAAAAAATTTTCAAAAAGAAATCCATAAGACCTTTTCAATTTGGTTTTTTGTTTTGTGTTATTAATTAATTATATAAGAAAATAAAAAAAAATAATGTAAGAGTTCGAGGGCTGTTCAACAAGTTATCGGCCTGCCAATTTTGGTCTCCAAAAAAAAGTAGTGGTGGTAGCCATGATTCTGGGACTCCAGGTTATCGGAAATGAAAACGGCAACTGAGGTTAAGATCAGAATTAATGTAACTCTGGCCCGTACCTCAATCAGATTTTTCAATATTTTTTTGAAAAATTAAAGGCAATTTAAAATAAAAAATATAAAGTTTTTTTAGTTAGTAAAAAAAATAGTAAAAAAATAAACGGAATTACTCAATTCTGCGTCAATAACATACAAAACAGTTCAGTAGAACATTGCCACCAGGACAAAAACGTGTTTCGAGAAAAAAGCGTAAAGCTAGCTAGAACATTGCTCCACTAAAAAGGCTATATCTGCTAAAATATTACGAATTTTGGAAAATGGTTTGAAGAGGATGAAAGGGGAATGTCCAAGCTATAATAATAATGCAAAACAAAAAAGTCGAAAAAAAATGTTCAAAGGTAGAAGACCCCCTTAATAAATATTGGCAGATATGAAAATATCTGAATATCAATATCATATCATCAGGGATAGAGCAAATTATTAGTCGTCTTAATAGATATTCAGACATGTTCTCAATTCCACTTTCACAAAAGTTTTGTGATTTCTATTTATATAATTAATATATTTCTATTAAAAATCGAATGTAATTTAAATGCTTTCTAAGAAATCTAATGCAAAATGGCTTAAGTTTCGTTTTAGAAAGTTCGGAAATTCGGAAACGGGATCAGGCATGATAATATATTTATCGTGAACCACTGAACTGAAGCAAAACCGCAGTTAGGATTTCTACAAAAACCATATTATGAACCGGTTCGGTGGTTTAAAATCTTTGTGAACCACAGAACTGAACAACTTCTTATTTACGAGCGGTTTGCATCCCTGAAATAAAACAATAAAAAACATTATTGATTACCATTTAAAAAAAATACTTTTAACCTTCTCGAATATGCTAAGCTGGGTATATGTATACTTACTTTGTGGGTTTCTTACTCTTCTGAGATACTAATAGATGTAGTTAGAGTGTTATTTCTGTTTAAATTAAAGTTTCTTCAAGAAGATATTTATAAGAAATAAATGTCCATAACTCATGACCCAACTATAAACGAAATTTTCTTTTAAAATGGTTACTGAAACCGGCGAACTTGAAGAATTTTTAGTTTTCTCCAAATTATAAATCTTTGCATAAAGTCGATAAAAAAAATAAATTGAATAAAGGCGTTACCCTTTATGAAATCGGAACAGGCCTGTATTTTTAACAATTTCAAAGTCTTAAGCAGGGCTCTTATTTGAAAAATCGAACAGTGCCAAGTTAACCTGAATTATTTTAGGATAAACAGATATTTAATATTTTTAAGTCTTGAGCAAAGCTGAATATGACAGCTATATGCTTTTCGATTTTGATAAATTTTTCATATGTGGCAACAAACTATATACCGTTGACCTACGTAGAAAACAAAAAGTTTTCCCATAGTTTTTTGACCGACCGTTTGCAGAATAACATATGATATTATTTTGAAAATTTTTCTTGGAAATCTTACCACGATTAGTGACGCTACGATGGAACAAAAAGTCTTTCTAACTAAAACTATTCGACCGATCGCCATGGCAGCATAGATATAGTCACCGTCCGCCGTCCAACTGACCAAAGAAGACCTAGCCAAGCTTTAAAACTGAGGGAAAACATTAAAATAAATATTAATTAAATATCTTAAAATCTTGATTTTAATTAAAACAAACAATCTGTGTATGGTAGAAACCTACTTTCAAACAGCAGCGCCTTATAGTCTCTGAGAACGACCCGTTCATACAGACAGACATGGTGAAATTGAGTCGCAGTTCATGAATATAAATCCCTTATAAATTCGGAAATGCTTTCTACTGTCTATAAAAATGTAAGAAATACATAAATTTGCAAGAAAATGAAAAACTAAATTTTAAAAATTTACCATTACGCGCCTTGTCTTTTAAAGTGTGTATTATTAGTGTACCACAATTGTGAACAAATTTTTTATATATACGTAAACTTTGGCTTAGTCTTTCATATATTTTGGTTTTCTGTTGTGACTTCTACCCTTGCTTCTTTTCCATATATAATATACGCAAAATGTTAAGTTTTGTTTTTATTTATTTGCCTAAAATCTTTGGGATGCAAATGGTATTTGTTTGATACTTTCTTTTAATTTCAACTTTAATCCGCTGTAGAGAGATGGTTTATCCAAGCATTGAAACTTTATTAAAAAGTGATTAAAATTGAAATATCTCTGGTTTAAGTATGTGTATGTAAGTATGTCTAGTGGCGTTTCTTAGACCATTGCACAGGTTTGTTATGTGTGTTGTGTGTGTGTGTTTTATTAAGTTGTAGTAGGAAAAAATGTGGTAATGTTGTTAAATACGTTATATATATTGTATATATAGAACTTGCATTTGAATAATTACTTAAATATAGCTGCAAAGCTTCATATATGTATATATTATGTATTTCTTTTTCATCTACTAAACATTTTTCGAGATGGAATATTCAAATAATGTGACCCTCAAGTGTTGTTTGTTTTGTGTTTAAGATGTTTTCCCATATCTATAGGGGTTATATATATATATATATGTTTGTTTAGGTAGCATTATTAAGTTTGCTAAAAACTCGTACTATTAATTAGTTGTCTTATGTGCATTAGTCAAAATGGAATTATATAATTTGTTTTGCAATTTGGGTTCGAAAGCTAATTTGGCTAAGTAATACACATCTGATAACAAATCATGAGGAAACATAAACAAAACTTTAACAAAACATATTTCTAGGACATTTTAATGTTCTCGTTGCATGCGCTTACATTTCAATTGTGATTAATAATTTTCTTTGTTTTAATAATTTTTGTTGTTAGCATTGCAAACACCTTGAATTTATTTCATAGTAAATTGGATCGATTAATATCCAAAAAGAAACGGAACGGATAGCATATATTTCATAAATGTGTGTTATTGTTTTTATCGCAAATCGGGATCTTCATCGGCTGCTTTTTTGATTCGCAGCAATATGGTGGTATACCATTGATCCAAACGTGAGATGCTGTCATAGTCCTTAACCGCCTCTGTAAAGCCCTCAATATTTTGCTCCTCCAAATGCTCGCACAAGACCTGGTTTATATTAATAAACAATTAGTTTTAGCTATTCCTTGCAAATTTATTTGCCTCCACTCACCTTAATAAGCTTGAATTCTCTGGAATCCTGGAATGCTGGATACTGTTGCGCATACTTTTCTATGGCATGTTGAGCATTAAGCAAATCCACACTCAAATGACAGAGTGCAGCACGGAAAAAGTACTCCTTGGCGCTATATTTAAGCAGTGAGCTCTCCAGTGAGGAGGCCGCCACCTGCTCATATATGGTTATTGCTTTCTCATAGTCCTCCAATTGAGCTGCATATTGGGCCACCTTGAGCATGCATTTGTTGGCCGAACTTACAGACTCTTCGCCCTTAAAATAGTCGGCTGCCTGCTCATAGTGCTGTATGGATTTTGCCTGTATTAAAGAGAAAGAGTTAAGACTTTTATTGTTTTTTCATATGCTTAAACTTACCAACGTATTCGGATCCGCCTCATACATCTCAGCAATGCTCTGATGATGTTTAGCGGCCATGGTAAAACGTCCCATATCGGTATAGATGTCTAAGGATTTCATTAGACAGGTGACGGCACTCTCAATGTCCACCTTTTTATAACAATTGGAGGCGTCCACATAACAAGTGCCCGCATCGTGACGACTGCCGGCACGTGCATGCAAAGTGGCTGCCTCGCAGAAGCATTCACCAGCCTTTGTCCAGTTTTTGGACATTTTAAACATATTGCCCGCCCGCTGATAGCACTCAATGGCATCTTCAATCTTGTTCGAACCTCTGTAAGTGTATACAAAAAAATACATGGGATTAGTTGAAGAGTAGATTAAAAAAATTCGAACAGATTTATGGGTTTCATTTATGTAAATATGTTCAGCTACCACAGATCCTAGCTAGCCTAGGACTTATGGCGTCCCCGACATAAGTTCGTTGGTCAAAGTCTACTGAAGAAAATAAAATTCAATTAATTTTAGACATCGCGATTACGAATGTGTGAATAAACAAAATTTTCTTTTTCAATTATGAGTCAATCAATGAAGAAAATCATCCAAAAATACGGACGCCATATATTTTTCTTCGAAGGGAACTGACTTTGCCTTCTTTGAAACGGATTCTTTATTCTCCTGCGGGTTCCGAAAAAAAGAACTACTGGAACGAAACGGATAATTATAAAGCCGTAAAGCATTCAAGGTCGTCTAACCGAAGTTTACACATTTTACCAAAATCCACTTGAAAAAAAAGTTTAAAATTGAAAAAAAAATTAATTTTTTTGTAAATTAAAAGATTTAACTGACATTTTTTACA
Organism: Lordiphosa mommai; assembly: GCA_018904225.1. Taxonomy (NCBI): domain Eukaryota; kingdom Metazoa; phylum Arthropoda; class Insecta; order Diptera; family Drosophilidae; genus Lordiphosa; species Lordiphosa mommai. The sequence goes on from JAEIFT010000024.1 coordinate 162,071, forward strand.
TGAAAAAGACAATTTTTCGGCCGCCTTAAGATAATTTTCGATTAAAGGCCTGATCTCAGATGAAGTAAGTTTTATTTTCGTCAGAATACTTCACATAAATAAGAAAGCTGTTAAAAAACATTCTGATTTCGAAGCTCTACAAAAGTGTTTCTATTATAAAGGCAGCCTTTAGGCTCAGTGTAAATACGATATAGGGTCAGGGACCAGGACAGGATCGGGACAACAGCATTGCATTTTCTTTTTCGCTCTGATTTCTAGTTTTTTTACACTGTTTCTTTGACTTGTACGTGATAATAAATTGTTGAACAATCTCAGCCTCATTTTTTTTAAAACATCTTCAATACTTCGATTGAAAGATCTTCCCGACGCTGCTTTTGCCGGTGCGACAATTGCAAGAGATGTTCTGGTATTCAAAGTCGTGGGATTAATGAAACATTTTATCAGCAACTGTACCGTCTGAAACTTCTCTTTCCTTGAAGATTTGGCTCGAAGTACACATACACATGCATCCTAGCACCACGATAATTAATTTATTCTTCAAGACCTTAACTAAGACCGCATTTACACGATGAAGTTTCCTTCATGAAGTTCTTCATGAAGTTTCTGTTTGTGGGGAAGAGGTGAAGAGGGAGAGCCGAAGCTGGCAAAGCTTCATGACCTACCGTGGCGTGAAGCTTTTCGATAATTCTCCTTTGCTTTGTTCCGATTGAACTGATGCAGGGTTGATTTGTAGGCTATTTGCTTATCGATAACTCGTGTTCTCAGGCGAATTGAAATCGAGCTTCATGAAGCAAACTTCTTCATGTAAATGCGCATGAAGTTTTGAAGATGCTTCAAAACGAAATCGAAGAGAGCTTCATGAAGCAAACTTCATCGTGTAAACACGGACTAAGGCTTTAAAAGCGAGTGATCTTTAAAATTGGAAAGTAGAATTTTAGGTACAAAATTATGTAAGGTTTGCATTGCCATTTTTGGACTTAACTTTTTATTTATACACCTATATTATCTTAATAATGGACCGATCCAATACTATACAATAATTTCGGCAAGTTCCTAAAGACATTTTACTAATCAAAAGAGAGAGAAGGTTCGGGGGACTTAAAAAATCCTAACCGGTTTTGCAGAGTTCGTTTCAGAACCGGTTTGGAGTTTTGGTCATAACAATGCTAAGCAATACGTCATTTGCAAAAAAGTCTACCGCGCATGTGTCATACACGACAAAAGCAATAAAGTTCAATTAAATCTATTCAATTTCATCCTTCAATTATTATTGGTGTCAGTTTTCAAAAAGTAATTCATTATTGTGTAAATAATGATATCAATACAAAGACAGATTCACGGCTAGTCTATATAATTATTAAATTTGGGGAGTTGTAATTTAAAGTCGCTTACAAGAAATGAAATGGAGACTCTATGAACCTACTATTGGCATAGGCCAGAGAGGTTACACTTATTACTATGAGTTCAACTTTAATCAATTTACGATTATATATATAGTATGATTCATCATACAAACATATATGCATGTATAAGAATCTACGAGAATGTTTATATATGTTTAATTGGTTTTACATAAAGGTTTTCTATAATTTAAAGCGTAGTTTTTTGGGAAAACCCACAACTGGTAAAAGTTCGAGACCTTTGGTGGGTGGCAATGGGCAAGAACAAAGCTTCTGCGCACATTCCTCGTCCCCCACCCAACGTCAACACATTGCAAATTGTGCGTATGTATGTATGTATCTATTTATGTACAATGTACATACATTGTAAAGTTTGTACATAGTTTAATATATGCATATATCAATAAAGTAATCTGCATATATATGTATTTGATGAGACTCACCCAAAGAGAGAGCCCAGCAAGCCTTTTTGTTGTGTCAGCTTCTTCTCGGCCTCGGCCATTAGCTGCAGAGCTTTCTGCTCGTTGTCACCCATTATTGAGAATTATGTTCCCGGCCGCACAAATTGCATGTAACTACGAATGTATAGTTGAACCTTTTGGAGTTTTGTAAGAGGTATTTTAATCTTTACACCGAAATGAAAATCAATACAAGACCAGTGTGGCTTATTTAGCAATTTTATAGCCAGATCTAGCTATTTTTGGGACTTGTGTGACCAGAGTTGATTATTCTTGGTATAAGTGAGACCACATTTGATTATTCTTGGGTTTAGTAGCTATTTTTAAATTAATTTTATTAATAATTTAATCTTCTTCTATTCAAAGTTTTCTAATGGAAAAAATTTGTAATCTTCCGTTAACGTAAAAAAATCAATGAAGCAGCCGTTTTTAGCCAATTCTGTTAACATTCGACTTAAAGCTATCGATAAGTAACTCAGCCCTGGGGAAGCTTAACAGTGAACGGATAAACCGGTAAATGCAGTGATATTTTAAATTTAACGTTTGATGTTTAAATATATTTAGTCTGTATAATTTTCATAGTTTATTAGTAATCCGACTGATATATAATAATGATTTCTTCATTTTAATAATTAGCGCTTTATTCAAAATTAATTACATTTTATATTTATTCTAAATTTGCTTTACATTTTATGCTTTAATCATTGTGGCAAATATCATTGTTGAAGTCATACGGCTTAGACTGTTCTTTGAATGAGAAGAGGATTGACCCATCTCAATTCTCTTACCAGAACCACCCAAATAATGTGCAAGTATCTTATTGAAGCCGCTCACTAAAGAAGGAGAACATTGATTACGCAGCTCATGTAATACATAATCTTTGATTGCTTGTCCCAATTGCTGCACTATTAAACTAGGCACTTTGGATTTTTTATGTATATCCCTATGGTCATTATAAAATGAATTGTACAAGGTGTAATCCTTTAAACCTTCGCATACCACAACATGCAGCATGCGCATCATGGCCAAAGCGTGACCATGTAGGTTACTCAATGAAAGGAATTCCGCCTCCTCGCCTTCGGTGCGAAATATCTCGATGGTTAATTCATGTTTGGTTAAATATCTGCAAATTGCTTTTACATTTGGGTGTATTTTTTAAAGAAAAAACTAACTCACGTATAGAATATATCCTTGCCGAAACGTCGATGAAACGGTTTGATTAAATCAAAAGCACGTCTTAAAGCCACCTTTTCGGTTTGATGAAAACCAAAATCATCCACTAAGGGACCCACCTTACGCTCGGGCAAATCTTTGGGAAATATTCTTTCAGAGCCAAGAAATCGCCTGGTTTGTGAAATATCTCCAACAGATTCATTATAGGACATGTTAAAGAATTTTTTTTTATTTTTTTTTCTATTTTATATAAAATTTTGTGGGAAGTATGAACAAGCTTGACTGAAATACCTATGATTCCTTATGCCCTTCATTTTAATTTTGCATTTGTTTAAATTAGGTACCAAAAATTAATTCGAAAAATGGTTCCCCTGCTAAAATGGAGTACATCAATCTTCCTAAAAAGGGATACATTTTTATTTCCAATTTTTAACACAAGAAACATTTTGAAATTGTTATATTATAATTTTTGAATAAAAATTTTGTTGTAAAAAAATTAAATGTTAATTTTTATAATAATTTTTAAATAACATTAATTTTTATTATAAAAATGTTAATTTGTATTTTGTAATTTTTATAATAAAAATTAGTTTTTAATTGTTATAAAAAATTTTTATTATGCGAAATTTTTTATAAAAATTACCAATCTAGTAAGTTTAAGTCGGGATTTACACCATGAAGCAAACTTCATGAAGTTTTCTTAATGGAATTTAAAGGAAATTTTTCAGACCTTTTAAACGAATCCTAAAGAAATACATATAAATCTCTCGCCTACTAAGAAAACTTCATGAAGTTTGCTTCATCGTGTAAATGCGGTCTTAGTAAGTCTTGTATCCTTCTATCAAAGACATTCTATGATTTACGAACGCCTACTAGATAAGTTATTTTTATAATAAAGAGAAGGCAAAGCTAACACTTGAAAAACTTTACTCCAACTTATTTAACCTGTAAAATATATAAAGAAAAATATAGATATCAGATGTTTAAAATTTTAAAATCATTGATAATAAAAATTTGATACCATAAAAAAACTTTTCTTAGTAAAACACATTTTCCGACCGATTGGTCCTATGGTCTACCAAGTCTACCAAGACCGAAAAATTAAAAGTTCATTAAAAGTTGTTTCTTACTTGATTTAGAAAAAGTAAATATGCAAATTATTTTTAATTTTTTTAAAGTTTTCCTTAGTACAGATAGCGATATATCGGGCTAGAAAGTACAAATTTACGTTTTGGCCAGTTTTTCAGTGCATTTTCTCTTTTCGATTTACAGCTCTCAGAGTCATTAAGATATTCCACTCTTTTCGAAAAATTTTAGCTACAATCAAAAATGATTTTTTTGTTGCGTTGAATAATTTAAGAAAAATTTTCTTCACTTAAAAATTGCCAAATGAAATTTAAGTAACGTCACGTCAGATATAAAGAAGCTAATAAAAAAAGAACGAGAAATGAGATTTATATTTGGTAAATTGGAAAATAAACTTATATTTTTCAAAAATTACTGAAAAGAAGTTTCTCAATTCGCAGAGTTTAGCAATTTTGTAGTCCGAGTCAAAACCCACTTCCGTTTTAAGTAACGTCCGTCAGGGCATATTTTTAGTGATTTCTTTGAATCCTCTGGGTCGATTTTTGTTATTTTTTTTGTAAATAAAGTGCTATTGAATTACTTCCCAAATAAAAAAAAAATTTTTTTTAACTTTTCATATTTCTTTTTTTTTAATATTTTATCGTACGAATGTCACGTCACGTCAGAAAAGCAATTCCCATATGCTATAGTCATCCGATTTTGATAAAATTTTTTCAAAATTATGTGAAAGCATATAAAACTAATATATTTCAAGATTGGGGACGCTACGATTGAAAACAAAAAAGTTTTTCTGACTAGAAGTAGTTTTTTGACCGACCGTTTCTACGGGAGCTATAAAATATAGTCATCCGATTTTGATAAATTTTTCCAGAATTATGTGAAAGCATATAAAACTAACATATACCAAGATTAGTGACGCTACGATGGAAAACAAAAAAGTTTTTCTAACTAGAACTAGTTCTTAGACCGATCGTTCCTATGGCAGCTATATGATATAGTCATCTGATCCGGCCGGTTCCGACATATTAGTTGCGTGCAGTAAAAAGAAGACTCTGTGCAAAATTTCAGCTCGACTTAAAACTGGAGACTAGGCGAAAAAGACAGACGGACGGACGGACAGACGGAAATGAACTCAGCTCGTCGTCCTGATCAAGAATATATATAGTTTATGGGGTCGGAAATGAATATTTCTATGCGTTACAAACTTCTGGGCAAAATTAATATACACTTTTCAAGTGTATAAAAATGTTTCATAACAATTAAAAATTAATTTTTATTATAAAAATTTTAATTAATTTTTATTTTGTAATTTATTTTTATTATAAAAATTTTAATTTTTATTTTGTAATTTTTATAATAAAAATTAATTTTTAAATAATATTTCAAAAATGTTGTATATAAAATTTAACATTTAACTGTTAAAACAAAATTTGTATTTAAAAATCATAGAATAACGATTATTTTTTAATTTGTATTTAAAAATTAAAAATAATTGTTTTTCATTGCAAAAAGTAATAACAGTTACGGTTACCTGGTTTAAATTTATTTTCGCTTTAAAAAAATGTATATTATTAAGTAAAAACATTAAACAGTTATCTATGTGTGTATATATATTTATAAATGAAGGATGAATGTTTTATTTTTATTTTTTGTTTTTTTTTGCCCAACTCAAGCGATAAATATTTAAGCCACAAAAAAACTAACTTTTTTTTTTTTAAATACAAATAAACAAATTAACATGAAAACTTAAATTTTGGTAGGGGGGTGTTGGGCTTAAACCTAAACCTTAGGGATTAAGGATGCGGTGGCGTTGCTCTCAGACAAACATCTTTTCTATCATTTTTCTAAGTTTCTCCTGGGCATAGCGAATCTTTTGATATAGATCCTTGGATACGCCATTGCTCATTATGGTGGAGAAACGATATGTGCGGAAATTCTTTTCATGATCCATGTACGTAATGGCACTCATGCGTGGACACAAAATAATCTTCATGTGATCAGAGAAATTGAGCTGAAAGTGGGTTAAAGGAATAGAGATTATAAAGCTCCATTTGAGGCTAATTACTGCTTACCTGTACCGAACCATTGGTCAGATGCATAACCACAGCGCAGGTGGTACGAAACCAGGAATGCAAATGTGGCATACGCGACACCTGATCACCCTCATTGTTCACATTGTTCGCTCCAGCCTTAACCAGATGTTCGGTCATGTAACGCTTAAAATACGACAAGAGTTTCATCTTCTTATCCAGCGTCTTGCAATAATCGGTGGTGGTCATGTAGCTCTCCTTGCCATCCTTGTCAATGAAATGCACATTGATTTGATTGGGCAGTAGTATCAATTTGGTGGTATCATTGAACATGACACCAATGCCCTCATCACACAGCTGATAGCCGAAACCATATTTATCGCTATAGTCCACCCATTTGGATATCCAGAAGAGCGGCTGGGCAGCTGGATCGGTATTCTCATCACCCAGATTGCCGGGCAGCAGCACTGGCTGGAAAATAAATTGACATGAGATGGGTGAAATCCCATTTGCTAAGCTCACACTTACCTTGCCATTGATGAGGGCGGTCAACTGCTGGTACAAGTTCTCAATATCGCTGCGATAGTCCTCACTATGGCGACACACCTGAGCCGATGCGGTAATGGCATCGTGCAAATTGTTCTTCAGGAACGTGGACTCCAAACGTGTTTCATCTCGCATCCCATTCACCTCCATCAGAGGCTTGCGATGAGCAGGATCCTCTATGGTATCATTGACGCCCAAACGTGGTGCCATGGTCAGACAGGAGCTGGGCAAGAATGTGGGCACCGGCGATGATTTCAAGAACTCAAAATTCAACAGCTGACCAATGGCTGGCCGGCTCTCCGGATTTGGCTGCAGCATGGAGATGACCATATCGGCAGCCGGTTTCCTCAAGTAATTGGGCACACGATATTCGCATTTCTTAATTTTCGAATATGTATCCTTGAGGGTTTTCGTCTCAAATGGTGGCTGACCCACCAACAGGGTGTACATAACACAACCTATGGACCAAATGTCCACCTCAAATGAATGCCCCTTCTTGGTGAGTATCTCGGGTGCAATATAATTGGGTGTGCCGCACAAAGTCTTCTTGCGTTCGCCCTCATACTCAATGCGAGTGGCCAGACCAAAGTCACCGATTTTTCACATGCAACATGTCATTGAGAAAGAGATTGCCCAGCTTCAGATCACGATGAATGATGCGATGGTCGTGCAGATACTTGACACCCTGTATGATCTGATAGATATAGTAGCGGCATTCGAATTCGGTGATGCTCTTGCGTCGCTTGTGCAGCTCCATCATGGACTAGGGAGAAAATTGAGAGTTAGCTGGTGCTGCTAAACGCGGCTGAGCTAAGACTCACCCGCTTCTTGCATAGCTCCAGGACTATATAAATGTTCTGATGATCCTCAAAGTAACTAAAGAATTTCACTATATTGGGATGATTTAAGCTGCGATGAATGGTTATCTCCTGGGCGGTCTTCTCCTTCTGATTGTGCTTGATCATCAGTTTCTTGGACACAATTTTACCGGCAAACACATCGTCCGTTTCCACATCAATGATTTCGTAACATTTGGCAAAGCCGCCCTAAGGATTAGAAGAATAAAATAAAAAAAAATTTAACCTCCCGCCAAAAGAGCCAACTGGTTGCGATCAGACACACACACACATGCACATACACATCCACATCTTAGCAACAACAACCGCAAGGCTGCTGATGTGCGTGCGTGTGACTTGATCAAAAGGAACCTGATCCCTGCTAATGCCACATCCCGCAACATTCCTTACCTTGCCAAAGAAGCGCATCCGCTTGTACGTCTTCCGTTCATTGGCATCAAATAGACGATCCGGTATATCCGAGCTCTTGTCCTCTGGTTTTGCGGCCATTTTGATCGGGTTGCCTTTTCCTGCCTTCTTCTTTTAATTTTTTTCGTACTCGTTGCTGCCTTTGGCTGCCTTTGACGCCACTCAAATTTGTGCTCCAAATATTAATTTGTCTAGCTTCCAGCAATACACAAACAACACACACATAAAACAACTACAAACTATAACAAAATAATGGATTCTTTTAACTTTTTTGGCTGGGCTAAGCGCATCAACCAAGAAATGCGGCACGAAAATTAGGCAGAAAGCGGACAACGCGCCGAAACCGTTCGATTGATTTAAAAAAATGCCTACGAGTATGCCCAACTAGAGATGACACTTAAGTGTGTAACTGCTACTTAACAAAATCACGAATCACCTGCTGGGACAAACTGTGACTTGAGCGATATTATTTTGAACACGTTTTTCTGCGCTTTGTCTTCTGTTTGAATGGAAAGTCATTTCCCTATATGAGAGTTTTCAAAATTAGCCTTTAAATTGTAACTCTATGTCTGATGTTATAGACAGAGTTCATAAAATAACACAGATTTTTTTAACACAAAGTAAAATATACAAGCCGAAAAAATTATTATTTTCAGACATCAAAATAAATGATTTTACATTTGTAAAAAATTATTTTTTTCATGTAACTAACACGTGCATTTTTGACACGACTGTTTTTTGCAGGCGTCAAGAAGGCAGCTCAAATTATTGACATGCCTGTAAAAAACAATCGTGTCAAAAATGCTTGTGTTAGTTAAATGGAAAAAATAATTTTTTACATATGTAAATTATTTTTATTTCCATGTCTGAAAATAATTTATGTTATGATGTTATTTATCATGGCGTGAAAATATTTTTTGTGCATTTTACGAACCCTGCTTTAAAATATCTAATGTCAGTTAACGGATATAATAATTATAACAATTTAACTGAAGAATATAGTTAAAAAAAGAAAGATTTTCAATTTGAAATTCTTTAAACTAAATAAACCAGTCTTTTTTCAAGTAAGCCAGGGTTAAAAAAGGGTTCCAGAAACCGGTCCGGAACCGAACACATAGATTGCTCACGATTTCGAACCACCGAACCGAACCTCAACCAAAATTTTCTGAAAAGCAAAAATGCAAATGACCACCAACATATTTAGTGGCTATTTATACATCAACCATTCAACCACATATCATAACCCTCTTCCTATGACATCTCCATAGGAAGGATCATCTGAATCTTGCACTTAAATGATCTAGACCGCTGAACAAAAACTTAAGGTTTTACTTTTGTCAAATATATATTGCTACTTTAATAAACAAATAAAGTACAACCAGCATATTTTAAGTTTTTCGAGTATGAAGTGGTCCGCATTATGAATAAAAAATATTTAATAATTTATTTAACATGAAATATATAATGAAAATGATATATTTCGAACTCCAAAGCTTACGAACCAGACGCTGTTGCTCTCCCTGATGAAAAATGCTGACTTCAAATTCGAAATATATTGGAGAATTTAAAAACCTGTGTTTTTCATATATATAAAAATGGAAGCACATAAAACACTTATTTACGACCTTGAGCCCTCTATCCCCAATTTCTTATAGAAAAATATTTTCATATTAATATTTAAAATTTTAGCTCGTACATGTTTCGTGCCCCTAAATCAATCTCTCTGTCACAGTTACTGAATTTCTACAGTGACTTGCAAATAACCATTTTCATCGTTACTCTTTGGTGTTTGATCAGCCCTGCAATGCCAGTGTTGTAAAATGTTAGCATATTAGGACGTTAAAAATTTGACTTATTTGCGCAAAATAATTTTCATTTACATCTTTTCTATGCGGTTGTTGTACTAGCTAAAAGACTGTTCTCAGATTGCGTCACAGTTCTTTTCTTGAATAGAAACTCTTTTGTACAGATTTGAAAGCTAAATGCTTTTGAACAGCTTATTGTGACGAATACATATTTATGTCAAGGCTCTATGACTCTTTACTTTACTAACCAGAAAACATGAATTTGACAGTAAGCAGATCGTCACAGATTCTCTTAAAAGGTGGACCAATTTGTAGTTAACCGAACTCATTTAATTCAGGTTACATCGGTTTAAAAATACCAAAAAAATATATTTTTTGTTTAATATTGTAGTAAAATATGTCTAGAATATTTTACCAAAATATTAATTCAATCGGAATCAAAGTCTCGAAAAGAAAGCCTTTGAAAATACGCCCGGGGGCTTGAAACTTTGATCGCATATTTCTCAAGTCGTTGGACATGATTTCTAAAAATTCTAGTGACTTCCTAGATATAGGATGGATTAGTAATTCAACGAAGCATTTTAGTTTTTTTAAACACAACTAATTTTACAAGTTAATACGGGCTTTAGTATATACCTTAAAAAAAATGGAACATTTTTATATAAAACACTGCCAAAAATTATGATTTAATTTTTTTTTTTAATTCTTACTTTAATCGTGAGCTATACTCACCTTCTAACAAATAAAATTAGACTTTTTGAATTCAGTTATCCTGACTAAGAAAAGGAGACTTTTTTGGTCGCGTCTGAGTTTTCCATATTTTTTTAAAAAAAAAACTATATATAAATTTAAATATAGTTTAAATGTTCCTATGCTCAAATGCTTGAATAAATAAATTCTTTTATTTAATTTTAAAAATTGCAGAAAATCGTATTTTTTACCGTAAAAACCAAAGTAACCCCCTTCAAATGATAAACTAAAAAAAAAAAATTGTCATAGCCAGCTTTTAGGCGCGACAATCCCACATATGACAATTGAAGCTTAACAGAAGTTAGGAATTAACTGTTATTTGAGAAGACACTTTATCGTTAATCCTAGCCAGAATCATTCTACATTGTGAATTTGCCCACCTGAATCGTTGAAAAAATTTGGTCAGTAATTAGACCTCCCCTTTAATTTCTCGCATTGCTCTGTCTCTTTTAAAATTCCATTTTCATATCCACTTAAGCTCCAGTTACTTTTACAAAATGAAGCGATTTTAGTTAGTTTAACTAAGCCCTTTTATGTACATTGAAAAAATAAGCACATTTATGATTTAAAAAAAAAAAAATGAAGGCAGCATTCTTTTCCCCCATTCCAGATACTAGACGCCGCTTCGCTTAATAAATTTATTAAATAAACCCCAAAAAAATGTTTTATGGTTTCTCTACATTGATTTAATAACGATTTCGGCTTCCCCAATATTTGTTTGACTAAGACTTTTGATAATTGTTTATCCATTTCTTTTTTTCTTTCTCTTTTAATTGTTGCTGGGATTTTGTATAATTTTTATTTAATTTTATGGGTGTTTTTTCTTGGTTATTGCTTTCAGTTTTCAGTTTTGCTTTTTTTTTTTTTTGCATTTTTTGTTGTCGGCCTCCGCAAATTTTGGTTGGTGTTTTTGTTGTTGTTGTTTTGTTGTTTACTTAATGACGCCTTAAAAGTAAAAAATGTATGTTGTAGGTTTTGTTTAGTTTGTAGTTAATATATAAATTATTAAATATATTATCAATAGTGTAGTTTTTTGTTTTATAGTTGGTTTTTTTTTGTTGCTTTGCCAGTTGACGCAGTCTCTCCAAGTGCCTAGTGTTTCTGTGTGTGTGTGAGTATGAGAGTGTGTTTGTGTTTGTGTATGAGGGGGGGTACTGAGTGTGTCTTAGCTCCGCTGCTCCATCATAAATGTGAACTCAACTGAGTTCCCTAAAGTTGAACTAGAAATAGGCGACTCGTTGCAGGAACTCTCAGCTGGAGGTGGAACTTGCTATGGTCAAGCTTCTTTGCAAACGCAGCCACTCCACAAACTCATCCAGCATGACGGGCCCTGACAAAACAGAAACGAAATCTTTAATATGGCAAAAGGAATAATTAAAGTGATTCTGGTCGGACTTACATGCTCCATCAATATCATAATTGGATAAGTCCATACAAATGGTGCGTGAGAATTCCAGTATATTGCACCATTGATCCTTATTGATAACCTTGTACTTGGATTGCTCTAGGAACTGGGCAAATTGTGGATATAATGGCCAATGTTTGCCCAGTAATAACTGTAACATGGCCTTGGCCGTCACTATATCCATGCTGCGTTGATCCGAGTCCTTAAAAGAGAAGGGAAGATTTTATTAGAGAGACTTTTGGAAAACGTGGTACTTTTTCACGCTCGTTAACTAATCGAAACCGATCCTAAATTGTAGGTCTTGCCTATTTATAGTCGTCTCGTTTAAAGAAGATGAAAAACGAAATCCAAGAGGCGATTCTTCGTAATAATAATGTAAAAATAATAATGTAAAAATGTTTCTTTGATCAAACGGAATCATCGTATTCGACTAAAACAGGGAACAGGCGTCTTGAATTGTCACAAATGCGGTTTTTATACATGAAATAAACGACTTGAAATACTTTTGCTTCTTTTTTTACATTAAATAAAGTCGTGACGCGTCGTTTTTTGGAAATTTTAGATCTTGCGTGACGTGAGTTTGTTTAAAATATGCCATTCGTGTTAGTATCGTGCCTTTTTTTTAAATATTCATCACGCGCCCATCTCTAGTACCGTTTTACTCACTGGTAGGTCAGGTAATCAACGCCCAGCCAAAACGCTAAAAGCTGTGAACATAAAATTGGGACATAAGTTTCATTTAATGGCGTTTGTTAGCAATAAGAAGCAATTTTGAAAAAATCTAGCTCCTAGTGAGGGGAAAATGGGTGTCAAAGTTTGTATGAACAAGTCGCATTTTTCATTTCACTTTAACCAGGTTTTGGTTCGAACCAAAATTTACCAATGGATAAGGTTCAGAAATTAAAGGTTCAAGGTTTTTGTAATAAGGCTTTGGTTCAAACCTTGGTTCATCCGAAATTTTTTCCAAATTTGTAAAGAAGAGTAATTAAATTGTTTAAAATATACAAAAAATTACAGATTTTCTGAACTTTTGTTTACTTGAACATACGAGTTCAATTAATTTCAATTATATTTCATAAGTATTATTTCTTCGAGCAATTTTTGGTCTATACTACTTCTCTTATCAATAAAATGCCCGCTTAAATAAGACTTGTAACTTTTTTTGAGCCAAACCGAAATTTTTGTTTCGGAACAGGTTCTGGTTCAGCTATTTTTTTTTAAAAGAGGTTCGGGTTCAAGGTTCGGTTCACAGTAAATGAAAAGTCGGAATTTCGGGTTCGAACCAGTTCGGTTCAAAACCGGTTTTAACTCATTTCAGCGAATTTTGAAATTTTCTTATAATTTCTATCTAAAATTTGGTGTCCCAATCTTGTCTTTACGGATTATCGAAATATAGAAAAGAAGTTGTTAAAAATTTTTTAAAAACGAAAAACCCGAATCGTATCTAGTTTAAAACCTCTTTGCACCACTAAAAACGATTCAGTCCCCAATTATATGCCTTTTCCATATCTACCCACCTTTGCAAAATCATAGGCATATCTATAGATACACTTAAATGTGTTGGGATCGTTGAGTATGCTGCGCAGATAATCCAATTTCACAACCATTTTTGTTGTCGAATCACACTCTAATTCGGTGAGACCCTTTAACCATTCCTGTTGACTGAAAAAGCCCATCTGGGTGGCACCCATTTTGTAGGCCAACACCAGCATCACAATATTTTCGGGCTCAACGCCAATATCTTCACAGAATTTCTCCATACCATCGGGACCTTTAAAAAAAAGTACACACATTATTATCATCCATCTCTATTCTCATCAACTCGAATTGTATACTCACCCAGCGTTTCTGGTTCATCGGGTGTGGTATATTCCTGGAACCAGGTAAGACAACGCTTCTGACTGAAGCCATCCTCAGCTCTTATATGCCGTCTGCAAATGCAAAGTTATAGAAATTGGATGAAAAATTTTTTTACATATTTTGAACACACTCTGCCATGTCACTTGCTGATATGAATTTGAATTGATTGCAATTTTGATTTGTTTTTGTTTTTCTTTTTGGGAAATTTTGCAAAACGTTTTGTGGCCAGTTGTTGTTTTATTTTCTATTCTGTGTATTGGCTCCTAAAAATAGCTTTAGTAAACATGCACGGGGATGAGGCCAATGCCAAGAGCAACGAAATCGAGCGAAGCTAAGAGACATATGACTGAAAAGCGTGGCGGACTGCTGTATGATATTGCGGTTCTTTCAAAATTCTCAACTTAATCAAGGTTAAAAGGGAAACCATCAACATCAACAGGTTAGATTTAAAAAAAAAAAAAAACAAGAATGCTGAAATCGAGTAAAAAGTATCTAAACGTAGCTGGTTTACTAATTTGTGCGTTTTAAGTTGTGCGTCTTGGCAACTTTAAGTGTGCGATTCGACATTCCCATTACAAATTTTCGAACTTTGACTATAACCTTGTCTACAAGGTTTTTTCATTTTATCAATTTTTTAAGTACATTTGACATAGAAATCCAAATCAACAAATCAAAACTGGGCGCATTAGCATATTTTCTTTCTCGTTAAGATTCACGAAATGAAAATCCCTTTACGCACGATTCACAAAAGCCATTTTTAGAGCGCACGATAAAGCCTATTCCCTTTTATGATTTCGATCAAGTCATGCAGAATCGGAATTGGTAGATTTTCCGTTTCCGAAAGTTACTCCGTTTTAAAAGTTTTGCATTCGAGTCAGTGGATGAAAAGTAAATGGCAATTTTCAAGTTAACACAAATACTTTTCATCTATACATTTTTTTAACCAATTTAAATCCAACTAGGTACTAAAAAGTTGAGTATAAGATCTAATATAAGAACAATAATGTTCCTATATAAGAGCTTATTACCCAACTCTTTAGGTAAAAGTTTTTCTCTAAAAACTACAAATTTATGCAGGAATGCTCCACGAGAAGGCAAAGCTAACTTTCTCTAATACATATAGTCATCCGATTTTGACAAAATTTTGCAGAACTTTTTGAAAGTATTCATAAAAACAAAAAATATTGTCCTACTATATCCCGTTTTCTGACTGATCGGTCATATCATAAATAATATTTTGCAACTTCTTAAGGGGGGAGCCTGCTTTAGGAGGTGTAAAAGAGGCGCTTTTCTAGATTTTTTTGGGAGTGAATAAATTAATTGAGCTCTACAACATTTTTTGCGTGATTTAATATATATTTGAAGAATACAAAACATTTTTTTTAGTTGAAGTATTCCATAAAATTTGGGGGGGGGGCATGGAAGAAGTTTTCCAATGGCGGGAAAGATACAGGTCGCAATTCTTATCTGAGCCATAAAAGTCGAATAGAATTTTAATTATTATATTTTTTGATACAAATTATACTAGGTAACAGTCAAAAAGGCTACTGAAACTGATTTTTGATTATAAATATGGGTTACCAATAGTCGAAAGCATTTTTCTTAAGATTTTTCTGCTGTGACAATTTTGTACATATTTCGCCATAGCTTGACAGAGAACTGTTGTAGTGTTCTGTATGAAACCCTGCCTGAAGGCAGGCTTGGTCAAATGGGTATATCTCGTCCATTTATCCACATATATTAGCTAGTTTGACGCTCGATTGATGTATTACTACGATCAAAGATGAAAAACCACTATTTTTTTTAATTTAAAAAAAAAACTATGCTTTGAGCTAATTTACTCAAAAAACTATTTCCTTAAAATATAAATTGTCTGACTTATTTTTAGTCTTATTTATTGGCAGAAATTTTTTTTACAGCATTTTCAAATCGGAGTAGGGTAAAAAAAATAAAATATGTAAATTTTACGTTGTAAAACCACTAACAAATAAATGGCATAAATAAAATACGGTAAACTATCCGTAAAAAATCTGAAAAACTTGATTTTTTTATGTTTAGTTTTAAAGAATTATAAATAAAGAAAAATAAAAAAATAATTCCATATACTTTTTTAACATAATGCAGTTTGGAATTTTTTATAAGCATTGGAGCCATTTTTGGAGCATTATTTTCTTCAATGCAGCCTTTTTAACATTTTTTGGAGCATTTTAATTTTTTCAAGTGGCAACCGTAATTCCGACGAACTTTTGTACAACGAAGTCTTTTATATAAGAAATTTATTTCTAAAACAGTTTTTTATTACAAATTTTTTTATATAACGAGGTTTTTTATTTTGGTCCTCTTGAGATTTGTTAATAGTAAGTTCACCTGTATACCAATGTTATCGCCTAAAACGCCACGAAAATGAAAGCAAATGAAAATCGAATGCAAATCAGTTTCAGGAATCCCAATATTATGTGAAGGACCTTTAATATATTATATTCAGCAGGGTAATTTCAGTCGGACCGACTTTCTTATTTGTTTCAATTGAATTCGAATCTGCTAATTATATAGGGAATATGAAATATAATCTAATAGTGTTTTTTTATATATGTAACAGGGGTTTGCTGTTCAGGCAACTAGAGGTGACTAGAGTAATCAAGCTTATCAGGTAGTTAGTCAGTTGTGTGTATTAGTTAATCGTGATCGGACGTCATAAATAAAACTTTTTAAAGAAAAATACTATACAATAATTGTTAGAACACTATTTATCAAAGTTGTAAAATTCAGCAGAAGATTCTGTTGGCGTATAATAAATTCCTATAAATTTCGAAACTAGATTCATTAATTCTTAAAAAGTGGCAAACATTTTCGCTACTATACAATTCTTTTTAGAACACCTTTTATCAAAGCTCTAAAATTCTGAAGAAGGTTCAGTTCGAGTATTATAAGTACCAATAAATTTCAGACCTAGATTCCTTGATTCTTTGAAAGTGGAACCATTTTCCCTAAGCAAATTTATTGAAATCGGTTTTATTTAATTTTTCAAATCTTTGAAATAATTTGAAATTCCAAACTTTCGTTTTGAGCTTCAGTGTAAATATATATATGTATATAAATACAATATATATATATATCTCCTTGAAGGCGACTGCGCAGAATGAAAGTGAGAATGAATTCGTATATTGCAGGAGTGAGGAAGTAATCACAGTTCGTACAACATTCCTCTTACCAAGCAGGCCACAGTTGTGCGCAGTACCCAGAAGGCTAGACACACACATATCGTGTTTGTGTTCCCCCTAGAAATAATCAATTTGTGTAGAAGGCAAAAAGCTAGTTAAAAATGTTGGAATTGTTTAGGAATCTGCAGATTTTCAAGTGCCCATTCAAGGCAGCACTAGTTTATATGGCAATGTTGGCCATAATGGGTAAGTGGAAGAGGAGTAGGTAGAAGTAGAAGCTAAATGGGGGGGAAGCACAAAAAAAAATCAATACTAATGAGGACACACAGCAGGGACACAACTGATTCGACACACTGACTGAAAAATTGATAATTGTGCAACTTTTCTTCTTTTCTTTTTTGTTGTTCTTCTTGTTGTTTGCAGTGGCCAGCGCTCAGGGACTGCAATTGGGGGCTTTCACCACAAAGACGCCCAGGGTGAGCAAGTTTTCAACCAAGGCGCCCTCGGTAAGGAGACTCTACAATTTATATTTAAAAAAAAAACCTAAATTAAAATTATATTTATAGGCCTCCTCCATGAATCATGATGCCACCACTTCCATTTATCGTTTAAATGCCACCAATGACATTACCTGCATACTGATGCAAGTGGATGGACTTATAGGCATTAAATATCGCAATAAACTGAATGAAGATGTGGAGGCTGATTTGTATTTGCCCGATAATCCTCAGTTGCATGGCGAGTGTGTGGAATCCAATGTTGAAATAATGTCCATGGATTTTAAAGGTTTTCGCCTGACCATGACATTCAAAAAGGTGTGTATATATACATATATATATATATGAAGGTCAAGGGTTAACTTTTTTTTGTCTTATGTAGTCCTCCGGCGGTGAAGGCTGGTATATAAATCTCTTTGAATTGGCATATTCCTCTTCGAATCCACTATTCGAGCATCCCGATCGTCCAGACTTGAATGTCAGACTCACCTCACCGGTACATCAGCCCATGTTCTTTCCCACACCCGTGGGTAAGTCTTATGTGTGTGATAAGGAGCAAACTGTGGTGATGTATGCACCCGCGGATTCAGGGGATCAGAGTGGACATATAGCTCGTCTTTATTTGCGTGATTTGCATATGCAAAGTTTTATGTTTAAGGAGACTGGAAAATGGGGTCCCTCCTTTCATTGCAGTGCCACGGGTTCATATCGTGATGAGACAGCGCCTTTGGCTGTGGGCACAGCCCTGGCCATAGCGGTGCTATTGACCATTTCGGGCTATGGAGGTTGGAGGTGAGTTTCAAAGTCTAAAAATATGTCATAATTTGCCACTTTTTTCCGCCTCCCCCTCCTCAGGTACTTCAAAGTCAAGAAAGTGCAATATGGTTCCATGGAGTAATACGGCCCCCCCCCCCTATTTCTCCCTCTGTAGCTACACTTATTTGATCATATCTTTGTCTACATATCTCTCTCACACATATGTTTGTTGGATTTCCTTTAAATCCCCCAATTTTTAACCCTATAGATTAAATATGTACCAGAGATTATTGAAAGCAACTTAAGAAACAATTGTATGAGAATTGCAAAATGTCTTCCATATCGTTAATGTGTAAAACAAATGATAGCAAAAACCACATATACATATACATATATATATATATATACAAATACATATATATCTAATTAATTATCATATATATCAAAAAAAGAAACTATTATACCACACACAAAACTTATTGTTATGCCGCTCCTCTTTTATATCGAAATCAAATGTTACTGTTATGAAATGCCAATTCTTTATCCATTCTTTATAAATCAGAATTCAAAAAATCTGCACCTTTTATTGGATTAAGTCTCACCGTACTACACACACACACACACAAATACTTTCGAAACATAATATGTGTATATGTACCTACTATTCTATTTAAGGGAATATATTTAACTAAAACAAAAAACCACTGTTTGCCAATATTAAGACACAAACCCATCAAAAATAGATCATATCATAAAAGCATTCAGTGAATATCAGAATGCTTGCCAAGATTATCCTTGAATAAATGCAGTTATCAGAAAAGAGAAACAATCGTTTTGTTTATTTTGACGAAAAACTATTGGATGAGAGGGACGAAAAAGCCATCCGAGAAGGTAATATCAACGTGAACCGCATTAATTTGGAACCTGAATTAATAATATGCCAATTTTATGTCCAAAGAATTTAACCCTTCTCTATCATGAAAAAAATATAGAACACAAAATAAAAATATAAGAATTCGTCTAACTTATCACAGTTATAAGACGCATTCTAAAAATCAAAGACTGTTCGGGTTCCCTTTTTTGTTCCAAATAAAATGTAAAAACTAAATTAGAAATAAGTCAATAAAATAACTTGCTCAACTTTACATGAGGACGAGAAAATGGGCTCAATTATTGCTTTTTCGATGTTCGGATTGAACGCGACAAAAGACGCAATATTAAAGAGGCAACCAATTCAAAAGCGTCTTGTTCCCAGCTTTCCGCAATTTTAAGGAAAAAAGTGTCTACCATGACTGTTTGCCGCACTTTAAATCAATTTCACAAATAGAGAAACTTTGGAGGCATTTAACAAGTTCGGATCGGTTGAGTAGCAGTTTACCAGCTTAAGGAAGAACAGTACTGACTGCATTCGAGGTCTAGAGAATTGTGTGTTACCTTTTTAAAGTGAAAATAGGGAAAAGAGTCATGTTTTCATGCAGGATAACGTCCGAACTGGACAGCCTGCTCACCGGATCTTAGCCCGATAAAAAATATTTGTGGCATACTGGGAAGCATATATAAGACAAAATTTTGATAAAATGGAAGCAGAATTATTCGTGAAACTGCCAGATACCATCAGAACATCTAAATTACATTGTTTTAATAGCTACAGCAATATGTATATATTTTGTAAAGCTGTATTTTCACTTGTATTACTTCTTATCAGAGGTCGAAAATATCTGTCTCCACTTTGAAGGGTTGTAAAAATAAATGTTATTCTGAAACACTTTGAAATAACTCACACAACTAAGAGAGTGAGTTATTTTTTAAATGTAAGTGTTTCTCTCAATGAGAAACATATATTTTTTATTCTTTTCTATTTATGTCACTCAAGAACACTTATAATTGTGAGAAAACAAATAAGTGTTCATTATCAACAAAAACAGTGTGAGTTAATGCTTCTGTATTTTTGTGTTCGTTCATACGGACAGACAGACAGACGGACAGACGGACATGGCTATATCGACTCGGCTGTTGATGCTGATCAATAATATATATAGTTTATAGGGTCGGAGATGCTTCCTTCAGGCTGTTACATACATTTGCACAAACCCAATATATGTACTCTGTGTACCTTCGGTACAGAGTATAAAAATATATATTTATGAATTTAATATTAAGTAACAGCAGTTTATTATTATATATAAACCATTGTCCAATCATATCCACAAAGGAAATCGTAACATAACTTGAAAACAAAAATCCATACACATACTTTCTTTTTGTTATACTATTACTTTCAAAAACACTTTGACAGATTTAACTGTCCAAATTTGCTCCTAAAATATTTTGCTCTCAACAAAAACTCTCAACACGAAACAAAAGAAACAGATGATTGTTTATATTTTAGTGTTTCTCTCAGTGAGAAACACATTGAAAATAAATGGAGTGAGTTATTTTGTACCTCTGCTTCTTATATGAGATGACTGAAAAAAAATAAAAATTTCTCAGGTAATTGTGAGTTAGCTGTCAAAAAACTCATGTAAGAAACTCATTTGGAAGCTTAGACAGTCTTGTACACTAAAATTTAACATATTTTGACTTCTCAGATTGACTATTAGGCTGAGTTCACATGGATGTACGCGTGAGACATGATAATCTAGTAAGCCTTCATGTTGTATGACAAGCTATTCACAATGAAAACAAGACAAGATAAGGGACTACCTAGATTGTCAAGTCCCACGTGTGAACCCAGCCATGGTATAATAATATAAGGTAGAGTTATCACAAACTGACCTCACCTTATATAATTCCACCATGATCTGAGCTACTTCCATTAGAAACTCACATAAGAACTCGGACAAGTGAAAATACAGCTTAAAGGCCTATTCTCAGATGACATAAAAATTATTTTCGGTACAATACTTCTCCTACACTTTCGTAGAACTTTGAAAGCTGAATGCATTTGAATTTTTGAATAGCTGTCTTATTTTTATAAAGTATTGTGCAGGAAATCAAATTTATGTCATCTGAGAATAGGCCATTAGATCTATATACTTTTTCTTAAAAGATAATTCAATAATTTTTATAACGACCTTACTATAGCGATGCTACTCGAGATAATACATAATCAATTTTACTTTTTAAGTTTGTGAACTTTGGTCATTTGTACTCATTTTGTATTGACCTTAATTTTGCTTAAAAAAGTTTTAAAAGAACTGTTAAAAAAATTGACTTAACTTTGGGTTTGACAAGTGTAAACCAGTCATTGGCGAACATACCTTTGACTTTAAACGACTTGAAAGAGAACATTGTCAAAATGGAACAATGCCTCCTTCCAATCAATGGCGTCTCAGCATGACCATTTGGCTGACCAAGCCAAAAGACGTTTTTTATATGGAAGCTGTACGATATATATTTATCCGATTTTGCTTAAACTCTGCATAATAATGATGAATTTTGAATTATAAATTCATCTTGGGATGTCCCAAAGATTTTAAAATATTTCTGACCTGCCTAAGGAAGCATTTCAATTTGGGTAATTCTTTGAGGGACTGACACAACCTTCTAAACCTTGAAAGGAAAGGCCTGTGAGCAATTATATGGTAAATAAGAGGTCCTAACACAACATCTCAATCATGTATATAAAAACGTTTAAATAGAGCACTTGCTTGTTACTCTCATGCAAATCTTGTACTTCAAATGAATAAAATAGAAAAACTTTCTCTGAATGATCTACTTTAAAAAAATGTTCACACAGAGTAAAGTCTTCTCCTTTTATTTTCTTCTACTCTATCGGGTATGGCCTCTTAGGCTAGTTAAAGCCTGAGTTTAAGGGTTAATACACACCCTTTTTCTAGCTATCTAACAACTGGTGTGCTTCGAAAACATAACCCCGGTTCAGTGGGAATGTCTAGATAATAGGGAGTCAACCCCCATTAAAGTTCTTTATAGAAAACTACACAAACTTTCAAATGAACCAAAATATTCAAATACTTATCAAAAGTTCATTCAAAATAAATTTTTAAAATTTTCATTGCCTGCTTTTGGGGGTCACTAATTAATTTTTGCCAATTAGACGGACAATAGGCGCTGCTCCTCTTGAACGATTTGAATCTTCACTCACCTGCTGCTCTGCTGTGTTGGTATATTGGTATAGCTGGTGCGGGCTCTTTTTGATTGACCGTCCATGTTGTCACCTATTTCTGGAGCTCGACGTTTTCCCCGTGGCATGACTTAAGTGTGATGTGTGTGTGTGCTGGTCTGCTTATGCGTGTGTCGGCGGCTTCTTATTCAATACAATTTTGGTTTTTTTTGTTGTGGCTGCTGACAGACGACAATAAACGAAACATATGTATGTATATGTAGGTAAGTTCTGGTGTATATAAGGTTAACACTCACCTGCAGTTGTTCAGTGCAGAATAGTTTATTTTACAAAAATGGCTGACTGGAAAAATATATACATATATCAGAAGTGAAGGCAAATCCAAATCGTTATGATATTTGATAGCAATGTCTTAGGCCTACTAGGTGGAGATCTTAAAATTTGTCAGCTGAGTAGTGCGGCAGCAGCAACCACCCAACTTGGCGAAATGATTTTTCCCCCAAGAAGAAGTTTCACGGGATGCACAGGATATTTATACACACACACACACGAGTGTGTTTGTGTGCATTCGCGTAGTACAACAATAACAACAAGAAGCGATAGCTACATATACATATATGTATGTATGTATGGCTGAAAGTTGTACTACTTGTGTGTATGTTTGTCCCGTATGAAATACCGGCTGCTGGCCAGGACTTTGTATGTAGTTGGTTACGGCCTTTGGCACTTGATTTTGGGTTGGAGCCGCAGCAGCTGATATCGTTTCGTTTCCAATTCACTATTGTTTATGTTAACTTAACATTTGTATGTTAATAACAGACTGGCCTGCGCGTGCTTGGTTTTTTTTACGTCGCCTGGCACCGAAAACTTATTTACCGTTGCCGTTACCCGCCGTTAACTCTAGTATTTGTATATGCTTTTTGTTGTTCTCTTCACTTTGTTTCGTACGCTGCTTGTTGCAGCTGCTTAAATGCCGTAATATTTACCATATTTTGTTTAAATAAAAAAAAAACAACTTGTAATTTCTTGACGCAGTGTGACCATAACTGACAAGCGGCTAAATACTAGTGATGTGAAACAATCGAGTCACTGTCGTTACTATGGATGGAGAGTTTTGTGGTGGCAACTATCGAGGGTATTCCGATAGTTTTTAAAAGTTAAATAATGTTTTTGTTTTTTTAAAAAGATTTTTAACATTTAATAATACCACTATGCAGTAACAATAATTTACATAAATCAAATAAAGGAAATTTATAGAATCTTCTAGAATCTACAAAATTTTAGAATAAGATACGGAAGCTAAATTCTTTTCTAAACATTCTGGTTAGAGTTTTAAGGATCTGATTTTTCGCGTTTTGAGCATCTATCTTGACTTGAGAGAGAATTTCACGCTTAAAATTTCAACCCCAAATATAGAAAGTCATATTGTGGGATGATTGGCACCTCGACCAGCACAAATATTCGTGTTTTGTGATATAATTCTGCTATGAAATTTGGAGTTACTTCTACCTTTTTAGGGTATAGCATAAGTATTGTCTTTAAAAATGAGTTTTGACAGAGTTTTCGAGTATTTTGTTAGTTTGCGGCAACCTCAGAAGCCTGTTTGAGCGGATATAGGGACTTTAAAGAATCCAATAAAAGTTACAGCTCTTCCCAGGTCAGGAAATTACATGACTTTTTTAGAAATCAACTTTTTGGATCACCCTTCTTGAAATTCAAGGTAAAGAAAATTTATTTTCAATTTTTGTTTATTATTTTTTTACGTTTTTTAATAGAGATATTGATTTTTGAAGTTCTCCTATTTAAATATTTAATAAATCGGTAAATAAAATAAGGTGCCCATTGTAATAACATGATCTACTCTGTTGCATTCAAAAAATGTACCGCTTGCCGCCAACCTTAACAGAGCTGTTAAGACAATAAGAACTATCGATATGCGTTGGCCATCTCTAGGCTAGCCGCACAGCTGATTACTTAAGTGGGTGGCAAAAAATCAATTTTTCGTGCAATTGTTGTCTACGCGCATCATGGCCCTTCAGTTGGACAAAGAATAGCAGCAGCAGCAAATAACTTTAACCTCAGTATTAGGCCACCATGCCAAACAGTTATCTATTCGCCACAAGCAGTGAGGGTCGTGTCTACACACTTTCCACCGCTTCGGCAGCTTGGCGAGAATTTCCCTATCTGGGACTGGAGTTTAAGAAAATATGCGCTGTACAGAATTATATGTGGGCCATTGGCGGCGATCGTCAGGTGTATGTGCATGTGCATGGCTTAGATGTGCCCATACGGGTAAAAGAGGAATCCTACGAGAATGAACGCTGGCTACCCATTGAGGGTTTCGCCAAGACGCTGCTGCCCACAGATCGCTATAAATACTCCTCTGCTGATGGCAGTGTGGAGCGTAGCGTGGACAAAATACGTTTGCCCTCTATGGCCTGGCAATGGGATGGTGATTGGCATTTGGATCTAGAATTGGATGGTCAACAGTTGGCCGAAGATGGTTGGATGTATGCATTGGATTTTCCAGCTTCCTATTCGGTAAAGAAATCATGGAATTCGTATGTGAGACGCCGTAAATGGATACGCTTTCGACGGTATGCGGCTCTTAATAGCTGGTGTGCGGTGGCACCGCTGCATAAGGATCCCACACAGGAACCGTTCATAGATGTGGCCATTGGTGGAACCAATGTACCAAATGCGGTGGCGGGTACTCTATGTGTTTGGGCCATTACCGCACACGGTCGTGCCATGTTTCGGACGGGTGTGTCGAGTATCTCACCAGAGGGATTACGTTGGACTGCAATCAATACGCCCACGGGCAGTGAATTGTCACAGATCAGTGTGGGACCCACTGGCCTGGTCTGGGCTGTGTTGTACAATGGACGTGTAATTGTGCGCACTGGCGTGACCAGGGATAATTTATCGGGTGAAGCTTGGCTGGATGTTAAGTCACCGGGATCGCGTATTGTGCATGTATCAGTGGGCACAGATGCGGTATGGTGTGTGACCAGTGATCATCATGCCTGGTTTAGACGCGGCATTAAAGGTGAGGCGGCGGGCATAAGCGAAGACTCGGCCATAGGCAAGGGCTGGGTGGAAATGGTGGGCAATGTGTCCATGCTCTCCGTGGCGCCCAATGATCAGGTGAGTTATATTTAAAGACCAAGTCAACTATTTCACATGATTTTCTTTTAGGTTTTTGCCGTGGGCGCCGCAGATCGTGCCCTCTACTATCGTTCCGGCGTTACCGCTGCCGATCCCACTGGCAAAAAGTGGCGTCAATTGCAGTGTCCCATGCAAATAAGTCGCACCTCCAGTTCCTTATCAATTGTCTCACGTAAAAGTGGCGGCAGTAGCTCCACACCCGGCTCCAAGCATCAAAGTTTCTCTAATCTCTACTCCAAAGAGAAGGAAAAGGGCGTGGTGGAAACTTGCGCCTATATAGAGACTGTCTTGACAAGTCCTCCTCCCAGTGTGGGTTCTTCCTCCAGCAATGGCGTGGGACGCTTAAAGAATGAACGCTGGAAGTTAAGCGCCGATTCGCCACCCACTATAGGCAGTTTGAATCTAAATGATCGTCATAAGCAGCGTACCGCCGCCTTGCGTGACACCAGTGGTCATGCCTCCAGTGCACCCGCTGCTGATGTGGCCGAAATCACAGGAAAATTTGAAACACAATTGAAAAATCCACGCGCCTGGTCACCTGTACGTAGTGTGGGTTCTGTCGTGGGCACCGAGGCACATCCCGAAAGTGATTCAACTGTCTTCGAATCGGATTCCCAGCATCATGGCTCGGATGTGTTTTTGGGCGAGGATGATGATCATACGGGTTCGCAATTTTGGACAGAATGCGGCATACTCTGGAGCTGTGTGGCCACTGGAGCTGTGTGTGTTGATTCCACTAATATGCCCAATTGGTTTAATGAACAATCGGGCGGACAGCAGGACAACAAAGTGGATGTGAATGCCAACTGGCGTAAGGATATTTTAAGCAAGTTGCATACCCGCCAACAAAAGCTGGCCAAGCTGCAACAGGTGGCCAAATTCGAAAAGGCGGTGGAATTGACTTCATGGATCAAGTCATCGGATGCACGCTATCAGCGACCAGGCGGCGATTATGAGGATTGTATTATTGAGCTGGAATGGGTCAGTGCCAGTGCTGGCGATGGCGATTCGGGTACCTTTACCGTGCTTAGTCCCGATGGTGCAGCTACCAAAATACAGTTTCCCCTGTCGGACATCACTTGCGTGCAGTGTTGCAGTGAGGCTGGTGCACCACGTCTGGCCATACATGCTCCACATTTGCCCGTCAATTGTACGCCCGTGAAATTGCAATTTCCCAGCGATGCAGAAATGGAGGATTGGCTGTCACATTTGTCCTCGGTGTGCAGTCAAATTAATACACTGATGGGCAAACCGGCAAGCAATGCAATTTGGTTGACCAACGATTTGGGTGAAGTGTTTGTCTTTGATGCGGCCAATATGAAGGCACAGCAAATGGATAAGAGCAAGCCAGGTGCAGGCTATGTGGAGCGTATGGATGTGTCCACCTGCGAGACGCCCTATTATAATACGCTTTACAATGGGTGAGTAGAAAAAAGGAAGAGACCAAACCAGACAGCAGAAAATTTCAGGCAAATAGAAGGTGAAAAGAATGAAGCGAAAAGTATAGACAGAAGCAGGGATTAATCCCGAAACGAATATAGGTTCCGGTACCGGTTCCGGTACGTACCGAAATGTGAATTTCGGTTAAAGGTTATATTTCGGTTTTCAGTTTATTTCGGTTTTCGGTTCCGATACGGTACCCAGATTTTTATTTCGGTATACCGGTACGTACCGGTACCAGTATAATTTTTTTTAGTATTCAAAAATTTAAATTATTTCAAGATATCCAAAAAAATTATGGATAGTAATAGAACTACAAACGGGTCCTAAGAATATCCCTTATAAAAAACTTTTTTTTTTAAATATACCGATTTCTAGCCTTTTTTATAATTGGACGAACAATTTCGTTAAACATATTCAGGCTTTCAGTGGTATTCCTACAACCTATAATTAAGGAATTCTTTATTCTTATGTCGCCCTAAAATCTGAGACCATTAGTGGTTTGGATAGATTCGAAACTATACTATAAGACTACGGTCCAAAATAGCCCATAAGAGGCTGGCAAAATATTCAAATCAGCTCTAAAAATCACAAAAACTGTTTAAAACATAAAATCTGCCTTAGCTTAACCTGTCATAAAATTTTCCGAAATATTAAACCAGATTTTTTTTAAAGAGCGAAATTTCAAAAAAATCCTGAAATTTTATTTCTAAAATTTATATTTTCAAGCAAGCATTTTTCTGAGACTTTTAAATCCTTTTATTTAGCAAATAAACGTTTTAATACTTTTTAGACATTTTTTTCTATATCTTATCTAAAAAAGAAATTTTACCAGTTGAATATTTTAACTAGAAACCGAAACAGTACCGGTATAAGCGTTTCGGTATGGTTCCGGTTTTTTCGGTTCCTATTATAACGGTTAACGGTTTTCGGTACTCAAAAAAATGTAACATCGGTTCCGGTTTCGATACCGGTACGTGGCTTGAAACGGTTTTTTTTTCGGTTAACGGTTCCGGTTCCGGTAACGGTATTATTCCCTGGACAGAAGAAGACGAGCAACTAGATAAGATGGAAGGGGAGACTTTTAAATTTTAAAGAAAAGATCAGAGTCTTGATTTATTGTAAGTGGCATTTCCCAATAAATATTTTTCCTTCATGGGCTTGAGCCAAGTCATTAAACTAAATGAGAAACAAACTCAGAACCAAAACTGTCCCAGTACAAAGTTTTGTTTCTTTTAGTTCCATTTTTGACCTGTTTTCAGGAATTAAGTAACTTCAAATTTAAGAAATTTTTTTTTTTTATTCCTAATTTAATTCGAGGATACTTTGTGGTCAGCAAGTACTTTCATATCCATTTATTTTCCCTATTAAAAATCAGTATCTTTTGTGTTTGTGTTATCGCTGTCCACCACTTAAACCTACATTTAATATCATAATCCCTATTGGTTTTACTTTAGAATGCCCTGCGGCACCGAATTGGAGATAACGGGTTGTGTCTACGATGATGCGGATCAAATACGTTTCGATTTGCAGTGCCACTCGACAGTTAAAGTGCTGCCTCATCGTGTGGAGAAGCAACGGGTGATTGCCATGCATTTGAATCCGCGTTTCAATGAGCGAACAACGGTACTCAATTCCATGAAAGAGTCCGAGTGGTTGGAGGAGATACGCAATGATTGCATGGCATTTGCACCAGGAGCTACATTTACATTGAAAATCAAGTAAGTTGATGGACATACAGTCATTTATATATATTAAGCATAATACGTGGAACGTGAAACGTTATCTATGGTAAATTCTAAGAAAACTTTCTTAAGAAACCTTATTCACTTATATTTTTCAAATCTAAGTGAATATAAAGAAAATGAATGAATATTCAGACGGTGATCGTTGTAGACACAAGCATAGATATTTTAAAAGCGGCCTAAAAGTGGGCAACAGTAATTTTCCTAACAACCACCTAGATTTGAAAAATATGAAGATGAGAAATCGTCCCATAGTCCTCACCAATCGACTTTTTGAGGGATCTCTATTTTCATATAAAAGAGTTCTCGACACAGTCTAAATGGGAACTCTCTCTTACCTCGTGTATACACACAAAATGTATTATGATAAATGCCCTAGAAAGTATGCTATGCCCATGAATAGGAATAATTGAAGAACATTTTTCTTTTAAATTTTTGATTGATTTTCTTTACGCCGCATTATCCTGCTGAAAGTTGGCACCTGTATCTCCAATCGCTTTAAAGACTCTTCCAATAAGTTTGTATAACCTCTCGAATGCATGCGACCTGTAATCCTGCAAAACATTAATGACTGATTCGAAAATACGAAAAAAAGTTCGGTGAACGAATCGAAAATACTATTAATCATGTTAAAAACAGAGTTCCATCTTGAGGGAGAGGGGAAGTTTAATTCTGTGACGTAAAAATCGAGACCCGAGTATTTAACCCAAAATCAAAAAACGCGTTTCAAACTTTTTCGGATCTTTTTAGAAAACCAAGTTTGAAGAAAAGATCGAAAAATTTCCCACAAACTTTTCTGGCAAAGTAAGAATTGGGGCAGTCGAAGCTGTCAAAACTTCATACCCTAGCTGTGGTATTAACTTTTTTGAAAATTCTACTTTGCTATGTTCCGATTGATCTGATGCAGGGTTGATTTGTGGATTATTTCAAAGCGATTAATCATGTTGTCAGATAAGATGAAATACAACTTTACGAAGCAAATTGCATCTTATTTGAATATGCTTCAAAACGAAATCAAAGAGAGCTTCGTGAAGCAAACTGCATCGTGTAAACACGGATTAACTAACTCAATACTCAGTGTAACTCGGGTCCTAAAATTGATATTCATAATATTCTTTTACAAAATTCGAAAGAATTTTTGATACCGTTCTATGAGAGTGTTCTACCAAACGTTTTCGACCCAAAAACGACCCAATTTCCATACGTTTTGGGTTGTTTTTGGGTCGAAAGCAATTTGTGGAACACCTATATAAAAGCTACTTTTGATCAATAACCAACTTCATACTACCAATCTTCACACCGAATTTTAAGTCCAGGACTTCAATAATTTTCTGAGATAAGGCTCGGAACCAGTTCAGACTGGAACCAAAAAAATGTTAAACAAAGAAAATATCTGAATCTAACCTACACATCAATATTCAAGCTCTTTGCTTAATTAGTAATTGAGATATGACTCGGAACCACTTGAGAACCGGGAAATGCCCGAAAAACTTGGAGTAGAATTTGATTTTATTTTTTACTCGATCGTCTTAAAATTCGGTTTGTAAGCAAAGTATGCGAAAAAATTGGATACGTGTTTTTAGATTTAGAAAAATCTGTCCACAAGGGAAATTACGGTAAAATGTTGTATAAGAATAGTTATTTTTTATCCAATCGAAAGGGAGAAAATCTGCCCAAGGGGGAACTCCCGGAAAATGTTGTATGAGAGTAGTTATTTTTTATCCGATCGACTTGAAACCCGGAATTTATGTTTTTTAATAGTGAAACATCTGCAAACAAGGAAAATTAGGCGGAAAATTTTGTATATTATTTATCTTGAGAATCTTTGACTTCAATTTAAAATTTATATTTTAAAAAAATTATAAATATTTTCTCTTAAAAAAATCGAGAAAAAAAAAATTTTAAGGTAATTTTTTTCCCTTTTCAATAAAAAATAAAATTGTTTTATTCTCTTCTAATTGCCAGAGCTCTTCCGCGTCATTATCAGATTGTGGTAAATAATTCCGCCTATGCGGATTACAAATATCGCATAGATCCCGAGAGTGTGTGCCGCCTCTATGTGAGTGGGCGTGTCAAGCTGTTTAATGTTCTCTATCGCTGTCCCACGCTCATTGTGTCCATGCAGCAGATGCACTGGCGTCAAATGGGCGGCCATGTGAAGAGGGTCTATAATAGCGGCGTGGATGTCATCTGGGGCATATCTTGCGATAACACGGCCTGGGTCTATAACGGCGGTTGGGGTGGCATGTTTCTTAAGGGCCTGGAAGGTACGGGCAAAATTAATGCCATGATAGATACGCACACCTATTATGTGTACGAGAATCAACGTTGGAATCCCATTAGCGGTTTTACGGCCAAAAGTTTGCCCACTGATCGGCATATGTGGAGCGATGCCACTGGAAGGCAGAAACGTAGCAAGGAGCACACCAAATTGCTGTCCACACATTGCGAATGGATCTCAGATTGGGTCATTGATTACCAAATACCCGGTGGGGCGGATAAGGAGGGCTGGCAGTATGCAATAGATTTTCCAGCTGCCTATCATGCCCACAAAAAGCTCACCGATTGTGTGCGTCGACGACGTTGGATGAAAAGATGTCGCCTGAGCAGCAGTGGACCCTGGCAGGAGTTGAGTCAATCGAAAATATTGGATGCCTCGCTTCAAGTGCTAGACGATGAGGTGGATAGCGTTTGTAATGTGGAGGATGCACCGGTGGCCGCTTGGGCCATAGCCTCTAATGGTGATGTTTTAATGCGGCATGGTGTAAGCACTTTAAATCCACGCGGTGAGGCCTGGGAGCATATAACCAGCGATCAGCCATTGATAGGAATAAGTGTGGGTCCAACGGGTCAGGTGTGGACAGTGGCACGCAATGGCATGGTTTACTATCGCTATGGCATTAACAGGCAAAATCCCTGTGGTGATGCCTGGCAACAGGTGGAGGCACCGGCGGGTGTGACCTTCAAGGCCATCAGTGTGGGACGATTAGGCATCTGGGCCTTGGATAATCAACATCGACTGGCTGTACGCAAAGAAATAACACGCACCTTTCCCGAGGGCTCACATTGGCAAATATTACCAAATGCGGCGAATGTGCCACCGCATACGGATACACACTGTGGCTTCCGTTCGGTATCGGTGGGTGAGGAAGTGTGGGCAGTCTCATTGAATGGCATCATTTGCAGACGTTGTGGCATTACCAAAGATAATCCTGCTGGCGCCGGCTGGAATCTGGGCATAGCGGTAGGTCATGGAATTTTTTGTATGTTTGAACATTGATTGACTTTTTATTTTTCTTGCAGGGTCAGTGGCAACATGTATCCGTGGAGGGTTATATGTAAGAGGCTTTTTGTGTATTTGTATTTAGGCATTTAGTTATGACTGCAGCTGTTTCTTTGTTTAATTATTTATTTTGCTTATGTGATTTAGTCTATATGTATTAGGCGAGGACTTACACCTTGAAGCAAACTTTTAGGGGAATTCTTTCAGTATAGAAATACATTGAAATCTCTTGCCCACTAAGAAAACTTCATGAAGTTTGCTTCAACATGTAAATCCCGTCTAAGTTATTTAATGTATTTTTTGGTCAAAAACTCCATTCTAGTGTTGGGTGGTATATGAGTGAGTGAACAAAAAAGAGTTGATCTCTAAGCTGATCAAATGTACTTGTTTTCCTTCAATTGCTTTTTGTTTGTTCAGTTTTTCTTTCCCGATTTGAGTAAGTTGAGGTACACTTCTTCATTCCTAATTTCATGCACAAATAAGATTTGTCTTAATGTACGATCGTGTCCTGTTCTTTGTATTTGTTTAACATTCATTCCATATGTATTTAAGTAATTAAGTATTTAAGTAATCAAATTATATACCCAATTACTTTCTAATCAAAATTTGGTATACTAGAAGGGACATTTCATGTCTCCATTTTGTTTACCAAATCAAATTCCATTTCATTACCTTGTATACTTAAAAAATTGTATTGTATATTGTAATTGTATGTATGTCTGAGTATTGCCATTTATTCAACTTATACTTATTCGCTTTAAGTACATTGTTTTTAAGCCAAATTCTATTTTCTTCCATTTTGGCATTCCTGAACAAAAAAATAATGTTAAAATGACTATTTTGAATATATATTGCTGATATACATTAAAAAAAAATATTTATTCTCTCGAAACGGATATTTCTGATTTAATTTATGCAAGAAACAGCAGAAGTAATGATTTCTTCACCCTTTACACTTTGTCTATACGGAGCTGACAAGTAATGTTGCGTTTAACAGCACATAAATGGAACCTATGTTAATAGACTGTGGACGTCATTTTACTTTGAACAGCTGATGAAACATTGTTTCAAACTTGACTTGACACCATCAGCAAATAGATGATATTAAACGTTTTGACAAGGGATTGAAACCCTTTATCAAAATATAAAAAATTCAAAAATTTTACTAAATTAAAATGCGCAACCAAATATAAAAAGTCGTAGCAAAATTCGATGTTGAAATTCAATATAATTGAAAAACACCACGAAGTTCAATATTCGGCGTAATATCTTTAGACTTACTCTCTATTTTGACGTTTCACATGTCGAAGAAAGCAAAATGACTTATTTAAAAAAAAACAACCAAAGAAAAACATATACTTCTTTTAAGGGGGACTTCTTCCTTGAACAGGGTTTTATGAGTGTTTTTGAAAAAAAAATTCTGGTGAGAAAACTATAAGAGCTTTTTCAATTTAGTTTTTTTTATTTTTTTAAATTCAAAAATAAGAAAAAAGTTTGAAATTCGAGGGCTGTTCAACAAGTTAGCGGCCTGCTAATTAAGGTCTCTAAAAAAAGCCATGATTCCGGGACTTCAGGTTATCTGAAATGAACAAGGTAAATAAGGTTATGATCAGAATTGATGTAATTCTGGCCCGTGCCTCAATCCATTTTTTTTTTTTTTTTTTTTTTGAAAGTAGAGATGGGTGCGTGGTGGGAATTTTCGGGATTCCCGCGGGTCCCGAAAAAATCTTCGGGATCGATACAGGGTTTGAATTCAAATTTTGATCTCGGGATCGGGACGGGTCGGGACAGAATAGGGTTGGGACCGTGGCGATATTGATTCTAGATCCCGAAAGTTTTCGAATACCAATTTTTTCTTTGGGTCTCTGTTTTTTCGGATCCCGTTTTTTTTAATGTCCCAAGTTCGATCTCCGGGGCCTAAAAAAAATCCAAAATGAATTCAATCTGCTTGCAAGTATAGGGAGTTTATGTTCCATACATTTTAAACCTCTAACTTTAACCATTTCTGAGATCTGTTTGTTCATACGGGCAGAAGGGCAAGGCTATATCGAATCGGCTGTTGATGATCAATAATAGTGCGAGTTGTCGTTTAAAGCGCGAGTTAACTTTCCTGAACAGTATTCTTTTTGCTGTTGTAAAAGTCAGTTTTATCTTATAAACATATTTACTAAGTTGATTGCCTTTGATGATCACTTTTTTTTAAGTTCTCCATTGTATTTCTGAGTGGTTGAAAATCTTCGGTAATTTCCAAGTATCATATTTTGATGTTGATGTGTTTGATTTAAGAAGTTGATTGAGATGGTGTTGATTTTTTTCTTATAATTTTATTAGGAACTATTTCGTGACGTCTTTTAAAATAAAATGTTTATATTCAAACAACTAAATGAGTACTTTCACTTACAACACATACTTGGCCTTAATATAAAGTTAATAAAATTGGAAGTATTACATATTAAATACTACACTATATATATCAGCTTAAAATGTATAACCGTTATTCAATATTGTTCGGCTTTAAAGTCGTAAATAACATTAAGTAGTTTTTTGCGTAAAACTATTTGGGATACAATATTTGGTAAGGATAGAATTTCGGCTTTGACCAATTCACAAAATGCATCAATTTCTTTGCTGCTGCTGCTGCCACAAGTAGCAGGCATAGCCAACTGAGTATTGGTGGCACCAGATTCACACTCGGATTTCTGATAAGGCATAGTTTTTAACATTTTAGGTGGTGGTGGTGATGTTTCTGCTTGGTAGTAAATGGCTTCAGAGCCCTCGTTCTCGAAAGGTATCTGAAAAAAAAGAATATTTGTTAAGAGTTGATTTCAACTTCATATGCAAAATAACCACATTCGCCTCTGTTACTGCCACAAAATTTAAGTCAAATTCCTCTTTATCCTTCACGTCTAATACTTCAGAGTTTTCTTTGAATTGTTCTTCCAAGGCGTCTACATCTTCGACTTGCTGTAACCAAATGGATGTGTTTTTAAGTACTTTTAACTACGGGAAAGTTTACCTCTTCATCCTCTAGTGAATATTCTGACTGTACACTGTGTGATGCGGATTCCTCTTGCAGTTGATGCGAACCAATTCTGATTTTAAGATAGGGACGCAAAAATTCCATATGCTCATACCAATAGGGTATAGAATCTGTATCACGTTTATCGCCCAGTCGACGTTTTTTCAATTCTTCTTGGTATTGAGTGCGTAGATTACGCATCTTTTGACAGACATGATACGAATTTAGATGTAGAAAATTATGACATAGCGCTGCCGTAAGCTGATCCAAAGATTTTTGACGAGCATTTCTATTCTTATAGTGAACCTGTAAAATATACAGAGAAAAAGTATAATTATTTTTCGAAATTTTCTTTGGAAATGCAAGAGATTAAGTAAAATCTGAATAGAAAAGACTTTTGAATATGTTGCCAAGATCTTTCGAACATTTAGTCGGGTATATACCTATATATACCCTATATATGAACTTATATAAGTAAAGTTGAAATTATTATAATCTTGAGTCGGAACGGGAATCTATGGTGACCCGAAACTTAATTCAAAATTTAAGTTTAGAATCGGGAAATGATTTTAAAGACCAAGGAACGGGTCGAAATTAATTCCTGATCCTAAGAATAATGGCTGGAGCATTTCTTTATAAATAATTCCAACTTTTTCCAATAATTTTCTCTAAAAAGAAAACCATTCCCAAGACCACAATTTTGGGGCGGTATGGAAATACTGCGGAACCCCTAAAGATCTGCGATATGAGGACGAAATTAAGTTACAAATCTGGGAGCGTTATCAGAGCGAGATAAATCTAAAATTTGTGATCGGTATCAGAACGGGATAGCCGTGGATTCGGGACGGTATCGAGATTTCTTTTCACGCGCCCATCTCTAGTTTGAATTCTATACAACAGAACTAACAAAAGTACGTTAAAGTTGGCACATATTTGAAATCAGTGTTACTAACATGAGCTGGATCGTATAACATTCGGTGATCCTTCCAATTGTTTATTAATTCGAGTACGTCTTCTCTTTTCCATTGCTGGGCCATCTGCAAAAGAAGATTTGTAAGCATTTAGTTAAGCCAATTGGAAAGCAGACTAAATAATAACATGGATATAATATATATTTGATTAAATTAAATCTTACCTTGGTATGTGCCATCCTAGCCATGTCGGCTCTTTCTAAACTAATTTGTTATTATTGTTTTGCCAGGGCTACACAAACACCGCATTATCGATAAGTATTAAAGTAATCGAAGTCAACCAACAAATTGAACTAGTTCGGTCATGTTCGTTAGATTTGAAGGCGTAATATATGAAAACAAGTTTTGATGTGTATTCAATGTTTAGGACCGATTGTCTGATAAACTGCACCAAATTATATGACATTAGGACGAACAAATAAACAGTACTTACAATTTACTCTGCTTTTTGTAAGTTAATGTGAGTGATAGATGAAGAATATTGGGAATTGGCTCTTAAAATAGAATGAACTATTAGGTTTTTTCAATAAGGTCCTATGTAAAGTATTAATATACTCCAAGTTTGCTTTAAAACTAAGAAACAGACAGCCGACAAGGCTACTACAAAATTTAAAAACTAAAAACCGGCTCAAGGGTCGTAAGTGTTTTATATGCCTTCACATAAATAAATTTATGTTTTTTTTTTTAATAATTTCTCCAATATATTTCGAATTAATTCGAAAACACTTACGACCTAGCTATCCCCAATTTCTTAATATTTTGCAACTTACATAGTTCTCTTCATCGGTGATACATTCAATAATGTTATTATTTGATTCATTTCCTTTTATTTAAAGAATTCTTGAGCATCCTGAGAAAAGCCAATAGCCTATGGGAGCTAAATCTGACGCATTTTAAAATACAAGGGCCAAAGCCAAACAAGCTAAAGTTTGCGATTTTGGTTGCTTAGAGCAACTTGGCCCAGTCTTTAACAATTTACGTTAATTGATATATGTGTAAGATATATCTTACACGAAATCCTATTTATTTTGCTTAAACATCTCTAAACAGCGCAATTAATCATAAATCAATTTCAATTTGCGACATTTTTAAGTCAAATTTACAAGTTATCTACATGAGATATGGAATTTCGAAAACCAATTTATGCTTCAGCATAAAGAAACTTATCTGGAATAGTTCATTTAAGTTTACGTAGTGGAAATAAATCAATCTTAAGAACGATTAAAAACATATGGATAGTTCCAATAAACATTTCTCACTCGGATTTTTTTTTGGGTTGAAATAATTTTTTTTTTTTCAATCTTTGTTAAAAAGTAGTGGGTACGTAGTTTCAGCGTTTTCCCGAAATATAGCTAATTAATGATCAAAATTTTTATAATTGCTGGCTACGGAAAACTATTGGTAACAAAAATATGGAAAACATCTCAAAAATTGCCTCGGATCCCAAACAACTAAATTACTCACCTTTTGAAAATATGCGGATTTTCTTTACCTACCAAACTGCTAAAATTTGTATACAAAAATTTATTGATTTTTTTCCTTAATTTTTTTCTCAAAATTTCGTCTTGTATCCAGGACTTTACTGTATAAAGCTGTTAATGGACACCTCAATAGTTTTGGAGTTATGAATTTATTTTTAATTTATTTTAATTATTTGGAACTGTGATTATTTTGGAACTATGAAAAGAAAAAATTTCTTAAATGTCGGATTATTCATTTGAAAGATATAACATAAATGTGCTAGTCCAAATATATATGCCTGTATGATAATTTACTCCATTATTAGCGGTTATAAATATGATTAGCTTTTTGAATATTAAAACGGAACCAGTTTAGTTCAATCACAAGTCTATCGATAGTTCAATTATCGATAAAGATAATTGTGTCGGCCTCAGCTGTTGTCGCCTTGTCCCCAAGCCAAACCACAAACAAATACAAATAAATTAATAATAATGTCCGACTATGACAACATTCGCATTAAAAAGTTGGTGCTCAAAGGAGAAAAACACAAGTGAGTATACGAAATCTTTATTTGATTTAAAATCTTGACACACTTCTTGTTATCCCACAGAAAAAGCAAGAAACGCAGGAAGGACAAGGATCACAAAGATGGAGAAGGCGGCAGCAGTAAACATGCCAAAGTGGACATAGACGAGGATGCTGTGGAGCATGGCGGCTGGTGGACAGCTAAAGCCGCCATGGACATAACTGGCACAGTGGCCATTGAATTTGGTAATCGCTGCTACTTAAGGGCCTTGGACAATGGGTACATATGAGATTTATAAATTTAAACACTTTCATAATTAATGTGCTTGCAGTTTATTTACTTTAGGCGCTCCTCACAATGCGGGCGATGGCCCCGACCCAGAGGAAATTTTTACAGCCTTTCCCATTAACGAGCGTAAAGTGTCCTTTAAATCGGGCTATGGCAAGTATCTGAAAATTGAAAAAGATGGCATGATTACGGGACGTTCCGAGGCCGTAGGCAGCATGGAACAGTGGGAACCGGTGTTTGAGGTAACTGAACAAGATCTAGCTTAAAGCTTTGGTTAATCTTCTTTTTTTTTAGAATAAAGAAATGGCTTTACTCTGCGAAACGGGTCACTTTATGTCCATTGATCCCGAGGATGATGCCTGTGTGGCTTTACGCAAAAAGGTGGGCCAACACGAACTGTGTAAAGTGCGCAGCAATGCAGCCCGGGATGTGGTGCTGGACGAAGAACCCAAAGAGGAGAAGGGCGATTTGGGCGAAGTGGAAAAGAACTATGTGTAAGTTTACAATTTTGTAAATAAGGGACTGTCTAATTGAACTACATATTTTTAGCAAAAAATTCCAAAAATTCCAAGACAAAAAGATGCGTATTAACCAGAACGATGTCAAGGAGTTGGAAGACGCCAAAGCTCAGGGATCATTGCATGAAACTTTATTGGACAGACGCAGTAAAATGAAAGCTGATCGGTATTGCAAGTAAATGTCGATTTATGTAGCATTTGATCGTCTCTACTCGTAAAACGTTTATATAAAGGGAATACACATGTGACGAGTGGTTTTTGTGTATCTTTAATATCTTCGATTTTTAAAACATTTGATTCAATTTTATATTGAGATTATTCATTAATCTACTATAAAATTTATAAAATTAAACATTGGATATTGAATGTGAATATGGATTCTATAGACTCTTTGTTAAAGATATACATGAAGGTGGATGGATGAAAGAAGGATTTCACTCTATAGGAACTTCGTTTTTTTTTAAACATCGAATAAAAAAGTTTTATGCAGCTTCTAATCTATTCAAATTTGAAATATAAAATAAATTAAATTGATATGGATTTAGTATATCGTGTGGTATAAACTATATATGTGTTTTGAACAGGTCACACTAAAAGTGATCCTTTCCCGAAACTTCAACGGAAATCCACATATACAGGGTAGGCCATTAAGATCTGACCCTTTTGACAAGCCTATAACTTTTGATGGCGCTGTCAACGATCGGTCAACGAGTCGTTTTATCCCTGACCCTCCATCTGTACGGATTGACGCTTAAGAGCTAAAGCTTCCAATTTTGCGTTTTGTTTGCACCAGAGATGCAAACCAGTTCTAAACCGAACCAAACCGTACGAATCAGCTAGGCATACGAACCGTTGTTCTTTCAAAAATCCTGAACCAAACCGAAAACCGCTTATAAAACCGGTTCGGTTTAGTTTATCGATGAGTTTAAAGACTTAGTCGGATGACTATAGCATATAGCTCTAGTGAGAAAAACTGTTTTGTTTTCCATCGTAGCGTCACCAATAGTGGTATTTATTAGTTTCATATACTTCCACATAATTCTGAAAAATTTATCGAAATCGGATGGCTACCAGGTCATAAAACGTGGTTTCGAGAAAAACGCCATTAAAGTTTTGAGCAACGTAAAAAATACCTATACCTCTATTTCTGCTCAACTATTTTGAATTTTTGAGAATGGTTTAAAGGGGATGAAAGGGGAATGCCCAAGCTATAATAATAATGCAAAACGAAAAAATCGGAAAAAAATATTTTTAACGGTAGAAGACCCCCTTAAACCCTAAACCACTTAACCGAACCACTTCTTATTTCCGAGCAGTCTGAATCCCTGGTCTGCACGCAGATCGTGTTTGTTTCCAATTTGTATAACTTTGACCATTGTTTTTTTATACTCTGTACCGAAGGTACAAAGAGTATATCGGGTTTGTGCAAATGTATGTAACAGCCAGAAGGAAGCATCTCCGACCCTATAAAGTATATATATTCTTGATCAGCATCAACAGCCGAGTCGATATAGACATGTCCGTCTGTTCGTATGAACGCTGAGATCTCAGAGATGGTAAGAGATAGAGATTTGAGGTGTATGGAACATATATTTCTTATACTTGCAGGCAGATCAAGTTTTTTTTTTTTTTTTGCCACGCCCCCTGCCTCCCCCGCAAATTGAAAAAATCTTAATATCTTCCACAGTTTTGGAGTTAGGTTGTTTGAACCTTCTAGACATATATTCTACTTATCATTACCTATGGAGCCCCCATACATTGTTTTCAGATCAGATGAACGATAGTAGAGTTGCCACCCCCGCAATTTGAAAAACACATCAAATATCCCGCAATTTTGGAGTTAGGTTGTTTGAACCTTCTAGACATATATTCTACTCATCATTACCTATCGAGCCCCCATACATCGTTTTCCGATCAGATGAACGATAGTAGAGTTGCCACCCCCGCAATTTGAAAAACACCTCAAATATCCCGCAATTTTGGAGTTAGGTAGATCGAACCTTCTAGACATATATTCTACTCGTCATTACTTATTGAGCCCCCATACATTGTTTTCCGATCAGATGAACGATGGCAGAGTTGCCACCCCCACAATTTGAACAAAATCGAATATTTTCCACAATTTTAAAGACAGATTGTTTGAACCCTTTAGGGATATATTTTACCGTTTCCATATCAGATGAACGATATTCGAATTTTAAGTAAATCAAATAATTACGCTGGGCAGCACTTGCACAGATTGTGTGACCCCACACTTTAAAGTTATTAGTTATATACAAACAGGTACAGAGTATATTACAGTCGGGCTTGACCGACTTTCTTACTTGTTTAAAAACTAGACGAGCTGGAGCAATTTCGTAAAATGGCTGTCGAACAATATCAATTTTATTGTCCGCCCTCAGTTAGGGTCATGTTGAGCTTTTATAACAATCTCCACTTTATTTTCTTTAACCGTTTATTTAATTTAGGTTCAAAAAACAATTTGTTTTTGAGCTACCTCAATACCATGTTTTCAGGGTCATTAATTAACAGTTTCACTCCACCCTAAAGTACATCAAAGTATTCAAACATCCCACATTGATTAAAAATTAAAATTTCGTTTAATTTTAAAATGTTCAACCTAATGCTATCCAGGAAGGAAACGCACTTATATATCATATAAGAATCATTGGTGAATAAATTTGGTTAAATTCAGAATTCAATTATATCAAATAAATGTAGATGAATCACAAGTCATATTTATGGCTATGCCTTACCACTATCAAAACCATGCAGCATGCCATATAACTGCCTGTTTAAATCGAATTGAATCTCTACACTTGAGCCAAGCTGATATGACAGCGGATTTTTGTTTTTTGTTTTGATTAATCCCAAAGTTGGTTAAAAGGATTCTCTCTGCTGTTTCATTCAGTTCAGTTGATAGTTTATAATGGCACATGTCCAGCAGACTTTCCACCCTTCGCCACAGACGGCCACCCAAGCCACCCCCTCTGACTGACTGACTAACAAACAAACAACCACCCGGCATTCGCTCTAGTTCCTCTCTCGCTCCTCTCTCTCTGCGCACTCCTCACACCCGTCTTGATGGTGCGCCTTTCGCTTTCGCACGAAACAGGATATGGAAAAGGACATTTCGGGCTGTGCGCTCGTGGCTTGTGAGATTTAAGTCGCGTGCCAGCCAGTTTAGTTTGTTGTCATCGCTGTACGTGGGTGAAAGTGCTGTCCGTATCGGTCGCAAAAAGCGTTGAGGAAAAGCCGGGAAATATTTTGATTAAGAGTGGAACTTTAACGGTCAAGTGGCACTCGAAAATTGTCAAAATTCAATTTGTGTTAAAATGGCAAAAATTGTAAACAAAGGTGCTTGAAATTGTGTTGTATATATTTGTGTCTGGGGAAATTGTAATCAAGTGTTCTTCAGAATATCAAAAAATAAAATAAAAAGGAAACTGGATTGCCAAAATAAAATTGAGAAATACCTTCAAGTGGGTAAGTAATCTATATAAGATTAAGCCATAAATTGGTCCAACTTCAGCTACCTCACGTTGTCTGGTGACTGTTTTGAATTTGGTTTAATGGTGGTGTTCCTTAAAATTGCAGACAATTTGGGGTGTGTTTTTGTAAACTGCTCCCTGAACAGGTATGGGATAATCAATTTGAAGCCAACGTAGGGATCTCTCCAGTCTATCTAGTTGTTTAAATTTTATATATAGAACTTTAAATGCATTTGTGTTTCACTTATTTTCTTTTATTTTCAAGAGCCATTAAATGAAATTGTCTGTATTTTCTTTGAGACTGCTCAAATGTTTTCCTTTTCAATTTGCCTTTGTGTTTTACTGTCTTTTTCCCTATTGTGAAAGGATGCGGAACAGCGGCAACGGCAGCAACAGCATTCGGTCAATTCAGAGACAGATTGAAACGGATAAACAGACAAAGCATGAACAAATCTCTGACAGATTTTTTTGCAATTTATTTTTAAATCCTTTTACTTTTCTAACTTGTCTTATTTTGTGGGAATTTAGCTGGTTAATATACATACATATATACAACTAAAATATATAAAGAAAATACAATTGCATCGTATTTATGTGTAATTGTATAATATTTGGTATGGTCAACCTTATGGTTGAATGTACGTACACTAAATTTAAAGATGTCTTTTGCTGAGGACACAATTGTTAGCTTCCTTTTCTACCTCTTTACCGACTCAACAGTCTTCTGTGTCAGTTATTATCAATTAAATAAATCACCTTTACTTTATACTACAAGTATAAATAAAAGATGGACCCGACAGATAAATGCGCAGTCGTCCCGTTTTGAAATTTGAAATTTGGGATCGGAATGGGACGTCAAAGATTTAAAATTCCCCTCTGAACGGGATAGGTTTAAATTATGATCCAAAACTTTCTATG
Source organism: Lordiphosa mommai (assembly GCA_018904225.1). Classification (NCBI taxonomy): domain Eukaryota; kingdom Metazoa; phylum Arthropoda; class Insecta; order Diptera; family Drosophilidae; genus Lordiphosa; species Lordiphosa mommai. The sequence goes on from JAEIFT010000024.1 coordinate 205,175, forward strand.
GGTTTCTATTTTAACTTCCAATGGAATACTGAAAGAATAAGGTTTGGATCAATGCTCGTCAAAATTTTTCCCTAAATTTATCTAGAGAATTTTAAATTTTCTCAATATATACAGAATTTCTTAATTTTTATTTACTTGAACATACGAATCAATTACTTTGAAATTAAATTCATAAGTATTATTTCTTCGACCAATTATTCATCTACACTACTTCTTTGATCAGTAAAATGGCTGATTAACAGATTCAGATATTTTTTCACAAGATGCTCGGTTCAAGGTTCGGTTCACAGTAAAAAAAAAGTCGGAATTAAATGTTCGATCCGGTTCGATTTAAAACCGGTTTGCTGCCCTGATACTAAGATCGTTAAGTAAATATATTCTGGATCAGCCTCAATAGCCAAGTTGATTTAGCCCTGTCCGTCTCTAAGTCCATCCGTCAGTATGAACACCTAGATCTCAGATACTTTATTGTCTGCACCTACACTCAAAAAAAAAAACCAAATTTAAGGCTTAGCATTCCTAAAACAATAAATTGCCAATAACTCAACATTCATAGCAATTATTTACCTAAACGATGAAAATTTAACCTAAAACGGAAATTTTAAGACAATTTTTGTATGGCAATACGTCACCAATTTTTATGGTCACGTTTCCTAAGCGTTGGTAATGTCAGTTAATCTTTGAATGTGCCAAGTGCTACACTACTACTTCGAACAATAAGCGCAATCTGGAATGCAAAATTATCCGTAATGTTTATTTGAACTCTTGACATTGAAAAAAAAATAAAAATGAAAAAAAACAAAAAAAAAATTATTTGGTTCCAAGAGGAATTGAACCCACGACCTCCGGCATTCTTAGTCAACAGTCTTACCCACTAGACCACTCCACTTCTACCACAAACTCATAGCATAACATACGGCTGCATTCTTTAAGTCATTTGGCGCATCGCTGAATGAGGTGCGTGGTCGGTGAGCTGAGTGCGGCCATTTCTGTGTTCCAATCCTCGAGGTCCCGAGTTCGATTCCCAGACGAGGAAGGTAGGTAAATTAAAAAAGTTTTTATAATTCTTATTAAATGTTTTTCAGAGGAAATAATATGCCATCGGCAAATAAACAACCCCCACCCCCCATGCATAATTGGTCTATCTTCTCTTCTGCGCGCCTCCCCCCTTCCCACATATTTGTGAATCAAATTTATTTTATTTTTTAGCAATTTTTGGCCTTAAAATTAAGGTGAAAACGACCCTAAAAATCTAGGTCATCAGCAACCCCCTTAAAGTTAGGATATGATGTCTTTGGGGCAATTTGAGTACAAATTGCCTAAATTTTGGTTATTTTTGATTTTCAGGCAATTTATTTCTTGGGTACCCCCAAAAAAGTAATCATCAAAATGACACAATTTAGTCATCAATTTGAAACTATTGAGTATCGAATTATTCTCAATACTCAAAGTATCAAGTTAATAATTCGATAGTATCAAAAAAATATTTTCGATGTTAACAACATGATACTAACTTGTATCAGAATGGCATTTCTTTGTATAAATTTTAAAGTATCAATTTGATACTTTTTGTATCATTTTGATACTAACCTTATCTCTAATTAGACTCCTTCTTGCTGCTGCGCATTTGTCGCTCATATCAAGTGCCCTGTTTATATCATCAATGAGCTGAATAACAACTTGAGAATTACAAGTTTCAGCATTTATGCAATTTGCTTTTAGAGAGAATCGAGTATGACAGTTGGAATTTCCGAACTAGTACTCGATAACATCGAAAATGTGTGAGTTCCAAATTGATATTTTACGTAACAATTTAATAGGCATAGGTTCAAGTTAACACCTCTAATATTAATTTGATACGTTTTTTTTAATTAAATTGATAAAAAGAAAAGATGCTAGTTGTAGTTTCAATTTGAGACAACGCTTATCAAATTAATATTGATACGATTTTTTTGGGTGTAGATAAAGTATATTTCAAATTTTAGACACGCTCCCTCCCGCCCCCTCAATTATAAAGATAGATTGTTTGAACCCTTTAGGCATATATTTTAATCATCATTTCTTATCGATCCACCATACATCGATTTACGATCAGATTAACGATAGTAGAGTTGCCACCTCCACATTTTATGAATAAACCTTAAATCTCCACACAAATTAATTGTTTGGTTACCTTCTAGACATATATTGTATTTTACTCATCAGTACAACGTTTCTTCGTCCAAACGATATATAATTTATTAATAAAAAATATAAATAAGTATGATTAAAAATATAAAAAAAAAAAAAAATCAAGAATTTTTTTCATTACACACATGAAAGCTGTGTTTGCCTGTACAGTACTCTTCGAAGGTCCCCAGGCCCTCTCAGACTTTATGGTGTCACAAATCCAAGACATGTTCCCCTAATACAAACTAGTGGAAGAATAATTTATGTAGTATTGACACTGCAGTCTCCACTGTGTGTGTGACTGACATTACAAAAGCCTAAAAATATTGTATAAACAATATTTTTATTTTGAAAAACTTTTGTCTAACGGCTATTATGTGCGCTTCTGTTGGCATACGTGTACGTTGAGTACGATGTGTTGAGGAAATTCGGTTGACGCTTTCGATTTGTTACCTTAAACTACGGCCTTATTCTACGACTCTGTCTTCTGAAAAGATCTGAAGCTCAGTCAAGCTTTATATAAAGTACTACCTATTTACCCGGCGTTGCTCGGGCTCAAAATATTAAATCCATATTTTACATTTACAAAATTCTGAAATCTTTTTGATACCTTTAATAAAGGCGGCTATTTAATCAAGTAATTAATCAAAGTTTTATTCAACAACTAGTCCAAATAAATTCTAAAAAACCAATAAAAAAAGAAGTAATTTAATATTCACAAAGCGACATAAAAGATGGCGCACCCTGTATATAAATAATACAAAAAAATGCTATCTATTGGTGCATACAACAATAGAATAAAATATGATTTTGTCATGAAGTACGCGTATGTTTTTTTAAAAGCTCCTTTGTCAGGGTGTAAAATGTTAAATCGTTTTGAAAAATTGCACGTACAAAGTATAATTATATTTTTCCTTTCATTACTCAACTCAAATCACATACATTGACAATGTGCATGGTGTATGAAGCATGGAGCATGGAGCATGGTTAGCTAAACTGTCCGGTGCCATGGCTTAACACAACACTACTATAGCATATGCAATTTGTACCCTGGGGATACACAACCAAACAACCTTACCTGCTATAAAAACAAAGTGAAGCGCAAAACGAAATGAATGGGAGTCCAGGTAAAGGTAACGGCGATTGGAGTGCGCAGACTTTTAAAGGGGGGTTGTATAGAAACTCCCTCCCCCCCACACTCAATGTAAGGAAACCAACTGGAAACCACCCCTGGCATATACATACATACGTATGTATGAATACCTGAACATATGGTGGGCAAACAGTTGTCCATATTCAGCTCCAACAATTGCCTCTCGCACTAATACGGGTTAATATGTGTGCGTGCAATTTTAGCAACTTTTTTGGTAACATCTATATTTTTTTTAAGGCGCTTATTATTATTTATCAACCGAGGACAGTTCAAGGCGTCAAAATCCTCTAATTTATTGATATGCCTAAAGCATCAGAATTTCATTACCAAGTGCTAAGAATATTTTCTGCCTCACTGAAGGCGGGGAGTAAGGGTGCAGACAACAGCCAGACAGGCCGTGAAAGGCGCTATGTCTTTCTTTCCTTTTTTTTTTTGTTGGTTACGCCGAAAATGCGCCGTATTTTTCATTTTTGCACTTAACTATGTGCTATGTACAATGGGGATGAAACGGTTGCTCGATATAAACAGCTGATGGCGGGGCAGCTACTCCCACTCTCACTTGAACAACATAAAGTTAACATTTTATGTCCGGGGTAACTTAAACAAACGCCGATAAGAAGTTTTTTCTACGCGATTGTTTCTGGCTGCAATTTTAAGTTTTAAATGTGGACGGTTCTTTAATTTGGTCCTTTTTATGGGCCTTTAAAAAGAAAATTAACTGATTTAATAAGAAAAGGAACAGAGCAGGAAACAATCCTAGTTTTTCACGAGCAAGGTAGTTTTTCGAAATTGGAACGGAAATTATTTTCCAATGATGAGAAATCAGATTTAACTTTTATTGTACCTCAGACTTTAAAAGCTGTTTGAGTCAGAGAAGCAATTAAAGGAAAAATGGTTTATCAAGCGAACAAATCTTACAATTTTTCGTAGCCTAGAGTAGGTCCATATGAGAAAAATGACTTTTCCAAATTATGTCCAAACACATGTGGCTATATCCCTGTATTTGGATTGGAGCGCTGTTTAAGATTGTTTGTCTCCGGAGAAGTACATACCGATTCAGTAAACATTCAATCATTTGAAATAAACGAGAAAGAAATCGAGCATTGTAACTATTTCAAGAGGGTCTTCTACCTTTGAAAAAATATTTTTTTTTAAATTTTTTTGGTTTGCATTATTGTTATAGCTTGGACATTCCCCTTTCATCCCCTTCAAACCATTTTCCAAAATTCAAAATAGATAAGCAGATATAGCGTTTTAAGTGGAGCAATGTTCATGCTAACGTGAGTATTTTTAACGTTGCTCAAAACTTTAAGCGCGTTTTTCTCGAAATCACGTTTTTTGACCTGATAGCCATGATTGGTCATGTTGCAATCTACGCATAATTGATATAATTTTGACCCGTACCATAATCAAGAGGAAAAACATTTTTTACTATTTTTTTAACAATAAACTCAAAAAAAAATTGAAAAATCAAAATTTTTTTTTTTTAAATGGTCGCCAATTTTTAAAAAAATTATTGAAAAATATGATTGAGGTACGGGCCAGAATTACATCAATTATGATCATAACCTTATTTACCGTTTTCAATTTCGATAACCTGCAGTCCCGGAATCATGGCTACCACCTCTACACCTTTTTTTTGGGAGACCTTAATTAGCAGGCCGATAACTTGTTGAACAGCCCTCGAATTTCAACATTTTTACTTTTATTTTTTTATATAATTCATAAATAACACAAATCAAAAAACCAAATTAAAGAACCTCTCGTAGTTTTCTTTCCATAATTTTTTTAAAAAACACTCAAAAAATTTTCTTTAATAATAATGCCGAGTTTATAACTGACCGATCATTGTCAAAGATTTGTATATTAAGCTAGGCTTGACCCTTTAGTTTTTAAATATTATGATATTATGAACTGTCGCAAACATTTTTATACACTTGAAAAGTGTATATTAATTTTGCCCAGAAGTTTGTAACGCATAGAAATATTCATTTCCGACCACATAAACTATATATATTCTTGATCAGGACGACGAGCTGAGTTCAATTCCGTCTGTCCGTCCGTCCGTCTGTCCGTCTGTCTGTTTCTACGCGAACTAGTCTCTCAGTTTTAAAGCTATCGAGCTGAAATCACAGAGTCTTCTTTTTACTGCACGCAACTAATATGTCGGAACCGGCCGGATCGGATGACTATATCATATAGCTGCCATAGGAACGATCGGTCTAAGAACTAGTTCTAGTTAGAAAAACTTTGTTGTTTTCCATCGTAGCGTCAAAAATCTTGGTGTATGTTAGTTTTATATGCTTCCACATAATTGCGAAAAAATTTATCAAAATCGGATGACTATATCATATAGCTGCCATATAAAGGGTCGGTCAAAAAACTAGTTCTAGTGGGAAAAACTTTTTTGTTTTTCATCGTAGCGTCACCAGTCGTAGTATATATTAGTTTTATATGCTTTCACACAATTTCGAAAAAATTTATCAAAATCGGATGACTATATCATATAGCTGCCATAGGAACGATCGGTCGGAAAATAAGTTTTAGTGAAAAAAACTTTTTTGTTTTCCATCGTAGCGTCACTAATCTTGGTATATGATAGTTTTATATGATTTCACATAATTCTGGAAAAATGTATCAAAATCGGATCACTATAGCATATAGCTGCCATAGAAACGGTCGGACAAAAAACAAGTTCTAGTGAGAAAAACTTTTTTGTTTTCCATCTTATCTTCACCAATCTTGGTAGATATTAGTTTTATATGCTTTTACAAATTTTTTTAAAAATTTATAACAATCGGATGACTATAGCATATAGCTGCCATAGGACCGATCGGTCGGAAAATGTGTTTTACTAAGAAAAGTTTTTTTATGGTATCCTATTTTTATTATCAATGATTTAAAATTTTTTAATATCTGATATCTATATCCTATATATATTTTACTGGTTAAATCAGTTGGAGTAAAGTTTTTCAAGTGTATTAAAACTTCGGCACAGTCGAAGTTAGCTTTGCCTTCTCGTTCGATTTAAAACCGGATTTGGAAAATATTTGATTACTAAATCAAAAGAAATTTGCTGAAGTAGTTTTTAAACAAGTTTTAATTTTGACTTTGTATAAGCAATTCCTATGGTGAGCACCATTAAAAAAAAAGAGCTTCTGTATGACTTCGTTGGGTAACAACTATTCGCTGTTTAAATACTTTCTGATTCCTGTTAAACGCTCAATCATTCTGCTGAAAGCGCCCATTGTATTACATGACAGTTGAACTGGCAAAAAGCAACCTTGTAATAGGCAAAACTTTGTTAAAATATTTCTAGTTTAATTGTGCGATACTTTCAAAAACTTTCGTTATTTTAAGGTATTTAAAGTTTTTCCCCCTCAAAAAAAAGGTCTCTTTGTGAAGCTTAGCTTCAGAGCAAATTAGTTGAAAATTAATTAAAAGCTTATCCCTCACAATTTGCCCTGCACTTGCTCTTGCTGTTGCTTCTGCTCCTGTGCTCTTTCCTCCTGTTCTTGGGCGAAACTTAGAATAATCAACCCAACCGCACGTCGCGTTGTCCACCCGCCCACTCATCAAGCGGGTCAGCCTTGACTAAAGAATTTTCTCTACACTATTTAATAGCTTGTAGTTTTACAAACCACTGAAATTACTAAGTATGTATGTAGGTAGCTGTGCGTTTTGTTGCTCTTTTAAATACTTTCCGCAGCGCGGATGCAAAATGGAAATTGCAGCGCAAAGGTAATCCAGTGAAACTTTACCTGGTTGTTCTTGTTGTTGTTGTTGTTATTGTGGTGCTTGGGAGCTGAAATGCGAGAAAACGGCATTAATCCACCATTTTGTTTTTATTTATTTTTGTTCAGTGATGAAAAACTTAATCACAATTTACAAGGGCTGCAGGGGGGAAACAACACATAAATGAGAAAACATAATTTAAGCGAAGAAAGATGGCGAAACTCATTTCAACTTTTGAATACCTTTGAAGTTTGCGCCTTGATTTTAATGGCTGCTGAAGTAACTACCTGATAGTTATAATCAAAGTAGTTTGTTTTTGCACTGATTAGTGGGTCAATTTTGTGGCTTAATTACAATAAAATGGAAATTATTATTAAATTACCTAAATAATTAATAATACGTAAATCTCTTATAAACATTGAAAATTCAACAATATCATAATATTTAAAAACTAAAGGACCAAGCTAAGCTTAGTATAAAAATCTTTGACAATAATCGGTCAGTTATAAACTCGGCATTATTTTTTAAAGAAAATATATATATTGATGGTATAATTAGCATATTTTTTCTTTGGACCTTCTGGTCACTCTGTTAATGATAAATCTTTTCGAAAAGAGAAAAATATATTGACACCGAAATAAAACCTTTATTCCTCTCTCATTTCAAAACCTGCCAGAACAGAAATTTTAAGCAGAACGAACGTTTTAAATTTTCGGATTTTGTTTCTTTATGCTCATCTGCTTTAAGTGAATGAATGAATCAACTTCCACTTTATATCTTCTACCTTTAAAAAGGGTTTTTTGAGTGTTTTTTTTTAAATGCTGGAAAGTAAACTACGAAAGCTTTTTCAATTTGGTTTTTTAATTTGTGTTATTTATGAATTATATAAAAATAAAATTAAATTTTTGGAAATTTTTTAAAAATAAAATTTTTTTTTCCCCAAAAATTCGAAATAGTTTAGCAGATAAAGCCTTTTTAGTGGAGCAATGCTCTTGCTAAAGTGTGTTTATTTTACCAAGATTGCGCAAGTTCTACTGAACCAATCTGATCGGCCATGTTTCAATCGACGCAAAATCAATGCAATTCTGGCCCGTACCTCAATCAAGAGGATAACAATTTTTTAAATATTTTTTTTACACTAAAAAAATAGATTTTATTTTTTATATGGCAGACAACTTTTTTTTAAATATATATTTTTTTGATTGAGGTACGGGCCAGAATTACATCAATTCTGATCATAACCTCATTTACCGTTTTCAATTCCGATAACCTGGAGTCCCGGAATCATGGCTACCACCTATACACCTTTTTTTTAGAAGACCTTAATTGGCAGGCCGATAACTTTTTGAAGAGCCCTCGAAATCCAAACGTTTTTTTTATATTTTGTTATATAGTTAATTAATAACACAAATCCTGAAACCAAATTAAAAAAGCTCTTATGGTTTTCTATCCCGAATTTTTTTAAAAACACTCAAAAAACCCAGTCGAAAGGTAGTGGAGAATTCGCGATTTTTTTGTAAATACACTAGTTTACAGCGAAAAAGACCCATTGAAGCCATTATTTTTTAATGATGTATTTTGGAATGCTAAACTCAAAAATGAATTTCAAAATTTTTTGTATGGATACGTTTTTGAGTTAGAATTTTTTTTTAGTTTTTCGGTAGGTACACTTACATTTTAAGCCATATCTCGAGTTAGAAAATATAGATGGAGTCAAGCAAGGTATTAATCAAAAAGGTATGCAATTCCTAATAATCTAGTTGAAAAACATTATCCAATCGGTTTAGTAGTATGAAAGTTAGAAGCAAAAATATTTCGAAAAAAATTATTTTTTCTCAAAAATGAGAAAAATTTGATTTTCTAAAATCTGTAAGTGGTTGAAAATTAAAATCAAAAAATTGTTTTTTTCATTTACCCCAATAAATTGCACTATTACAAAAAAAATAAGGTATTGATGACGAAAATCTGTGGATAAATAGCGAAGTTGTGAGCAATTTTGTGAAAGTACTCAGTGTCAAATTTGACAATTTTACGTGTTTATAAAAAAAAATTTTTTTTCACTTCGGTTTTTGCTCAATGTACGAGTTCCAATAGAAGACAAATTACAGAAAAAAATTAAAAACAATGCCAAAAACGAAGAAAAAAAAAAAACATTTTCTAATAAAACCATAAAACACTGAAACTTAATTGCCCACCACTCCTTTATTTATTTATTGATAGATAATCTTTATCATACCTTACCTTACCTTAACAAAAGAAAAAAACAATTTATTTTTATCAGTTTCAACCTTTCACAGATTTTAGGAAAAAAAATTCGTTTTTTTCGAAATATTTTTGCTTGTAGCATTCAAAGTACTAAACCGATTGGAAAATGATCTTCAGCCAGATTATTAAAAATTGTATACCCTTTCGATTAATGCCTTGCTTGATGACATCTAAAATTTCAATCTCGAGATATGTCATAAAATGTAAGGGTACCTACCGAAAACAATGAAAAAAATTCTAACTCAAAAACGTATCCATACAAAAATTTTTGAATTTAATTTTTGAGTTCAGCATTCCAAAGTACATAAGAAAAACATAACAGCTTCAATGGGTATTTTTTTTTTTTTTGTAAATTTGTGTTATCTGTCCAAATATTAAGTCTATTGGACAAAATTCACAGCACAAATTTTTAGTGAAAAATAGGAAACAAAATCCCCCAAAAAGTAACAGTATAATAAGCTATTTTTAGGAAGAACCAAAAACAAATTGAATGTGACTAATTTTTTTTTTAATATTTATTGGGGCAGATTATATCTTATACTTAAATATCCAATAACTCTATATCAAAAGTCGATTATTCATAATGCATATCTGCTTACTTAAAATTTATTCATGTCGGTAGATTTTTATCTTCTTGAGCTTAATGAATATCCATTAAGTGCGAGTAGATTACCTTGCAGCGGGGGTCAGCATAGTTTTGCATAAATTAGAATGTGCTTAACCCATTGTTCTCGTCTTTTGCTGCTGACACTCAAACGCAAGTGCAACTTCAGGTCTCTCCTTGCTCACTCACTCCCTCTCTTTCTCCATTTAATCCGCCAACTGGAAGTGGATTAGCAATTTGTTAAGCCAACAGTTTGCTTTTGGTATGTACGCGTTTCGTAGGGCTTCGGTAAGTTGTTTGCATTTCGCCGTGTTGCCCATTTCCTTGCTGCACTCGCAAAGGATATCGAATAACACTGGGACGCATGTTTGGACCAACTTGTTAGACGGCTTCGTTTTTGGTGCGCCAGCACTCCGACTGAACTGGTACTTTGTGTTTAATTGTAATTTTAACTTTTACCATTTAAATGTGCTTGGCATGCCACCTAAAGAGGGAAACTTTCCCAGTGCCTTTGTATATTTACTTGTCGCAAACATTTTGAGTTGGCTTAAATCAAATTGTTGGTACTCGTACTTTTTTTTTTGCCAAGTAAGCAGTAAAGGGTTTGCTGACTTTCATTTGCATTCTTCATTAAGGAAAACTTGATAATCATAGATGGGTAGCTGGGGTATATGTAGTTGATTGTGTTCTTTTATATATTTAGAGATATTATATATATATAAAAAACTGAATATTCAGCTGGGTATATTTTTAGTCGAGCAGACTTTACTGCACCATTCTTTAGCAGTTTTGTTTGGTTTTTCTTTCTGCTGCATAGAGAAGAAGACTCTGTCACTTGGGTTTAATTGCATAAGTTTGTGACTTTGCTCTTTATTAAAATTATATTAAAAGTTGAAAGCCTTTTAAATGCAGCAGATACTTAGGAATAAAGAAAAGAGGGAGAGAATACTTGGACTTTTTGTTCAACTCAAAAGCATTGTTTGCTTAACTGTTCGATAAGTGGGGTCAGGCTTAGCGGTGTTAAGCGCCATATATTTGGTTGAGTTGCAAAATCTTGAAATATAATTGGGTTCTGATTCCACGATTTACGATTTTAATCAAAAAAAAAAAAAAAACATCTCAGTATTCTTCCAAATTAATTTGTATTTCTTATTTGAGGTTATTTAGGCAAATAAACAACGTTCGTTTGTGTTTATTTAAAAGCACAAATAATCTAGAGACACAATGTGTGCTGACAAGGCTCACCACACACATTCACGCACTCTAGGCAAACAAACACATCATTACCCATACCAAAAAACAAGTTTACCTAGAGCTCAGGTACGCACACGCACACGCACTTGACATTCAACAGCCTCCACGATTAAATAAAATATTTTGTAATAAAAAAAATTCAAATTTAATTTACTTTTTGGTGGCTGTCGACGCGTGCCAAACATAAATCGAAGTCACTGTGCCAGGAAAAACGAGGTTGCGAGGTTGTCTCCTGTCTGTTGGTGTTCCCTACACACTCATTAGACTTCCGCTTCCGGGGGGAAGTTAAGCTGGTTGATGGGAGGTGGTGGGTGTCATAAGTTCTCTTCCCCCTCAAAACAATTTTCTTGTTTCTCTTCTTCTTTTTTAACGCCATTTTATTTATGAGCTTTGGTGGGGTTGGGTATATCTAAGCATGTGTTTCCCCGAGGTGCCTAGCGGGCCCAGCTTATGTACCTGCCAGGCGCGTGTTGTTGCACGTAAATGAGTCCAATTTTTATTCAAATTAGATTCATCCACAGTCATTTGCCATAATTATGAGCGACCAGGAGCAGCAGCAGCAGCTGATGCCTCTCGGTCACTTTCATTAGGATTTTTTGAATAGATAGCCTTAAAGACTTTTGTGCTGATTGCTTTTTGTGTGTGCCCGCATTAATTGACAAATTATTTATAATTTTATTCATGGCGTGACTGTGACCAAAATATAGTTTAATGATCCCCAATTTGATAGTCTTGTTGGAATATTACAATTAGTTTATTTGTTCTATTAAATGAATATTCACGAAACAATGGCCTTATTCAGCAGAAGAACTTGCTCCCTGAACAATGATATATTACTTAGTAATTTACGTAGCCTACATTTCCTTTTGCGTTTAATATAATATTTACATAGAGCTTTTCCAAATGTCAATTTAACAAGACCCCCTAAACTTATGCTTAATAATAAGAGTAGTTTTATTTAGCTGATCAGTCATCAAGTGTCTCTGCTGAACGCGGCCATTGAGCTTTTATGCTCCGATTCTATAACATAATTGATAAAAATGGGAACACTGCTACCAACTTTACTTTTCAGCCACGAAACAATTTCATCTTTCCTAATGATTTAAAATACGATTTTTAAATACAAAAATTTCAAATGAACCTAGAAAGAAACTTTGTGAAATTTTAGCTTAGCTTTAAATCTTTACCAAAATTTCTTAACATTCATAATCACGAGAAACGACTATAATGACAAAGAGATTTGAATTTTTTATTTCTATCCTTGATATCTTAACGCTGTTGAAACTTTTAAAGGAAAAAATATGGTTAATATCAAGTAGGTAAACGCCTGTACGATTATTAAGAAACAGATTTGCTCTAAAGAATCATATAATATATTTTTCACTTACTATATTTTTTTAAGTCTATAGAATCATTAAATATATGAGTTAACAACTGAGTTCCGTAGGTACTGCCAGAAATAGGCAGTCGTACCCACCGGATTGTACTAAACTAATGGGCATGTTTTGATATTAAGGAAACTGCACCCATTATTTTTACAATATACAATGTACAATATTTAGAGCAACAATTTGTCCACATCAATTTTGTTTTTGTGCAATTAAAAGGTTTTATCCTTTGATTGTAATAATTTTGAAATCTCCTCAAACAGACTTTGGATTTTTTCTTTTCTTCTTTTCTTTCTTCTTTTGGGATTAGTGGTTTTTATTCTTTTTTTTTTCCAAGAATTGCTATTCTTAAAAGTATTTCAGAATTTTCCCTTTACTTGTTGATATATTCTAGTGCGTTTGATTGCTTGCCTTTTACGATTTCACGAGATGCAAATCTTCCATACATTGGGTTTTTTTATTTCGATCTTAGTTAGAATAGAAATTATTCCGTACAATTAAAAAGCTGAAATATATTATTCTAAACAATTTGATCTCATTTTTTGATTTTAAAGCCTTAACTGAAATTGTTCTTTAAATTTTATATTCTAATCTTTGTTAAAAAAACGGTCGACATTTCAATCACTAAAACAAAATGTTCATTTTTTGTTTCTCCCCCCTACCGTTTTCTCTCCCAAAATTTAAAAGTCCCAAATCACGAAAATGTCTGTTGATTTCAAATTGTTTGAATTCAGACGAAAAAATAAATTCATTTTTTAAAAATGTACTTATGAATTTTAAAGTTTTTTGTAGTATAGTCTTTTCAAAATGACAAAATAGATACTTGATTCTAATTAACACAATGTGTGTAAGCATATTTCATGAGATATTTTATGTTCTTTATCTGATGAATCTTCGATAAAGTCTGAGAAACTATCAGAAGATTTTTTAACAGAAGAGTAAATATTTTTTTGTTACTATTTTGACCTTCGTAACCTTAAATCATCATTTCATGATTCTGCGTACAAGAATCGTAACTTTTTAAAAGGGGGATACATAATGAAAAGAAGTTGGATCACATAGCTTTATCAAAGCTGTTTTACAGATTTCTCTTATTTGTTGCATTAGTTTGGTGTCAAATAAATTTTCTGAGCAATCATTTAATAGTATTCTGATTCTTAAAGGTATTCAGCATTAGTTCCTTCAGAGCCCGCTTTCAAAGAACATTCCTTAAATAAATAATATTAATTGGAATTTAAAGATAAATTAAATTACCGCCAGTTCAGCTTTTAGTTTCGTTTTGACGTAGTTATATTCCTCGGGCAAAATGACACTGGTAATAGTTTTCCTGCTTTTAAGCAATGCAGATACATTTTGCTTGCAAAATTCTGCTCTAGTATACAGTAACGTTGGCGCTAGTTGCAAAGAATCCTTGACCTAACAAAATAATGCATTGTCTTATAAATATTTTAGTTTTATACATCCTTATATGAACCCATTTAAAAATTCGGAATCCGAAGATATTTCGGGATAGTAAATAATCCCGCCCGTCCTGCACTTTTAAAATGTAAGTGACTTTAAATATATTTACTTAATTTCAAATTGATATTTTTTTAAAATTTACAAAAACTTTAATATGAAAAATTTGAATTTTGTGTGCACGTGATAACTAATCAAGCGTTCGATTTATATTTTAGTTCAGTAAATTTTATGTTTAAAATATCATCACCGAAATCCTGAAAGGCTTGATGGTTGCCGCGATTGCTGGTATTTCAAAGGAATGATTGGCGATCCGATCGACTTTAAGCGTCAATTTTGAATTATTGAACAAAAAAGATGATAACCTTGAAACAACTACAGGCTAATTTTAATTTAAGCTGTTGGACAGATTCGACATTGACTTGATGCATAAACAAAGGAAAAAGTGTTTTTCCACCATGACAATGCACGGTTCAGTTTTGCTACGACCTTCTACCCCATCCAGCATATTCTTTAGATTTTTTCCAGTTTCACTGAAACAAACGTGAAGAAAATTTATTGTTTAAAAAACTGATTTTTCAAATTCTCTTACTTTTCAAACTAGCAACGTAATTAAAAAAGCATTTAATAGAGTTCAGAGATCTTGTACAAACATTAACATTATTGTTTGCTTTAATAATAATTTAAATAATAATATGAACATTAGTATTCTCGTTTGAAGAGAGAGTCAAATTCTAATCTAGAGCTATTTGTATGCGTCTATTTCATTAACCAACAAATGTGAGGGACAGTCGAATGGAGCCTGTGTGTGGTTGTGTGTGTGTGTGTCTCTGTTCAATCTCATTATCGTAATGGAAATTTTGGAGGAGGAGATGTTAGATGGGTATGGTATGCGGATTCCATTAATCATGGCAAACAGAACAGCTCGAAGGACCATGAAACATAACCACAAAATCAACAACAAATGCGCAAATCATGCCGTTTAAAATTTCAAAGCTCAAAACATTTTTCATTCTGGCTTTCTCGCAGTGCAACAACAGCAAAACATTATCGAGAATTAATTTGAAAGTGCGGCATAGATTTATGGTTGGTATTTGGAGGCTGAAGATGTGGCCATAATTATGAGAGAGAGCCACCCCCACATAAGTACATTGAGAATTGGAATGGGTGAATGAAAGTTGTGTGCGTGGCATTTTCGGGGAAATTGTGAACAATTCTGGGTGAATTCAATTCTAATGCACAACTACAATTTTTTTTTGTATTTCATGTTTTTTTTTTTTCCTAGTGCCAACAAAACCATTTAATTTGATTCTCGGTAATGGCGGTTGTTTGTTCAAGTTTTGCTTCATGTTTGTTGTGCATGACCACAGTCAGTTGAAAATAGCAATTATTATTGTGTTTGCTTTACATCAGTTGTAAATTTCAGACACACAATTTATGTGGAAAGTATTTTGTAGTTATTTACAAACAAATAAAGCTAATTGAATTAAAAAAACATTGTGGAAATATATGATGTTTAACTGATTATGAACTCTAATTTTTGACCTGGGAGGGCTATACGATTAATGGCAAATCATTTGTCTTGGCAGCAAAACATTGGCGCCTGAAAGACGGCTATACAAATTGACAAATCAACTTCCAGCTGTTTTGGCGTCATCAACAACATCACATACTCACAACCCAAAGCAGCATAAATATATTTATACGCACTATGGGAAGCATAGCCTTATTAAGTAGCTTAGGGATTAGGCGAGAATTTTGGATCAAATTTGTACTACTTTCCTGTTTCCTTCGTGTTTTTTTAAACTAGGTGCTTTTTAAGAAACTGTTTTTTGCCTATGGGTCGTTGTAGACACAAGCATAGATATTAAAAATCTTCCTAAAAGTAGGCAACATATATTTTCTCAAAAAACACCTGAATTCGAAAAACAGTAACATGAGAAAACGGCACTTAATCTGCTTGTTTATTACAGTATATGACTTAGTAATGGATTTGATACTCACATTGAACTGTCTTTGAATGAAGCCATGGATTGATTCTTACACGTCTAAGCTCTTATTTACATCCCCAGTGACGAGGCCTATTTTGAAATTTCGGTCGAATACTGTGAACTCTCAGTTCGTAACGAAAACTCATCAAATCTGTACAGAATCAGTTTCTTATGCTTGCTCTCCGCAACCACCAATAAGACTTCCTCCTTAAATATCCAGACATCAACTTTTAGAGAGTGGAAAAATTAAAAGCATGGTAACGCATAACGCTCATATCATCTATCAACATTCGTCTGGTCAAACGTGGCTTGAGTCTTAGCATTATAATAAAAAATTTTCGTGGAAACAATTGAAAAAAGTCTCGCTGCATCATGAAATTGTTGTTGTTATCAATAATTGAATTAATGGCCTGAGCCTCTGCATGCTGGTCATAGAAAACAGAACTAAAACCAAACAGAGAGACTAAGAATCAAAAATCGACAATCAGAATGTACTATTTTTTATTTTTTTTGCTTTTGGTACTAATCTTAATTCAAAATTTCCAAATCTGAGAACAAAATTCTCATTTCAAGTTCGTTTCGGGATTGAATTTATAATTGAAATAAAATTTTCCGGATACTTCAATTTGATTGTTATTCACTCTTACTCTTTTGTTTATTTATTTAAAATTGATTTATACATGATGCAATAAAAAAGACCAAAGTAACGTTGAAATTTTAAGAACAAAACGATCTTAATTTTATCACGGTAATACCTAAATAAAGAATGGCATTTTTTTTTGAGTGTGCTGAACTTAGAAAAAATATTAACAAGATATCAGCGAATAAAACCGAAGCCAGAACCTTTAACCAAACTAAACCGTTTAAAGCCAGGTACCGGTATCGAAACCGGAACCGATATAAAATTTTTTCTGGGAACATAAACCGGGACCATTCCGAAACGCTAATACCGGTATTGTTTTGGTTTCTTATTATTTATTTTATTGATTAATGATTATTCCAAATATAATTTATTTTTCAACTGGTAAAATAGCAATATATATACTCGGAAAAAGTCTTTAATTTTTATAATTCGCCCTTAAAGAATAACCAGAATCAAATTCTCTTTTTAAAATACATTAGGTACAGAAACAAAATTCTAAAAAGCGGAAAAACTTTTCGATTCTCTTCCCACTCTAACTACACGTAAATTATACAAATTTGGATGCGGCTATAGTTATGCACCAGATTTTACTTTACATTTTTCATACCATCTCAATAACAAATTCTGATATTGAAATCACAAATGTGCCACAAAAAAAGTAAACTTTCTCCATAGTACTTCAGTAGACGACTTTACTCAAAAAGGGCTTCAATGAAATCGTTATGCAAAAGTGAATATTTTGCCAAATCATGTTGGATGTTTGGCTTCCCATGCTGAGGGAATGTTTTGGATTTCACCAATCGACAATCAACTTTAGTGAATTCCTATTTCAGCATAACGCCCCCCTCCCCCACTCACCCCTGTGTGTGTTTCCTTTGCTGAATTTGGGGTTTGCTTATCGCAACATTGTCTGATGGCTGAAATACAGGAAATGGGAACATTATGAATTTGGGTCAAATCCAAATTGATGGCAATTTTTTTTGCTGTCGCTTTGACTTAAGATAAACATAAATATGGGAGGTTTTTCATATCTTCAAAAATGGAGAGTACCAGACTCACCAAATTTTAAATAAAGGCGGGGTAAATTTAGAAAATTGAGATTATTTTTGTATTAAGAGTATTAATTCTATACATATATATAAAAGTGTGTAAACATATGTACATTAGTATTGAATGTCAAGGGTCTTTTTCCTAGCCATTTTTTTTTTGTATCACTCATACGCAGTGTTGCCTATTTTATATATTTATTTTATTTAAAATTAGCTGGAGTTTATTTGATTTTAAAATTCTTCTTAAAAATAAGAAGAGAAAACTGGATTTTATTTTAATTAGTAGCTTTCTGTATCCTCCCTTCTTTTCTTACTAGATTTTCCTAATTCCAGATCTGCTACTTTCTCTCGCCTTTTTCCCTTCTTCAAGTTTGTTTCTAAATTTGAAATTTGATATTCACACAGATATTCAACACCTCAGTCCAAATCGAACTCTAAATGAATCAAAATTGTCCAATATACTTAGCTTTCACCTAATTTCTTCTATTCAAATGTCAGTGCAATCAATTAGTTCCTCTTTCTGCAGTGAGCAGAAATTAATTAGTGCCTTGGGTCTATTCATGATGTGTCATTCAATCAACTCTCTGCCAAATTGCAATTTCATATTCGAACAGCCCAAAGCACTTTAATTTCTGGCACTCGCATGATGAATTGTCCCAGCAGCAGAGAACAGACAGCAGACAGCAGCAGCAGCTCATCAAAAATTTCGATGTTTTGTGGCTCATCAACGAACTTGGTGAACTTATGGCGTTGAGATGCGATTGACGTGCCTTCAATTTGTCACTTCGCAGAAAATTACCAACGCTTCAGGCAGACGGAGTGAGAGAGAGAGAGAGTGAGTTGAAGGAGGCCAACCTGAACTCCGACTCCCAGGTTACTCTTGTGTGCCATTGCATTTTCCACCACAATAAACACACCGCAGCTTGCGTGTCCACTGCAATTGACATTGACGTTGGCGCCGTGCAGG
Source organism: Lordiphosa mommai (assembly GCA_018904225.1). NCBI lineage: Eukaryota > Metazoa > Arthropoda > Insecta > Diptera > Drosophilidae > Lordiphosa > Lordiphosa mommai. The sequence continues at coordinate 223,851 of JAEIFT010000024.1, forward strand.
CAGGGAGGGAGGGAGGGAGGGAGCGACTCATAACTCTTTCATACAAACTAAGAAGGGCTCCACTTCCCGGTATATGCATGAATGTTTGTATAGTTGCTGCACATGAAAGCTAAAGAGTAAACAAAAAGTATATTAAAGGTAAAAATATGGCCCGAGTGGGGATAACCTGCCTTATCCGCAACATTTTCCACAATCGCACGGTATGAGGGGAAGGGAGTGCGGCTAGCTGGTGTGACGAATGTAACGTCATTCCGATGCACACTCACACACACACACAGAGGGCAACTCAGACAGCCAAGGCAGCGCACAATAAGTGGATACACTCAAAACAACAAAATGAATTAGGATCAGATCAGAAAAACTATTAAATTAATCAATTGTTTTTTGTGATTTTGCATTTGTTGTCACGTTCGATTCAAACATTTTGGAGCCAATACTGGATTGTTTTTTTGTTTCTCCGTTTTCTAATAAACTATGTTGGCTTTCTTAGCCGGTTTGACCCATAAATTCTGGACCTGCTTTCTTACCCAGTTTTTCATAAAGCTTTCCATTCTACGGGCACTTTTTGGTCGCAACACACAGTAACAACAATTTAACTGTAGGTAAAAAATTCAAATAAAATTTAAAATTGAATATACGGACAGGGTCATTGGGCACACAAAAAAAATTGCACTTAAATCGGTTCATTGGTTAAGGTACCGCAGAGAGGTCAAACCTAAATTCATAATATCTTCCAAAAGCGCACTAATTTTTTAAGATCCTCTTTTATGTGTAATTGGCTATAACATTTCCCAAAAGAGGTACTCTGCAGCCGAAAGACGCGAACGTCAATACTCATTTTTAGAAAAAACCCCAACCATCCATATAGGCCTAAAGCACACGAAAATAGACTGAACTGCTTCCAGTTTTACCAAAACCTTGGTTCGCAACTATGGCCATTTAGCCTACTGTAATTGCCTTAGAACAACATTGACCATTTGGGGTATTAAGAACTAAACCAAAATTATGCAATTAAGCGTATGATAGAATGCTTTATTGAAGCAAGAAATATTAGAGCTTCAGTTTGAAATGTCCTTAGTGGACTCAAAAACAATAACAGTGTTTGTCTTAATTGCATGAGACAGAAGTATGTATCTGACTTTTATCAATTCTACATCTCTGATTATGATATTAATCCTTTTTTCATTATGGTCTAGTTGAATGAAGATAAGTAAAATTGAGTCGTTGATTAATAAAGTTCACGGTGCTGGTAAACGATTTATAATTTTTTAACATTTTTTTACTCAATAACATTTGTTTTCATGACAAACATATAGACTTTCTTATAAATTTCAAATTTCATTTTTTTTTACAATCAAAACATATTCCATCCAAGTACAATACATAATGTGTGCCTTTCCACATTTGGCCATTGAATCTACCCAGCCAACCATATCCAAGCAGATCCAAACACTCTGACCAGAGTCTTTTCAAAAAATCTTAGGCGAATAGAGTCTGCAAGGGATTTTAAATTAAGTTGTAAAAACACTCAAAAAACTTTAAAATATGCAAAACTATGCAGACGAAAGTCTCAAAAAGGTATTTTAAAGGAAAGAGAAGAGCTAAAGCGATGCAGAGCTTTTTATGTAGTTAATTGTCCAAATACAATACTTGGACGGGCACCTCAGGGTCGCCTGATCTAATTTGTGATTTGTTATATTTTTTATCAGCTTCGAATTCCATATTGAGTGACCACTCCGCATTATAAAGGACAACGTATTGACATTACGTTCTGTTCGAAATTACGTAGTGATTAACATACTGTTATCGTCTCATTTCGTACAGAACGTAGAACGATGCGACACGATATTTGTGTGTGGAAATTGAGTGAGAAAAAGAAGAAGAAATATTTCGGCCAGAAAATTGACTCTTCATGGCATTTACAAAAGAGGATAAGCTCGTGTTTAACAATGTCGTGGAATTCATTACCGAGTGTATATCTTTGTTTACAAAAAATCCGCACAAATATCTGGTATAATGTATTTTAAAGCTAATGAATATATCTTTACGAAATTATCAAGGAGAGTCTAAACAAACGATCTGGTGGCCTTAAAATGGAAAAAATATGCTCTTTTATGGATTTGGATTGACCCAGTGTGTGTGCATTCTCATTTCCTTTTCCTGCTCCTCTTCCTGCCACTCCAAAAAGGTAGCGGCCTGCTTCGCCACATTTTGTTTCAGCAATAAAAGTTCGCTTTAATGATAACATTATTTTAAAACAATAATGTGTACTAACATACTCGTTGATATATATGGAAAATTATGTTCTATCCATCCTTCACTAAGTTTTAAAATCGCTATTTTATATTTCTTTTTTGCGTGGAAATTTTCGCGTCGAGTGGACACAGGCCTTTAAGGTCAAAAAGCTCGTCAATGAAATGAATGAAGCATTTTCCAACAGGCTTCGGTTTGCGGTTCGGTTTACGAGCACGAATTAGCGGATCGGAACCCTGATTACAACCAGACTGCACTAAAGTAAGGCATAAGCTTGGGTCCGGAGGTTTCAACCTATCGTATCGCGGATCCGTTCCTAAGCTTGTAGCACTTTAAGTTTTAGTTCGAACTTTGTATCATGTTTTCTTTGAGCGAATCGGTAAAAAAAGGAGACAGTCGGCTTTACTTTTGTTGAGAACACGTCAAGCAATACGCCGAGTGAACCTTTTTTATATCGTCCTCTTTCACTGCCTTCAAAAGTGTCTAGTCTTTGAAATCGGATTGTAGCCTCTACCTTCTACGAATTGACTTTTGCTTTTTGTTCCTTCTCGAACTAGTAATGTAACGAGTTTAAATAAGATTTTTCAACCGCATCTTTTGTAGATAATGCACTGCAAATAATTTTATTAATATTATCCCAATGCTACAAATACATAAGTACTATAAACTAGTGCATTATTCACAAAGTTGTTATAAAAGTGGCATAAGTCATTTTTTTGAAGCGAACCATTTTCCAAACAGATGGAATTCTATTTGGGTTCAGGTTTGGTAGGTCGTTAATTTAGAACAGGGGTGCCGAAAGCCTATGCTCTAACAGCTCAATTGATTTTGTAATGCACGCAGCCATAGGCACACACACACAGCTCCCGTTAAAAATCCGGTTCCTCTGCATCTCTTTTTAGTGATTGCTGTTCTTTGGAAAATTATTTTCTTAATATGTATTGGTGTTTGCTCTGCCGTAAGCAGGCTGAGGGCACCCCTGATTTAGAAGGTTCGGTTCATGATCCAGTACTATGGGGTTTGCAAGCTTGATGTAAACTTTTCTAGGGATTTTTGAGTTGTCAGTTGAGGCATCAGAAAAATCTTTTGAAAATGAAACTTATATGAGATCACTTTTAGTACAAATGGCTAAAAAGGTAGTATAGAAGGTAGAAGAGTTTGAATCCCAGCTCAAAAAAGTCTTACAAACTCCTTTTACTTAAAGTGACTTTTTCCCGAAGTGTAGTCTGCCTCCAGGCGCTAGACGCCTTTGCTGCCATATGGAAATTAAAGAATTGCATATACATTCACACATACACAAGCACACACTCATAAATAGCGACAAAGACAGAGGCCCTCGCCCTCAGGCAAATGGTTGGCTTGCATGCAAGTGGACGACATCGTCTACTTGGCCGTGCCCGCCCACCGCAGTAAGTGCTACTTAATAATTGAAGATTCCGAAACGCTGGCACTGCCATAAACTAGTCGAGCCATCGCACCGAACACGGACTCTGACTTCATTTTAATAAACGTCTCTCCGATGTCTGCACCGGAAACTTTAGTGGACTAGACCACACAATCTAAGACGACAGGCAGCAAAAGCAGCAGCAACAAATGGCAGGGGCCAACCTTAAGTCTTCCAAGACTTAAGTGTGGGTGTTTAAGTCGCGCATCCTGCTACCAAAATGTGCACTTAAATCAGTCAGACACACTGTTAGGCGGTGTACGCCCACTGCCGTTGGCAGGAGTGACTTGGGGCTGTCTTGTGGCTGTCGTCTTTGCGGGAGCGGGACTCTGTATGTATGCATATATGCATGACCGAATCCTGTCTAATTGCCGTTGTAATTTCAGAATTTGTCTGACTGTGTGCAACCAAAATGAAGCCTTATCAATGACGCCAAACAATTTACGGGTTTAATAAGTAAGTTCCCCAAAAAGGATTCGTTTAATTAAAGTCAGAACTCTGGCTTATTTGGCATACGCCCCCATCTAGCTAATATTTACCCAAAAGCAAAACAATAAAAACATACCAAATTTCTATAGTTTAAATGCAAATACACATTGAGGGCAGGCAAAGGACAACGAAGCGTATGCGAAATATTTTGTAATAGCTTCAACAGCTGTTGGTACTGGTCTATCTGCTCCACCACTGTCCCTGTTGTCACAGTCATTATGGTTTTTGTGGTTTTGGTGTCAAGTGCAGCAGCAACAGCATAGGACTTTGCCCCTCCAAACCCCGCCCTCCCCGTGATTGTGTGTTTCTTTTTACATGAGGACACTCTGTGAGCTCTGTCTCGGCTTTTATTTTTTTGATGTAACTGCAGCTGTCGCCATCAGGTCAGCATATTTATAAACTCGTTCAAAAGATTTTTGTTTTTGTCGTTTAAGGTAGTTGGTTGCAACTGTTTCTAGAATATGTCAAAAAACAATTTAAAATAAAATGTTTAAATTAAATTTAATTTGATCAGAAACCATATTACTGTCCTCTACTTACATGGGGTCATTTCCACTGTCAGCGATCAATTTCAGCTGCACAATCATCGGGTTGAAAATGAACAAGTAAGAAAGTCGGTCAAGCCCGACTGTAATATACTCTGTGGGGTCACACAAACTGTGCAAGTGCTGCCCATCACGATTACGGGCAGTGCTACCCAGCGTAATTATTTGATTTGCTTATAACTCGAATATCGATCATCTGATGTGGAAACGGTGTATGGTGGATCAATAAGTATTGACGATTAAAATATATGCCTAAAAGGTTCAAACAATCTTTCTTTGAAATTGTGGAAGATATTAGATTTTTTTCAAATTGTGGAGGTGGCAACTCTATTTTCGTTCATCTGATCGGAAAACAATGTGTAGGGGATCGATAAGTAATAATGAGTAGAATATATGTCTAGAAGGTTCGAACAACCTAACTCCAAAATTGTGGAAGATATGAGGAAACATTTTAACTTTGATTTCTTTGCAACAGCTTTTTTGCGTGAGATTTTCTTTGTTTCTGTGTTTTGTTTTTATTTGTGCTGATATTCGTGTACATAAGCACAAGCAAGCGCAACCATACACATACACACACATACACATACAGGCATCGGATCTGGGATAAGGGATCTGGGATCAGGTATCTGAAATCAGCGATCTGGAATCAGAGATCTGGGATCAGGTATCTGGGATCTGAGGATCTTGGATCAGAGATTTGAGATCTGTGATTTGGGATCAGGGATCTGGGATGAGGGATCTGGAATCAGGTATCTGGGATCAGGAATCTAGGATCAGAGGTCAGGGAACTGGGATCTGGGATGGAGCTCGGATCATGGATGAGAGATCTGGGATCAGGTATCTGCGATCTCGGATCAGGGATCTGGGCTCAGGGAGCTGGGCTCAGGGAGCTGGGATAAGAGAGAGGGATCTGGGATTAGGGATCAGTGATCTGGGATCTGAGTCAAAAATATGGGATCAGGGATATGGAATGGATCTCGGGTCTGGGATCAGGGATCTGTGAGCAGGGATCTGTGATCAGGGATCTGTGATCAGGGATCTGGGATGGATCTGGGATCTGGGATTAGGGATCTGGGATCTTGGATTTGGGATCTCGGATCAGGGATCTAGGCTCATGGAGCTGGGATAAGAGAGAGGGATCCGGTATGGATCTGGGATCTTGGATCTGGGCTTAGGGATCAGTGATCTGGAATCCGGGATCAGGAATCTGGGATCAGGGATCTGGGATTAGGGATCAGTGATCTGGGACCTGAGTCAGAAATATGGGATCAGGGATATGGAATGGATCTCGGGTCTGGGATCAGGGATCTGTGAGCAGGGATCTGTGATCAGGGATCTGGGATGAATCTCGGAGCTGGGATCTTGGATCAGGGATCTGGGATTAGGGATTAATGATCTGGGATCCGGGATCTGGGATTTGGGACTGGTACAGGAACACTATTTCATATAAAATATTAATAATAAAATTACTTTATATTCTAATGCAGAAATTCTTATTTTAATTTTGATTTTTCTTCGTAAAGAGCTTTGCTCCTACCGTGTGTTCCACGATACACACTCCATTTTTGTTTATTTGCGGGGGAGGCAGGGGGCGTGGCAAAAATAAAACTAAACTTGATCTGCCTGCAAGTATAAGAATTATATGTTCCATATACTTCAAACCTCTATCTCTTACCATCTCTGAGATCTCAGCGTTTATACGGACATCGACTCAGCTATTGATGCTGATCAAGAATATATATGCTTTATAGGGTCCGAGATGCTTCCTTCTGGCTGTTACATACATTTGCACAAACCCAATATACTCTTTGTACCTTCGGTACAGAGTATAAAAACAGAGGGCCAAAAAGGCCCAGGCCCTGTCAAATGTTCAATTGAAAACCAAAATTTGGGCATATCTGGGCAAAAACTGACACTCACCCTGTCCATGGTCAACAATGCAGTTGGCGCCCGCCCCCTTAGCATGATTATCGATGTTGCTGCGTAAATCTGCCAACGATTTGCGTGGCGACTGACATGGGCAAAGGGGGATGGTGGGAACATCAAAAAACTATTAACTGCACGGTGCTGCTGTGGTCCTTTTGGCTGTGCCATTATCCAGCTGATGGTGACCAGTGTGTGTACTAATTCGCTAGGCCGGGAAAATTGTCGCAGCGTGGAAAATCAAAGCAATTGCGGCATAGAATTATGCACACATATACACACATACAAACAAGTACTGGCCCAGGCCAGTGTGATGTCAATGGCCCTGCCTGTCTCGCATTTCCACCCTCGCCTGTGACCCATCGGTGTGCTTGTTATTCATTATCCTTTGTGGGCAAATTCTGCTTCGACTTGTATGTGTATTTGTAAATTTTCCAACTTCAACTTTTCGGTGGTGACTTTTCCATGACTTTAAAACTGTGCAAAAAAAAAGAGGAAAAAAATATATACGCTCGGTTTGAATATTCAAACATTTACACGCTCTGTTTACTGTTAATCACTGGACAAGGCAGACAACGGCGGGGGTCGAGCATGAAGCTGAGTTTGCACTTAAATATCCATTTCCACGCCCGTATGCCATGCGGCTTCCTTTCACAACGCTCAATGCCTTAATATATAAATTTTTTCTTTGCCCCCAAATGTTTGTTTGAGGTTTTACAAATTGCTTTAAAGTATCCAAACCGCATTGCAGGTATTTCACTGGTGTTAAGTACATTTACATTTGTATGTAAACAACTCAGGTTTAATTTAAACACTGGAATTATGATGGCATGTCAAAGATATTCAATTGGCAGTTAAGTAAGGCAAGTAAATATTTAAACGAAAATGGGATATATGTGCTTAAAAATCAATTGATCAAGACACCATTTGAATTAAAGTACTTTTATATAAAAAATCACAATGAAACTGCAATAGAAGTGACCCTGGAGAATTTTATTTAAAATACAAAACAAACTAGAAATCAACAAGTGATCAATACGTCCTTATAAGATAATCCCAGGTGTTCTACAAATCGCTTCCAAATGAGTGACCGATTAAATCTTAAAGCTTTTGGGGGTAAAAAGTACTGCTTAAGCTTCTACATCTTTCTCCTGGAAATCCATTTCTGTTAGTCCGGTTTTTTTTTTGCGAGAAACGCTGGTTTATGGCCGAGCTAAAACTACTGTGAAACTTCTGTGCTCAAGGTATCGAATTGTTCCTTACTAAGTGGATTCTTTCTATATTACTTTACTAAAAAAGGCACCGATTTAGTACCTTACAATTATTTTGACAGCAAAACACAAGAATTGCGAAATATATTTAAGTTCTTAATGTTCGGGCTTAACTTTAGGTGGTAATAAAATTAAAAGGGGATCGGCTAATAGCCTTGTATTGTGCTATTGAATAATCAATGTTATTTTCTTTTACATTATTAAGCCAAGTTTGATCAAAAATTAACAAATAAATCAAATAGAAATAGAACTAATTTAGGCAAAGGTACAAAAAGCCACCAGACATATTCCAATATCTATTGGATCTATTGTATTTCAAAATGTCAAATGTGTTGATCTCTGGTTTATTGCATAATCTATAGATTATGCAAGGTTATGTTAACAAAATATTTCTTTTTTATTGACTGATTTATAGATATAAAGTGAAAATTTTGGGGGTATATTGCGATATTTTCAAGCAAGACCGCAATTCGGGGCCGAAGCGCATCATGAACTGGTTCAGTTTAGATTCTTTGGGTCCTTTTAACGCAACTATTTTTAATGACTTAAAAATTATTTCACAATAAATAACAGCCTTTTCCTCACAGAGTTTAAAATAAGGCCTTTCTACAGATTACGAAAGAAATTCTATGTTACATTTTTATTTAAAAAACATTTTTAAAATGTTGTTTGTAGCATAGGCCGCAGAATACAGTTAGAGCCTTTTTAACAGTAGCTTAAGGGGGTCTTCTAGCTTTGAACAGTGTTTTATGAGTGTTTTTTAAAAAAATTCTGCAGAGAAAATCATAAGAGCTTTTTCAGTTTGGTTTTAGGATTTGTGTTATTAATTTACTGTATAATAAAATATAAAAACGAGAAGGCAAAGCTAACTTCGACTGTGTCGAAGTTTTAATACACTTGGAAAACTTTACTCCAACTGATATAACCGGTAAAATATATATACGATATATATATCAGATATTTAAAATTTTTAAATCATTGATAATAACAATTTGATACCATAAAAAAACTTTTCTTAGTAAAACACATTTTCCGACCGATCGGTCCTATGGCAGCTATATGCTATAGTCATCCGATTTTGATAAATTTTTCCAAAATTATGTGAAAGCATATAAAACTAATATATACCAAGATTGGGGACGCTACGATAGAAAACAAAAATGTTTTTCTCACTAGAAGTAGTTTTTTGACCGAGCGTTTCTATGGGAGCTATATAATATAGTCATCCGATTTTGATAAATTTTTCCTGTATTGTAAGAAAGCATATAAAAATAACATATACCAAGATTAGTGACGCTACGATGGAAAACAAAAAAGTTTTTCTCACAAAATCTTATTTTCCGACCGATCGTTCCTATGGCAGCTATAGGATATAGTCATCCGATCCGGCTCTGTGCAAAATTTCAGTTCGATAGCTTTAAAACTGAGGGACTAGTTCGCGTAGAAACAGACAGACAGACGGACAGACAGACGGACAGACGGACGGACGGACAGACGGAATTGAACTCAGCTCGTCGTCCTGATCAAGAATATATATAGTTTATGTGGTCGGAAATGAATATTTCTATGCGTTACAAACTTCTGGGCAAAATTAATATACACTTTTCAAGTGTATAAAAATGTTTGGATTCCGAGGGCTGTTCAAATGTTATAGGCCCAATTAAGGTCTCAAAAAAAAAGGTGTATAGGTGGTGGCCTTGATTCCGGGACTTCAGAATATCGGAATTGAAAACGGTAAATAAGGTTATGAGCAGAATTGATGTCATTCTGGCCCGTACCTCAATAATATTTTCAAATAATTTTTAGAAAACATGGCGGCAGTTTCAAAAAAAATTAATTTTTCATGTTTTTTTGGAGTTTAGTGTAAAAAAAAAGTAAAAAAATGTTTTTCCTCTTGATTGAGGTTCGGCCCAGAATTACATCAATTCTGCGTCGATTGCAACATGCCTGATCAAAATCGGTTTAGTAGAACTAGCGCAATCATGGCTACCAGGTTTAAAAACGTGGTTTCGAGAAAAACGCGTTTAAAGTTTTGAGCAACGTTGCTCCACTAAAATGGATATATCTGCTAAACTATTTCGAATATTTGAAAATGGTTTATAATGGATGAAAGGGGAATGTTGAAACTATAATAATAAGGGAAAACATAAAAATCCAAAAAAAATTTTTTAAAGGTTCAAAGACCCTCTTAAGCTAGATCACCAAAACTCGCGAGAGATTAAAAGCATTTTGAGGTGTTGATAAAATGAGGCAGCTCCTTTTGAGGCAAATTTGTAGAATGATTTTCCCAGGTACTGGAAAAATTTTTGTTTGATAGGTAGAAGACCCCCTTAAGGGGTTACATGGGTTTACTAGGGGGAAAAATGTATATTTTCAAAAATTTTTTTTTATATAAAAAAATAAAATATTTTATTCAAACTTTTTTACTGTCTTAAAGATATATACTTGTGAGCTTGTGTACTTTTTGTTTTGTTTTTTTTTTTCGTAACGTCGCAATTGCCTGTGTCGATTGAGCTGCATCAAATTAAAGAAATAACGGGTTGAGCTGGCTAAGTCAGTTTATAAATAAAAAAAATGGTTAAAAAATACCGAAAAAAATATTACTTAAATAAATCTCAAACTATTATTTATACTTTCAAAGTGTATTTGACCGCTCTTTTGCTATATTTTATGTCTTAAAGGAACTGTAAGGATTTTTAAAATTGGTGATAAATTATTCATTTAAAACGCTCTCATTTCTGGCTGTAACACAGATGTATTAGGCCGGAGAATTATCTCGAGATCCATATCCATTCTATTTGGGATCATTTTATTTCTTAATCTCATCGATGTTAAAAAAAAACTTAAAAAATGGAGTAACAGTACAATTGCTCGCAAACTAAAGATAAGAATGTCCATTGTTTTTTTTTTTTTTTAACTTTTATTTAGTTTACAAAATTTAGGGCTAAGTATTTACTAACTAAATAACAGTAACTTAAATTTTATACTTAAACTAGTCTCCAAACGAGCGCTCTGTTTAAATTTTAATTTGTTTTCCCTTTTCAGGACTTAATATGTATCTAAAACTAATCAATTTTCTTTTATTAATGGGGTTGCAAAGAATGTCCATTGAATTTTAAAGATCAGTAATTTTTTGCCATTGTAAATAAAAACAAATGCCTAACAGTGAGAATGTTAGTCAAAGACAATAATATGGACGATTTAAGTAAAGATCAGTGTGGCAAAAAGCTTAAAAAAATCAAGAAAATTAAATTCAACGACCCAATAGAGTGTCTATATCAAATTTGTAAAGTTTTAAACCAAAACCTCGGGTTCTGCACTTATATAAACCGGTCAGCGAACTAAACCTCAAGTCATTCTTCAAGCCTCCGGACCGCAACAACTGCAATATTTTGGAGGTTTGTAGCCTTTTTTCAAACTATTCTAATTAATCCATCCAGCTTAAAAAAAAAACTGATAAAAAATGCAAACTAGTCCGCATTACACTAATTTAATGATAAGCAGATTCTGCTTTCTATTTGTTCGATTGTCTGTTCAGTTTAAATGTCTTGTTTGAGTTTCCACGTTTCGCACCCTTGTTGATTGTGGGCAACCAACTGTTGTCGTTATCCTGCTCTCTGCCTTATTACAAAGTGTTCGCGGACCACACGGCACACGTGTGGACGTGAGTTGCTGCCAACCCGGACTAACTCATTAGCGGACAGAGTTTGAATGAATATCGTGCTGGCTATCGGTTGTGATCCGTGCACGTTTGTAATTAAAGTTATCACGGTAGGAGTGAGGGTGTGGGTGTGGATGTGCGCCAGCCGCTGGGCACGCAATGACGACGGCAGATTTCGCTAATGACAAAGACGGGCTGGGTGGCGGTAGGGGTAGTTGATAGTCAGTTGGTTATTGGAACTGAAACCACACACAAATAAATACACAACATTTTTTGTTTTGTGGGTGGGGGGAAACGAAAGCCAAAAACTTGAAAATAAATATGTTGACCCTGTCATGTGTGCCTGTGTGTGTCAGCTGGTGATATATGGCCTCACCTGGGGTGGTTATCATTTGTTAGTTGTTGTAATTATGCTTACCCACAAAAAATTAAATGCAGAGAATCTCACTCAAGTGAGCAGTTTAACACAGATGTTCAGCTTATTTGTGCTCATAACGGAGAGAGCTTGCTTTATTAGACAAAACTAACTTAAAATTGCATAGCTTAAACTTTAGCTATTTTTATGAAAAGAGCTTTGCATAGTTTCAAGTTCCCCCACGGATTTCTTTTATAGGGACAAAGCAAACGACATAAAAAAATGGTACAACAAGAGACTGCTTGGCAAATTCCTTTGTTTTCAGTTTTTTTTTTTGTCTTTTTTGTCCACAAATACCTAAAAGTTGTAAGGTTAGATGAGGCTGTCCCATTATCAGCGTCAATAGAAGTTTTGGTAGAGACTAAGAAAAAATATTGCAAGGATATATGAGAGGAAATTTAAGTAGAAAGTATCTTTACCGTAAAAAATGCAAGTCGAAGCTTGGACTAAACGAAGAAAAAAGAATAAAAGTACGTGAAACAAGCACGGATTAGAGTTCGTCGTGTTAAGTCGTTCAAATCTTATGTTGCCACACGAACACGTCGTGTTGAGTCGTGTGTGTTAGTGTCACGAATAAAAACACAGGCGTTTGTCGTGTGGCAACGTAAGATTTCGTGCGTGCACGTGCGTGTCAATTTTGATTCCCTAAAACACGAACACGGTCCAACACGACTTAAAACGACGAACACGACAAAACACGATGCAACTCGACACTACTCGATTCGGCTTAACAGAACAAAAATACTAAATAAATACAGTGATTCAAGAAAGTGTTTAGACAACGGGAAAAATTCAAATTTTCCCACTTATTTTGCCCCAAAAAATATTTTTTCCAAATTGTTCTGAAAATGTACTATAGAAAGTATCAAAATTTATTTTAATTAGAAGATTTTAATAATTTTGAATTTTGACAAGTATCGAAGCTAAATTCGAATCTGGTTTCAGAAACTCCGTATCCCTTCTGGATTAACTGTAAATTTGAAGGTTAAATATTTGTATACACATACATTTATATTTGAAAGTGCGATTCGCCACAATAGGTATGAATATAAATCAAGGCTGCAAACCTCCAAAATTTTGTAGAAGGTTCGGTTCGCAGGTTCGAACCCGTGAAGAATCTTTGGGTTCAGTTCACGGACCGGTTCCTGGATCCTCAGAACCCCAGGTTTTAGTTCGGACCTTGGTTCACTTGTACAAAAATGGATAGTTTTTTTTTCGATTTATTTAAAAGTTTCAATTGGTTAGAAGAAAATTAAATTGATAAAAACATATTATTTAGCCCACATTAGTCATTTAGTTAGGTAAAACTGATGTGGTCCCGACCTTTAAATAAAAATTTTAGGACCAAACTGGATTGTACTTAAAACAAGTACGAAGGATTAAAACATTCCTAAAATTCTTGTATCAATCCGAAAAGTCTCATTTCAAGTTCGGATCCTACCTGAAAATCAAATAGTCTTGCATAGAGATTAAAACAAGTTCTCGTACTTGACATTGATTGGGATAATATCAGTCTATACTTGAACTAAGTTAGCGCAATATTTTGTAGGTCTTCGTTTTTAGATATTTTCCAAATTATTTGCAATTTTCGAAGGAGTCTATAAAATTATTAACATTATTTCCTTTTTTACAATCAGCCGTAGTGACTCTTCAAGATTGTCATTAAGAATTTCTTTTGTTTGTAAAATTACTTATTATTGTGAACCGAACCTTATTTTTGGAAGAAATGGTCCGGTTCGGGTCAAAAATGTAAGAGGTTCGGTTCATGGTCCGGTTTGGGGAACCCAAAAACCCAGAACCCAACCGGTTTTTAAGGGTTCGGTTCCGGACCATGTCGTGTCGTGTTGAAAATATTCGACACGCACCCATCTCTAGCTCGGATTGATAAAATTGGGTTTCCTACTTCTAAAAATATTTTCGGTTATCGAAACTTAAGCTTAAGGTCTTAAGTCTTCTGAATGAGCTTCTTATACAAATATCAAGATGGATCTTTGGTTTACAGAAAGAGCTAATCAAAATGGTTATCTAGTAGGCACCACTCTGCAATACAGGGTATATTTTTTCACCCCTAAGATTAGACACTCTTTTTTTATTTTGTTGTTTATTTTATTGGTTTGACTTTTGGACCATAACTTTTGTACCAAAAATTGCATTGAATTGTGAAAATAATCGCCATAAAAATGTTTCGTGCACGACTTGTAATTGGTTTACAAATTTATGAGGGTTGATTGTGTTTATTTTTATTTTGTTTTGCTTTCTTTCAAGACACAATGTGTGTGGGACATGTATATTTTATGGTCTCAATGTGTTATATATGTACATACGCATTTGTAAGGGGTAGTTAAACTGGGCCTGTTAGGGGTCGTTGACGCGTTTGCTTTATCATTAAAATAGGAAATTTCGGTAATTTGCTATTAACAAAAGGTATTTTGATAACCATTGTTATACAATTAAAATAACCCATACATTTTTAATGGGACTTTTCTAGCACAGCTAAAACAGTAATTGGTTGGTTTTTCGATTGTAGAAATTCAATTTAAAATTTCACTAAATTCTCCACTTAGCACGTTTCGCACTTCTTAAGAAAAGTGCTCTTTCCGTCTGCTCATAAATTTTACTCAAATTTCTTATTTATTTTTTCCCTTTTCTTGTGAATTGCTGCTAACTTGAAACTTTTTTCATTTTCAGAAATGTTGTCGCCGTCCTGATTTCTGTTGCTACTTCCGCAGCTCCAACTTAATTCCGCCACCCAAATTGTTAACCACATGGCTTTGTTATTGACATTTCTGGAGTAAGGTAATCTTTGGTGGGACAAGAACCAGCGATGTTCGTAACAATTGGTGCCACCACCACCAGCACCAGCACAACATCTCCGATGGGTTTACTCAGGCGCCATTTGCAGAAAAAGCAACAGCATCGACAACAATAGAAAAGGACGAAAAGGAAAAAAGAAACAATGACGGCGAATCGCAGGCGGAAGAAGACAATCGGCATGTTAATATCAGGCCTGAAATCAGTAGTCAAGTGGAAAATTATTATGTCATCAATAATGCTACTGTTATTAAATGGAACAAGTGAGTACAGTAGGCGTTCTTATCTATCATTTCAGCGATAAAATTGTATGAAAACACATTGAAAGGCGAATGAATGTTTTACCAACCTTATAAAATATATATATTTTCGATTAATATCAATAGTCGAACCTGCCTGTATTTTAAAGACAATAAGCAATAAATTTCAAGATCAAAATAATTTCGAGCTGGGCTTAAACCAATAAATATACTTATCTTACTCCATATTACCAACCCTAACCAAAAATTTAATGTTCATAATTATTACGTTTATGCACAAATAAAAAATCATGCTTTTTGCCCTTCAAAGTATGCTACGTTTATAAATATAAATAATTAGGGAAAATATTTCTTTTTTGTTAGCCTTAACACTTATTATTTTTGTATAGCTTTGACTGGTCCGACAAAGACTTTTTCCATAATTGACTTTATATTATCTCTTTAAAAAATAATAATTGAACAAAATAAATTTTGCATACTTTGAGGGCCAAAAAACCATGATTTTTTATAAGCATAAACGCAGTAAATGTTTTTGATACACTCAGAAAAAAACCAAAAACTTTGTTCTTAAATCAAGTACAAACGGTGTCAATAGTTCGCCAAGTACATAAATTATATATACAAGAACAGAATACTTGGTTCAAGTACGATTTTATCAGTCCTGAAATACCTGATTTTGGACCGTTTCGGAGTACATTAAGTACATTTTGGGGCATTCCAAGTTTTTTTTATACCCTATTCTTGAACCAATCCCGATTCGTTGTAGATTCATTCGTTCTGAGTGACGACCCACTTCTCTAAATCCTGCTCCTCTTCTACCTCACAGCCTTATTCTCTAACTTATGCGAACAATATTTTTCTTGCGACCCGCTTCTTTACTAAATCCGGTGATCTTACAAAGTCTTGTACATTCTCTGCAGGTCCTGAGTAATTGCCGTATAAAGTACTGTGCTGTTGTTCTTTTCCGTCACCTATCTTTTTGACTAGTATCTTACAGCAGTTGCACACGCATGTTCATTAACTGCAGAAGTGGTGTTCGAATAACCTTCTATTCTTTAATAATTCGAAATGCCAAATGATGATGACTCACCTCACATTGTATCCTATTCTGTAGGAAATCAAGCTCTTGATCGCATTCCTCATGTAAATGATCTTGGTGTTCTTTTTGACCACAAATTATGTATTATCAGTCATATCGCCGCCACAGTAATCAAAGCTAATGGAGTTTTGACATTTATTAAGCGTTGGTCAAAAGAGTTCGATGACCCTTATACAACTAAAACATTGTACATATCCTTAGTACGTCCAATTTTGGATAACTGCCCACAATAGAAATAAAAGCAATCTTTAATCGAATCAGTTCAAAAACAGTATTTAATTTTTGCCCTATAGAATTTGAATTGAGACCGCCTTACCGATCAAGGTTAAGATTGATCGATTTACGATCTCTACATGATCAAAAAATATATAATGTGGTCTTATTTATCTACAAGCTTCTCGAAATGGTTTATTCATTCATCAATCCTGTACACATTCATTGTTCATTAGTATAAGTTAGCAGATCATTGTTAAATAAATAAATTGCATGAATATTAGGGTGGCTGATGAATGATGCTACATTAATAAACTAAAATAACTTTTTTTATAAATGAATATACATTTTTTTAAGAGCTGGATGCAATTCCGTTGCTTGAAGTATCTTCTCGCCATATTTTCTAAATCAAAAATCAGTCAGTGAAATGAAAACAAAGAAAGTAACCGATTAACCACACAGAACCAAAGCTATTACCTATTTTTTGGTAGCAGCATTCAGTAGCCGCTCTAAACAAACATACATATATTCCCCTTTGTATATTTGTGTTCTTTTAAACCTAAGCAATTTGAATCCATGATAAAGATAATTTCTTTTATTGTTTCATTTTAATTCGTTACGGAAACAATCCGCTGTACCATTTATACATCCGTTTTGGCTTTTTCCTTTTCTTATTTGTATAATTTGTTGTCTCAGTCTTAATTTACACCACAAATGGAACAATGATACGGGGGTAGATGCCGACTTTTGTTGTGAAATAATTCACAAGGATTCATAATGTTTTATCTCTCCTCTTTTCATGCAATGACTTCTTTGTTGGCCCGTGTTTTGTGTTGCGGCTCGATTTTTAACAAAAGGTCACGTGCTGGCGGTGCGAAAGGGTCGCCTGATGTCCCCAAGCACATTCACTGCACTCAGCGGCGACCTGCATGTGCAGATACAGTTCAATGGTAACGAGGCGGGGGCCAGCAGTACGACGACAACAGCCAGGCCTGACGTCCACTTGAGCACTGACAAGGTGGAGCCGAACAAGAACACCATAATGAGCACTTTAGTCATTAGCAAAATCATTGATGAAGTTGAGAGTTCCGCCTCCGACAATGCCACCCAGAAGAAGGTGTTGTTGCAACGCCGACGCAAAGAGGTGGTACAGAATATTCCACTCTTTCCGGACCCGCGTTTCAACGTCACTCAAGTGACGGTGCCCTGCCAGACATTTGTGCTCGGAGGTCTGTATGAGATGCAGGTAGTCAACAATCTCAAAACGATTACGCCACTCAATCGTAGTGAGTTGACTACGACCACACTGATGCCCTCGCAGGATGAGCGACTACAGCAAACCCTGGATGTACGATGGCCAAGTGCCGAGATGAAAGTCAGTCCCGTAAGACTACGTACCTATCCCCAGAAGCCAGTGGAGGTGACTCTGCGCTTTCCCGAAGTCAATTGTGATCGAGCTCTGGTGGGTGAGCATTTGGCTTTGCCCGAATTTTGGCTGGAACTAGTTTACTGCGGCAAGGAACGCAGCTGCGGCTATAATATGTCCAAGACGAGTATACTCTTTGCCGAACAGGTGCGTGGATTTCCCAAGCATAAAACATTAAAATTGGGTTGCGAGCTATTCGGCTTGGCTGGTAACTATGCCGTACAGCTAAGACCCATGGTGGCGGCGATAAATGTACCCACCACACGTCGCTTGATCAGCGTGGATTGGAGCGATGAATTCGTGTTCAATGTGTATGCACGCAGTATTTTTCCCTGTGATCCACATACGGGCATAGGCGTTCTATATGAGTATCCTGGTTGTATACTAGAGCAGGGTGATCGTGTACGTTTGTATGCTAAACAACGTGCGGATGTGGCCTCATTAAAGCCACCCACCACGCTACACTATGTGGCCGAACAGCGAGTGGTAAAGAGCCAGCATTCACTGTACTTTGGTTGCGATCTCTTCTCCGAAAAGTATGTGGAATATTGCTTTGTCTATGTCAGTCAAGCCATATCGGGAGCTGTCGCCGATGTCCGGATGGACTGTGTACCCACGCTACCTGTCAGTGGTAAGTTGAGAAACCTTTAACAAAACAATTATTTGGAAATTTTTATACCCTTGCAGAGGGTATATTAAAATTGTCACGATGTTTGTAACGCAGTGAAGGAAGCATTTCCGACCACATAAAGTATATATATTCTTGATCAGCATGACGAGCTGAGTTCATTTCCGTTTGTCCGTCTGTCCGTCCGTCTGTTTCTATGCTATCTCCTCCCTCAGTTTTAAAGCTATCTTGACCAAACTTTGCAAAAAGTCTTTAAATACAAATACGCTGCACATTTGTCGGAATCGGCCGAATCGGATGACTATATCATATAGCTAGCTATAAACTAGTTCTAGTGAGAAAAACTTTTTTGTTTTTCATCGTAGCGTCACCAATCGTTTTATATACTAGTTTAATATGCTTTTACATAATTCTGGAAAAATTTATCAAAATCGGATGACTATAGCATATAGCTGCCATATAAACGGTCGGTCCAAAAACTAGTTCTAGTGAGAAAAACTTTTTTGTTTTCCATCGTAGCGTCACCAATCGTGGTATATATTAGTTTTATATGCATCCACACAATTGTGGAAAAATTGATCAAAATCGGATGACTATAGCATATAGCTGCCATATAAACGGTCTGTCCAAAAACGTGTTCTAATGAGAAAAACTTTTTTGTTTTCCATCGTAGCGTCACCAATCGTGGTACATATAAGTTTTATATGCTTCTACATAACTCTGGAAAAATTTATCAAAATCGGATGACTATAGCATATAGCTGCCATATAAACGGTCGGTTCAAAAACTTGTTCTTGTAAGAAAAACTTTTTTTTTTCCATCGAAGCATCACCAATCTTGGTATATATTAGTTTTATATGCATCCACACAATTGTGGAAAAATTGATCAAAATCGGATGACTATAGCATATAGCTGCCATATAAACGGTCTGTCCAAAAACGTGTTCTAATGAGAAAAACTTTTTTGTTTTCCATCGTAGCGTCACCAATCGTGGTACATATAAGTTTTATATGCTTCTACATAACTCTGGAAAAATTTATCAAAATCGGATGACTATAGCATATAGCTGCCATATAAAAGGTCGGTTCAAAAACTTGTTCTTGTGAGAAAAACTTTTTTGTTTTCCATCGAAGCATCACCAATCTTGGTATATATTAGTTTCATGTACTTCAACACATTTCTGGAAAAATTTATCGAAATCGGATGACTATAGCATATAGCTGCCATAGGAACGATCGGTTTAAAAACTAATTCTAGTGAGAAAAACTTTTTTGTTATCAATGGTAACGCCTTTTAAAAACTGCAAGGGTATTTAAAACATCGGCGTAGCCGATGTTAGCCTTCTATTTTTATATAGAATATTGAAAACATCTTAACTAGAGTTTGCTAGGTATGTTTATACATATCCAAGCTAATCATATCATATGTAAGAAAATATTTATTTTGGATTTATTTGGGTTGGAACCGGTATGGTTTTGGTTAACTTTTGATCTTGAGTTGAAAGCAAAGCTGGTGTCAGCTGGTCGTTCTATTAAGAAAACCATATCTCCAGCAGCTTTAAAGCCTTAAGATGACTAAGGAGAGACTTCACATCTCAACAAGAAGGCTTAGACTTAGACTCTGCTTAAGTGCATAGTTGTGCCTTATCTCTGCTTAAGATGACTTGCTTACTCCCCACTTTAACATTTACTTAAACTTATTTCAGAATCTGATACTGGTGGCTGGGGTGCTTGGAGTGAGTGGACGCCTTGCTCTACCAATTGCTTGGGTGGTACACGCAATCGTTACCGATTCTGTGATTCGCCACCGCCACGCTATGGAGCCAAGTTCTGTGAGGTAAGTACTGCTGCCAGCATCTTCATCAATAACCTTAATACTCACCATGTTCAATTTACCTACATTTTGATGCTATTACTATTACTGTTACACAACTTTCATATTTAGTGTGCAAGTCTTTTCCTTTAACATCCTTTCCACAGCTTTTGACTCCTGCCAGCCTTGTCTTTTGTCAGTTATCCTCGAGGCTTACAGTTGAGTTCATGTTTCACTTTGTCCCACTTCCACCCGACAGAACTATATCATTGTTTGTGTTGCTTTTGCTGCTGGGAGTAGGTGGGGAGTGAGTGGGGTGGTGTGCCTAGGACATTTTGCGCTATTGCTGTAGGCCTACAAGTTTGTGTGTATCAACATAGCGACACTTGCTCCAGATTGCGTGGGGAATTTACGACGCTTCCGACAATTGTATGGCAGGCGGCACACACACACTCCATTTTTCTTTTATCCTCCTCCGCCACGCATTTCATTATCCCAAAACTTCCGGCATTCGCATCAAGCGATAGGGGCACACATTTGTTCGTAGTTTTGCAAACTTGTCGGGAACAATTACAAGAAAAGTTTTTAAATGTGCTTTGCCTTGTGCTACCGCCCTCCACTTATCTTACATTCCACTTACATATGTCGAAGCGGAAGTTCGGGAACAATAGCAGAGCCTTAAGGCGGAAAATTAGAATGAAATGGGAATGAGAATGAGGATGCCAAAGGTGCAATCGTTTTGCCTCTGCCTCTGAAAAGACAAATATTATGAAACAAACTATTAATCAAATAATGCCATTGTTTATTACGAAACAGCCTGAGGCGTTGCTGTTTACCCATGGGTTCTAAGCAGGGACGCAATATAATAGTTATTTTCATAAAACTCTTAAAGAAATAAAACAATGCAGCTCATTTTGTAAAATTATTCCATAAACACCAAAAAGTGTGTTTTCCTTTCTGCTATCAATGTCCACAATACATTTTTTTGCTGACTTTTATTGGTTTATGGTTAAAAATAAGAGTTATTTTTAATCGTTATAATAATACTCAGTTAATAATAGTTATTAAAAACTCTTTAATAACAGTTATTGGAAGACTTGTTTAATTTAACTCATGTAATAACAGTTTTTTTTAAGACTTTTATTAAAAAGTTAATAAACAAAAGTTATTAAAGACTTTTATTTTATTACTCAAAACATAATTATAATTAAAGACTTTTATTTTATTACTCAGAAAAATTAGTTATCGAAAGATTTTTATTATAAAATTCAGTAAATAAAACTCATTTAAAGAATTTTATTCTTTAATAAAAGTCTTTTAATTTATTATAGCTTCAGCGGATTGCTCTCTGCTTAAATGATCCATTGGGTGTACCTTATCATTAACTGCGGAAGATTTTAATATTGTGATTTAAAAATATAAGTCACTGACTGAATTTTATTTACTGAGTTAAATAATAAAAGTCTTTCGATAACTCTTTTTTTTCTGAGTAATAAAAACAAAAAGTCTTTAATAATTGTTACTTCTGAGCAGGGTATAATATCGGAACCGTTAACCGAAACCGTTATCCGAAATAAACTGTTTAAAGCCGGGTACCGGTTTCGAAAACGGAACCGATATTACAATTTTTTTGAGAACCGAAAACCGTTAACCGTTATAATAGGAATCGAAAAAACCGGAACTATACCGAAACGCTAATAATGGTATTGTTTCGGTTTCTTATTATTTATTTTATAAATTTATGATTATTTCAAATATATATTGTAAATAGTAAAATAGCAATATATACACTCGGAAAAAGTCTTACATTTTAAAAATTCGCCCTTAAAGTCCTCATTCCTGATAGCATAACAATTTATTCCAGCACTATGCTTCATATTAATAAGACAGCTTTTCAAAAGCATACAGCTTCCAGAGCTATTCAAATGTGTTTCTATTCATATGAAGGATTGTGCCGAAATAAGTTTTAATGTCATCTGGAAAGAGGCCTTAAAGAATAAACACATCAAATTTTTTTTAGAAATTTTTTAAAGACTTTCTTCCATCTAATTAAACCACCCTTTAAATAAAAGGAAAAAATGTTATATGAATTAAACTGGTTTCATTAAATCTAATTTTGCCCTAAAAAATTGTTTTAATATTTCAAAAAATGTTATAAAGGAAAAGCTAGAGCTATTAAGTTTTTTTTTTTTTTTTTTTTTGAATGACAGTTCTATTTGACGTTGTCTTATAGTATTGTTCAAATCTATCAAGTCGCTAAAGATTCTATAGTCATAAGAAATCTACACGAGTTTGTGGCGCATAATAAAAATGGTCCTTTTAATATTTCAAAAATAGAAATTTATGACGAAAAATAAAAAAGCTAGAAAGGTAGATTTAAAAAAAAACGTTTTTTTTGGCGTATTCTTAAAACAATTTTTAGTTCTATTACATACCCTAATTTTCTGGATATCTTGAAATAATTTAAATTTTTATTATAAAAAAAATTATACTTATACCGGTACGTACCGGTATACCGAAATAAAAATCTGAGTACCGTATCGGAACCGAAAACCGAAATAAACTGGAAACCGAAACAGAACCTTGAACCGAAATTCTTATTTCGGTACGTACCGGAACTGGTACTGGAACCGATATTCGTTTCGGGATTAATCCCTAGTTAAAATCGTTGAATAATCTTCTTTCGCGATTCTTTTTGCATTAAAAGTATTTATTAAATATTAAATTAAATTATAATATTAAAAAAAAAAAATTTGGATTCTGTACTAAGTTCTTTAAGAGTAGAAGGCAGGAAGAAATAGAAATAAATAGTCTTAGAACGGAGGTCAGCCGGTTAACCCTGATTGAATTGCTGGATTGGCGAATTTGTTCCTTTATAATTAGGGAAACAAAATGAATCAACAGACAACAAATGTTCGAATGGGCTGGCGCAAAGCTTTAGCAAGTATCCAAGTCCTATAATAATGTACCTAAGTGAGTGAGAGTTCCCAAGTTTGTGTTACCGTTGGCAATGTTAATAACAGAAACTTGTTACACTCACCTTGCCTGTCTCTGGAAAAGCTCATTTCCCTGGCAACCATAACATTTGTTTATTGAAAATTACTTCAGTTGAATAAATGTATAAGAATTTGTCATTCGCTTAGATAAAATACAAAAATTTTGCCAAAATGCCACCAAAAAAGAAGGGAAAGGGCAAAGGCAAAGGCCGAAAGTCCAAGGAAGATCCTAATAAAATGACCCAAGTGGATCGCACCTTCTATGAGCTGACCATTACGGACTTAAATCAAAAGCTAGCACGTTTACGTGCACATCTTGCCAATTTGGATGAATCCAATATAGTTCTAGCGGAGAAGTTACGCGAGGTGGAGCACGATCGCACCGATGTGGCTGCCCATTTGGAACGCACTTTGGCGGAACGCAACAATACCATTACAGAGCTCGAAGAGCGTTTGGTGGAAA
This sequence comes from Lordiphosa mommai, assembly GCA_018904225.1. Classification (NCBI taxonomy): domain Eukaryota; kingdom Metazoa; phylum Arthropoda; class Insecta; order Diptera; family Drosophilidae; genus Lordiphosa; species Lordiphosa mommai. Next base: position 247,561 of record JAEIFT010000024.1, read on the forward strand.
TCACCAAGGTACGAGATGAAGAGAATCGCTTGGCGCGAGAGAAAATAGCCGATTTGGAGGCCAAATATAAGGCCATGCATGATCAGTTGACTTCAGAGATTAAGCTACTAAATGGTAAACTAAATTCGCTGGATGAATTTCGCATACAACGTGATGTACTGCTGGCCAAATTTGATGATCAGGAAGCGGATCTCAAGGAGAAGGAAAAGGAACACAAGGAGGCACTCTACAATATGGAACAGCGTGCTGTGGTGGAGAAGGATGCCTTGAAGAAGGAGGTGGAACAGAAGTTGCTGCAAGTATCGGAGGATTTTACACGTTCCAGTGAGATACGCAATGCGGGCTATACCCGCCGCCTGATACGCGAGAATATTGCCTTGCAGAAGGAGATTGATCTGCTGGTCATGTCACAAATTAAGCTCCAACAACAGTATAATAACCAAAAGGAGAAGCACAAGGAAATGGAGGAGCAATATAGTGCACTGGATCAAATTAAAAACGAATTGGTACGCAATTCGGTTAACAAAATCAAAATAATTGAAGGTTTGACCAAAAACTATGAGAAACTGAAGGCCAAATATGTGGAGGGTTTGCGCTATCGCAAGGCCTACGAGGCTCAACAGTTGGAGGAACAGTGCGGCCAGGTCAAGCAAAAGGATGCCACGGTTAAGCTGCGTTCACTGGGCAAGCATATGGAGATTGTGAGCTTGGAGAATAAGAATCTGGTGGTGGTGCACGAGCAGCATGAAACCGAAATACTAAGACTGCGTGGCATTATACAGGAGATCAAGGTGACGGTGCGTGATGCCATTATAGCCGATCAGAGTGCTAAACTCTTCCCAGAGCGACTGATTGCGGCCAATAAGGATTCCCCCGAGGTGATAGCAGAGGTACGCGAAGATGCCATATCTTTGTGTAAACTGGCACGTATAGATCTGCTCTCCAAGTTGATGAATATAGTCAGCTCACACTCGGAAGAGCTGCCACGTACTCCATCCATTGGCTCCATAGGCAGTGTCACCTCTTCTTTGTATGCACCTGGTAAAATGGGCTTTATGCCACATAAACCCAAAGCTACAGCCTATGAGATATTCAAGAGCGAGGTAGTGGATCAGGTGGTTGACTTAACCATACCCGACTATTTGCAAAAACAAAAGGATCAGGCCAAAACTGAAGCCACTGGACGACGTGGCGATGAATTGTCCATTATTGATGTGGAATTTGGTACTACTCTATATGTGTCCTCATCCCGTGAAGATGATTTGGTGGAGATGGAGGAGGAACCGCTGGAAGAGCCCGAAGGATCTAGTAGTACGGTGTCGGTGAAGAAGGAAAGCAGCGAGGGTAGTGCACCGCCTCCCACTACAGCACCACTAGCCAAGACCACCTCGGCTGAGGTGGTTAAAGATGCGGATAGCAAGTCTATGCGCAGTTTTAGAACCACAGATACGGGTGCCACCGGCTTAACTGGCCTCACCGGTGAAGGTGAGATGGCAGAGGAGGAGGAAGACTTTGATATAAATCTGTTCTATTAGGGCTACTGTATAAATATATATTTTTTGATGTTATTTCTTCAATAAAGTTCGGAGCAATAAAAATAAAATCTTATTAATATTGGTTTTCGGTAAGAATTTGTCTCCACATTTCAATTATGTTGAACGGGACCTTTGTACACTTTTGAAGCGGAAAAAAGTCAAAATAAAACGTATTTTTGTTTTGTCAAAATGCTTAACATTTAGCTCTTAATTGGTCCTAGAATTGGTGCAAAGTTTGATTTTGGGCAATTTTTACTTCTCAAGATAATTACAAAAAATCAGGGTATTCGCACGGGACAAAAACAGAACAAGTGACAAGCCGATTTCAGCGAATCCTGAGGCAATAATGCAATCTGCAAAATTTTAGAATGTTGCACATTGATGTCATTTAAAAACGGTTTTGATTTTACCCAAAAAAAAAATATTTTTTATAAAAATCAATTTTAAGCACTTTCGCACGGGACATGTCGCATGGGACATTTTCTTCTATCATAATAATAATGTTATTTCAGTTACTCTTTTGAGCAATTTATATATAAATAAGCGTAGTAAAAAGTGTTTTTAAATCAACAGAAGATTTCTATTTATTTATTTTCACATTATAACAAAACATTATACATTTTTAAAAAAATATTGTATTGTACTTTAATTTTTTTCGCCGCCGTTTTTGCTCATTTAGATATTAAAAATAAAAAAGTTTGATTTACAAAAAAAAAAAATCATTCATGTAAGAAAAAATGTTGAATTTCGCACTTACGATGTCGCACGGGACCAACTTTTTATATGTGTACCAAGATCACAAATATTCTCATTTTTTAGCAGGATTTTTTTTATTTGAATTTAATTAAAAACCTGTATTTGTACTCAATATTGGATAAGCCTTCTGCATGTACTTTCGACGCACAGATAAAAAATTTTATTTTTCAATGTCGCACGGGACATCGAAATATGCGATGATGCAAATCAAAAAATTAATACCCTCGGAAAGACTTAAGAATGCAGAAGTCAATGCATAAAGAGAGACATTTAAGAACTTTTATCAAAACAAAAAGTGCAGGGGAAATATCAAAATGAGAAAAGTTGAGCTTGCGCGACTTTGCTTTTGAATAGGTCGAAGTGGGTTATACATAAAATTAAAATTGGTTTATATTAGTAAAATTTGACTGTTTTCCTACGAAAATATTAAAAGCAAAGGGTTTTAAAAAACTTTAAAAATTTTTGGTCTCGGTGGATATGCCCATATATTCATTTAAGGCTGAAATATGCTTAATTTTTCCGCACCTTTGTTCCCATTTCCCTTTTGTCTAGTGTACAAAATAAGCACCCGTTGATTAACTCACCTTTATTGTTTACAGGGTCCCTCGGTGGAGACACAGAAATGTGGCAAAAGCATTGCCGATACCTGGGATTGCATTTATGAAACATCCGGCACCATTTTAAATAAATCAAATAACACGGAGGTCAGTCAGGAAATTGGACCCGGCTGTCGTTGTGGCTGTATTGTACACTTGGGCTCCTCCAAGCCCAAACGTATCATAGCCGGTGCCACGCAAAGCTGTCCGGGACGCTCCTTTTGGCTGATACAGGTAAGTGGTTGGCCGTTTGGAAACTTTCTTTCAACATTCAGTAATAACCATAAAAATGAACAATGCCAAACATTCAGAAGAAGTGTGTGTCCATGAATAAAATTCCGCACGCTTGAAATGAAGCTGCCTGATGGCCCCAAGTGACACACACGCACACAATAGACCCCCAGCTAAAGTAGCTGGCCACAGAAATGTGAGTAGTGTGAGCATGAGGGTTCAACCTACTTCTTCTAGTTCATGCATAATAAAATACTTTGTATAGTCAGTTCTTTTGGATAACCAACCCAAAGTTAGCCTTATGCGTGGGTCAATGGCATCGATGGCCTGACCTGAGTAGGCATTTTTCTTGTCATCATTATGAATTGATTAGAACTGTCGACTTGATTTGATAAATTGGAAACAATGTTTGTTGCATTACTTATTTTCTTGAGCTTCGATGTTTTTTGATTAAATACCAGGATAGACAACCATACTGGAAAAAGGCAATCAAATCTGTTTGTGCTGCTTAGATTGATTGAAAATAAAAAATGTAATATAGTTGGACATTTAATTACCTTCCAAAAAGAATTTAAATTTTTATCTGAACAAATACACATCTATCTAAGATATCCGCGGTTTCGATTCGATTATGCTCAGTGGAATACGCTTAGTGTGCTATTAGGATTAGGATTTAGAATTTCACAACATATTATACCAAGTAAAAGTGAGCCGAGTTTCTCTTAACATATTACATAAACTTACAAAAATTGAAGTAAATTAAAAGTGAAACTTACACATATCAGCTTTTTATTTAGAAGATGAAAAATTGGGCTCAATTGTATTTTTAAATATATAATTTCATCCCATCGCCTTGATTTAGAAATTGGCAACCTAAAAAAACATATGCTGGCGTAGTCCATTAGTTCTTAGATAGTCTTGGTAATCCGATATGCAATATATACCCCAAGACCTTTGATTTCGGTTGGGTTATGGAATTATTGCCTTATCCCTCTGAAAAAATACGATCAAATACCCACATGGGCTTAACACGAATCGCCTGCACTGCCTTTAAAAAGGGTTTTCTACCTTGAACAGGGTTTTATGAGTAATTTTTATAAAAATTCTCGAGGGAAAACCATAAGAGCTTTTCCAATTTGGTTTTTTGTTTTGTGTTATTTTTAAATTAAATAAAAAAGATAAAAAAAAATGTTGAATTTCGAGGGCTGTTCAAAAGTCATCGGCCTGCCAATTAGGGTCTAAAAAAATATTTAAAAAAATTACTCATAGGACTTTTACACCTGTTTAAAATTTTTCCTGACCAGAGAAATAATATTGTGATTGGCGCAAATATTGAATTAAATTTTTAATTAAATCAAAGCGGACTCTAAGGAATTTTTGGGACACATTCTCTCGAATCGAGGAATACATGTTGATCCAGAAAAATATAGACAGTAATATCATTTAGCAAAACTTAGCAGATCAGATAGCGTTTCTGAGGAAACTAATAAAGAAAGAGGCCAAATTTGTATGGGGTGCAAAGGAAGACAATGCTTTTGAGAGCCTTAAATCACAACTAGCTCATATAACGAAGCTTTCGATCTTCGATACTAAAGCAAAAACAACCTTGATGCAGAAGCCAGCTACATAGCACTTGGTGTTCATCGGGGTAAATGATTCCATTTAAACTGTATCTGAGTTTCAATGAATATATTCTTAAGGGGAAAAACAAGGATTGACATTATGGGAGGTGTGGATGATCAATCTGCCATGTGTTGAACTGTGCGTTATTAAATAAAACAAGTAAGAAAGTCGGTCAAGCCCGACTGTAATATACTCTGTACCTGTTTGTATATAACTAATAACTTTAAAGTGTGGGGTCACATAATCTGTGCAAGTGCCCATCACGATAACGGGCAGTGCTGCCCAGCGTAATTATTTGAATATCGTTCATCTGATCTGGAAACGGTGTATGGTGGATCGATAAGTAATGACGATTAAAATATATCCCTAAAAGGTTCAAACAATCTGTCTTTAAAATTGTGGAAAGTATTCGATTTTGTTCAAATTGTGGGGGTGGCAACTCTGCCATCGTTCATCTGATCGGAAAACAATGTATGGAAGCTCGATAAGTAATGACGAGTAGAATATATGTCTAGAAGGTTCGATCAACCTAACTCCAAAATTGCGGGATATTTGAGGTGTTTTTCAAATTGCGGGGGTGGCAACTCTGCCATCGTTCATCTGATCGGAAAACAATGTATGGAAGCTCGATAAATAATGACAAGTAGAATATATGTCTAGAATGTTCGATCGACCTAACTCTAAAATAGCGGGATATTTGAGTTGTTTTTCAAATTGCGGGGGTGGCAACTCTACTATCGTTCATCTGATCGGAAAACGATGTATGGAGGCTCGATAGGTAATGATGAGTAGAATATATGTCTAGAAGGTTCAAACAACCTAACTCCAAAAATTGCGGGAGATATAAGGTGTTTTTCAAATTGCGGGGGTGGTCTATATTATCAAAATTAGGGGGGGTGAGTAGAATAGAAGTCTAGAAGGTGCGAACAACCAAACTCCAAAATTTGAAGATATGACGTTTTTTATTTCGGGGGGGGGTAGAAGAAGTATATGTTCCATACACTTTAAATCTCCATCTCTGAGATCTCAGCGTTCATACGGACAGACGGACATGTCTATATCGACTCGGCTGTTGATGCTGATCAAGAATATATATACTTTATAGGGTCGGAGATGCTTCCTTCTGGCTTTTTTATGACGATGAAGAAATATGGCGCGCTGATAGCGTGGTTTTGTGTAGCTAGAAGAAAGTTCTAGAGTCAATGTGACCATTAATTGATATGAGAAAAATGTATGATTAGTCGTTAACTGGCGCGTTGCCACAACATTATTTTTAAGCCACCAGCACGAACCGAAAGATATATCTATAAGGCAAGAGCAACATTGCCGATTCTCTGGCTAGGCTCTGTCAGTTATTGGTTGGCAAGATCAATCCATCTTAATTTCTTCAAACTCTCCACTCCAGACTCTTCTTCATTAATTTATACCTCTGATCTCATTTCTTTACAGGTGGACGGCGAGGAGACCATCTCCTTGGAACTAAGTTTTCTTCGTTTGCCCTGCGCCTCACAGTACTTAAAACTGCGCGATGGTCCATCACTCTCGTCCACCCTGCTTATTGAGCTAAACGGTGGCAGTCTTACTTTCAAAGGACCCATTCTAGATGAAAACAAAAAGGAAATCGAATCAAGCGGCAGACAACTTTTGATAGAATTCTATGCTGGCGAAATGACAAATGCTTCCTCTACAGCAGGAACAGCTCAAGATGATGCCAGCAGTTGTACGGGTGGTTTTATGGCAAATCTAAAGCAGCAATTGGGTAAAACGATATTTTCTTACACGTAGAAATTGAACTCTTATGAACTCTTATCCAACCCTCATAGTGTCCCGAAATGTGAGTACCACGCTGCTAGCTTCTACGCGTCTCTCAGTAAAGAGTCGAGCCTCTTTACAAAAGTCCGCATCACGTTTGCGTTTTACCCTGGTACACCTAAGTGCCATGATCTTTGCCAGCATTATTATAGTCATCAGTGCATTGCTAGGTAAGTGTTAGACTTGTCCAAAGTGGGTGATCTTAATGAATATTATTTTTTTCAGGTGCTCAGTATGTGGTGCGCTATCATAAATATCATCTGGCTGTGGCTCGTCATCAGGACGAGGGTTCTAGATTACACACGCCCAGGGCTTCACTTAGTTCTTTAAATGAACCACCTTCGCGTGCCGTGTCCACTACCACACTACTTTCAGAGGTTATTTATCTAGTAAAGATGAGACCCAAACGTCAGTTGAGACACTCCATTTTACGCGAGAGCGTGGATGCTGAGAATCTGGCTCATGAGACGGAGTTTAAGGAAGATGACCCAACAGGCCAGATGGTTAAGTGGTAAGCCCTTAGACGAACAATCTTTTAAGCATTAATATATTATTATATTCTTAGTGAAAACATACCCGAAGTTTGGTAGCTCAGCCTCAATGTTAACCCTGCGTAATGAACGCTCATCGCCCACGCGTTCCCTGGACCAAGGCAGTTTGGTGGACTCGCCCTCATCTGTTGAGGCTCATGCTAATAAAGAAATCAACAGTCCAGCGGATGTACATGCTGAGGGAGAGGCGCCCAGCTTAAAAGATAGTGCCAAGGATTCGGAATCCATCATCTCGTCCGGCATGAGTTCGTTGTGCAATAGTCCGCCCATGAATAGTAAACGCCTAAGCAAGTATTCTGATCGTTATGATGCCATAACATTGAAGATGCTTACCTCGCGTCTGGATGAGAGTCTACAAGATGCCAGTTCCCTGAATTCGGGTTGTGGTTCCCTGCCTCTGCATCAGATGGGCTCGCGTAGCGTCAGTTCCTCTCTGACGAATGTGAGTGCCTGCCATACCAGGCAAACAGAAAAAGATTAATTTTATATTCCTTAACATTGCAGGGCTGCTACTCACCCGCTGCTAGTGTGGTCAGCACAGCCACCATACGCACCACCAGCAATCCCAAGGAATCCAAAGAGAAACAAAATCGTCGAAAATTGCTGGCACGACCCGGTTCCGAGTTCTCGCTGGGCAATCCCGAGGAACTTGAACTGGACTACTATGATTACAATGTTATCAATGCGGGAGCCGCTCCTGGCTCTTATCTGGGCATGGATCCAGCCTATTTGGTGTGGATACCACCCTTTGAGGATGTCATCGAACGTGAAGATGATGACAAGACACCCGAACCGGAGCGGGATGAGACTGAACCGCTTTACGAGGAAATACAAATGCCCAAATACGGTCACTATTTGAGTCCGGCCAGCAACACCGAATCGAGTAATACACCCAGCTCAGAGGAACGTTCACCCCCAAATAGCGAGCAGCAGTCCAATGCCACCTCACCCTGTGAGGTAAGCCAGAAGCCAGCTGGTAAACCGCCCACACCCTACATGTCACGCAAGCAACGTCGCCTGGCCAAACAGCAGGCGGCTGTGCCGGAGGCCACACCCGAGATTGTGCCTGTGCATCGGAAATTTGAAAATAGCTCAATGACAGGTTCATATGTGGAGAAGGAAACGGCTGTCGAGAAGGATAATTCCTGCAGCAATTTGCAGGAATTTTTGGCCCTAGATGACATACAGTTTGCGGATGAAAGTGGCAGCGATTATGAGACAGCCACACTGAAACGTTTGGCAGCTGAAAAGGCACCCAGGGATCAGTCTCGAGGCTCCAAATCAAAAGAGGTGGCAGTGTAATAGATAAGTGTGTACATACGAAAGGCACAAAAAAAAGGATATATTATATAAATTATAAGGTATACATATATCAGCATTATAAGAAACCTTAGACCACCTAGATTATGGATCTCTTTAGAATTATAGTTGTTAAATGAGTTTTAGTTTGGATTTAAGTAAGAAGTTGCTTGAAAGATCCTGTTTACACTAGAAAGCTAATGAGAAGATTAAAGCTGAATTTAAATGGACAAGTGCGGACTTTGGCTGATACACAACCTTTTCCCATATATACCTCGTTTATACACACAAAATGGATTATGATAAATGCCCTTCAAAGTATGCTATATCCCTGAAAAGGTATAATACGGAAACATATTTCATTTTTATTCTGTATAACTATAAATGCCCCGACAAGATGAACGAATGTACAGTGTAAAATTAAGTATGACGCTACCATACCGACTCGTTTAAATATATAATTAAAAGATCAAATAAAGTTAGCATACTTTTATGGGCATTTATCGTGGTAAATTGGTGGTAGTTGTATGACAAACTGGAGAGCAACTAGAGAGCAACAATTGGTGTATTCAAATAAAAAGGGAATCAAAAAGAAGACAAGCGAGAAACCGTTAAGATTAAATTTTCGTTTTATGCTTTATCTTTTGATTCTTAGGGCCGTTTTCTCAACTTTATTTTTTTTTTTTTGAAAACTAAGTGCTTTTTGAGAAAATCTATGTTGCCTACATTAAGGCCGCTTTTAAAATCACATCCAGGTCGTAGTAGACACAAACATGGACAATTAAAAGCGGCCTACAAGTAGGCAACACAATTTTTTTCCCAAAAAGCACCTGGATTTGAAAATCAGGAACATGAGTAAACGACCCTACTTTCATTATTTTTTAAATATTACAAAGAGGTCACTTTTAGTGTGACCAAGTGCGATTTTAATATTTCCATCAGCCTGTTTGAGTTCTAATAAGAATATGTTGGTGTTTTTAACGTTTGTACTTTAAATTTCAAGTATTTAACATTCTTGAATGCACATAAATTATGCATGAATCAATCGAAAAATCATTAACCATTGTCCAATCTTTCTCAAAATAATGAATAAAATTATTAAAAATGTTCGAAATATACCTAAATCAACTAGTTCGGTATAGAAAACAAGTAAGAGCGCTGCAGTCGAGTGCACCGACTTTGAAATTTCCTGTACCTTTGATTTTGTGTGGTTTTATACGTATATATACACATAAGCACACGCAGCTGACGCTGGATGTTGAATGGCTGAAAAGCATTTTACTTCCATAACTTCCGGGTTTTTTAACTTATCTTATTTCAACCGATTTAAGATCAAACTTGATTTAGGTAAAATACTCTTGTTCTCTTCGTTGAGTGTATGGTAGAATAAGAAGATGGGCCAAAATGGAATAGGTTAGGCTACGGTGGTAGAGGAAGTGAAGCCTCTTGACTTAGGCCAGAGATAGATATTTCAGATACTGCTGAAAGGTCAGTTAGAAAAGACAGTCCTAGAATTGCATAATGTCTCCTACTGAGCTCTGGGCAGTGACAGAGGAGGTGCTTAACGGTTTCTTCTTCTTTATTAACTGAGCAACAACTTCTACAGTAGTCATTATACACGATACCAAGTCACGCGGCATGCCTACCTTTAAGACAGTGTTCTGTAAGAATTCCTACGATCAGGAAGACATTCTGCCTGCCTAGATGTAGTAGATTGATTCAATGTTCTTTTAAGAATAAGAGTGCGCCCAGTAAGCCTAGAGATTTCACAGACATGAGTCTCCAGCGGTTCGTGGTCATTTTGTAGGTAGTTTCCCTTGTTTTTTTAGTTTTCACGATGGTTAGTAGTCGAAAATTTTGCTAACCAAAATCTCATTGTTCATTATTCCTCAAACAGATTGATTGACTTCTTTCTTTGCTCAACTGTAAAGATTACAATGCTGTAAAAGAAAGTCTGTTATATTGTATGAATATGAATGTCCATTTATTTTAGAACTGGAATTGCGTGGGGAAACACTTGTAGTATGATCGGTTTTTTTTTTTTTTTTTGCAAAATGTGCTATTGTTATTATGGTGTAAACAGGATATAACCCCAAAAATCCTTAGTATGTCATAGCAGTTCAACTCAAAAAAATGTAAGTAGGCTCTTAAATATGTAAATATTGAAACAATTCTTTGCGAAATATGTGTACTTAAATAGATTTAAAAATTTAATTAAATATGTATATTAGTGTATACTACAATATTAGGTTTTACTATATTTACCGTTTTAAATTCGCTCATTTTAATCTGGAATCATAATTGTATTTAGCAAATTTTAATTATGGCCTTTTTGTGATCTTCATTTATTGTTTGTAAAAAACCTTTCTAGTCAAAATTACTTTCTAGTCAAAATTCGGTAATTATGATTTTATCAGTCGGGTTCTTAATTCCACTTGTGTAAAAATTTATTTTGAACTCACAAACTAAATCACAAAATTCTTTTGCAAAAGTGAAATTGGGTACCAGGCTGTATGTTTAAGTTTTTTGTTAAGCTTACCTCTGTGCTATGATAAGTATAAATAAAAGACATAATAAACGAGTATATACGAATATAAAGACTATTTTAAAAATATCATCAAGACCAGCGGTGGGCACCTTAATGTATCGAAAAGGCCCAGCAACAAGATTTATAACACGTTATATAAAAGGTGAAGATTAGTAGATTCCTTGACCGACAGAGAATACGGTGGTTATAGTCCATTAATTTTTAGGCAGACATGTCAAATTTTGGTGCGATGCAGTCCTTAGTTTTGTTTTGACAGCTGATTGTTGTCATTTTTGGCATCATGTTGATGTCATAAAAGATAATTTTTTGAGAGGAAAAACTGCGGAGGAAACAAAAGAAAATTTTGATAAATATTAAGGGGGTAAAGCTCCTTCTGATGACAAACTGTTCGTCCACGGTATTCCGTACGTAACCATTTTGAGTATGATGTCTTTGTACCAAAAGATGAGCTAGAAGGTAGCATCTGCGACCATATAAAGTGTATATATTCTTGATTAGCATGATCAGCCGAGTCAATATAGCCATTTCCGAATATCCGTCTGTCCGACCATTAGTCCGTATGAACGAAGAGATCTTTTTAAAGTATATGGAACATAAAAATCTTATACCTGCAGGCAGATCAAGTTTATTTTTAATTGTTTTCCACGACCCCTGCCTCACCCACAAATTAAAAAAAAATGTAATAACTCCCACAATTTTGAAGAAAGATGGTTCTAACATTCTAGACATATATAATACTACTCATTACTGCTCGAGCCCCCTTACATTGTTTTCCAACTGGATGAATGATTGCCGAAAGAGTTGCCAACCGCAGATTTTGACAAAATCCTTACAGTTACATACAAACAGGCACACAGTATATTACAGTAGGGGTTGACAGACTTTTTAACTTGTTTTTGGATAGAAAGTGAGGTCGCTTTCCTTTCTCATAGACAAATAACGTTCTTGTCAGATATCACAGATGTAAGTCATAGCTGTTGAAATGAGCGTCCTCAACATCGCAAAACGATACAAGGAACACACTTTTCACTCTTCATTAAACCTTAAAATACTTGCCTTCTCAAAAACCTTAGCAAGTTACTTTCACAATAATAATTAAGTAAAATATATTGGAAAATACTCAAAAACAATTTAGCTTCCCGTTTCCTAAGCTATTTTAAAGAAAAATGTATTTTTCAGTTTTACCTTAAAAACACGCATACGCCTGGTAAGCAACATGCAACACAAATTTAAAAAATGAAGTCAGTACTTTGTTCCGTTTGTCTATATATAAAATCTGTCGAACCATTTCTATCTTGTATAAAGAATTTGCTTAAATGTGAATGTACGTTGAGTTTACTGAAACTTAAGCCCTGCTAGTAGCGCGTCGGAGCTTGACATAACCATGTGGGAGACGTTGGTTCGAGTTCCAGCTATATTATTTTAGTTAGTTTAAATCACAGTAACCTTTTGGATGTGTAAAAAATACTTTATTTAAAATCAATGCCAACTACTAAAAAAATATATATATAAGAAGATCAAAGCCAAAGCTAATATGATTTTATTCGTACGCTTTTCCTTTTATTAATCTAGTAAGCGTATTAATTGATCTCATGTCACATATGGAGTCATTCAAGTTTGGCTCGAAATGCAGTAGTTTATACGAAAAACTCTAGAGATTACCAGGACACACCTGAATGTTTTTTCATCTATATTTCGTTTGCCTTGTCGCTGAGACGCGGTGCGACTAACAGTTGCCTTGTTTTGCTGGAATTTTGCTAGATGGTAAATACTTTGAATCTATTCTACAAAAGCCCATCGCTGCTTTAGACAAGTGTTTTTATGAGTAAATGGGTAAAAAACAATTTAATGTTAAGAACTTAAGCTTTTATTTTTGATATTTTGCATGGTTCCATTTCTAATCTTACCCATAACTTTATAGAACAGTTTTAGAAATCAGTTCTATAAAGTGATGGGGTGGATGAGAAATTAATTGTAATCCATTTTATTTATGGTCCACAATTGCCTTTCCTGGTGCAATCCCTTTTACAGTTCAAAAGAGTTTGTTCAATTAGATGATCCTGCTGGGAATACTGCAATCGTTGACTTTTATGAGAGCCAATCGTGTGCATTTGAGCCAAATACGCTTTTAATTCCTGACGCTTTCTTTCCTTCTTCATTTCCAACATAAATGGGGCATCCTTTTTGGGACCATGACGATACATTTCCTTACATATACAACAATCACATTGCTTTTGCTTCTCAATCACTAAGGAATTTGGGGGTTCTGTATTTAATTGGTATGTGGGTTTTGGTTTTGATTTTACTTTATTTTTCTTTTTCTGCTTGTGGCTCTGGTTATTTGTATCTGTTTTTTGTATTTCATTCTGTAACTGAGGATACGGATAGTACAAAAGTTCATCTATATTCACTTCATTAAAGGTATAAAGATCTTCCGCACCCAGATCATACATGGAATTATGTGAAGATCTTAAAATTAATTTCATTCTATTTACGCACTCTTCGTGAGAATCGTTAGTACCACGATAGTATTTTTTTGAATCCCTTGATTTTCCTTTATTCCTTCCATCAAAATTAACACCTCGGTCCTTAGAAGATTTTCTGCTTAAAATACCTTTGGTTTGGTCTTTTGAAGCTTTACTTTCATAGCTGGCGACACTCTCCTCTGATGCTATTGATTTTTTTGATTTTTCTGCTGATTGGGTCTTAGTTTTTTTATACCTTCGAATATTCTTCGATTTCCAATTTAATTTTAACCTTTGAATTGGAGACATAACTTTACGCTGAGAGTTGCTTATTGTCAGTGATTCATTAGGAAAATCCTTAAGATATTGTGTAGAAAAATGAATTGGCATAAAACTGTCTGCAGACAACTTTTCTCCACTTGTTGATAAATATGTGGTAACAAATTTACGAGTTTTAGAATTTCTTTTCGGAATGCGTTTGGATTTCCTACGCACGATTACACTGGATTTAATGCGATTTGCTCTGGTATTGCCAAGACTTGCTTTGGATGGTTGTAAAATCATTTGTGTTGTTGATTTTTGAACTCCAAGGCTTTTACTGGGTGTAGTGTCCTCAAGTTTCTTGCTTATTAAGCTTAATTGTTCCATTGGTTGAATCATAATATATTCTTTTTTACGGGGATTAAAGAAACTAGTTGCTTGCTGAATTGGACTTAAAGAGTCCCTTTTTTGTGGCACAATATCTTCTTTTCTGATTAACTCTAGTCGAGAATTTTTATTTATTATGGATTTAGTTATCTCAACATCTGAACTGGAAGCTCTATGGTACTTTTGATCCGGTAATTGAGGTATGGTATCTTCTTTTGTAAAGGGATAACTTAATCTGCTTTTATCTAGTTCTGAAATTGAAGAGTTCCGTTTAACTTGGTGCATGGGTTGAGGGAGTGTTTCGTCATCTTTAAAGAGCTTAGTTTTGGTCGCAAATCTTACAATTGAAGAGCTTCGATTTTCTTGAGGAATTTGATTTACCTGCTTCGCCGATGTATCTTTTTTTCTACGAACTTTTCTTGCTCTGGTTGCCTTAAGTTTTCGTCTGGCACTCAGTTTAAGCTTTGGTTTTATTTTGGGTTTCACTGAACCTCTACTTAGTTGTTTCACTTTATAGGGCTTTGAATTAACCAAACTGTTTCTCATACTCTTTAACTCTTTAACTTTAAAACTATTTATTTGTGGAGCCACATTATTTTCAAGAAAAACATTTGGTATCACGGGATTTGTATGCTCTGAAGTTGCATGTTTGATTTGTAAATAATCCCTAACTATATCGTATATATCATTATAAATCTTATCATCACCATTTTGCACTTCATTGCCTCGTTCTCTTGCTTTTAATTCCTTGTTATGATTACGTTCCAAAAAACTTGGCCTTAATTGACGGCAATAACTTGAAGTTAGTGCCAAATCGGCAGCATCTTGACTGGCTTGAAGTATTTGATAAAATACATTTTTCTTATGCATTTCTTTACTTTGTGTTAGCTTTTGTCTGGGTGCCATTTTCAGTAGGCTTGATCCTGTCTTAGATAGCGGAACTTCTCGAGATGATTTCTTAGCTTTTGGTCTTCTTTGTAATAGTTCATCCTTAACCCTTGCAAGTGTCGGCCAAGCCATGGCACGACAATCCGATTTTTCAATATGATATAAAGCATTTGAAACTGAATCGATTAGATATTTGGCATTTGGATTAATTCCTATACGATTGGGTAATGCAGCCATTTTATTGGTAAGAGGCCAATAATTTTGAATTTGATTTTAAAAAAGTTTTTATTTATGCTAGCTAAAATATTTTTGATTTTTTAATGTGTTTTTTGTTATATAAAATTTACAAAAACTTTATAAGTTAAAAATGATATTATTCTCAATCGCTTACTTTGCTAGCATCAAACACGTATAAAGCAGTAAAGGTTAGCTAATTCGTGATTTAAAATTTTATTTTCCTTTTTTACCCAGAAAATGGCTTAAACTCGAACAGAAATGATTGGTGGGTGATTGCAGCTGAGAACTAAAGAAATCAAAGCATGTTTTTAGGGGGCACTTGCTAATAAAGGCTAGTAACCACCACTTCGGAATATTCCCGGAATTTGCTATTTATGAAAAGTTTGCGGAACCCAACATAAACAGTGTGACCAGAAACGGGAAAAAGGCCTTAATATTACAAGGTCACTCTAGATAATCTGATGTGATTTGGAAGTCGCTTTAATTTAAAAAAATAAAAACGAAATTAAACCCCCCCCCCCCCCCCCAAAAAAAAATTCAACACTAAAAAAAAAATTAAAATATAATATTCATTCATGCATTAAATGCACAGTTTATTATGAAAACAAAAGACAATTCATTTTTTAAAGTAAAAGTAACATAAATTGATATATAAACAATTCAGAACTTTAATACACGCCTACGAAAAAGGGCGAAAAATAAAAAAAATAAAAATTTAAATGACATAATATAATTGTTCAACCTATAAAATAGTATTTTGGTGCTATTATACTAGAGGCCTTACCTAAGGGCTATCAAAGTCAAAATTTGTGGAAAAATAATTTTTGCTCAAAAAAATTTTTTTGCCTTTTTTTCATTTTGTTTCTTTTTTAATGTTTCAATTTAAAAAAAACTACCAAAAATAAAACTTAAAAAAAAAAATTTTAAAATTTTTTTAAATTTTTTTAGAAATTTTTTTTTATTTAAATCGTAAAAATATTTTATTGGGTTGCTTAAATCATTGAACAATTTCCTATAAGAACCGGAGTATTCCAAATTTCGTAGGCGCTCATGAAATTTTTCATTTTTGCAACCTACTTTGTTCTACGGGCGCCACTGTGCGTTTTTTTATATCAAGATTCTAAGGAATTTTTAGTTTCCGCGGTGCTGCATACCCTGCTTAATCAGATGTAAAAATTAAAAAAAAAATATTTTTGGTGTTGCCAACAAATCATTTTTATATAGCCTACTTCTCCGGGCATATTTAATTTTATTCTCTGTACTTTTTATCATTTTATTTTATTATTGCAATTTAGTCCTAAGACCAGCGCCAGGAAAATATAGCTTGCCAGCTGAACATTTCATGAATGCTGCACATTCTTTTAGTTCATTTTTTAAAGTTGGCAAAGGCTTTAGTTCCCCCAAAAATCACAATCTGTATGAGTTTTAAGCGAACACTAACCTAGCCCAGAATAATCTTGGATGGTTTCCGTTTTTATTCTCAGTGCACAATATTAATCGATAACCTGACTGAAAGCTGTTTGATTCAACACTCATGCAACCGTTGGTTGTTCAAACATACTTTAGGGCGCATGCTCGGACTTTGTTAAGGTTCTCTCTGTTATTAACAAAAGGCTAGCATTGTTTTGGTTTGAAATATATTTTATTAATTATTATACAGAAAAATAATTGTATGCTTAATATCAGTAAATTTTTCATTTAAATGTGACTAAACGTTTAAAGGATAAGAAGACAGTTGCCTTTTAACATGTAAGTATAGTTTTTTTGTTTATTTTATTTGGTTGTTTTTTTTTATATATATATTTATAGGATAATTAACAGCGTTATATTAAAACATTGCCCAGATTGGCTAGAATTATTGGTCCTAACGTGACGGTTTAAAAGCGTTTTCAATACTTAAATACAAAATTACGACTATGCATTTATGTATGTGGGTTTTTCGCAAAGTTTATTGAAATGTTTAACTTTTTTATGATATTTATCTTCAGGGGTTCTAAGTTTTCGAAGATACCGAGAGGCTTAACAATTTTAATGCATTTGGAATTTCCTTATAAGCTAATGGGATATAAGCCTTCGTTTAAAGCTTAGCAATACTTTCTTTACATCTGCTGGGTCGATTGGTCTTTCCTAAAGCTGTGTACATACAATTTTTATAGTTTTAAATATATTCACATCAGGCCAAATCACTTGACTAAAGAGCTAATAAGGAAAGTATCTTTTTTTAATCACTTAATGTTGAACCTTTCTGTATTGAAAGGAAATACAAGTTGACTCGCTCCACAAGCTACTGTTTATTTATGAAATCGCCAGAGAAACGAAGTAATGTTATTAAACGAAATGTTATTAAAGAAAAAAAAGAAGATATAACAAGGATGCAAAGCGCTCGTGAGCTGGGACTTGTTCGGTACAGTGGCTCACTGAAGTTTTGATCCACCGGTTCGGTTCACGACATGGTTTTTGGAGCTAAGCGAACTGTGGTTACGCTTTAGTTTATGCTTTCTATATTAGCAGGACTGTTTCCGGCTCCGAAATTCTTAAAATTCTGCTTTCTCATATTATATTGTTCAATTTTAAATTAATAAAAATCATTTAAATACCTGAAAAATTTTTATTAATTAATTGAATATATTTAATTTTATAATAAAATAAAGTCGGATGAACGTCAGTTCAGGTTAAATATTGTCGAGCACAGATGCAACAAATACCCCTAGCACCTCGAATACGGTATTTATGTGCCGAACACGTAATAGAAAACTCACTCAATTCCAACCGCATCCAGAAAAATTAAGACTGCAAAATAAAAGAAAGAAACTCTGGAACATTCACCGATGCAACTCAACGGTTCTTCTTAAATGAAACGGTTCTTCTAATACTGATTCAAATTAAAAACAAGTGTGTGTCATCGCAGATTGACAATAGTTGAAGTTTTGGAAAACAGTGTTGGAAAACAGTGTTGGAAAACAGTGTTGGAAAACAGTGTTGGAAAACAGTGTTGGAAAACAGTGTTGGAAAACAGTGTTGGAAAACAGTGTTGGAAAACAGTGTTGGAAAACAGTGTTAGAAAACAGTGTTGGAAAACAGTGTTGGAAAACAGTGTTAGAAAACAGTGTTGGAAAACAGTGTTGGAAAACAGTGTTGGAAAACAGTGTTGGAAAACAGTGTTGGAAAACAGTGTTGGAAAACAATGTTGGGAAACAATGTTGAAAACTGTGCTGGAAAACAATGCTGGGAAACAGTGTTGGAAAACAATGCTGGGAAACAATGTTGAAAACTATGCTGGAAAACAGAGCTGGAAAATAGTGTTAAAAAAAATCGTTTCACGTTTTGGATCAAGAGCAAGAAATGGGGATTCGTTACGGTTTGCATCCCTGCGATATAACATTGAATCGTTTCAAATTGTTTTGATCATACATTTATTTTTAAATTAGCCAAGTGATTAGAAATATAATTTGACTATATATGTATGTATACTATAAGCTTAATCCATTTACATAATCGAATCTGCCCACACTCTAACTTTAATATGTGCCAGT
Source organism: Lordiphosa mommai (assembly GCA_018904225.1). Lineage (NCBI taxonomy): Eukaryota > Metazoa > Arthropoda > Insecta > Diptera > Drosophilidae > Lordiphosa > Lordiphosa mommai. The sequence continues at coordinate 266,283 of JAEIFT010000024.1, forward strand.
GTATAAGATGTAAAGCCGTATTCTGGGGCTGAAAAAATGTTGGCTAAAGATACATTATCAAAATTTATTTTATATGGCATATAACTTTGTTTTTTTTTTTATGAACAACAATAATAATAATAACATTTTATTTGGAATATTAAGTACTTACAGCATTTGTATCAGTATATACTCTACTACATATATATATTTTTATATATAAATAGATCTCATTCATAACAAGTTGAGTATGTGAGTGTGTAGATTTATGTTGATCCCATTGGTTTTATGTTAGTTTGTAGTTGATAAGGTAATGTAGGCTGTAATTAAGCTTGATCTATATAAAAGATTTCCTATACTTATACAATATACATAAATTGTTGATTTTTTACATAACTGATTAAAGCTTAGTTATAGCAAGGGAATGACCATTACTTAGTGTAGATATCTTAGTACTTGCTTTGTCTTTCACGATATTCGTTTTCGTCTTGATTTCTGCTTTCTGTGTGTAGTATAAGAATTTTGGATTTTTAAGTATTGGAGAGCAAGAGTGACTTAGAATGAAAATTTAGCAACTAAGCAATTGATACAGAAAACTGAGGGGAAAGAGAGAGACAAAGTTGCGGCTTGTCTTAATATGCTCCATAGATCGCTTAGCTAATACTCTACTTTTAGAAGCTGTCGTGTTTTGGGACACCCTTTTTTTGTTTGTTTAATTACTTAGGACTTATAACATTTGCCTCATGATCACTGGGATCGATATCCTGCTCAATTACCAATGTATTTCGTGATATGGCATTTGCCATTTGGGTCACCGACTCGGAAGGCGGTTGTGAACTTCGGGATACCGAACGTTTATGCAAATCAGCCTCTTGTTGTTGTTTTCGATGCAAATCGCTTAATCTAAATGCCTCCAAGAACTCATTAAGATCCACCTGACCATCGCCATTCAAATCCATCATGCGGCATTTCTCTAACATTTCCTCTTTGGAGTAAGCGCCAGGCATATGAGCCACCAACAGATCGATGGCGGTTTCAAATTCATTCAAAGTTATTTCACCTAACAAAAAGTTAATAAATATTAAGTAAACTACGAATTAATATGCATTCATATGCCTTACCTGAATTATCCGCATCTATGATATTAAATATGGCCTCCAAGCTGGCTTTGTTGGCATATAGAGCATCCATAACTGTGGTGCCATCTGCCTCCGCCTCCAGCTGTGAAAATAATTTATATACTTCTATGTATATTCATAAAGTGTTCATTACTCACAATAACTTCTGTATCCAGCAGATCCAATGTGGTTATATAGTTAACATTTTGACTATCCGTACCGGGTGCCAGCTTATCTCGCAGTAAACGCCAGGGTAAACCCAATTTGGTAATTTGCTCCATAACAAAGCACCATTGAGCTATGGATATGATGCCTTTGTCATGCGAATCCAATTTCTTAAACTCAACCTCCAGTTCATCACGATGATCACGCAAACGTACGGCCAGTTCCTTTAGGGCGGCACTTTCCACCATGCCCATGCGTTGTCTGAAGGATAAACGTTTTGTTTGCGATGCAGCCGATATGTATTGCACGAAATGCGGTACCAGTTGGTTATTGAGACGCATATAAGCACCTTTATTGGAACCAATGGCATAGTAGTTCGAGGCTGAGAATATGGTGATTACCTAAGAAGTTAAAGGAGACATATAAAGAGAGAAGATATGAGACTTAGAAACCCCGAACTTTTGAAGCTTTAGAAAAACTGATCGTTCCTCAAAAGGAACGCGAATTAGAACTGGAACTGTGTTTTTATACCCGTTACTCGTAGAGTAAAAAGAGTATTCTAAGGAAGCATTTCCGACCCCTTATATCTTCCACAATTTTGAAGATAGATTATTTGAACCTTTAAGACATATATTATGAACATCATTACTTATCGATCCGCCATACATCATTTCCTGATCAGTTGAACGAAAGTAGAGTTGCCACCCCCATAATTTGAAAAATATCTCATATATCCCACAATTTTAAAGATGGTTTATTCGAACCTTCTAGACATATATTATAATCATCATTACTTATCGATCCGCCATAATTCATTTCCTGATCAGATGATTAATAGTAGAGTTGCCACCCCCGCAATTTGCAAAGCAAAAGACCTCATATCTCCCGCAATTTTGAAAATAGATTGTTTGAACCGTCTAGACAAATATTTTAATCATTGTTACTTATCGATACACCATATACCGTTTCACGATCAGAAGAACTATCATCGAGTTCTAAGCAAATCAAATATTTACGTTGGGCATTTTGTGATTTCTTAAATAATCCTTTACCTGAGTAACGGGTATATCGAAGCCGAGCAAGGCCGACTTCAACTTACGCTCTCATTTAAAATAGCAAATATTATTTCACCCACCTTATTATCATGCATAAACTCATGTCCATTGGGCTTGCATTCATGAGATCGTATCACATAACTAAGACGATGACGTTTCAAAAATAATTCAGTTGTATCCGGACCAAACCAAACGCCAGCACCACGTAAAGTGTTTGGCACACAACCTTGTGCAGTCTGTGGATCACTCCACATTATATCGAAGATCTGTACATAAAAATATAAAAATATCAAATCAATCAATTCACATATTCATCCTCAACCACTTTACCTGTTGCCATTCGGTTTTATCGAGGGGCTCTCCATCTGTTACCGGTGGTCGTAAGATGGAAACGTACTGCGAGAAATGGATAATAATTTTAATGTTAGGTTCAAAACATTTCACAGTCAAGTACCTTGCCCCTGTCAATACTCTTTAGTAGATCCAGACTTGTATTATCCGAGAAACCACCATGTACAATCAGCACGCGATTGTTTAGCACCGAGCCAAGTGGCAGCCAGCGATAGACCTCATCAATTAGTAGCAGCAAACGCTTGTGATTGCGCTTAAATAAAATTAAATTAAAAATTCATTTAGTAAATATATTTTACAAAAAAAAGTTGTATTACTCACCGGATACTTTCCCTCCACCTCACGTATAAAACCGTAGCGTGCATTCATTATGCTATCCTCGTGATTGCCACGATTCAGGAATACCGCATTCGGAAATGCCAAATACAAAGCCAATAGCAAGAGTAAAACCTCCAAACCCTTCTTGCCTCTATCCACAAAGTCACCATTAAAAACATACGGATTGGAAGCAGAGGGCAGACCATTCTAAAAAAACCACATATTTAAATTTTTCATTGTAAGAAAATATATTTTACCAGCATTTACCTTATGCAGTACCACCAGCAGATCATCCAGCTTGCCATGCAAGTCGCCACATACGGTGACCTGTTGGGAAACGGCTGTGGATATCATGACAATATTTGGCATCTGTTTGAGAGATTTCGATGCCTCGCGCAAAATTTTGGCCACATATTTGGGCTCCAAGCGATTTCCCTAGAAAAGTGAGTTATATTATTATATACTTCAAAAAGTTTGATTGATTGGTGTCTCACCCTCTTCTTGCGAAAGACATTTATTAAGAATTCTACATGATTCTTATCAATGGGTAATTGTAGTTTCACATGCACCACTTCTCCAACTTCGGGCAAAATGTCATCTTGTTCTTCCAAAACTGAAACTGTGTAAAGAATATAGAAAATTATTTAAACTATACTGTCTCTTATGATATTAAGTTCCGATAAAAACATTTGATATGGAAACATAGTTTGGATCCTATGCTTTTGCCTAGGCACAAAACAACTCGATTACTATTTGCAGAAAAGTTCATGTTTTGAACAATGGAATGGGAAAACGAAATGTTTAGTGATGATAAAAACGTGACGTGAACGCAAGTCTTGCTATGCGCGCAATTTGGACACCCCGGAAGATCACCTTTATGTTTCGTATCATTTCGAATGGATTCTCTGAAGTACATTAGCCTAATGAAAGATGTATTAATAGAGTTTGGAGAAAAATACTGGGAGGACGAGTGGATTTTTCAACAGGTTGACGCTGCACTCCACGTATCCAAAGCGACAAAACATTTTTTTGAGGTCCGAATAATTTATCTTTTAGGGTGATTTGCTTGTAGTGCCTACCTAAACCCAATCGAAAATGTTTGAGGACTACTTTCAAGCAAAGTGGCTGATCTCAAAAAGGAAATTATTGAAGAATGTGCCTAAATCGACCAGAACACCCTTCAAAAGTTGGTTCTTTTAATGCCCAATCGCTTGGTTGAAGTTATTTCACAACGTGGAGGGAATACCCATTACTAAGAAAGATTTTTTGTTTTCTTCCTAGTTTATTATATACAAAAAAATTCTTTTTTTAATTTCTGTGACCAGTAATTATTTCCTAAATCAAAGGGAGCATACTTTAAGATTGTATCGATTCTCCTAGAAAGGATCAGTTATAAAAATAAGTTTCTCCTCTACATTTTTTAAGAATAAAAAAAAAAAAATACATGGAAATGAAAATCCGAATTTATTTCAAAATAAGGGCTTGTACCAATATTTATTTAATTTTTTGATGTATTTAAAAACTTGTTCAAATTAAATTAAAAAAGTCTCATTTATGTAAATCAGATGGTTTTTTCCAGTTTTACAATTTTAATCGAGGTTCAAAGTTTTGAAAAAAATTACTCATACGACAAGTACACCAGATCCTAAATTTAAATCGTAATCTTAAGTATTTTTTATTGAAAATAATGAAGAGCAAGAGAGTAAAGTTTTGAATCGGTTCTTAAATCAAATCAACGCCATTTATTTATATATGCAATTAATAAATAAACTAGGTTACACTGCGTATGAATGATTTCAAAACAAAAACTTGTGAGCCTCCCTGCAACAATTAAATCTGATTTATTTTTACTTTTGGATATGAGTCTGAGAGTAAGTCCGTGTTTACACGATAAAGTTTAAGATCTCATTGATTTTGTTTTGAAGCATCTGTAAAACTCCTAGCGCATACACTTGACAAAGTTTGCTTTAAGAAGCTCTAGTTTTACTCGCCTGACAACTTGAGTTGTCGAAATGCAAATAACCCACAAATCAAAACTATATCAGATCAATCAGAATTATTAAAAAACTTTATGCAACGCTAGGTCATGAAGCTGTGCCAGTTCGGCTGCCCCTCATTTCCACTTCTCTACTAACAAACACTTCATGAAGTAAACTTCGCAATAATTTATGTGGAATAAGACCTTATAATTTGTATACTAGGAAGGTCCAGTCTCGATATAGGAACGTATAAAATACAATAGTAGCCTATAGAAACTTTAACTTACGTATAGATGCGGTATGATGTTTGTTTTTTGTGCCGGCCGCTTGGGGCATATGTTTAATCAGGTCATTGAAGAATTTATATAGCTGTAAGTAAAAAATAAAAATTCGTTATTTAAACGTAGTAGAAGTAAATCTTAATTTTATTTAAAATATTAAAATAATTTTTGGATCTTTTAGTGGGGTATCCTATATTTTTCATGCGAAACTACCAACCTACTTCAAAATTTAAAAAGCAGCTGGAAGCCGATTTCTTGAACTAACAATAAAACCATTAAGCTGACTTAATGAACAATTTAGTAATATCTTCTCAAAGTTTATTCATATTTCATTCCTTTTCAGAGGTCTTAAAATTCATAGCGACATCCTATGGCATATGGAAAAGCTATTACAAAGCTTGTGAAGAAGAATATTCATTCTCAATCAAAGAGATATGCTTATTCCAACCACACAATGTGGACTGTCACTGCTAGTACCCACCCTATTTTTATACAGGGTTGGACATTTTCATCTGACAACCAACCATCTGACATTCCTACAACTTTTGAAGGCGAAGGCAGATCGGCTTATATCATATCGCGTTGGAAGCGTCATTCGAAGACAATTTATACCATGGAAAAGTACACACCCAAAAAACGAGCTCAAATTGTTCAGATTTACATTCAAAATAACCTCTGTCACTATCTAACAGCACCTTCAAAAGTTATAGGATTGTCAGATGGGACATAAAAGGTTTCTACATTTTTTTTTTAATCAATGCATCTCTAGAAAACAAAAAATTTATCTTCTCTTGGATTAAACCGTTTTTAAATATGTTAATATCTAACATGCTAGAAGGCATCCTGCTCAATGAAATTACTGTAAGCATTGAAAAAATAAGGATCAAATAAATTTTTGTTCTCCTCTTTAAAATATTCGAAATTACTCTGTTTCAGTTACCGCTTGGTATTGATTTAAGTCTTTAGTGTGCAGATGCTCGTGATAGACTCGAGGCTCGCTTATAAGGGATTTTTCTTTCTTTTTTTCTTTTGTTGGACAGTTCGAAAAGTCACTGACTTATCCAACTGCCCTCGTATCACAATCAAGCCCTCAAGTTGGTTGTCCAAGCCATGTCCAACACAGTCCCTGCCTTAACTGAAACCCATTAAACGGGGTTGTGGAAGTATTTTCTGGCTTAGTGCAAGTGGTAATATATTTTCGGCAACAAAGTTTCACAAAGGAGCAAAAAGCATGTAAAATACGTAAGTGCGCTTTTACAACGACAACAAAAGACGATGACGATGACGCCAACGACAACGACAACGTTGGCGACTGTTATTGACTTTCGAAACTTTACAAATGCACAAGACGGACGTGACCTCTTTAGCCGGCGGCTCCACGTCACTATGCTAGCTACAAAAAAAAAGGTAAATAATCCAGATACGAGTGAATACGTGAGCTTACCTCAGCCTGGTCCTGTTCGCTGGCATATTCTAAATTCTGAAATATTTGCCAATTGCAGCGTTTCCTCATTTCGCGTCGTGCCTGATGCTGTCGATACCATTTCTGAATCAATATGGCCGCTTTGATTGCTAAAAGGGAAAAAAGAAAGAAAAGAGATAAAACATGAGAATAACCTAATGTGCATATTAGTCTACTTAGCAAGTGGGAATAATTTGCGACAATCATAAAAATTCAAATTTTTGGTATGTTTTAAGCAGGATTTGGCGTCATTCAACATTCAAAAAATGTTCACTCGCATTAATTACTTGCCATTGTCATCCATTATTATGCTAATTTGTTGCCGCTGAAAATGTCAAAGACTAAACAGAGGATAGGGGCAGTGTGGGGGAGAGTTAAAAATAATGTCTGTGCTTTCGTATGCAAACGACTTTACAACATTAGTAGAGATAAATCATTTTGTTTATTCTCTGTTTTTTTTTTACACACATCTGGCTAAATCTAAATCAGCCTCAGATTTTGATGTTGGTAGGGATTCTATCTGTTCCTTAGAGCTTAAACAACCCATAAGATGGGAGCAACTCCAACTGCACTATTTGTAAGAGGAGAGCATTTTGGTTTTTGGGAACTAGATTTATGTGTCACTTTTAGGCCCGTTTAGAAAATTCCAAGTTTACACAATTTATGACAGCACCAACTAGTTTTTATTAGAAAACTTTTCGATCGATAAACCAGTTTTGGGTTTACAAAATGTTCCTCTTTTTTTTACTGCCGTACACTTGAAAGTAGCCGTCAAACTAGACCAGCTCAATGCAACTGCGACTGAATCGCCTTTCGTTTGCTTTGGGTGAACAGTTTGGCTTTCGATTTTTTTTTTGTACCCTCTTCATGGCACAGTGGGTCGAAGAGGTAAAAAAAAAAAACACTTTTGTGGCATCATAAAAATAAAGTAAATTATTTAAATATATTTTTAAACAGAAATTCAAAAGGCTCTTAATCTAAAAATACCCAATTTGATGTAAACATAGTTTTGGTTGCTTAAAAGAATTACAAAATGACCTTAAAACAGTGGTGGGCACCTGTTTTAAAAATTGCATAAAACTACGAATAAGAATGTTTGAGTGCAGATTTTGTGAAGCATCTTCCCCTAAGCGAGTTTGTATATTTATGATAAGACAAATGATTTTGCATATTTTCAAGCAGAATTTAATCCTAGTAGGCCAGGGAAAAGGTGTTGAAGAGGCAGAAAAAATCACTAAAATCACTTTAATATGAAAAATCTATATATGAAAGATAAATTCACACAAGCAAATAATTTGCCCAAATTTTAAGGAAAATTTGGCGAAATAGTCCTAAATGGGGAATTTATCATAACTTTTTGAGCAAACTATTTGCGGGTGGATCCATAGCTTTTGTTATAATTTTCAACAAAATTTGGACAAATTATTTGCCAGTGTGAACTTAGCCTAAGCTGCATCAACAAACTACACGGATTTTCGTAGTTGTGGCCTCTGCCGGCTCACGAACAGTGTTAGGAAGAACCTAGGTATTAGCACCTTTTCCCTTACCGTGGTATTTTAAAATACCAAATAAAGAAGAGGAAGAAGAAGTATTTTAAAATTCAAGTACCCTTTTTCTTACCTAGAACCAAATATTTATTAACCTTCTCAACTAACTCAACGACTAAGGTACTTCAATTTTAATAACAATTTTGGACTCAGTCTCAAAAACTTATGGACAAAAGTTACCGAATGACAAATTCTACTGATCTTAAGGAAAGGGAAGTCAATCAAACGGTTTGTTCTTTTATTAGTAGGCTGATGCCAGATCAGGAACTGCTACTTAACTGCTTTAATCTGATTCCGGAATATCTAGTACTGCGTAGACCAGAGACGGGAGCAATAATCAAAATTTGGTAGCACCAGCGTAAAACTTAGTGGATCATTAAATTATTTAGACCACCTCTTGATAAAACTAAGAACACTTTTGGATGCGTCACAAAGAACAGAAATGTTTACCTAAATCGTTAACTTTATAAACATGATCTAATCTGTTCCCAATTATTGGTGTATTCATAGGAATACGCCTGGTTACAGTGAAAGGTTACAATTTTACACTTATCAATAAAAAGGGAAAGGATATTAAGTTGACTCCAAAAGAGTTAAGGTGATTTTGCAATAAATGCGGTGAAATTGGCTTGCCAAAATAGGCACAAAGCTAAGGGTCGTCGGCAACAATCATAGGCATGCGGCGACAGTCAACCTTTCGTCACAAGGCTGTAGGTGGTAAAAACAGGAAATCGGTGAATCCACCGAGAAGGCCGGTGGAAGGAATTACCTTGGATACACCATCATTGTGGGTAAAAGTAAAGAAATTACAATACCTAATAGTGACATCTCATACAAAATTTATTGAATCTCGTCTTAGATTTTCATAAAGCCGGGTAACTGCTGAAAAGAGGTTGATTTTTATTTAGAATATGTGATCCGTCATCCTTCTGTGTCGGCTCGTGTGCTTAATGACAATTGCTGGCGGGTTTTGTGGCAAAATTTGCTTGCATGAGATGTCGCTTCTAGTTATTGTAAAATCATTGGTAATAGCAAACGTGCAACTGGTACTCTGGCAGGCAACGATCAGTTAATGAAACTACGACGAAGCCCAAACGACAGAGATCACATCAAGTAAACCACTCGTTTGCAGAGGTCGCAAAGAATAAGACTCTTATTGGTGGCCTAAAGAAGGGAAACTGTGATGATCAGATCCCTGGCAACAAAAGATACCTATGTTATGTTTCTTTTCGACGTGACGGAATTCGTACTAATAAAAAAATTAATTTTTTTTTAATTCTAGCCTTTATTTAGAAAAAATACACCCCGTCAGAGTAAATATGCCTGACTCGTACTAAACGGATGGGTTTGACTCACACATTCTACTCGCTAATTTTATAACTTATTTTTAATATTTTTTATTTACAATATTTTTCTTCTTTTTACTCTTTATATTTATCTACGTTTAAATTTCTTTGCTTTTTAGTGGAATTTTCTTAAATTATTCACCCAACAAAAAATCTTTTAATTTAGCTAAAATTTTGCGAAAATAATGCTTATTGACTAGAGCTGTAAATCGAAAAGAAATGCACTGAAAAACTGCCAACGTAATTTTACTCTAGCTGGAATATCGCTTCGTACAAGAAGCAAACTCTTAATTAAAAATATTTGTATTTACTTTTTCTAAATCAGTAAAAAACAATTTAATGATTTTAATTTTGGTCTTGTACTTCTGCGAAATGCCCATATTGAGAAGAAAGAAGCAAGGGCGTGCTTCGCATTCTACTTAGGAGCTATGGCCTGCGATGATGCCCATTTGGCTGAAATCTTCAAGAAATCTTGAAGAGGTTTAGCCAGATGCCCAGCTAGTTGGTGTTGATTGAAAGGAAATTCTGTTAATCTAATTTAATCGAGCAACTGGAGAGTGTCAAAAGTGGAAGAGACGTTGGGCACATCCTTAATAAGGAATGGGTGGACATACTAAAGCAGGCGGACGTTACAGTCTGTACGGTTACTGCAGTGAACCGCTCGAATGCGTTAGGAGAGCAACCGGATCTGAAGATGGACGTTGACGTATCGGACGCCGAGAAAGACCTTTCTTCTCCACCACCCCACCGCATCATCGAACTAACAGTAATATTCCTGTAGTACTTTGAGTCGCTGCCCATCTGGTATTGATGCGCCTAACGGTCAAGTCTATGGTTATCCCAAGCTGACCTCCAGATTGTTAACTATATAATTAAGAACGGCAGGTACACAGAAAAAAAAGTGGGGCGCTATTTTCAAGTATATAAAAATTGATTTGATCCCGACCTTCAAATTGAAGTTTCAAGGACGAAAGACTTGAAAAAATTCCCCGAATTCTTGTGTCAATCCGAATAGGCTTATTTCAGGGGAGCTTTATTCGAGTTTAAAAATATTGATTTCGTCCCGACCGTCGGATTGAAGTTTCAAGTTCTAAAGACCATAAAGCCTCATTTTAAGTTCGGATCCTACTTGAAAACCAAGTCTAAGAATTTGCGGATTGGTAAATTTCTACTCAAATCAATAATTTGGATCATGGTTTGAGAAATTCAGGGATCGACCCACTTTTAGCATCGTTTTGGATCAAAATATTTCAAATTTTTTTTTTAGTGTACTATGTAGGCTTACGTAAGGCAGCACCTATCACAGAAAAAACCACTGGGATCTGGCAGACAAATTGCATATTCCATAATTCCCCACGATTTAAAAATTTCCCTTCCACAACCCAATATGTTCCATTGTGCAATGCCCTAATTATCCGAATGGCGGCCATGTCTTTGGCAAAAACATTCCCTTTCGCTTTTTTCTTTCGTGGCTTGCGTCTACGTCCACGTGTTTGTGGGTTGGTTTCTGTCTGCGTGACTGTGGTCGGGGCCTTAATGTGGGTATATGCATATATATATATATACGCGCACTTACATAAATGTACGCACATGTTTGTTTGTATTAATAGCTTGGCTGTCCAGTCAGTTTTGGTTTATAGGCAAGTCCTTGTATGTATATTTTTTGGTCTCTAGCCCCTATCTGTCTGGATCCATTGAAAACGGTTAGTAGGACAAATTGCTATAATAAATACAGTTAACGCCAGCGTCATCTAACCACTTAAAGGACGAGAGAGAACAATGGCAGGGTGGCAGGGGGCAGGGGGGATATGCTTAAAACATGTTGTAGTTGTTGAACTTAGTGGTTGGAGGGAAATGGAAATGCGGGCCAAGTTTTTCATTCTGTTTTTAGTTAGAAACCAAAATAAGTACAAACAAACTTTGGCCTGTTATGGTAATAGACTTATTTTGGGGCCAGACGGATTAGTATACATGCAGTTATGCAAAAAAGAAACAAGTGAAAACTCTCAAAATAAATTTATGTAAAATTTTGGGAAAATTTATTATGGGCAAGACACACAAACCAAACAAGACAATGTCAGTATAAAAAGGTCTTCAGTCTTTATTATATGATTAATATGCGATTTATAATTTGTCCGACTAACAGTTTGAGGATTCTTTTGATATTCTGCCAGACTTTTGCAGCTGGAATTAATTGCCAATCAGAGTACATCTGGCCCTTGCCGTACACTGGCTAACACGGCTACTAAGTCGGGCAATCCTCACAAATTGGAGGTGGTGCAGCCAAAAAGCCAACTGAGCCTTACAAATTGCAATACAGCAGAAGCAGCGGGTCGCTTAACTAACATTCCTGCCTTAAGGCAAAAAAACAGCGGGAAGCCCACGTTTTAGAACAAAAGGCGGATGGTTTTCATCCTGAGCAGAAATTAAGCTTCTCCTGAGGCCTGGCCATCCCAATAAGTAGTTGAAATAACAGAAAGACAATTTCGCTAAAAAAAAACTTTATGGTAAGAAAAATATCTTTTTTTTTGTCAAATACTATATATTAATCTGCCTTACCGTTAGCGCTTATTTTTCTGCATTTTTAAATTAAAAGAAAATACAATAAAAATAAATATATTAATCTGAACTAGTATAACAAGTAAGTTTCAAAACATTTGCAAATTTCCTCCGTTGAGCTTTAAAAAATAAAAACATAAGCTGGATGCGTTCTTTTAAGCCCGATTCGCAGTCAAAGAAGAACAATTTGAGCAGCCTTACCCACATCATAGAGCATGGTTATCTTCATTACGTTTTTCTGCTAAGATGCAATATCCTTACAAGTAAAACTTGCTGCTGGATTTCATTATCCTATTATATTTGGCCTAGTAAAAGGCAAATAAGAACTTCTAGGCTAGCATGGCAACAGAAATCCGCATCACACGGAGAACAGCTAAGCAATTTTAAATTTCGTAGCATACTTTTTAGAGCAGGCCCCATGCATTATTGGAATTTTTGTGCCAAAAACTAATCTTTATCTTAATGCCATATGCAGGCAGTTGCTTCACTATTTTGACAATTTGGATATTTCAACATGATAATACTCCCAAAAAACCGAAATATGAAAGCAGATTAAGTTTCAAAAATTTTTTTTAATATTTGTAGTTGGGAAGGTTTCTGCGAAACATTTAATAATTTAGACAATTTGAAGTTGTCGAATTATTACCAAACCAATTAGAGCCCAGGAGCGATTCAAAAAAAAGTTACAAGATTTATGCCCTGACTGAATTATTAAATCATTTCGAATGGGTTTCATAAACTTAAAACGAGATAAAAACAAAATAGAAAAACTTTGCGAAGATTTAGACACTATATTATAAAATGTATGAAACTGTTTTGGGCTTTACAAAAAAATTTGTTTAAAATAATTTACTTGAGCGCTTGTTCTCGATTGACTTATTTAAGAACTGCATTCTAAATAAACAAAAAATATATTTTTGGTCAAAGACATCCCTTCCCTTTGGTGTTGGGTGTGCCTCCGGTTTGAAATAAGTTATAAAAAAAAAATTATACATTATATGACCTTCGGCGTAAACTTGCCGGTTTATCACTTGCTCTTAGAACAAAAAATGGCCATCAATTTTTTTACCATAAATTACATAAAATAAATCAAATTTTTCAAATGAGCCTCATTATATAGCCAAATTTACCGAATGTTGACAAAATTACCCCGAAACTAAATAAAATTTTAATTGTAGCAAACTTTTGCGAAAAAGATTATGACTCTGAGCGCGTAAACTGAAAAATGAAAATGCATGAAAAACTGGCCACAAACGCTTCCCAATTTGAGCCCAAATGCTATTACACATATATCGCTATCTGATCTTAGAAAAGCACTTTAGAACTTTTTGTGTACATTAAAACTTTTAAGAACCTTCCGAAGGGCAGAAAAAGTCATTTCTAAACTCAACACTATTATGACAAGTTTGTCAAATAGAGTTTATTCTTGTAATACTCCCAAACATGCCTTTCGATTTAATTAAAAAAGCAATGGTTTCCCTGATTTTCTTACAACAATTTCACCTTTATAGCTATACGGCTATAAATCTATTGACCTCAGCAACGTGGAAATCATTTGGGAATTTGGTGACGTAAAGCCTTTTCTAACTTAAGACAAAGATGTTTTTAAGTTGTCAAATTTCAGTTGAAAAGACAAATTGAAAAACCAAGGAATGTATTTTTAATATTTACTGTTTGTAAAGATATTGGACGTGTTCGTCCCCGTACTGCCGGTTTTTTTCCCCCGAAAACCCGATTACGAGATGGCGCCTGCATAACCTACTAATTTCTTAAAGTTCTCCAAATGTTTTTTAGACCTTAATTTTGAATAGCTAAAATTAAAATTTGTATTTTAATGCTCAAAAACGAAGAGTTTTAAGGGGGTACCTTCTACCTTTGAACAGGGTTTCATGAGTGTTTTTTTAAAAAATTCTGGAGGAAAATCTTTAAAGATTTTTTAATTTGGTTTTCTGTTTTGTGTTATTTATTAATTAAATAAAAAAGTAAAAATAAAACTGTTGGATTTCGAGGGCTGTTCCAAAAGTTATCGGCCTGCCAATTAAAGTCTAAAAAAAGGGTATAGAGGTGATGGCCATGATTCCGGAACTCCAGGTTATCGGAACTGAAAACGGTAAATGAGGTTATGATCAGAGTTGATGAAAGTCTGGCCCGTACCTCAATCATATTTTTCAATATTTTTTTAAAAATACATTTTAAAAATTTAATTTCGTTTGTTTTTTAGTTTAGTGTAAAAATAGTAAAAAAATGTTTTTCCTCTTGATTGAGGTACGGGCCAGAATTATATCAATTATGCGTCGATTGCAACATGGCTGATAAAAATCGGTTCAGTAGAACTGGCCCAATCATGGCTAACAGGACAAAAAACGTGGTTACGAGAAAAACGCGGTTAAAGTTTTGAGCAACGTTGAAAATACTCACGTTAGCAAAATCATTGCTCCACTAAAATGGATATATCTGCTAAACTATTTCGAATATTTGAAAATGGTTTAAAGGGGATGAAAGGGGAATGTTTAAGCTATAATAATAAGGCAAAACAAAAAAATTGAAAAAAAAACCCTTAAGCAATATACACATTGCCAACAAATGAATGACAAAATGAAATAAATGTCAAATCAATTCCATTCTGCTTTATGGCAAACGAATAAATAAACAAAATTCTCTAATTTATTTGATCTGTTACAAAATTAGCTCAATTCCTGTAGTTTTATATGATTTAATTCAGATTTTAGGGATTCAAATCTTGGTGGATATTAAGAAAATGTATGTTGCCTACTTTTCGGCATTGTCTACAACGGACGCGTATTCTTTAAAAGCTGCGTAAAAGCAGGCAACATACATTTTCTTAATATCCACCTACGATATAGTCATCCGATCAAGAATTTAAAAAAAAAGTCTTTGTTTAAAATGTCACCTTGGGTGCTTGACAACTGAGAGACTAGTTTGCATAGAAACAGACAGTCGACAGACTTCACTGTTCTGATCAAGAATATACAAAATAATTAGGCTATAAATAGTTAAAATCTCAATACAATTTATACTAAAATGCTAGTGGGCAAAATTAGCAGCAAATTGATGAGCAGCTTAATATAGACTACAATTAACTTTGCTTGTATTCAATGACACTTGCAATTTTAGTTGCACTTAAAAGACACCACAAGGCCAATTCATGAGTGAAATTGGGTTTAACTTGATTAGACTTAATCAAATTGAAATTCAATTAATTTGAAACATTTTGAAGATGAAATGGTGGCGACTTAAAATTTCATTTTAAGTCAATTTGTTATAAAGGTTAATCAGTCGCTTTATATCAGCATAATAAATAAGTGAACTCCTTCCTTTAAAACCTCAATAGGAAGGAAGACTTAAAAACGATCGAGTACCAACTACTGATGAAGGGAAGAAGGACAGGAAATCGATTATTGAACACCAAATTATATCTCACCTGGGAAACATTTTCTAAAAGAAACTATCTTTTCTTACTAAAACTAATTGACTAAACAAAAAAAACCTTTTAATTTAAAAAGTCAGTCAAAGTTTTTTCAAAATGAACTCTCCACATACATCCAAGTCAAAGGTCAAATTAAATAGCTTGAATTAATCGACCTTGGCAGTTATTTAATTGCATTTTGTACGTGGTAATACTCACTCTTTTCGGCCCGAGAGGCGCTCATGCCACGCAGCGGCTTGCGAAAGTGCTTGCACCAACCTTTCCTTTGGAACAACTGCAATAGACTGGAGGCGCGCGTCGTTGTTTGTGCGGCGGCCGTATGCGGCTGTCCATTGGGGCCCAATGTCTGCATGCTGGCACCCACGCGCTCTATTTCCGATGAGCGGCACGATGAGGCGTCTTCCACGGAGGAGCTGCGACGTTTGCCGCCGTCTTCGCTGCGCAGGCATACGCAGCTGCGCAACATGTTGTTGTTGTTGTTGTTGTTGTTGTCAAAATGTCACTTTTTGCGTAACTTGAGACGCGGCCTTCGCGTTTCCTTAATTGCACACAAAACCAACGCACTGCCCAGATGCGCAACCACAACCACATGTGCGCCTGTATGTGGTTGTGTGTGTGTGTGTGTGTGTGGTCTGCTTTATGTCACTCGCCTGACAAGTTAATATAATTTGCTTGCCTCGCCTACCTCCGCACCTCCACACTTCCGGCTTTGGCCCTATAAAGAAAGTGCGTTGTCCGTCCTTCGCCGCGGTGTGGTGTGTGTGAGTGTGTGTGTGTGTGGTCTAAGTGGGTGACTGGTTGGGTGTGTGTGATGATGATGCCTGACGCGGGCCGACTTATTTGCTGCCAGGTTTTAATGCAAATTGATTTTGTTGTCATATAATTTATTCATTTCAGTTTATTGGCGATTTTACTATTGACATTCTACTTGATTCAAAGGTCTGATTGGTTTTCCATCTGAAAAAAAATGAGATATTAGAAAGTTAAATTAGTTCTTTGATGAAAATTTAAACAACAAAGCTGTGAAACTTTATATAAATTTTATGCAAATTGATTTTAATGGAAAAAGAAAGCGAAAATCACATTTAAAGTTATAACTAATTTTTACCCAAAAACATGATTAACTTACACATTTAAGTGCATAACTCTTACCACACAGCAATTGTATTCATAAACATGGCTTTATGGTTTTATGTGCATTTTTCACATAACAAAACTTTAGAGAAGAACAAATTTATGAACTGACAGAAAGGGATTTGTATAGTCAAATGAATATACAGAACGCATCAGTCACAAACAGATATTCGCAGTTTTAAACCATTTCAGCAGAGCGAGGGTTAGACCTTAATGTTTCGTATCAAAGAAAATGGTAATATCCCATCATTATGTAGATTATATGCCCTAATAGCTGGCCAGATTAGCAATCTGCTACAACGAGGTAGAAAGAAGAAAAAGAAGAACAATAACTGCAACGCAAAGAAGGCAATGAAATGTAATCCGCTGGATGGAGTCAATTTGGCACCAAGCAGACACAAAAAGACTTAAAAAATCGAGCAGCAAAAATTTTAAATTCAGAATATTTGCTCAGCTTTAAGACAACAAATAGTTTTGAATAAAGTGGGATTTCCATTTTACTTTGAAGTAATAATATTGCATTCTAAGATTGCTTAAGTTTATATAAAGTATTGGATGCCCTGTGTCCCTCGAGAGAATAGAACCCCAAGAACGCGCACCTACACAGAGGAAAAAATTGACACGAATGGAATGACGCCCCAACGCAGTCAGCCAACGCACACGTTCATGGACAAACGTCTAAGAGACTATTAATGTTAAGTATGAACAAATTGATATTTTTAAAAGGTTCAGTTTAACCAGCAAAGATTAAATTGATCTTGAGCTTTTTATACCTTGAAAGTGTATATTGTTTGCTTTTTACCTTGAAGTTTTCAGAAGTTTGTAACGCATAGAAATATTCATTTCCGACCCCATAAACTATATATATTCTTGATCAGGACGACGAGCTGAGTTCATTTCCGCTTGTCGTCTGTCCGTCTGTCCGTCTGTCTGTCCTGTCTGTCCGTCTGTCTGTCCGTCTGTCTGTCCGTCTGTCTGTCCGTCTGTCTGTCCGTCCTGTCCGTCTGTCTGTCTGTCTGTCTGTCTGTCCGTCTGTCTGTCTGTCCGTCTGTCCGTCTGTCCGTCTGTCTGTCGTCTGTCTGTCTGTCTGTCCGTCTGTCTGTCCGTCTGTCTGTCCGTCTGTCTGTCGTCTGTCCGTCGTCTGCGTCTGGGTCGTCTGTTTCTTACGCGAACTAGTCTCTCAGTTTTGAAGCTATCGAGCTGAAATTTTGCACAGAGTCTTCTTTTTACTGCCATGGACTCGGTCTAAACTAGTTCCTGCTTTCTGTTTTCCGTCTAGCGTCACGAATCTTAGTCTCTCAGTTTTTAAGCTATCACTGAATTTTGCAAAATCTTGCAACTAATATGTCGGAACCGACCGGATCGGATGACTATATCATATAGCGCCCATAGAAACGGTCGGTCAAAAAACTAGTTCTAGTGAGAAAAACTTTTTTGTTTTCCATCGAATCGACACCAATCTTGGTATATATTAGTTTTCTATGCTTCCACATAATTCTTGAAAAATTTATCAAAATCGGATCACATATAGCATATAGCTGCCATAGAAACGGTCGGTCAATAAACTACTTCTAGTGAGAAAAACTTTTTTGTTTTCTATCGTAGCGTTCCCAATCTTGGTATATATTAGTTTTCTATGCTTCCACATAATTTTGGAAAAATTTATCAAAATCGGATAACTATAGCATATAGCTGCCATAGGACCTATCGGTCGAAAAATGTGTTTTACTAAGAAAAATTTTTTTTTTATGGTATCAAGTTTTTATTATCAATGATTTAAAAATTTTAAATATCTGATATCTATAACCTATATATATTTTACCGGTTAAATCAGTTGGAGTAAAGTTTTTCAAGTGTATTAAAACTTCGGCACAGTCGAAGTTAGCTTTGCCTTCTCGTTTTTTCTCTGTGTAGACCACCACAAAAAAATTGCGTACTATTTGAAATACTTTAAAACCTAATTATTTTTAAAACGGAATCCAATCTCTTCACAGATAAATATCTTTAAATTAACAATATTTGAGCTTAACTAGTTGGCCAAGAAGGGAAGTGCCAGAATCAGTTGGTAATTGAAGGGGGAGAGCTGCGTTTTAAGGTTAATTAGGGTCTTTGTTTGTTTTAGGTTATATCAATCTTGTCTGACGATTTTTAAATGCCCTTAAAAGAAGGGCTAGATAGAAACACAGGACGTGCTCAGCAAAAGAACTTGCTCCCTGATCAATGATATATTTCATGTAAATTTACATAGTCTACTTTTCCTCTTGTGTTTAATATGATATTTACATGAATATTTACCAAATATCAACTTAACAAGACCCCCAAAAAGTATGCTAAATAATAGGTGCAGTTTTATCAAGTTGATCAGTGATCAAGTGTCTCTGCTGAACGCGCCCACTTTCATCCAGCTTTGAAAGCTGAATACTTTTGAATAGCTTCCTCTTTTTTTATATGAAGTATTGAGCTGAACTAAATTTTTATCTCAACTGAGTTCAGGCCTTAAAACATGATTTTTTGTGAGCACTGGCAACCAATCTGTTTTATTTCAAAGTTGAGGTAAATTTCCTTGCTTTTTGGTACACAGAAAAAAAAAGTTTATTAATTCACTAAACAATAAACTTAACATAAAATGTTAGTATTAACATAAAATGATATACTTAACATCTCTAGAGAATTTGGTGGAAAATCGACAAATGGTAAATTCACAAGGGAGATCATGTGCTTTTTGAATATATATTTAAGTGCCTTTGTTTGCTTTTGTTAAACAGATGTTAGCACCTCATTTATCAACTCTTTAAACTTTCCATGCTGTTATTCATCTGCTAAGTTATGGTTTAACCCTCGCATGACCCGCATATTTCTTTTTGTCTGTATATATCTGTATCAATCAGGATGTGTGGGTGGTTGGTGGTAATGGTGCTAGTCATGGATGCTATAGTAAGTATGTAAGTGGATCAGTGTAAAATTTTGTTATGTTGATACATGAACAAAAAGAGGAAAATGAGAAATAGAATCTTAACAAAACCGTTGAACCGGCTACCATTGCCAACTATGTATGACTATAAACTTTTGTGTGGATGTCAGTGAAAAAAGGGGAATTCAGTTCGAGGTCCCTTTGTGTTGGGTCAGAATGTGGAGGCTGCTGTCAGTATCCATGAAGTCAGTATTCTCTCGAGTGGCTCCCAACAATCAAACAAACACAAAACCAATGTTTAGAAACTGAGGTATAAACACACACACACACACACACACCGATACCTCCAACTGAATCAGTGTAAAGAACCACAAAGTGTGAAATTAAAATCACAAAGAAGAGATGGTTGGTGGGGCGTAGATTGGAGAGGAAAACCTAATTTTAAAGGCAACATCAGGCAAAGGTGTTATTGATTAATCGCTTAAGCTCTTTAAGTATCCAGGTAGCGAATCCGTTGATGGATGGCCTCCACGACAAGTGTTGAAGGAGCAAAAGTTTCGCTTCGATAAATCACATTAAATTATTAACACGGCTGAGTAAATTTCTCAAAAAGCAAATTCCATTGCTGGAATCATAAAGTTGCAATTTCCAAAAATTTAATGCCTTTTGTTCATTTGCCACCACGAAACCAAGTTCCTTTGGGAGGGGGCCCCCATTTAGACTTGCTCTCACCCCACTTTCACTTTTGACAAAGCAATTTTCTCTTTCACCTTTCGCCGAAAGGGGGTCGCAACGCGCCTTGCTTTTCCCGCTGGCTGGCAACCACTTTAGCCTCCATTTCGCACTTTTCGAGATACTGAAATTTCGTTAACACAGAACATTTTCAAGACGGGCAGAATTGGTGGCACCTTGGTGGCCCAAAGCTTTTATCGAAATGCAATTTGGTCTAAAGCGTAAATGTGTTTCAATTTGAGTTGAAGCATGGCCTTAAAGATTTTTCATCTTGATACTCCAAGGAGCTAGGCAACAAATCATAGCTTGCATTCTGTTCCAAGTGCCAAAAGAACTTAAGACTAATATAAAATACAAGTGATTTACTTTTGCAAACTTAGAATTGAAAATTTGGAGCTGGGTAGACGGAAGTCAACGGTGTGAAACTGCGTAGATGAGGAGGGATAATTTGTGGACTTGATACTTTAAAAGTTAATGATACAACAACAAAACACTTGTAGAAATGGTCTGGGGGTGTGTACAGAAATTTTGTGTTACAATGATAAACAGCTTAAGCTTCGGTCCTTCTCGCAAACAAAATTTGCGCACTTTGTGCCCACAAAGTTAGCCTTGAACTGTGAATGTTTACCTAAAGCGAATTTGGTGTTACACCGTTCACACTGTTAGGGGCAATTTATATTTCACAATACTTGGCCAAATCTTTTTAATTGGGAAATCAATTAGACTGGAACTCACTTAACTATGCCGAGTCGATTTTCGTCTAATCTTTTCTTAATCGACTTCAAATATAATATTTTTCTTATTTTACATATTATTTTAAGAAAATTGGTCTGATTAAAGGATTGGTAACAACACACACACATCAATGGAATAAAGCATATTTTAGCCTGATTTGAATACCTCCAATCAATGCATTCTTAGTCCCAAAGGGCCAAATCAATTTTCTGCTCAATCAATACTTGTTTGATACCTTGTCGTGGCATTTATGTTTTTGTGTCAAAGACATGAACTGACAATGATAAATGACAATTAATTTGGCTAAATAACACACCTGATTTATCACAGCAATTATGACAAAGAATCACAAGTGTTCATTCAAGGGAAAGTGTCTTTTAGATTTATCATGTATGAGTTTATCTTTTAAAATTCATTTGGAAGAAAAATCATTTTAAAATCAATTAAGTATATTCTCTGGAAATTAACAAAAAGTCGTGCGAAAGGTGAACAGGGAAGTACAAATCTGAGGCTAAGAATATTTTTTCCTGACTTTTATTTCAAAACTAAATAACTTTGATTCTTAATACTATTTTCAATATATAAGAATTACCTAATCTTATTCGGTCCAGAAAAAAAAAAACCAAACTCAGTCAAGTTAGCTAATTACTTTATAGCCGCAAAATACCATATGGTAAGGTAAGTCTCCCGTTTAGATTAAAAAAACATGTATGGATGACGGCCGTTGCAAAAAGTCTTTTACACTAGGTATGATTTTCGTTCTTTGTTTTTTATAGTATTAAACAGGAATAAGTGCCTTTCCATATATTTCGTTTATCAAATAAAAACATAGCTTTTATCGAGAAGTCTAATGGTGCATACCTATAGCCGCACTCAACTTTTTCAGATAACGTGCAGTTGGTGTAGGAAGAGTATCAATTGGCGATTATAAATAAAAAGAAAATCAAGAATAGGAGAAACCAGAATCAAAAAAACAATACTAGCAATGCAAAAATTTACTGTTAAAATTTAATTTTCGTTGTATGCTTGGTGCATAACTATAGCCGCACAGTTTAATTTCTCATTCTGTGTTTGGTAAGCGATAATTTTGGTAGTTTAAGTAATTTTAATTACTCAAATTGGCATTTTTTGTGGAATAAATTACTACGCCATGGAGAAATTTGCTTCCTGATGTTGAAAAAGGGCAAATTGTTACCCTAAGAAATAAAAATAGCTTAATTTGGGAGATTAGTATAAAAAATGGTCGCTCCGACAAGCAGGTTCAAAATTTTTGGAAAAATCAAGATGATTATGTACTAAAAAAAACCGAAGCACCCAACAACAAACAATTCGCTGCTAATCAGTTAGCTGCTCAATGTGGCTTACAGATGTCACTCCGAACGATTGCACGTGTTTTAAAGAACTAAAAATTAAAGACTGCTGGACGTCCATTAAATCGGTAGGGTTGAATTTGTCGAAAAAAACATGTTATTAGAAAAGGAAGTATTTTATTTAAAAAATAGAAGGCTAACATCGCCTCAGACAGACAGACGGACAGGGCTAGATCGGTCGGGTCGGAGATGCTTCCTTCTATACGTCTGCACATCTGCACAATTTAAATATATCCTCTGCAAGGGAATAACAATAAAAATATTAATTTCGATTTTTCTCGGTCGAAAAATTAGTTTTGAGGCTCCTGACGGGTTTTCTCACTACTGGAGGGATTTAAGAAGAATTTTCCAAAAATAAATTTCGAAGGTGGTTCTTTGATGGTTTGCTTTGCTCACAGCGCGTCACATGAACTCTACTGAGTGCACAGAGATCCTAAAAAATAATATTTTGCGTTATTTGCTCAGACAATAGATTAATTTTTCAGCAAGAAAAGGCTTCAATGCACTTCAGTTATGAAAGGAGCCAACCATGTAAATGGCACAAATCCTATGGAGAACAAGATGTCCACAAGCTCAAATTGACAATTATTAAGGCATGGGAAGAACTTTCTTAAAATTTGCCGAATTTAATTTTTGAATTAATAAAAGTAAAGGGAGATCATACTTAAAAACTTAAAAATTGTTTTCTTAACATTTGTCCATCGTTTGTCTGACGTTCTTGAAGTGCGGCTATAGTTATGCACCAAGCATAACGGTAAATTTTGATTTGCTAGTGTTGTTTTTTTTGTTTCTAGTTTATCTTATTCTTGATTCTTATTCTCTTTTTATTTCTAATCGTCAATTGATACTCTTCCCACACTAAATGCACGTGAGAAAGTTTGGTGCGGCTATAGTTATGCACCAGAGTCTATACAGTGATTATAAAAATGCAATTATTAGTGTCTTTCGAAAAAAAAACTCGTCATGACAAAATTACGGACATTTTATTTCAAAATTCCGTTGGTTTTTGACATGTTTAAATAAATTGAGAATTTTAAAGTAAGAGGAAATATTCTAAATGGCTTATTTTTTTATTGCTTGCTGATTGACTAAAATTAAGCACTAAACCCTCAAATACTTTGACTAAGAAATACTACAAATGCAAAATAGTTTTTTTTCTAAAGTATTTTGCCTGTATGGACTTGGTATAGGGTACGTTCGAGTGTTATAACCTTTCATTGGTTGTGACCATTTATAAGGGGCACGCTTGACATGATCAAAAAAATATTTAATAAAAAATTTCTAGAAAAAGTGTGCTTGAAGTTTTGCTCCCGGAAGCCTCTAATTTTACAATTTGTTGGTCCCTTTAATGGATTTTTTTAGTGTCGCACGGAGTTATGGGTATAAATGAAACAAACATTGTCAATAGGAATTTATTTGAGTTTCTTAGTGAAGTCACGTTGATTATCCCGCTAGTAGCTGTCATAATAATTGGAATATCCTGGCCGTATTAAAAAAAAAATGGTCTAAGGAAGCAAGGATTCATATAGGTCTTATATCTAACCTCCACATTACTAAACACATCAGGAAAAACTTTCAACTGTAAAGCAATAGTTTTTGATTTCTGATTATGAAAATGCAATATAAATATATACATTTTTCTTCAAACCAACTTTACTAATTTATTTGATTATTTAAACCTTCAAGAGGACTTGCCTGAGTTGCTCATAATTTTTGCTGTTTCAGCGCGCATTATTTGGAATTATGTGCATAAAGCTTTGTCTACAGGTAAGGCTTACTAACTATGCTCAACATGAACCCTTCACAAGCCCTCCTCCTGACTTAATTTTAACAAGATGTACAAAGTTTGCATACAAAGTGTTCAACTAAGATTAAATAAATATACGCCGGGAAGTTTTAAGCAATGTGTCAGCTGCTGGAGTAGCCTAGCGCGTCAGTGCGTCAAATGCCAAAGCATCCACCAGCACCAACTTTCTTAATGCCAATGACATTGAAATGTCGACCCTCCACCTCTGCTCGTCGTCGGAACCATAAAATATTTACACACATAATTATATCATAACAAGATAAGGGTTTTAAAGCTTCTTTCGTAAATCGATTAATTTAAGCAGTTGAGCCGTTCATCCCCCAAAGCGGCAGCCATCATTTTCACACTTGATTTGCCAGACCGGCGGCATTTAAACACTTTCTGTGGCGTTTTAAACGCCCGAGCAACCCGCAGACGAGCTGCTGCTGCTGCTAATGCGGCCTACGCCTTGGGCAAAATCACGTGAATAAATCAAAGCCATTTCGTGCTGGCTTCATGCCGCTTGAACATTCTAGTCCATATGGCTGCTCAAGCATTGCTGCTGCTGCTGCTGCTGCTGCTCGACGCCCAATTTGCTCTTAATTCTTAATTTGGTTTATAAATAAAATTATCCATCCCTCTTGGCTGACATCATTCCCACTTTAATGGGGCTTCACACAAAAAAAAAATATATATATGTTAAACGGACCTGAAGCCGTAAACTGTGAAAATGAACGGTAAATTTTTATGGTCTCTACGTGATCAGGTGTAAATGATTCCTACATATACATACATACAGACATAGGAAAGCACTACGTGGTTGCCAAGACACCCAAGACTCTGGCACCAGCAACGAACTTAATTAAAAGTCAGAGCCAACTAAAATTACCTGCCAATGGAATATGAATTAACAAATTTTAATGTGGAGCAGGTCATGAATTTGTGTTTGCCCATGCCTATGACTTGGCTTCAGTTCTCCAAGGAACACTTGATGTTAAATGAATTAGATGATGCTTCAAATTTTGGTATTTTGACTTAAGAATCAGGATTGGAAAATTTTCAAGGAAAACCCTAAACTTTGAGATTTTTATGATTGACTAAGTAATTCATGAATGAACCTTGAGTTTTGTTTAGAAACAATTCGGGAAAAGTTTTGTTCTAATTATAATATATATAACAAATGCTAAGACTTGGCATTAAACGATTCTCAAAATTAGATATGAAGGTTTTGACTTTGGGGCACAGCAAAACAAACATTATATACTGAAACGCCGAACACTAATCTCTTGGTAATGCGTACGTAAAATAGAATAGAAATAGAAATAAAAAATTACCGGACAAATGAGAAAACAACAACGAATAGCAATCAGCCTAGACTCAATGAGCGGAAGAGCTTTAACAGTAACAGCTGATTTACAATTTATTTCTATAATTCTCTTTGACTAATACATTTTTATTGTAGTTTTCTTATGATCAATATATATTTTTCAATAAATGCCTTAAGTCTCAATTTTTGATGGTTGGTGGTGCCTTAAAGCCAAAGCTTTCAGTCTAAGCTACCATCAATAAAAAATTTGATTGTCAATCCGATGCGTAAAGTGAAAGACAATTTCAACTTTGGTTTGTCAAATACCGTTCCTGAGAACGGTTGATGAAAATCATATCAAGGCAATGATTTACGAAAACCAGTGATTCAAACCTCTAGGGAATTATGACAGGTTTGGTCCGGTGACTGACTGAGATTTTATACATGGTTAATTACGTGCACTATAGCACTTATTTTCGAAACAAATTTTTTAGAAAACATTTTAATATCTTTAAAATCTCTTTTAATAAGTATATATGTGGGTTTCTATTTAAAGTTCTGTCCTAGGTCACTTCTAGCCATTTTAGGACCAATTGGCCTTTTCCCACAAAAAAGTTTGGACTTTTATCGATAGAAGCTCCATACAACTCTTTCATGTGTGACCACGTTTGATATCGATTAACGATTAATCAAAAACTTAACTCGGCAGAAAAATGGAATTAACTCGTGAAAATTTTCGTGCAATCATTTTTCACAACTTTCGACATGGATTATCACGATGGCGATGAAGCACTATCCTATAGCACTGTGAAAAATTGGTTTAATGAATTCAATCGCTGGCGACGCTCGCTGAAAGACGAAGGTCGTCCAAAAACAGTCGTTGTGCCAGAAAACATTGATGCCGTGCGTGAACTGATAACACAGGGCAACAAAAAGACCACTTTTGTGAGGTCTGGCCTTCTCGATGCAAAATTCTGTTCCTGTTCTGCGCCCTGATTCCAAAAGTGGTCTCGGTTTTTTTCCATAAGCTCTTGTTTGCGAGAAATCGCGGAAAAACCATTTTGCTGTTTTTTTAGCTTATGGAAAATTATGGGGGTCACACCAAGCACAAATTTGTAGGTTTATAAGTTTTATGCGGTACTACATTAAAATGCAAGATCGTCATGTGACATACCGTGAGATAGAGGCATCCTTGGGCATTTCTTCCACCAGCATACATTCGATATTGCATGAACACCTGGGCGTAAAAAAGGTTTGTTCTCGTTGGATCGCGCACAATTTGACAATCGCTCAAAAAAAGGCTCGTGTGGATTGGTGCAAAGAAATTTTAAAAAAATATAGTCGCGGTGTTTCAAAAGACGTTTATAAAATCGTCACAGGTAACGAATCATGGATCTATGATTATGAGTCCGAAACAAAACAGCAATCGACCGTGTGGGTGTTCGAAGACGAGCCAAATCCAACGAAAGTCGTTCGTGCAAGAAGCACTTCTTCGGTAAAACTGGTCATGTGGCGCCTGTTCCGCTTGAGCAACGTAGGACGGTCAATGCTGAGTGGTACACCACAATTTGTTTGACTGAAATCTTCGAAGAAATTTGAAAAACGAACAAGAGAAGACAGATCATTGTACACCATGACCATGAATGCAAGCTCTCACACATCAGCTCACACCAGCGCCTTATTGACCGCCCAAAACGGGGAATTGATGGGTCATCCGCCGTACAGCCCTGACTTGGCACCCAATGGCTTCTTTTTATTCCCGCACATCAGGGGAAAAATGCGTGGTCAACGATTTTCGTAGCCAGAAGATGCTGTTGAAGAGTTGAAAAACCATATCTTGGAGGTGTCTCAATCGGAGTGGAAAAAGCGCTTCGACAATTGGTTTGAGCGCATGTAAAAGTGTATAAATCTTGCTGGAGAATTCTTTAAAAAACAATAAAAACATTTTTGATCATAAACATTGGCGTTTTCATAATTAGGCCAGAAATATATATGGCAACCTAGGTAGAAGGGAAATCTCACCTTCTACATTTATCAGTGGTCCCAGCAATAACTGAGAAATATTTTTTATTTCAAGAAAATCGTCATTCATTATCAGATTGCCCAATGAAATTAAATAGACAAAAATTTTTTTAAAAATTAAATTTTGTCATGACCAAAAATAAATCGTTCACAATGGCTGATTTGACTGCGACTGGTCATTCTCTGACCAAATGGATGCAACTCAATCGAAGTGTTTAATGAGGTGTTAAGCAAAGCAAAAAATTTTTTGCTGGGAAACCAGTAATCTACTACGAATTCATTCGTACACAATCTCGTCACACTTATTGAACAATTGAACGCGTACGAAGTTCCGGCAGATTCAGCTATTAAATAATTAAATAGAGTCGTTGCTGGTGATCGGCTGTAATTGAAAAAAATGCCAGAGTAATACCTTTTGCTTTTCGTTTGTTGCTGTCAACATATTTTTGCTTAAATAAGTTTTCGGGAGCCACAAAGCCAGAAACCCATGCTAAGTAATGCACTTGCATACATGCAGCAGAAAAGTAGGCAACAAAGTTTGTAAGTCTTGACTTAAAATGGCTTCCGGCTGCTGTTTCATCTTTGCCGAAAAGTAGGCAACAAATTTTTAAGTATGGAATTAAAATGGCTACCGAACACATTCAGCAGAAAAGTAGGCAATCGTTTTGAAATTCAACTTGCACTGAAATTTTGATTGACTCCGGAAATCTGTTCTTGATGTTTTGTCAACGTTGTCAGCTAGATCAACTGATAGGAATGCTGCAGGGAAAAGGTTCAAGGTTAATTTTGTGATGGATTCCTGGCATTCTGTTGTTTTCTTTATTTTTATTTTATTGCCCTGCCCCTTGGTAGCTGAAACTCTATTTATTTCAATTACCCACATCGTTGGGGTCAATTTCCGTTGTTGGGGTTGTCATGGGTATGGCCCAAAAAGCCTTGGGTCAGGATGAAGACATAATGAGATTATTCGTCGGGTATATACGTTATTTGTCCATTAATCCCCACAACAAAGAGCAAAGAACGGAACACTGTGCCAGCTGCTATCTGCCCGTTAAACGGACATTGATGATAATAGGCCAATGTCCACTGTCCACAGGAGAAATCGGACGTAGTCTACGTGTGCACTATACACACACACACACACATATGAAAGTCATGTTAGTGTCGCTGGAGTGAGACGTGTGTGGGACCGCTTGGAAAAATGATTGTTGGCTTGACTCAATTACGATAAATTGCATGTCAGGCTGTGTGACAATCAGCAAATTTGCGAGCTAAAATGCTTAACAAACAACGCCCGAGTGAAGGAAAGTGACGCCAAGCAGCAATTAAGTTAATATTTGTCGTAGATGATGTTTCGAAAAAAGGAAAAGCAAAATGAACGAAATCCTAAATAAGAAATTAAGCCAATTTCCCCAAGACGGATGTCACACCAGTCAAAAAAAAAAAAAAATGGTGAAAATTTAAGCTTGTAATGGACTTGGCCTGGCTTAATTTGTTTTGGAATTAGATTTTGGGGTTTTTTTCCTGGAGTGTTTAAGGAAAGTCTAGAAATTGAATTGGACAAATGAAAAGAGGATACCAAAAGTTAAAATCTGTCTATGCCACAATCTTATTTTCTTTTTTCTGTTGTTTTTTTGGTATTTCCTTTTTTTTATCAACTAAACAAAACTGTGATTTTTCCTACTTTTCGTTCAATTTGCTCATATTCCAGGTGATCATTCCGACACAGAGAGATTAATTTAAAGAAAATAATTAAACAAATATATAAGAGTGGTGATGATTCTAAATGATTCTAAATAAATGTGCTAAACTTAAGTCTGTTTGGCAAAATGATTTATTACGTTACGATTTTTAGTAATTTGAGCCTTAAGTGGCAAAAATGGCTTTGTTGAGCATTTGTAGGCACGTTTTATTGACATTACAAACGTTTGTTTTTAACCCCCTTAATATTATAGTAAAGTAATATACTTGAGCTTTGAAAAAAATTATACCAAACAATTCTGCGATTTTTATACACTTTTATACTTTTAAAAAAATCAAAGAAAAAAATAAAAATTTGGCGGTTGGCAATCTTAATCATTTAATTTGTTCCAAGTAGATTTGTTTACATCAATTTTTGAATATGATATCTCTCAAATGGCCGCCTCTGGCGTTGATGGCGTATTGTGCCCTTTTTGCAGCATTTTCCATCGTTTTCGCCAACATTTCGGCCGGAATAGCGGCTATTTCTTCACGAATGTTGTCCTTGAGCTCTTCTACGGTCCTTGGCTTGTTAACGTAAACCTTTGACTTCAAATATCCCCACAAGAAGAAGTCAGGCGGCGTCAAATCGGGCGAACGCGGTGGCCAGTCCAAATCACCACTCTTCGACATCAAACGGCCCGGAAACAATTTCTTCAGAAAATCGATTGTTATGCGACTTGTGTGCGGTGGAGCGCCGTCTTGTTGAAACCAGAACTGCCTCATACGCTTTCGACGAATAATTGGCATCACAAAATTGGTCATCATGTCGCGATAACGCTCCTGGTTGATGGTAACAGCATGGCCATTTTCATTTTGGAAGAAAAACGGCCCAATGACCGTTTTCGCACTAACGCCGCACCAAACTGTGACTTTTTCGTCATGAAGAGGCACTTCTTGAATCTCCTGAGGATTTTCAGTGGCGTAAATACGGCAATTTTGCTTATTTACGGTCCCATTCAATGTGAATTTTTAATTTTTTAAAAGCACGTTGAGTTTTTACAATTGACTTGTTCTGTTGAATGTAAATTTCAACTATTTCAGAGCGCTCGCGTGGCGTGTATTGTTCCATGGTAAAAATCTGCTTGGACTGACGCTTCAAACGCGGTATGTCATTAAGCGATCTGACATCTCTGTCAAAAGTTATGGCGTTGCCAGATGGGTCCGTCGAATATGGGCAACCCTGTATGTCGGAACCGGCCGGATCGGATGACTATATCATATAGCTGCCATAGGAAAGATCGGTCTAAAAACTAGTTCTAGTTAGAAAAACTTTTTTGTTTTACGTCGTAGCGTCACTAATCTTGGTATAAGTTAGTTTAATATGTTTCCACATAATTCTGGAAAAATGTATTAATATCGGATCACTATAGCATATAGCAGCCATAGAAACGGTCGGTCAAAAAACTACATCTAGTGAGAAAAACTTTTTTGTTTTCTATCGTAGCGTCCCCAATCTTAGTATATATTAGTATTATATGCTTTCACATAATTTTGAAAAAATTGATCAAAATTGGATGACTATAGCATATAGCTGCCATAGGACCGATCGGTCGAAAAATGTGTTTTACTAAGAAAAGTTTTTTTTATGGTATCAAATTTTTATTATCAATGATTGAAAAATTTTAAATATCTGATATCTATATCCTATATATATTTTACCGGTTAAATCAGTTGGAGTAAAGTTTTTCAAGTGTATTAAAACTTCCCCACAGTCGAAGTTAGCTTTTCCTTCTCGTTTTCAATATTACTTTTCAAAAATGGCAGAAGACAATCCTCCAATACTTTTTTGTAATCTCCACTGTTCATTCTGGAGCTTGTGAAGCACAGATTGAGCGTTCCAGACGCATTAAAGGCTCCCTAAACCATTGCGGATCCGCAAAATAAAGTTTAAATTGCATACCAAGGCCCAGTTTCTCTTTTAGTTTTTTTCCGATAATTAAAGTCGTGCTGTATTGTAGCGCGGCTTTAAGAACGGAGCCTTTTTTAAGACTCCTCTAACAATGCACTCCAAACAGTCATCCGTGACACAGGCTTACTACAACTTGCGGCAAGTGTGGAGCACGATGCAAAGGAATTCCTAGCTTTTAGTATTATGCGACGTTTATCGCGGTCAGACAACTTGTGTATTCTTCCAGAACTACGCTTCACACAATATTCATTCGGATTGTTTAAAAATTTTGTGATAACACAACGTGTTCGACCGATTTTCCGCGAAATTTTGCTAACATTAAAGCCATCAACGTTGTAGGCTTTTATCCTTCCCTTTTCCTCCTTGGGTAACAATCTTCCAAGCGGCATTTTATTATAAATTAATTAAATTGTAAACCGAAATATAAACAAAATTAATTTAAATCAAATCTTTCTCTCCCAGTTGCAACAAATGAAATGTGTCGTATAGCTTTGTTACACTTTCAGACATAACAAAAACTGAACTTTTGTGTTTTTTTTTACCGATACTTGGCGGCAATAAGAGATAAGAACATCGCATTTAAAGCAGAATTCATTAAGCTTCAATTCTGCATACTTAATTTTGTTGTATTATGCTTTCCCATTCTCCTAGAACTAGAACGGTGTCGTATCATGTTATCATAAAAATTATTCTGCGATGTACTGTGTTTAGCTTTGCATACTTTTAGACAGCAAAATAAAGTCAGTCATGATGTAAATTCTAGCACATGTATTCAAAATGGAATACCTTTGTTTAAAAAAATCGCAAAATTATTTGGGACACTTTACTTTAATGCTAAGGAATAATACTTTACTATAAAATCAAGCAGAGTTTCATCAAACGTGTTGGTTGCCCACAAAATATGCCTTAAAATGGTCAAAATATGCAGTTTAGCAACTTTAAGCAT
Source organism: Lordiphosa mommai (assembly GCA_018904225.1). Lineage (NCBI taxonomy): Eukaryota > Metazoa > Arthropoda > Insecta > Diptera > Drosophilidae > Lordiphosa > Lordiphosa mommai. Next base: position 298,485 of record JAEIFT010000024.1, read on the forward strand.
AAATTAAAAAAAATCCTGACCTGATGAAGAATTTTACCCAACAGATTCATGTTTAGCTTATGAATATCATTAAGAATCTTCACCAACCCTTTAATAAACTGAAAAAAAGTTGAATTTTGTTGCCTTGTGTAATTGATTGTAATCAATTATAAATTCCAAAAGAGTGCCTCAACTGCCACAAATTTGTTATGATCATAAAAAACTGTGGCTGTTCCGCCTTTCAGCGCATATTTTATTAAGTCATAATAAATAAAAAATGCATAAGTTTTGATCGATCTTTAAATTTCACATAAAAGTCTTTTTCTTTTCTCAGCATATCAATTTAGTTATAAACATTTTAAAGGCGCCTTTCAATTGAACCACCGATTCTTAGGTATTCTCAACACAGAACAAACTGCAAATCAATATGTAAGCAAGTACCGTGTAGGTATTTTATGTTTTGCGGTTTTAGGTCGGCAAAATTTTAACACCGTGGCCATAAAAGTATGATTCAAAAACTGCGTAGCCACTCCGAAGCGCGTTCATTTCATGGCTGTCGTAAAAAGGATTTGCATATTCGCCTTCTTCGTTGTTAAAGCCAGAAAATGAATTTCAGATAACGGCAAAGCATTTCATCAAAAATCCACGCACAATCATTCAGTTGCGTTGACCTTTTGGTATTTGATTTTTGGTTACATTTATTTTCTTTCAGAGATTAAGTTAATTTTTTTTTTTTTGTGATTTCTTTTAGGCCGCCCACAATTCGGGGTAATTTTTGGATTTTTCGCACGAATTCCTTGGGGTTGCTTTTGGCAGAGGAGAGCCAAAGGGCCACTCAGGCCACGATTCAGGCTCGTGTTTCCAGTCTTCACTTTGCCTTTTGTTGTGTTATGTGTGCCAGCCACTTTTATTATTCATGTATGCTATATATATATATATGTATATCTGCTTATATATGTATGTATTTACATGAAGGAGTATTTAAGAAATGGTGCCAAAACAGGCATTTTCAATGTTTTGGACTTTCACTTTCTTTTGGCACTTTCTTTGTTGACGTTTCCATGGCATTTCTTTGAACCAGTGCTTGGGCTTTAGATAATTGAAATTTAAGTAGAATAATAGATGTTGATTGATTCTAAGTGCTAAGGAATGCACGGCCATAAATTAAGTAAACACGAACATACGACTTGAAAAGTTCATTTGATAGAGAGCTGAAGTTTTTACAATTACCAAAACATGGATATTGTGTGCAGCATTATAAGAACTATGACAAAACAAAAGTCCGATATACGGCAATTCAATTTGAAAAGTAGACATATTGTTCGCATTCAACAGCACAGTGTTATCCCAGATCATTGATATGTTGCTGGTAGTTTATGCAGCATTTCTTTCCTGTCAAAGTTTAAATGACTTTTACTGACATTTATTTCAACTTCCAGTCTATTTTTTCATTTTTTCTGTCCTTATAGATGTCGGAATTGATATCGATTCTAGTTCTTCAGATATTTCCTACCTGTGCCTCTCTGTCCTAATTTGATGGGTTATTTTTCAGTCATATCCGTTCAAATACCAGGCCACACATGGAGCTATCACACCGCGGTATAACTACAGCCGTAGCTTATTTTTTCAGGAATTGCAAACAAAATCCAAGAAGTAACAATTACAAGCCTGCAAACCTACAAACATTTTGAAATATGATAGGTTTGGATGTTCGAACCCTTGAAAAAAACTAAGAGTTCAGTTCACAGGCACAAAAATTCAACCATTCTCAGTTTACAGAAGTAATGATGGTGATTGTAGATAACGCTAGTAAACAAAGTTTAAAAAAAAAACAACCCATTGAAGCCGGTATTTTCATACCCTTGCAGAGGGTATATTAAAATTGTCACGATGTTTGTAACGCATAGAAGGAAGCATTTCCGACCACATAAAGTATGACGAGCTGAGCTGATTTCCGTCTGTCCGTCTGTCCGTCCGTCCGTCCGTCCGTCCGTCCGTCCGTCTGTCCGTCTGTTTCTATGCTATCTCGTCCCTCAGTTTTAAAGCTATCTTGACCAAACTTTGCAAAAAGACTTTACATACAAATACGCTGCACATTTGTCGGAATCGGCCGGATCGGATGACTATATCATATAGCTGCCATAGGAATGATCGGTCGAAAAACTAGTTCTAGTGAGAAAAACTTTTTTGTTTTCCATCGTAGCGTCACCAATCGTGGTATATATTAGTTTTAAATGCTTCCACACAATTCTGAAAAAAATTTTCAAAATCGGATAACTATAGCAGATAGCTGCCATATAAACGGTCGGTCCCAAAACTAGTTCTAGTGTGAAAAACTTTTTTGTTTTCCAAGGTAGCGTCATCAATCGTAGTATATATTAGTTTTATATGATTCCACACAATTAGTGCAAAATTTATTAAAATCGAATGACTATAGCTTTCATATAAACGGTCGGTCCAAAAACTAGTTCTAGTGAGAAAAACTTTTTTGTTTTTCATCGTTGCATCACCAATCGTGGTATATATTAGTTTTATATGCTTTCACACAATTCGGAAAAAATTTATCAAAATCGTATGACTATAGCATATAGCTGCCATAGGAACGATCGGTCTAAAAACTAATTCTAGTGAGAAAACTTTTTTGTTATGAATGGTAGCGCCTTTCAAAAACTGCAAGTATTTAAATTTAGCCTTCCATTTTTTAAGTATTGTATCGTTACATCATAAAGTAATATTTCGCAAATAAACACACAAAATTCATATTCGGCATATTTTGTTTTACGACTTTAAGAAGGAATGATTAACAGTCCATTAAATCTTAAATTAATCAAAAATATTTAAACAATCTAATAAGCTTTTTAACCGAGTCCACAAACCGATCCTTACCTCCAAAGCGAACCTTCTTCAGAATTTCAATGTATTGCGGCTATAATATGCATATTTTTTCGACTTAAACATACTTTGCATACACCTATTTAAGTAAAAGAATATTCACTAGTCCTAGTTAAACGATCAATTGTAAATAATAAACTTCAAATGTTTACGAAATGCAAATCTGGAAGTTACAGCCTCAAAGGGCTCTCTCTATCTCTTGGCTCGTGTGTCTTTCAATTTTTTAGTTTTAAGGAAAAAGCTTTTTAGTTAGATGTTCCGAGGCGAACTCGAACCCACAACCTTCCGCACTGTAGCTACACACGCTACCCACTGATACACACAAGGCCACAGAAAAATAAAATAACCCTTGCAAAATACTGCGAACGAAATATTTATCCAGATTTAGCTTTTTTGGAACTTTCAAATCTGTGACATCGTTTTTTCGATAATATCTCAAATACTAGCCGATAGGATTTTCTTAGGGCGTTTTTGTTTGTGTTAAGCAGGTCAAAGAAGTTATACTTTTTAGATCTCAGCTATTTAAGGTGTACAAATAATTTTTGAGGAATTTTCAAAAGATGGCATAAATTAAATTCATTAAATTACGCTGTACCATCTGATCACTCTGTTTATGATAATGCTTTATAATAATAATGGTTTGCTTTATTGCCAAAAAATATTTACAAAAATTTTGCTGAAAGCTAGCAGTTCAGTGGTAGTCAGTGATTAGATATTCATCTTTACATCTGAGATAGTATAATTTCGATATTTTTTCAATTTACATTTTTCGAGTATTTAATTTAGATTTACCCAAGGAAAAGGCAAGAGAAAAAAAACCTTGGAAAATAATAACAATGCTTTATTATTTTCTTTCAAAAATAGCTAATTGGGAATTTGTTAAAGTGCTACCTATTAATCTAACGTTGTCAACCTTTGTGCCAAACAAACACAATTCGTAGAAAGCTGTCCTTTTTTTGTTTTCATTTAAAGAAAACTTCCGCTGAAAGTCATCAAATGGACTTAAAAGCTTAAGGGAATTATTCTTAGTCAGAATTGAAACTGCCAGTTTTGGTTTTGATGCTTTAAAAGTGGCCATTTTGACGAGGAAGACAAGAGAAGTGCAAGACAACCATCTGGTAGGATCAGCTTGGCGCTGTCTAATATGAACTGTTCCCACCCATCGAAGCCATTATAAGGGAGCACTACCAGCATTAATTGGGGCGTTTGAACACAATCATAATGTAAAGCCCACTTAAGTTAAGTAAACGATTTCTCACTTGGATCGCAGGCAGTGAGCAAAAATGTGAATACGCAAGGCAGAACATTTCCATATAATTAATTTTGACGGAAATATTTAGGCAATTTTTAGCCTTTATGATCTGGTACAGGGCAGGATCGACTTGGCTTTTAATACTGCCCAATAATGTTTATATTTAATGGATTCCGAAATGCTTGCTTCTGCCTGTTACATACACTCAAAGAAAAAATAGAGAATTTCATACTTGGATCAAGAGAATTCGAGCACAATAGTACAGTAAGAGTGAAAGTTCTTGTTCAAAGAGGGAATTTCTTGACCCAAGAATGATTTTTTGAGATCGAAATTCTTGGACCAAGAATTTTTATACTTGATCCAAGTAGCACTCTCTGCTCAGATAATGTGCTAATTCCATTCGAGATCGAAAAATTCTCCATTTCAAGAACGAAATTCTTTAAAATTTAAGAATGAATAAATTGTTTTTCAGGAGCATTTGTACTCAACTTATTCGTTCTTCTTTACCTTTAGTGTACATTTGAACGAACTTAGTATGCCCTTTTAAATATACAAGTAATGGGTATAAAAATTAGTTAACTAAACAAAATCAACGCTTGAGTAAACTTCATTTACACATATATTCATAAATTCAAGGAAGCCCTTAAATTTCGATTGTACGAAATTATTTGTGTGGGTAGTTGTACCCTGCTTTAGCTGTAACGGAAGCCATTTCATCAACGTGAGTTCGAAAGGACAGCAGTTAGGTGAGACTCATAATCGGCTTACTTTCCAGGTATTTTGTTATCAAACGCAAAAACATTGATTAAGTTTATGAATAAAACTTTTGCAAAACAAAATTTTTATATTTTTTCAAAGTACGCAATTCAAGCTCTGGTCAACAGTACGTATGAGTGATAACTCAACAGAGCCTAACAAAAAAAAGAAATTTGAATCAATATACAAAAAAGCGAAACATTTGGGCGGGTAACAGCATGACCTTATCTTTGACGCATAACTTCCGTTCACTCGAATGTACAAACACAATGTTTTTTTTTGGGAGCGTCCAATGATAGTATTTGATTTATAGCCACAATTACTTGCTGTTTTAATGACACAATTTTCTTAAAAAATTCCTCGACCATCATAAAAAATTTACCTTAATTTGCAGTGAACACATTTGAAATGTTTTCTCCTCTATTATTAATCTGCCGCTGCATGTCTTGTGGGCAGGCTGTTCGCACTCGGTGTGAGTTTTTGTTTTTATTTATTTTGGTATTTTCACTGAAATGTTTTACTTTTGGTTTTTGTTGTTTTTGTTAAAATTTAAATTTTTTTTTCTTTTTTCGAATTTGCATACACAATGGCACATACAGAGCGAGGCATGTACCATTGTGTATTTTTGGTGACTGCTGATGTTGATATGATTAGGTTTATTCTATATGTCACACCCACTTGTCCATGCATTTATGATGAGCATGTCATAAGATAACAAATTGCTTTGGCCGTAAAAGAACTGAATAGAAATGCTGCATCATTAGGATGCCTGAATGAAATTTAGATGCGGGAACGGACATAAAAGTATTGGCATAAAATAAACACAAAAATTTCGTCAACGCCAGCAAATGACAAATGCGACAGCAAGAACAACAATAAACGCGGCAAAAGGCATTAAAAGAAGCCACACAGAATACTCATGGTGACAACAGCCACCAGCAGCAGCACCAGCAACAACAACTACAACAACAACACACATCAACGCTTCCGAAATAGCAGCGGCAGCAGCAGCAGCAGCCGCACTAGCACATTACGTATACGATACGTATACGTGCACCGACAGCCGCCTTACTGGTCTGTTTCTTTCTTCTGTTTTTTTTTTGGTTTGGGTGTTCGCGCGTTCCGTCTTTCATGGAATTCCGTTACAAACTGATTCAAGCCAGCAGCTTGGAAATCCTTTTTGGCCAGTGTCGCGCGCCGCATAAGCAAAGCAAAACAAAAACTGTTGTTGGCCATATCAGCTGATTCTTCGTTTGCCATTTGCTGGCATTCGTTTTTCAATTTCGTATTTTGGTTTTTTTTTTCATGGAGGCTGCGCGTTTCGCACGGGTCTCACTCTCGCACAGTCACAGCATTGTCAGAGATAGAGGAAGAGAGCGAGAGAGAGAGATATAAAAATATTGAGCAAGAGTGTGGGACAGGTGAGTGCAGCCACGATGCAATGATGTACGCTTAAGTTGGGGTAAATAATGTACGCATGTATTTATGTGTGTGTGGGTGGGTAATTATGTTGTATAAGCATAAACAAATAAAGCGGCATTTGTATTCCCCATTCAACCACTTTTCTGCGGGTATATTCAGATTTCAAGAATATTTAAAGTTTACCCCTCAATACAAATTGGAGTGGCCAATTCAGAATTAAGAACAAGATCAGTTATTAAACATATTCCTTAGATCATTCACGTTAATTACACTAGTTTTCGGCGAAAAATACCCGTTGAAGCCATTATTTTTTTATGATGTATTTCGGAATGCTGAACTTAAAAATGAATTTCAACAATTTATGTATTGGCACAATTTCAATTTTCAGCAAAATCAAAAATATTTCGAAAAAAATAATTTTTTTCTCAAAAATGTGAAAAATTCAGTTTTCTAAATTCCGTAAATGGTTGAAAACTCAAGTCAAAAAATTGTCTTTTCTTTTACACTCACGAATTGTACCTTTACAAAGAAAATAATAAACCGAAAAAATCTAAAAAAAAAATATAACTCAAAAAACATACAAAAATTCTAAAGTACAGAAGAAAAAAATTATTTTTTTATTTTTTTATTTTTTTAAACTAGTGTTATTGAGAGAGAAACTAAAAAAAACTCAGTTTAAACAAACTCGATTTATGTCATTCCATTCCCTTTAAATTTTGAATATTTTCTTCAACCTGTGCAGTAGACCGAACATTCTTAATGAGAAATGGGAATATAAAAGGTTTTTGGCAGCCTGTGGCGGCCATAATAATTTGGCGACGTGGTGTCTAACCTGTTTTAGTTTTGCAGTCACTGTTGCCAAATCACCATGACAAGTTACTCGATTGAGCCGACATCGTTTTAAGTCCAAATGACGTTTCAAAGAAAATAAAAAAGTTCAACAACAACACCACCACACAACTTACGAGAAAGAGAGCGAGAAGGCAATAGCTAACTGGTAATTTCCTTGGACCTTGCTATGGAGGGCGATGTAATTGAGATGGCCGCGATCAGAAATCAGCGTGATTCCCCGTAACTAATATAGATACGTTTATGTTAATAGGAAATATATAAAATTTTATAATTTTACGAGTTATGTACTAGGGTAATTCACTATCATTACTTATCGAGCTCCCATACATCGTTTTTCAACCAGATGAACGATAGTAAAGAGTTGCCACCCCAGATTTTAAAAAAACTCACCTAAAGTTTAAGTTACATACAAAAAGGTACAGTATATTACAGTCGGGCTTGACCGACTTTTTTTATTGTTTTTTTTATTAAAATGAATCTGCCTGTCAATTGAAAGTCGACTATCCAATGATTGGTGGCCAAATTCGAGACGACCGGTTCGGGAAACGATCAGCCAACACCCGTACGTCGAAAAATCACCAGTTGGGCCGATAACATCGCCGCTATGAAAGTGAAAGTGTGCAGGAGAACCTGGAGCGCTGAAAGTTAATGATCATAGACGATGCCACAGCAAAATCAAGGGCTGGTCGATTGGAAAATCTTGTTGTTAATAAAATGTCAAACAAAAAATTTAATTTCACGAAGCGACGAGACCACAAAGACAACAAAAAACACGCATCGTATGTTATGTTTGTCAGTTTTTTGAAATCTGTTAATTTATTACTACGTTTATGCACAAAAACAAAAAATCATGCTTTATGCTCTTGTAAGTATGCTATATTTTATAATTATGGAAAAAAAAAATTTTTTTTATCCTTAACACTTAATTTTTGTAATTTATGTATATGTATATAAGTTACAATAAAATTAAAATTTTGTTTAATAACATTGTGAGGTATATATTAAATATAAGACCACGAAATCATATTACTGAATACACAAATAAAATCTATGACCTCAGGGTCCTGACTATGCTTCATTGAACTATTTGCACTAAATAACCTTCATATATACTTCTTGCTAATCTTTTGTGCCTCTACGAGTACAAACAATATTATTTGCATAAAAACAAAATTAGCCAGCTCTGATGTAGAATTTTTCATTCATTCGTCTTTGGAACCAGCTTCCACACAATTAAAAATTAATCAAATATGCTCACTTTACCAAGAACGTTGCTCCACTAAAATGGCTATATCTGCTAAACTATTTCGAAATCTTATGAATAAGGGGCGGCCTTATAACCTAAAGATTTCTATACAAAATATAATAAGCCCACTACACACTAGATCCGCTAGAAGCAAACAATAAAAAATATGAAAGGCAAAATATCGGAACCAAATTATTATTCGGTACTATTGTCTAGTCTGATTCATTACAATTATTCCAATTACAATTAGCACCAAAAGAGCGACAAATTAATCAATCGGGAATTTCTGTGTAATAAGCGTCAAATCATATATAACATATAAGTGGTAATAATTAGAAAAAGGCTACTTCATTTGATTAAAATCAATATGAATATTGAAAACAGAGGTATTAACTTTATTTATTTATAATTAAAATAATTGTATGTTTGTGTGCTTATTCAGTAAATGTTTGTTTTGTGTCTGCTTTCGATATTATTTTCTCGTCCACATAAATGATTTGTAGGCAAGCTTTTAGTTCCCCTAAAGTCCTCCAATTGCATTTTTTTTGTATTGAAGGGTAATTTTGGATTATAATAACGTTTAGTTTAGTTGCCGCCTAGTGTCGAGCTTTGTGCTAGAAGCCGCAGACCAGACGATGCTCTTGCTTAGGGCTTCGTTTTTTCTGTTATGTTCACGTGTTTTTGCTTGTGTTTTTGAACTGTGTTAGTTTTTTCGTTATTATTAAGGTTTTATTGTTTATCTTTGAATTTCAAATTACTAAAATTTTTCATAAATATATTTTTTTTTATAAATTTTCACTTATTAAAGATTTTTTTAAAAAACTATACTTGAAGGTGGGATGGGGGGTTGGCGTGAGTGGGAGTGTGGGGAGTTTTCAGTCAAAATTTTAGCCCTCTAGTGGTAGGTGGGAATGGGTCAATCTTATTCATCTTCTTACCATATTTTTAAAATATTTTTTAAGAGCCTTCTCCAAAATTTTAGCCCTCTACCTTCATTAGAAGTATTTTCGGCCACTGCTCCATACAAGCGAATCCAGTTTGTACTGTGCAGCTATGATCAGTAAAAAGCCAATCGGTATTCCAAATAGTGTATCGCGTTCAAACTAAGATATAACTCAAATAAACTTTAAATACCAAAGGAACGTGATTTTCAGTTTTGTTTTACTATTTTATCATTTTATTTTACAATCCTTTCCGAGTATGTAAAACCAGGTCAAAGAGCGAATTGATCCAAACCAAAAGAATCGTAAATAGTTAAAGGTCCAATTTAACATTTTTAAAATTTCTTTGACCGAAATCATGTCGATATCATTTTCGGAGCTCGACACGAAAAAATTTAAGATTTAACCGGTAAAATATCTAGTCGTTACAGATCTTAAGAATCATTGATATAAAAATTGTACTAAAACTCTATAAATTTCGCCCTTGTCCTCGGCCCGAGCGCCTGACAGCTCGGTGACCGCCTTTGGGCTGCTTAGTCCTTTTATTTTTTCCGAATTGTGTCAAAGCATAACTTTTTTAGTTAGACGCTGACCCGGGCGCCGCCCGCGCTACAAGCCCCGTGGACATCTCCGATGGGTGACGCAGTAAAAATTAAAAAAATTTAAAGAATTATGATGAAAAATACTTGAATGAAGTACGTTTTCCTCAAAAATATATGGGGCGTTAATTTGAACAATCTTTGAACAAGTCCAATCAAAAATGTAGCATGAATGTCCCTAATTAAACTAAAATCTAATAATGGGTACTTTTTTCAGAAAAAATAATACAAATTCTGAAATAAAATACATAACTAGAAAATGGCCACTGGAAATGAATTTTGCACAGAAGCTTGGAGGTTAAAAAACTATTTATTTTATATTATATTTGCCTGAAACAAATTGTGGACCAAAAACCAGAAGAACTTATGTCGTAAGTCTTAGCAACTCGAACTGGACCTTAGTCGATGCCAAACTGTGTACTTAATTGCTCTAAAAAATTGGCACATTTCCACATCCTTGTTTACAATTGTTTGTAATTTAATTTATCTGCATTAAGACAAATTACACTTATCAGTCTAAGTGCATACTCGTACTCTTGGGTATAAAACCGACCATACCTATTGTATACAATACCAACTAGTATGGCGTGTCTTTCTCTGAATGTCCCTAACCACGAACTATTTTGCATATTCCCAATACAAAAATGGACATTTGATGGCACGCCATCTCAACAGAATGCTAAAATGTGTGTGTGTGTCCCTCTTTCGTGTTAGCATGCAATCTAAACAACATCCCACCACCAATTTGTTCTGTCCGGTCTCTATAAAAATGTATTTTACAATTTTCGCAAGTTGAAGGTTTTTGAGTCAGCAGCTGGAGCAGCGCTTTGAAACTCCAACAAAATGCATTGCATCATATTAGGTTTATAACTGCAATGCCAATTAAAAAGAAACGAAATCCTCTTAGCAGCGTACGTGCACATATGTACGTCTTACCTATGAAACAGCTCAATTCTGTTTTTTAATTAGGTTTTGATTAAGCACTTCGTGCAGCAGGGGATTTAGCATTGAAAGCAATTTACAGAAACGCCAATTATTCAATTGAGTGGACAGGGCAACAAGTGGTATCCGTTAGCATTTAAAAAAAATGAGGAAATGTTTTTAAAGTATTTTACTTAGAAAACCCGAAAGATTCTAAGTGAAATTTTGAGGTTTCCTCGATATTTTCGCACTTTTGGAAAATATAAAAATAATTTTAGCATTTTAGTTAAGGATGCCAAATCTTAGCCCTGATTAATAAATGCAATTTTGATGGATTTTTGACCACATTGTGGCATTTTCTTAAATCTGGCGACCTTAGTACGTTTGGTACAAAAATATTTGATTCAAGTATAAATTTCTTATTTGAATTTCGAATTTTTCAATCCCAAAATAGTTGATTGTAGCCGTTTTTGGATATGTTAAGTTCATTATAAACTATTTAAAGATTTTATTTATCTTACTTTTAGATCGTTATATTCTTAAGACAATCCCGATTGACTCTCAAAACAAGAGTTTGCATACTTATAATTGGAACCATTTTATGTAATAAATTTGCAAAATGAGCATAGCATAAACGGAGTATATTTTAAATAAAATAAGGCTGCAAAGATCTAAAGTCCATGAATCTACCATTTTTGCATTTCCATTTCTCCAAGCGAGGTGTTAGAACCAGTTGGGAATTTTAAGGGCAAATTCGTGTTAAAATAATTGCACTTTCCATTCCATTGTAAGCAGTGACGGTACCAGTTACAATTTATAAAATGCACATTTAAGAGTTGTTTTCAGAGTTTTATTTTGTTACGCTTCAAATAACAGTTATTAAGGACTTTTTTTTACTCCGCAGAAAACAGTTTTATAAAACTTTTTTTTACTCCAAGAATAACAGTTACTAAAGCCTTTTTTTTTAACACGTCAAATCGTCGGTAACAGTTCCGTAACGGTTTCCAAGCGTTTGAACCCCAGGTTTTGAGTTCGAACCTCGTTTGTTTTAGTTATTCGTTTTAATTGGTTTAAAAAAAGAAAATAAAATGGATAGTACCAAATTATATAGTTTTTTTTAGAACGGCCAAGTTTAATTTAATACAAGTTACAAAAAATTCTTGAATCTATCCGAAAAAGTCTCATTTGAAGTATGGATCAAATTTGAAAATCAAATAATCCTGCATTTCATTACATTAAAGTAACTACGGAAATGCAATGTCATAGCAAATCAACGAATAGAAACGGAGATCGAGTTCGAAATTTATCTCATGATCGTGACAAGAATTTCGGAATTGAAAAATTCTTACTCAAGTCTATCCTTTCCCACTTGGTTTGAGAAAATCCGGGATTGGCCACCTTTATTTCACATTAATTGGGATTGATTTAATTCCTTATATCTCAAAGCTCTTCTGTGTAGACATTAAATCTTTCTGAAGCTGTTCATCTGCGAGTTCTTAAATTAGAAAGAACAAACTTTAGTGTTAAAAATGCTTGTACAATTAAGTAAGCAAAATATTTTTTAAGACAAAATTATAAAACATTTCCGATGTTATTATATGTTCAACATGGACAATTTCCGGAAGAATTAATAACATCATTAATAGATTTTATATTTGATATTTGTTCATAAACTTCCCTTTTTTGCAATTATCTTAAGAAGAATTTCTTTCGTTTGTTAAAATAATTATTATTGTGAACCGAACCTTCTATTTATAAATAAGTGGTTCGGTTCGGTTCGAGTTCAGGTTCAAGAGGTTAAAAATGTAGAAAGTTCGGTTCATGGTTCGGTTAATTCGAAAAAAAAAACCCCCCGAACCGGTTCTCATGGTAGAAAGACTTTTATAAAAAAGTCAATAAATAACAGTAACTAAATACTTTTGTTTTATTACTCAAAACTAACAAGTATTTTTAAAGACTTTTTCGTATTACTCAGAAATAACAGTTATGGAAAAACTTTTATTATAAAACTCAGTAAATAAAACTCAGCCAGAGACTTATATTTTTAAGTCACAAAATAAAAATCTTTTTTATATATCGCAAAAAATGATAAGGTACATCCAATGGATGTAGCTGAAGCTACAATAAATTAAAATTCTTTTATATTGTGATTGAAAAATAAAAGTCTTTAAATGAGTTTTTCAAATGAATTTTATAAAAAAAAAAGTCTTTTAATAACTTTTTATTTTCTGAGTGATAACATAAAAGTCTTTATAATTGTTTATTCTGAGTATAAAAAAAAGTCTTTAGTATTATATAAATTGTCTTTATATAAAAGTTCTATGAATATTTTTTGCTTTAATCGTTATTTACTGTGTAATTAAATAAAAGTCTGTAATAACTGTTATAAACTGAGTATTAAAATATTGGTAAAAAAAATAACTCTTATTTTTGACCATTATAATAAAAAGTCCCGAAAAAAAAGTTTATTGTGGATATCGAGGGCGGGGAGGAAAACAAACGTTTTCGTGAATTTCGAATAATTTTCATATTAAAGTTTATTAATGTAGCATCATTCATCAGCCACCCTATACAAACCAGTATAACTTCTTTCACGATGGTACTAGAACTCCTACAGTCGTTTTTTTCTCTAGCCAATTGCTAATCTCATAATTAGTATTCATGTACAATACCTAGGAGAAACCGGCAATATAAATCTTACAGATTAATCATCAGCATTTTTGTAAGCAATCAATCAAGGTTCAAATCTAAATGGATTCTGTACTTCTGCTGCAAACCGAAACATAACGTTTTTGCAGGACCCAATCTTTGCATTACCCCTTGAAAAATTATTTAAATCTTTTAAAATATGTAAATAGTCTCATTTGAATATGCTCAACAACGTACAAAACCTACCAAAATAAAGAAATATTTCCTCTCTTCCTTTTTTTTTTTTTGCCCTCTTCAATCATGCTAATTAAGTCCGTTTTGCATACTGAACACTCATAATTTGCACAGCCATCCGGCTCGGAGGACAAACCTTAATTGTTTAGAAGAGAACAAAAATGTAACCGACAGGCAACGGGTGGCAGGTTTGAATTTGTAAAACAAAGCACGTGGCCTGTGCACTGAGACGTGCGACTCGCTTTTCTTTTTCTCTTTTTTTTTATTTTTTTGAATTGTTTAGCCTCAACTGAAACTTCAACTCAAACAGGATTGGCTCTGGATTTCATGTCTCACGGTAATTGAATGCATAACTTTGCCGTGTATCTTGTCTCCTGCTACTTGGAACGAAAGTTTATGTGCAACTGCATAGAATGGCGCAACAGTCAGCAACAGAAACAGAAACGGAAACTTGGGGTGGCTTTCCACAAAACCGTTTGTAATTAACGTTAGCAGGGCAGGCCGAAACACATTGGGGTCCTAATCAGGATTACAAACTAAAGTCGTGTGCTGACCCACATTTTATATGGATTTCGTGAAATTCGGCTACAAATTTAATTTGAGTTCGCGACTTTGAGGGTCTTGGTGCGTGGCGTTGAAATAAATACCTAACGCCAAGGAAATGTTGAACAAAAAATCAATAGTTAGGGTCAAGTCCATAAAAGAAAAATATACCGTGAAGGAATGTATATAAAGAGGTTATAAAGTTAGGACAAGTTTTAAAAACGTGTCTATCTGTTCGAAACAAAGTTTCATGTCTCTAAATTGTTCAGTTCAATTGCACTTCTTTAAGGATGCCAAAAAAACGGAACCGTAACCGTTAACCGCTATTAACCCTTTTAAATTTGTAACTGAAAAAAAATGTTTCTTATAACCTTAACCTTTATTAGATTAACAGGTTAAATTACCCGTAACCGAAACAAATACATGGATTAATTTCAGATTTTACTCTGTACAAATTAAGATTAGTTACGAAGAAAATAAATTTATTTGATGGCCACATTCCACATTCGTCTTCCAATTGTGCAAGTTTCGTTGTAATCTTGACAAGTTGAATTCCAAAATGGTTTTAGGAACTTTGGCAACTGAGGAGATGTTTGTAAAACAGGTGTTCACCTGTACCACTGATAACGAACGCAATATGGTCAAAATGGTGAAACTCTAAGGTCTAGGGATCATAGGATCATAGTGACGATGATGATCTTGCAAAAACATTTTCTTATTAAAACACATTTTCCGACCGATCGGTCCTATGGCAGCTATATGCTATAGTCATCGGGTTTTGATAAATTTTTTCAAAATTATGTGAAAGTATATAAAACTAATATATACCAAGTTTGGGGACGCTATCGATAGAAAACCAAAAGTTTTCTCTCACTAGAAGTTTTTGTACCGATTCTATGGCGCTTTATAATGTAGTCATCCGATTTAGCCAATGTTATGTAAAGCCAATAAAACGACCGCAGTGTGGGGAAGGCCCTATTTTCCTGGGGTAGTCAAATCAAATCGGAAACCTAGAAATACGAATTCTTACCCCTGCCGCCGTATTCACCAAATATTGCTCCTTCATATTATCACTTCCGTTCCCAACACCTATTTTTTTATTTACATGGATACTAATCGCCAATTTAAGTGGTAGTTTCTACAATCAATTTAAAATCAGTCCATCCAGAGTTATATTATTTTAAATTTTACAGACATATTTTCGGTTTACATAAATTTATAACAGCGCCATTCATGATATTTAATTCGCGGTTTTATTATCATGGTGGGTTTTTCGAGGTTTCTTATCCAACAAAATATATAAGTTTTCTCAATGATTAATAAATTAGAACCTCAGTTATATTGTGTATATTTTTGTCACAGAAATAAATTCCATATACGGACTTTACGCCCATGGGCTTTATGTCCGGATATAAGGCCCAGTAAAGATCTGAGTTATTTTTCAAAGTTGTGATCAAAGTTTTTATAGGGGCTTTATGTCCGTAGTCCGTGTCTCTAGGTATGTGCCTAGGTACAAATACCTAGGTACTCCCTAACACTGATTACACTGATCTGGATTAAGATGTCCATTGAGAGAACAAAGATTCGTTATTTGAAAGTAGGAAAGATATAAAGATATCTTTGTTTGTAAGAAGTTTGCTGGTATTCCAGTTTAGGCCTCGAAAAGTAACAGTCAGGAACTGTTTTTGAACTGATTTAATCTGACCCTACTATCTCTGATAATGTGACGACCAGAGGTAGAATTCTCATTTCCGAATTCTATCCAATTTGGTAAAGGTTTTGATTGTAAAGAAACGATTAGACAAATTGGTTTATATATTTTTTGTAAAAAATTATAAGAAATATAAGGATTTAATAGAAACGGATTATATGGGACTTTGAAATGGGAGAAAATACTTTTGGATACTAAATTTAAGGTAAGTTCTTTTCATGAATAAATGGACCTCTTAATATTTGTAATTTCCGCCAAGCAATAAAAAGTTTCATTTCACACCAATACACTCTTACTTTTTGGCTTCGCTCTTGTAGACAAACGCTGGTCTAAAAAGATAGAAGCATATTTCCATAATCTCATTTTCCTGGTACAGATGAAAGCTTTTTTTTAAACAAATAAAAATAGGACAAAAATGGTCCTACTTATCCAATTTTTATGATGAAAAGTCGGTTTGCATTAGGTCATCACGCTGATGTCTATATAATTGTAAAATTTGATAAACAGGAAAGGATTCTGCAACTAAACTAAAAGAACAAACAAGAAAGCGGATAATTAAATTTTATTTCATTTCAGGGTGTGTGCGAAAAACGATCCAAAACAGTGAACGTTAACCGCACTTTGGGTTAATCCAAAACTGCACGCTTTAAGGCAATACCGAATAAATTACGTTCCTTTTGTTTTGCCCATTTTCCAGTAAATTTTAAAATATAACCACCAAAGAAAAAGTTAAGTTAGGCAATTTTTAAAATATTTTCTTTCATAATATTTATTCAATGAACTTAAAAATATTGTTTTAAAAGACTATCCAAACTAAGCAAGTGACAAAAAAAAACTAAAGGCTCTCTCTGTGACTGTTTGCCCAGTTTTTTTTTTTTTTTGGGGTTGGGGGTAGGTGTTGGGGATTTTGTTAGCTGTTGCGCAAAAAATGCTTAGATATATGTACAATAAGTAACAAAGTGCTAAGAACTGAAATGTTAAATTAAAATTAAAATTTGCAAAAAAAATTTGTTTATAACAAAACGAATCAATTGAAAAAATCTTTGAACTTTAGCACAAAATGAATGTTTGTTCAATTTGAATGATAAAATTTAATTCTGGCCATGCAATATGCATAACCATATGGATAAACTGGATCGCCTACAAGGTAAACATATGTATTTGTTATTGTATGTCATCATCATCATCATCATCATCATCAGTATCAATAAAATTTTAACAACTCATTGAGTTTATTGCAGCAGCATTGGGTATATACGTGTATATACACACAGATTTGCTTGTATGTTAAGTGTCCAGCACTAGCCAGTGATTGTATAAGGGGTAACTCTATTACTGCATGACTTCGCGAAAACGTTTCTGTCGCTCCAAACTCTCCACCTCGGCCCAGCAGTTGCGCATGTTGCGGAAGAGCTGCAGAAAATGATAGATAAATTAATATATTATTGTATATAAATCAACATTTTCCAATCCACTTGCCTCATCTATCCAATTGTGTTCAGCCAACAGATCATTGAGTATTTCTGTGGAAGTTTTACCCGGAAACTGTTGCTGCTGTTCGGTGACACGTTGTGAACTACTGATAAACAGATTATATTTCTCATGTGCAATCTTATGAAACAGATCAGCGCGAGCGGCACAAATGCGACACAGTACAATGTCCTGGAAAAATAAAAGCAAAGTATTAAAAAAACGGATTCAGTGAAAAGTCTGTATGTAAGCTTACCTTTTCATAGACAATGCGCGGATCTACGGGTATAGTTTGCATGGTATTGGGATTGTAGGGTTCACCAAATAGCAGAAAACGTACAGCTATGCCCGGCTGATGACAACCGGCGCAATTCTTTTGTGTCAAATTGTTTTGTTCCCATTCGGAAAATACATGACACTTGGGCCAGGTCTCAATTGAGGAAATAGTGCTGCGCGTCCAAGGTGTAATGGCCAATAACTTGCGTTTACAGTTCTCCATAATGGTATCCACCACACGCACACTGCCCAAAAAGTAATCATCTAGGAATAGAGAAAATTAGAGAGAGATGTTACAAATGATTCATTCAAACCTAACTCACCTTTCTCACGGGTTATTTCTGAGAAGAAACTGGGATCGAGTGCCTGTGAGATCATAGTTTGTATATAAATCTCAAAGTTATCTCTATATGACAGATAATCCTCCATTATTTTTTCAATAAACTGTTCGGTATCATCGGCCAACAATTCGGAACGCATAAACTCCACAATTGTTTCCGTATGGGAATGTAGCTGTATGCGCACAGGTGCTTTGAGGTAGAGTTTTTTCGTTTCGAGATTCCAGGAGGCATACTGTAAAAGAGCATGTGAAGGGTTAAAACAATTTTAAATGGATTTGTATAAGAACCTACCTTTGACATATTCCTATAAAAAGTTTTGCCATTCTGACGGAAGGGTTCGTACTTTTGTAATATACACTTTGAATCCACCTGCCAAATGGTGGGCCAGTCATTAACCAAATCCGAACGTAAAACTATAAAATCACCCGTCTGTAAAAAATAAAGTAAATTTTAGCTAAATGGTAAATTCAATCATTTTGTTTTACCTACTTTAAAATTTTCGGCCGTAGTTGCTGTACCCGTTGAGGCACTGGCATAGCCCACATCCGTCACACCAGACAAATCCTGTTGCGGATTATAGCCACCATCGCTAGCAGTTTGCAGTTGTGGCACTTGCTGTTGCTGTTGCGCTGTCTGCAATTGTTGCAGCTGCTGATGATGTGGCTGCTGCTGCTGCTGTTGCATTTGTTCGGACTGATCATAGGTATTCTTACGTGGCGTACCCTTAATGCGACGTGCAGCTTTGCGTTTACTATAGCCCTTGCCGTCATCACTCTGCATGAGTGCGAATCAATTTGAGGATTACCCAAAAGAAAAAATCTAAAAATCAACTTACATCTTCCTCTTGCGGCGTCCAAACCGGATCCGTGTCCGAATCAGTAAACTCCTCAGGCTCAGCCATGGTGCCGCCTTCTGTCGCGGTGCCTGAAGTTAAAAGCAGGGCATGCATACTGCTCTGTTTAGCCTTGCGAGAGCATTGCTCGCGTCGTGGCGGAATATTTAAGGGGTCAGTGGCTAAGAGAGGAGATCACACAATTGAAGTTAGAGGAATCGAACAGCAGCACAAAAATAACCACACAGAACACATAGATATGTAGAACAGAAACGGGACTAAAGATGGGACACGGCACCATATCATGGATGACACCAATCCTAAATTGATAAAAATTGCTTTAAAAAAAAAAAAAAAAGTTGACTTGTTTTAAAATGAATTGGTATCGTAAACAGATTTGCGTATTACTTTTTTTCAACTTGAATTCGAAAATGCAAACGTTTAAGAAAATTTTAATTCGGTAACAGGGTATAAAGCAGACTATGTAACTATTTCAAATGAAGCGAAAATCGTGCGCGTTGAATCTACTTGACTTTGAAAATTCGGTTTCAATATGCTTAACATTCGCCATCAGATCTAGCAACCGAAAATGTACTTGTCACTTAACATTTTTTACCAAAAAGAACCCAAAATAACTAGATTTTGTCATTTTGGGTAAAGAAGGTCACACTATTGATTCTCTCAGGTTCCACACTGTCATAAGAGTGTGTTTTCGTCATCAAACTTTTTGAGAGTGTTTAGTTTTTAAAATATAAAGTTAAACAATTCGAATCCGAAATACTTATGCTAAGTTCGCAAGTTAAAATCGTCACTACTTAGATTTTGCAGGTCTAAAATCAACAGCTAAATGCCAATAAACTCCTTAAAAAATTCCCTATTTAGGCCTATTTAGCTTAATTTTTATCATAATTTTTACAACTTAATTGCCTGTGGGAACTAAGCTTAACGTTTATACGAAAATCACTAGAGATTTCCCTGTATAGTTTTGACTAATAACAGAATTTACTTGGCACGTGTTCAGGACTACAGTAAAAGTAACCTTCTATGTCTACAAATAGAAATCTCGTTGGAAAAGAGGAAACATATACTTGTTCATTTTGACGTTCGTTCTAGAATTTGTCCAGCATTACAGGAAAACATAATTTTTTAGGATATAATTAGGTCTTAAATTAATTTTGATTGGTACAGAACAGGGGTGCCCACTGAAAACATATGAAAGAGTGAACACCAATGTGTAAAATAATCTAGAAATAATGTATAAGAAGAATGGCTAGAAATGGCAACTTTTTTTAACTAAAACGCAAAACCTAAAAACATTCTGTTTTTGACCTTACAAAATAGTAAGATCTGGTGAGGAAAATGGCTAAATTGACTTTAAAAATAAAATTCGTATACTCGCCATATACTCGCGTGCTGAGCAACAACAAACGAGCCCTGCGCGTATAGACGTTAGGCATCTCTAGTCTAGAGTATAAAACTATATTATTATGAAAGAAATAATGGGTCCACGAATCCTGAAAATCTCTTTTAAAAAAAAAGTAACCTTGGAGGACATAAGTAGACAGCGGATTTGATATATTTTCAAGTACACAGAAAAAAGGGATATTTTTTTTATTGATCCATTGGATATTTTTTATATCTATTTGGACTGGATATGTCCAAATTCATTCAAGAATTTTTAAATATTAATATAAAATAAACAGAGGATAGAAAAAGGAGGGTCTGATTGTGTCATCATGTGACATTAAGCTAGAATTATTCCAACATGACTAATGAGTATCATAATTTAAGGCCTATACTCAGATGAGATAAAAATTTAGTTTTTCACAATACTTCATATAAATAAGGAAGCTATTCAATAGTATTCAGCTTTCAAAGCTGCTTGAAAGTGTTTCTATTTATATGAAGTATGTTGTAAAAATAAATTTTTATCTCATCTGAGTATAGGCCTTAAGTTACAAATTCCCTT
Source organism: Lordiphosa mommai (assembly GCA_018904225.1). Lineage (NCBI taxonomy): Eukaryota > Metazoa > Arthropoda > Insecta > Diptera > Drosophilidae > Lordiphosa > Lordiphosa mommai. The sequence goes on from JAEIFT010000024.1 coordinate 319,370, forward strand.
TGACTGGCCTAGCATTGACTATTATTTCATTAGGGCAACAAAATTATAACTTCAGTACAAATAACATTTTATAGTAAAAATCTCAATTATAAGTACATCAGGAACTAGTCAATTTTATAAATTTATTTTTTTGAATAGAATCTAAAATTAATTCATGATGACTAATGAAATAGGGACTACATGCCCTCTTATGAAAACAATCTACAGAAAATAATCTACAAAAAGTGAATATTAAGAATTTGAAATTCTGTATTTCCAATCGCTATAAATAAAAATATTTGAAAAAAGTGACTATGGAGAAATCAACTAAAAATCGTTTAATAATAAAGTGACTACTGAAAATGGATATATACAAAAAGTGACTACGGAGGACATAAATCACTTTGAAAGGCCTAAAATTATACAACTATGACTACGAAAAATGACCACATATCTCCTTTCTAGGCTAATACAGAAAATTAATTCTTGAACATTGTTCTTGCGTTTGGTCTCCACAGTACGACAGGGATCCTATTCGTCAACTACTAATTAATATTTTAAATTAACCTTGTCTGGCCTAGAATTCATGACCTAATGTGGCTATAAATAAAAATCTACAAAAAGTAACCAAAGACTACATAATTATGTCGAAAAAGTGATTTTGAATTTTATCTTCACTTCAGAAAAAACGGTCACACTTTACTTATCAACGCTTGAAAGTAAAAATCTCATTAAAAAGGTGACCATTAAGGTCTAGGATAACACATTTTATTGTCAGAAACGTAAACCTGGATGACATAAATATGTGAAAAAGTAATTTAAACTGTCAAAATTTACGCCTATTTTGTAGTTGACATCCATAGTCACTTTCTAATGAATATGTTGAACAAACTCTGTGATGCCGCTATCCGTGCCCCATCTGTAGGTGGACCAACAACAACAACAACCATAATCCCGCCACAGCAACTGGACCAGCACCTGCACCAGCTCCAAAGTAATAAAAATACACGGTTTATTTCAGTTTTTTTTTTTTGAAAATTAATAATATTTGTTCTTCTTTCTTCATCTTTCACTCATTCTTTCGTTTATGATTTTATCTCAAAAATACTTGAAACTTTTGCTTTACTCCGGTTTTTTGTATTTTTTGTTTTAGTTTTTTTTTCTTTTTTTTTTTTTTTTTTTGTTAACAATTTTTTAAAGTTTACATATGCACAGCGTCCAAGCCCGGTCCAGGTCCGTCCGTTCGTCTGTTTGTCTGTGGGTGGGTCGGTCGTGGGTGGTCATTTTGGGGGGTCGTTAGGTGCAATGCGTTTCAGTGCTGCCATGGCCAGAGCAGATTAATAAAATGATGAGGATTGGGCGGCGCTGCCGGCGTGGCGGGCGTGTGATTGTTGTTGTTGTTGTGGTAGCTGTTGCTTGGCGCGGTACTGGTGGAGTGCTTATTCGTACTATGCTGTTGGTCAAGTGTCAACATACCTTGACCGCCCAGTTGAGCGCAATGTTGCTGCACAAAATGCTGCGCTTGCATGGCTTGTTGCTGCTGCTGCTGCTGTTGTTGCTGCTGCTGCTGCTGCTGGGCGTATGGCCGGAAGGAAGATGAGGTCTGTCCATCCGCGGACTGTGCGACAGAGGAAGGCGTTGATTCGGCAGCCGCCGCCGCTGCCACCATCTGAGCATGCGGCCGCTTTTTGGGCAGTATTTGAGTTTGTGAGAGTATTTTAATGCGATGCCCGTCATCGCCCACCAGACCAGCCAGGCCATCGACCACAGATGCCGCCGCCGCCGCCGCTGCTGCTGCTGCTGCTGCCGCCGCCTGGTTATCACCGCCAGCACCACCGGCTGCCGCCGCTGTTGCTGATGTTGGCTGGGAAGTGGAAGCCTCCTCTCCACCCGCACCAGCCGCGCCCGCCTTGCCCTTGCGTTTATAGGGAGCCCTGGGATAGTTTAGCTTACGCGAGGGCTTCACCACAGGCGGCGGATCATCATCTCGTTCACCTTGTAAAAATTTCAAATAGCTGTCCATAAATTGCGTCTTCTTCTCGCCTATGGAAGTGCCCACGCTCACGGGCTTGGGTGCAGCCGGCGTGGGTTGGGGGGTAGTGGATGTCAGACCATGGCCATTTTGGGGATGACAGGGCGCCGGCGCCGGTGGCTCTGGTGAGGGCGTCTTATTGGGATTACGTATGCCAAAGTTGGTATTGTTGGTGGAAGAGTTGGTGCCGCGTCCATTGCTGGCCGATGAATTGGCATAACCCTGTTTGGGTACACTACTGGCATCGGCCAAAAAGTCCAGCTCTTCCTCTATATTGGGCACAATGACCTTATCGGCGGCCGCAGCTGCTGCTGCCGCTGCTGCATCCTCCTCCTGCTGGGCAGCCTCAGATTTGTCCTGTTGCTGCTGTTGTTGTTGCTGTTGCTGCTGCTGTTGTTGCTGCTGTTGCTGTTGTGTGTATGCAGCCTGTTGCTGTTGCTGCTGCGTATAGGCCGCCTGTTGTTGCTGTTGTTGTTGCTGCTGCTGCTGTTGCTGCTGTTGTTGTTGCTGCTGTTGTTGCTGCTGCTGCTGCATGCAAGCCGTGTACTGGGAGGCAATGGGTTGTGGAAAGGCTGGATAGTATTGTGCCAGCTGTGTGAGATGGGATTGCGCCTGCGATGATTGCAGATGTGCCGGTTGGGGCAAATGTTGCTGCTGTTGTTGTTGCTGCTGCTGATGCTGTTGTTGCTGGCTCTGCTGCGGATATGTGGGTATATTAATGGTGGCCGCTGGCGACACAGATGCCGCATTGTTTTCCGTTTTAAGCGGCACATTCCATTTGCTATTGAAATCGTAGTATGTATTCTGTTGCTGTTGCTGCTGTTGATTGTGTTGCTGCTGTTGCTGCTGCTGCTGTTGTTGTTGCTGCTGCTGGAGTTGATGATGCTGCGGCTCTTGGGGACTGCGCACAGCGCCATAATCACTGCTACTGGGTATAAGCGTTTTCTTGGGCTGACGCTTGCGCGGCGTCTTCGCTGGCTTCGGCGGTGGTTTGACCTCCTCCTGTAAAGGAGCAAAGACAGAAGAGCAATTAGTTGAGGGTTTGATTGTTCTAGTGGCTGCAGTTTATCTGAGGTGGGGGGTTAGGGACATTAGACTCTTGTACTGGGATCACCTGCTTGGTGTTACTTTACTCCTTTAACAATAACGGGACAAACACATACACACACACATGAGGAAGTTCTCTCAACGTCACGTCACAGTTTCAAATTGGCCAAAAGGCTCTTCTTTTAACAATATTTTTTTATTTGAACAGAAAGAAAAATCAAGAAAGTATGTAAAAAGAAATGCTATCACCAAATTACACAAGACAAATCATCACACACAGAGGAAGGGGTTATAATTTATGAAAGGATTTTTGGGTTAAATTAAGACAAAGGCATGCTAAATACATAAGAATATAGAAATAGAAGAATTTTTGTACATTGGGCAAACTATTATTTCCCTCCTTCTTTAAATAAATATTACAACTAGAAATAGGCCGCATGCCAACTCTTGCATAAAATAAACAATAAATATATCTACCTACATATTTGTAGAGTCCTATTATAGATGGACGGGAGCTGCTGTTTTCGAAATGCGCAAATATTTAAAATCCTCGGAACATAACGAAATTAATTTATAAATCCAAAACTTAAGCATTTTCAAAATTTTCCGTATTTAATTCTTGGATATAGTTGGGGGAAACATCGCTACACTCTTTAGTAGCCACGAGTTTTCATTATCAGTTCTATATAGTGACCCAATGGGATACGGCGACCAAATTTTTTAAACTCCTATGGAACCTCGAGGCTAAATAAAAATTTTAGATACATAATCATCAGAAAAACTTCTCTTCCTCAAAAACACAAAATCGAGATGGCAAACTAACTTCACTGTGCCGGTTTTAATACACTTGAAAAACTTTACTCAACTGTTTAACCGGTAAAATATTATATCGGATATTTAAAATTTTTAAATCATTGCTATTTCTTAGTAAAACACATTTTCCGACTGATCGGTCCTATGGCAGCTATATGCTATAGTCATCCGATTTTGATAAATTTTTTCAAAATTATGTGAAAGCATATAAAACTAATATATACCAAGATTGGAGATCGCTGCGATAGAAAAAAAAAAGTTTTTCTCACTAGAAGAAATTTTTTGACCGACCGTTTCTATGGCAGCTATATGCTATATTCATCCGATTTTGATAATTTTTTTCAGAATTGTGTGGAAACATAGAAAACAAATATATACCACGATTGGAGACACTACGATGGAAATCAAAATATTTTTTCTAACAAAGACTTATTTTTCGACCGATCGTTCCTATGGCAGCTATATGCTATAGTGATCCGATTTTGATAAATTTTTCCAGAATTATGTGGAAGCATATAAAACTAACATATACCAAGATTAGTGACGCTACGATGGAAAACAAAAAAGTCTTTCTAACTAGAACTAGTTCTTAGACCGATCGTTCCTATGACAGCTATTTGATATAGTCATCCGATCCGGCCGGTTCCGACATATTAGTTGCGTGCAGTAAAAAGAAGACTCTGTGCAAAATATAGCTTTAAGCTCGATAGCTTTAAAACTGAGGGACAAGTTCGCGTAGAAACAGACAGACGGACAGACCGATGGACAGACGACGGAAGAACCAGCTCGTCGTCCTGATCAAGAATATATATAGTTTATGGGGTCGGAAATGAATTTTATGTACAAACTTGGCAAAATTAATATACACTTTTCAAGTGTATCAAAAGATACAGCCGCCCAAAAGTCGGAGTTGTACTTAGCCAAAAAGCGACAATATACGGACCGTTCTCCCTACAGACGCGTAACAGCAAAATGGAAAAGATAGCGCAGATCTAGAAACACAAGCGGCTGCAGAATCTCCAAAATCATGAGCAAGGCAAAAGAGAAACACCGCACTCACTATTTACTACAGCTCCAGCGAAAAGATTGCCGACTTATAATATGCATATTAACTAGCCACTGCCTAACAGCCGCCCATGCGAAGAAGCAAGGAATAATAAATGAGGACACCTGCAGAAAATGTAGGAAGCCGGGAGCCATAAAAACTCTAGAACACCTCATCTACAGATGCCCAGCAGTTGCAAGGCAAAGATTGCAACACCTTGACATCCTTTGATAGCCAGGAGTCCCTTTACAAACATACTGGCATTTGCCAAAGACGTCAAGGATCCTTGCGGACTATTAAGTCGGAACCTCCACAAAAAAAAAAAACCGGTCTCACTAAGCAGCAAGTACCTATCCACCTTTAGTCTTTAGTTCTGGAAAATCTGCAGTAATGGCCAAATTTTCATCTAAATTTGGACAAATTATTTGCTTGTGGGACCTTAGCTTTAAAATCTAAAATTTAGAGCAGCGATAAGCAGCCCTTGGCTCTTTTGGCTCAGCAAACTCACATCGTTATTTTACCGCCACTCAGTCGCACAGGCAATTATGTCGTTTCGGGAAGAGCAATAAAATGAAAATGTATGCAATTCCGGCGCCAGAACGCACAATCAGACGGCAACAACAGACGGCTGCTCGACTCGAGCCTCGCTTATTGTTCTTTGTTGTTGTTGTTGGACTGCTCGAAAACTCAAATGCTCACCGCAGGTTTAGTTAAGTCGAGGATACAATTTAATTGGACATCGGAAATTGCATATAAACGAAAAGGAAAATTAATCAACATGAAACCAAACTGTTTAAAGTTCCGAAATATGTCATGTAGTTTGTCGATTATACGGAGTTTGCAATGGGTAATAAAAGACAAATGCCAGATAATGACAATTGATTTGCATTGAAAATTACAGGAAATTGACTCAAAATGAGGCCAAATTCTCCTTTGTTTGGAATCAACTAATCAGATGAAGGGTTGAGTTGCAATAGAACTTCATGAAGCCAATTTCGTCCTATAAATGCTCTAGGCGTTGTAAAGATGCTTCAAAACACAAACTTCTTCAAGTAAACACAAAAAATTTTTTTGTTGTTTTTAATCCCTTCGAAAATGGAAACAGGCCTATATATACCTCTTATACTCCTACATTTTAAAAAACATTTGAGTCACTTTCTAATTGTTTTGCAGTTTTGATTACATAATTAAATGCTGTTGAGCCCAGGACCATCAACAAATTGAAGAAGAAGAAAATAAAGAATTAGTTCAGCTTAATTCATCCACAATTAGTCAAAACAAATATGGAAAGCATAAAAGGAAAGTAGAAACATAAACGAAAGTAGATAGAAAAGCAGAAAAACAAATAAAAACAGGAAACAAAATAAACAAAAAAAATTAGATACAAATTTGGAAAAATAAATACAAATGACATACAAACCTTTGGCACTATTTGAATCTGTGACGTTGCTGAGGCCAAGGAGGTCGATGGCGACATTATCATATTGGCCACCACATGCTGCCGCCGGCCAGTTTGTGCCTGCACCTCTAGATGTTCTCCCGCACTCTCGACCACACCGCCGCCGCCCGCCTGATAGAAGGTCTGCTTTATCTCCAGACCGGGTGGTAAATTAAATACCAAATTCTCGCCAGCATCTGAGCCAACTTCGACCGCCTCACTGGCATAGTCTAGCTGTCGCTGCTCCTGCTTCACTTGCAATTGCAACACATTTTTAATGTCCTCCTCCTGCTGCTGACCCTGCTCCAGTTTGGGCCAGCAGTTGTTTTGCTGTTGCTGCTGTTGTTGTTGTTGTTGCTGTTGTTGGAGATGCTGCTGTTGCTGCAGCGTGCTTTGTATCACAGATGAATAGGCTACCGTGGTGGGTGCCGTTGATGGCGATGCTGCGGCAGCAGCAGACGTGCCAGCGCCTGCCACATTCACCACCGTGCGCCGTTGTATTGTGGGCGATGATGATGATGCTGATGTTGTCTTATAGACAATCACCTGCTGCGTCGGATTGACCACATCAACGGCATGTAAATTCGTGATAGGCGAACCGTCCGCTGAGCTAAGCGCCGGACTCGCATACTGGACCGGATATGGGGCGGGGACAGAGGCGGCTGTTTGTGCATCCTTGCGTGAAAGTTTTATCTTTTGGCCATCGATTGTGTAATAGGTATCTGTTGTCGTTTCACCAATCTCTGGCTGAAGTTGTTGTTGTTGTTGCTGCTGCTGCTGTTGTTGTTGTTGTTGTTGCAATTGTGTCAAGTATATTAATTCGTTGTAGGCTTTGATTTGTGCCTTGGTCTGATGAGCGTTTTCTTGTTTGATCTGCAGTCGGGGGGGTTGGGGGATTGGTTTTGGTTTTTTGTTTCGCATTAAGTAGGGTTTGAATTGTTAACTTATACTTAGTACACAAAATGGATGAGTTTAGGAAATTAACTTAAATGATATGAAAATGAAATTATATATAAAAAGAAAAATCAAAGAAATAAATCGGAACCAAAACTGAAGAAGACTCTTAAAATGAAAGGAATCGCAAAAGGCTTCAATTAATCAACGGACAACCGGGCTTTTCTACAAAAAGTCGGTCTAAATCTAATCGAATCACAGTTTCGGGATCGTTCAGTAGCTTACTCGCCGGGACTGTAGATTACTAGGAACTTGAAGCGAAGGAAACCCTGGAACACCTAACTGCCTGGCTCTTCTATGCAACTAAGTTACCTTTGATCAACTGTGCTGGCATCGCTGTAAGATGCCTCTAATAAAGGCCACCGAAAGTGACTGGCAAGAATATGGAAGCATTTCTATGTACAACCTTTCGATAGTTGGAATGGAAAACAATGTTGGCTTCACACACGACAACAAATACGGGAAATGCATGGAGCTAGAAGTAAAGAAAGAACTGGAAAACATGTCTCTTTTACGCGCAAGGCTAAGTAACCTTTGGGCGCCTGTGCTGACATTGCTAGAAGATGCAACAAAAGCCTACCGAAAGTAACTGGCCTTCGGTAAAAACGCAAAGATCTGAAAGCACTTAAATACACAACCTCTCGATGGTTCCAAATAGAGGTGAGCGCGTGACCTGATTTTAAATGTGTCACGGTGTGTCACTACGTTTCACGACGTGATCGTGAGAAAACGCAGATTTTCGTTAGTGTGCATCCGTGATCCGTGCGTAATTCGTGCGTGTGAATATAAGTCAAGCTGTATTCACGAAATTTTTTTCTATTTTATTTGATTAATAAAAATATTTCTAAAACTGATTTGCTTTAGATTTCGTGAATCCTTTGCTCGCAGCTGCTCCATACAAAAGGCGCAGTGTGGACAAGACACCCATGATAGAATTAAGGTGACTCCAAGCGAAAATTCCGGGGGTGATTGATCGTGCGTGGTCATTCGATACCTCTCCTTTAATCGTGCATGAATCGTGCGTGACGTAAAAAGCTTAAAAAATTTCGTGCGTGATTCGTGCGTCAAGATTTTTATTTTTATTTTGATGAATCGGGCGCTTCCGTGGTGGAACAAAGGGCTTCTTCGGCCTATTTGTGGCCCCTAAACAGCCGTCCGAGTTAACCTAACGTTTGGTTCGGTTCAGTATTTTCCAGGGTGTCAAACCGGAACCCGAACCGGAACCGTATACCGAAAAGAACCGATTGAAACTCAGAACCAGAACCGGAACCGTTATTATTTATTTTTTGCGTACCGGTATTTCGGAACCTTTATTTTTGGAACCGAAATGACCGAAAAGAACCGAAACATTGTACCGGTACAGTTTCGGTTCTGAGTTTTTTTTTTTTATTTCATTTTTATTGCTTCAATCAGGGATTTCTTCAGGGTAAAACGCAGGGTAAACGTAAGCAAAAACTTACAAATGTAAAGTTAAGGGACAATTTCATCATTTTTTGTTTGTTGCATCTATTTTGGTTCAATAAATTCCAAATATTATTAATTTATCCTTAATTTTTCCATTTACAAAGGAAATTAATTAATAATTGGCCCAAATGGACTTAACCTAATAGCAGGGTGATCGGCAACGTTATCTGAAAACAGTGTATTTAACATTTCATAAGATATCAAAAGATCTTCTTGCTCTTCTATTATTAGGACATTTTTTTCTGAGGTAAAATTTATTATGCTTAATTTTCCTTCTTTATAACTACATTTTGTTGTGTAGGTTGCTACCATTTCTATTATATCTTCGGATTAAAGGATTTTTAAATTATACCGGTACATACCGGTACGTACCGGTATACCGAAATTAAAACCAAGGTACCGGTACGGAACCGAATACCGAAATAAACTAGAACCGAAACAGAACCTTTTACCGAAACATTAGTTTCGGTACGTACCAGAACCGGAACCGGAACCGAAATTCGATTCGGTTTGATTCCCTGGTATTTTCGAAAGAATAACTCTATCGCGCTATCGTTTCGGTTTACAAGCACGAGTTTGCGGTTCGAAACAGTTTGGTTCAGTTCGTTTCGGAACCTGGGATGCTCTATGTTGGTTACCTTCATAATTTTATGTAGCCCCTTGGAATGGAAAATATTTGTAGTCGTTATGACCATTTGAAATGCCTTAGTCCCACACATATCAAAGAATAGCTGTATTCTACTTTGGCGGAGTCTGTTCCTTCCTTTCAACAGTTAAATAAGTTTATAGATGACCCACCATCTTAATGTTGACGCTTTTGATATACCTATAAGATATGAAGATATATTTAATGCAATGCTACACCATATCGTGTGACTTCAATTATTAGCTAATGGAGTACGTACTTCGCCAGTGCACAATTGAAAACGGGCACCATCTTTTGAATGAAGATGTAATGCTACTTTCCTATCCCGATAACATTAAGCGGTAAGCAGTGGCTTTTCACAGATGGGCTTAGCGGCGAACGAGGACCAGACAAAGTACTTAGTATCCTCGCGTAGATAGTCTACGCGTCTTGGACAATCATTGGCATTGGTAGAGTACAACTTTATGGTTGATTAATGATTTCGTCTACTTAGTAACATCAATAACCTGAGTCAACAACATCAACAGCCTCAAAATTCAATACAATTATACCTCTTACAAGTTTATGCTACTACGGGCTAATTAGGGAATTCAAGAGCAGAGCACTCGCTCGAAAAACGAAATTAGCGCTAAAACTGTCGCTGGCCAATAACAGCAGCGGATGAGGCGGCAATTGGCATTGTCGAGAGAAATATTCTTTATAGGATTTATGAAACTTTGAAAGTCAATGATTTATCTACGAACTGTATGAGCTCTATGCGGACACTAACATAGATTACAGCGGCTACGCTGGATGGGACATGTCACCCTTATGAATAATGAAGTAAAATTAAAAAGCGAAAGAATTTGGGACTAATTACTCAGATTTAGCCCCTTTTTATCTTAAATTTGGATAAATTTCTAATCGTAAAAATATTTGCTTATAAAAATAATTTTCAAGGGGCTCGAGAGTTCTTCCTAGGGCATTGAAGCCATGGAACCTCATTGAAAAAAAATTATTTAAGCTAAAAGGAGACTAAGTAAAGAAAAAAAACCTTTTTTAAAGTTTTAAGCTTATTCTTTGTAAGGCCAAATAATCAAAGCATGTGCCTCAGTAGCTGTTCTTCTATATTTGGCGTTGGATAGGTATTTTGAATATTTTTTTTGCATTTCGTGTATCCTGAACTTCGCTTGTGACTTTATTTCTTATCGATGCAATATGAAGATCCCTGGTCTGAGCTCTATATATATTTCATTTTCATTTCATTTTTCAACTAATTCCCTGCTAATCCATTAATCTAGTAATTTCAAACCCTGCCAAATTAGTTATAAATCTTAATCTTAACTTAATGACGGGTGTTGGGTGGGTGATTTGCAATTTAGTAAATGCTTAATGGATGTTTGAGATTGGCTGAAGATCTTACTCACCACTTTCTCGGCCACCAGATTGAGCTGTTGTTGTTGTTGTGCCGCCGCTGCCTGCTGGGCCTGTTGCGCTTGCTGCTGAGCGGCTGCCTGTTGTTGCTGTTGCGCCTGTTGTTGTTGCTGTTGCGCCTGCTGCTGTTGCTGTTGCATGGCCAAAAATGTATTCGATATCATATTGGGCGTATTCCAGGTTAAGGTGGATGATGTTAGGGCCACTGTGGTGGGCGATGGTGAGGCACCCGATGATGATGAATTCTCGCCATAATAATTCGATGCCACATTATTGACGACAGCAGCAGCCGCCGCTGAAACGGCTGCCTGATTTTGAAATGTGCTCAATTGCTTATCCAACGAACTGGGTAACTGTAACTGACGATGCGGCGTATTTACCGCCGTCGAGGCATAATGGGCAGGCTTTGGCTGTACACTGGCTGCAGCCGCATGATGATAGATCTGCTGGAATACTGGATTATAGCTACCAATTGGAGAGGGTGGCACAAAACTGCCGCCACTGGCTGCCGCCGCATTAAAGCTGGCTATGCTCGCCGCTGTAATGGTGGCCAAATGTGGATGCTGAAAATCTTCGGCGGTGCCGCTGGTGCTGCCAGCAGTACCGGGCACAATGCGATTGTAGGCATATGACCAGGGACTGGAATTGGGATCCATGTTGGTGGTGGTGGTGGTGGGTGAAGTTGCTCACTTTGGTGAGCTTACTGCTGTTGATGGCGCACTGGTGGCAACTGCAATGAGATTAATTTATGTTGAGATTCAATTTTAGATAATAATTTATATTAGATTTCAAATTAGAGATGTGGCAACAACAATGAATATATCGGACCACTTTGCTCTACAACGACAAGTTAATGTGAATACCCCAAAGATGGTGATGACCGCATAGCCGTCGGTACATTTTTTCAGGTGTTGTTGTTAATTTGCAATTTGTAATATTCCGCTAGCCTAGCAGGAGATGACTAAGACGAGGCTAGTATATGATTATACATCAGAAATATAAGAGGAACTTTTCTTATAAATATTGATTATTCTTTAGTTAACAATAAAAAAGCATAATCTTTCCGCATTTAAGAGATATCGGTAATGGGTCAAAAGAAATTTAAATGGTTCTCAAACGGGAAAACATTATTTTCAGATCCCGAAAAATTTCGGATTATACCTTTTGGAATTTTGAGTCTTTCTCTAAATTTTCTTTACTTTGTTCTTCTCTCAAGTGGCGTCTTTGTTAAACTTTTTCGTCTCTAAAATCCACTATATCCAAAAAAAAGGAAATGGAAAAATATGAAAAATTTTTTTTTAAAACAATGGTTAAGTAGATCTGAATGCCTGGTTTATAAGAAATCTTACAGAAATATCAATTTTTGTATATTTTATTTTAGATTTTTTATAAGTCAGATTTTTAGCCTATTTAATGATGATGATGATTATCAAATCACTTAAAACAAGTTAATCAGTTTTAAAATTTTTTTTTGATTATTATCAATTTTAAAAAAATACCATTAGTAACCGATAGCCCCCAAAGAAGAGGATATTTGTTGTCTTATGAATAGGCTCGAAAAATATTGACATAAATACTTATAATATCAAAATTTTAACTAAATTGCTTCATCTGCCAATTATAAATCTATAAAAATAAGCGTATATTCTATGATAAACTCTGGTGCATAACTATAGCCGCACACAATTTTTTCGGTTTTCGTGTAGTTAGTGTGGGTAGAGTATCAATGGGCGTTTAGAAATAAAAAGAGAATCAAGAATAAGATAAAATTAAATTCTCGTTGTATGCTTGGTGCATAACTATAACGAATTGCTTGTAGAGCTCACTAAACGACGCTGATCTCGCTTACTCAGCTTTGGGTTGGGTCCTCCGGTTTTTTTCCGTACATACCACAACCATCTTTTTTTTATAATCTCTCAAAATAAGCTATTTTCATGTCTAAGGGCAATAATTTGCCCATTTTCGACAACGAAAAGCAAAGATCTCCTTGGCATATTATTTTTTTACATAGAAAAATGGCAATTTTAATTGTTAATAAATAAGAATCCTATATAAAGAATCATAGGGTTTATTCAGCATATTATTTCGATTTCCGATTTATGTTTTTTGATTGCCGTTTTAACTTGCTGAATGCTGTGATTGCTTAAAAAGAATCGGAAAAAGAGTATGATTAGTGAGAGGGATACCGATAGTGTGACCAACTATTTAATATTTATATATTGAATTTTATAAATGTGAATGTAATCTTGGTTAAAAGTACTAAAGCCACAGAATCACTTAAAGCCTGCAATCAATGTTATTTAGCAGTCAGAAACCTAATGCTGAATGGGCCCATTAGTTATATTTTTATTTTTATTATTTATATATATATATAACCAAAGCAAAGGCACACATTGAGCCCTTAAATTTGAATCAAGCCCATCTATTCTACAAATTGATTTCGAACCAAAAACAACCCAATTCCCATACGATTTGGGTCGAAAGCGATTTGTAGAACACATGGAAAGGGCTGTTTATTGAGGTTGGCCCTTGTGGTTAGTTTTGTGTTGGCCGTGGTTAACACAAGTGCAAGTATAATTAAAGATAAGCACCACTGAATGTATGCGACTTAACCAAAACTCACTCCGAATAGTCAACGAATGTATTTCGGGAGACTGCTAGAGACTAAGAAAATAACCTCCAAAACATCGGATAGCAGAAGACAACTATGTAAGACTATGTAAGTAACTAAGGTAACTAAAGAAATCATTCTAGGGAACATATTTCTGAGAATATGTGTATTCAGCGAAAAGAGGGTTCTACATCCAACAAACTCCTATCGTTGTTTAAGAGCGGTGGGGTTGAATAGTAAACTATGAAGGATCCTGACCATATGCAGTGTATGGGCACAAAAGACCTACTTTGGTCGCAGAATAGGTTAGTTTAGCTTGAGATGGCTAGGCACAATAATGCGTCCCTACACTTAGGCCAAGATAGGTTCTTAGCGATACCATATATTCCCTTTTTAAGCTGTAAGAAGTTCCTTCCGACTGAAACATTTTGAGGACAGTAAAAACTTTAGTAGAGACGACTGCTCTATTTCAGATACTTCCGAGAGGTTAAGAGGAAAGTGATTTGAGTCCTCCTTTCTTTCTAAAAAAGTAGCAGCATTGTCTCCTCCTCAGCTTTTGCAGAAGTCGTTGTGTGCGACGCCCAGTCCTGCTGCATGCCTATTCAATGAGGCAGTGACCCGTAAGGGGTCCCGTCCAGAAGTGGAATTGTGTCTCTGCTTTACTGTCCTGAACCTAGCTAGAGATTATTCCATTGTTCCGTCGTTGGTCGCAGAATCACAATTATTAAATAGCAGAGAGCAGGAAAGAGATGTTTGATAGCACATCGGACCTCACCAAGGGACATCATCCTGATAACTGCTATGTGTTGGATAAACTTACAATTTACTCTGTTATTTGTGAGTTTATGCAATAATAGCTCTTTGTTGAAGATGAGAAATCGACAATAAGAAGTTCTTCTAAGAAGGACCTAGAAGCATTCTCTAGTTTAGTGAGTAAATCGACTAAAGAAGATAAGCTCCACCTATTTGATACTCCAAGTTACCTATCATGGATGAGCACTCATTTGGCGCCTTTCCCATATGGAAGTGACTTATAATTCGAAATATTTAGTTCATTCTGATGGTCTTTAACAGACAGAATGGCATTCCTGATCATTTTTTGGGAATATTCAAGCCAGTTTTAATAACTCCGGTATGGAAATACCCACCAGAAGAAGATTGTAGCAAATGGAATTTGACTTATAGAACTGATAAAGATAAGGTTGACAAGTAGAATGGACAAATAGGTAATGGTCTATAAGATAATTTAACAATCTTGTCTTTTCTTAGTCCTTGTAATGAAACATTCAAGCATTGTTTGAAATTGAATATGAAATACCATGGCAATTTTTTTTATGCATGGCTAATTCCAAGGTGTTGTCCAGCTGCCTCGAAAAACTGTCATCCTTAACAAGGTTTTATATAAAGTCAGAACTTGGTATGTTTTCTAATATTTCAATACTTTTATACACTTCAACTAAGTACAAAAACTGATAAGTTTAAACTTCTTGCTTTTTCATTGCATTTTGCAGTATTCTAGAAAATCGAAAATCGAGTTTTTGGCGTCTGCATCCTCTGCTCTGCCCCTCCCCCACTGCCACCACTCACACACAGCTCAGCGTCAAGTGCATTTTTTTTTTTTTTGCACACATATAAAAGTTTATGCCGCGCTTTGGCCAAACAAAATCCACTTGCATTTGGCTTAATGCGCGCACATTTTTCACTGGCTTAATGCTTGTAGCTCATTTTGTACACTTAAGATATGTTTTTGTTTTGTAATTTTTCCTTATATTCTTTCTTCTTCCGTTTTTTTTCCCGTATATCTGAACACTTTGTGTGTGTGTGTGTGTATACATGCATGCATGTGTCTCTGTGTGCGTGTGCGTGCGTTGGGTTTGTGAGATATTTTTGGTAGGCACTAACTTGTCGTTTTGTTACAGATTCGTGGGGCTCGCACTGCCTTGGCCCAACATTATATTTCTGTATTGGTTGATGCACTTTTTCAATATACCAGCGAATTTCGTGTTAATTTTATATGTAAACTTTGTTAATTTCGAGGCATAACTTTTTTTGTGTGTGAAACAATCTCCAAAATGGCCGCTTTGGTGCCAATGAACTAGTGGCTCATTTGGGCATGAAGCCGATGAGAACTGGTTCGCGGTGTGAGTGTTTATATTTGTCATTGTTGTGAACCGTGTGCTGTTGTGTTTATTTGTATTAGTTGATAAACGTTTTGTTTTACCTATAACTCTAGGTGAGTGGACCAAGATTTAAAACTTAAGCAAAACACATGACACTTATCAGAGGTATTTGGTTGTAACAACATTGATATACATAAATACACATTTACATGTGGTGTTCGTTTGAGTGTTGGAAAACGGCTGTATTTTGGCATATATTTGTGCCCTGTGGTCAATTTAATGAAAAACATTTAGGAACTTAAGTAAATAGCCTTTAAATTGTATTTTTATTGTAGTTCGATAAGTAAGAAAAAAAGAAAAATAATAAAAGAATTGAAGAAACGTGAAAGTTGGAAAATATTAGTGAAAAAGGAGACACAAATGAAATAAATTAAAGTTACCAGCAAAAATCATGGCGTAATCTATAAAATATACAGATTCTGGGCTCACGACTTGCAGTGTAAAATGGATGAAACCCAAATTTTTTAAATAATTTTATCTTCTAAACAAATCACGAACCGTCTAAGGTCTTTGGGGACAATACAATAGGCAAGAGCTTACAAAAAAGCGACTGCACTGCATTGAACATGTTATTACTATGGATAAAGAAGCGAAAGAGAAAGACTTTGATAAATTGACCAGAGATCTGCTACGAGCGTACACGAGCCTGCTCGCTCAGCCTTTTCCAAAATGCGCTACGAGCAAGCTTATCGTTTAAAAGCTTCAAGCCCACACACAAAGCTCAAAACAAAAAAAACCAATCGAATATGAGCGCATCATTGAAATTGCAAGTATGTTCAATCAACGAGCTGGTTGTTGCTAGTCACAGCGAGCTTGTTGCTCGAGCTATTTTGATAAATAACTTGTGCGAGCAAAAGAGATAGCATGATCGCCTTAAATTTTGCTCTCTTCATTTGTTGCTGTGGAGAGCACGACAGATTACAAGTGCCGCTTGCTCGTTGCTAGAAACGGCTGGTGGCCACAACTAGCATCAATTAGCAATGGTGTCTGAATCACACAATTATTTCGAAAAGTTCGAGTAATTCGTATACATCCCAGACCACCTGAATATACCGGTAAACACAACACAACCAACAAACGGAACTTTTACGCTGGTCAAATGGATTATCAAGAACGCCACCTGTAAAATGTTTAGAAGAATAAGGGAAGACTGGGAAAATGATTACGCTGATTCGTTGCAGAAAAACACAGAGGATATGGAGAGCTGTTCCCCAACACTGGTTTCACAATTCCAAGATGAAGACAAAAAGCATACAAATTTTAAATAGATTGCTTAGCGGCACCTCTATACAAATCTACCCTCGCTAAAATGCATGTACTCAACGACAACATATGCTTCACATATGATATTTAATTGCACGAAATTCAGAATATCACGACACTACTTACATACGATGACTTTGAATACTTTGAGCACGGGAACTCGACTCATATGAAACAGTTATTAACTTTCTTTTTTAAAAACAAGACAACATGAAGGCCTACTAGATTATCATGTCTCATGCGTCGAACAGTGTAAACGCAGCCTAAGTTAGATGAAGTTTATGGCATGTCAGCATGTGTCCGTATATCTTCTGATAATCATTTTTCAGGAAGACCAATTCGACATTGTATAGAAACAGCATTTTTTTTTAAACAAAACCCGCCAGCAATATTCTTTAAGCATACGAGACTAGAAAGATGAGGAGTTACGAAGGATCACACATTCTTAAAATAGAATAAACAAGTTAATTCTTTTTACTGGCTCCCGGCATAATGGAAAAGTAAGACGATATTCAATATTTGTTTTATTTAATGTCACTTCTAGGTATTGTAAATTATTAGCTAGAACTCTAAAAATGAATAACAAATTCGTTTGAAAGGCTTGCTTCAGCCTTTTTCGTTGCAATATTGATTTCGGCGTCCAAACATTACGGTTAATGAAACATGGATTTACGGTGGGTTTTCTAAAAGCCGGCAAGGTGATGGCTACTGTTTGAAAAATAAAAATGAGTTAATTTCGGTTCAGCTTGACAACCAAATAAAGGAAAACCCCTCCGAAATGAAAATGCTGTTCCATCAATAAAACCATGGGGGCATACATGTTGCAGTTTCGATGACGCAATTTCTTAAATCCACTGCTTTAGCCCTCTGTGACTTCTATATAACATTCAAAAAGTGATTTTCCTCGGACGAGAAAAATATTTCTTCAGGATATGACATCTCCTCATGTCCTTAGTGTAATTATGTATAAAGCACTCATAATTCCATACATCTGTTAGCCACTGGGCTGAAATGAACTAGTTTCTCATTGCCTTACACAACACTGCTCTTAATGAACTGGTTCCCATCAAACATTCTTTTGTGACTCAACACTGTTCTCGATGAACTGGTTCGATATCCTTGCTTCATTGTATTGGTTCGATAACTTTGCTTCATTGTATTGGTTCGGCACAGTCATTTTACGAGAAGAAAAAACTGAAGAATAACCAAATTTTCGGTGACCTCAGCCAAAAGTCGAGCCATCTTCTAATTCTAACTATACCCTAGCTGCCTAAACAAAAGGTATGTAATTACACGGGCAAAGAAAGCTGGGTTTAAACCTAACCCAGGCTTTTGCCTACGTGTAAATGGTAAAGAAGGGGGGAGAGAAAGAGAGACGCCCCATTTAATCAGTGCACTCCCGCCCCCATTTTTTTTTGTAGAGACTTGCACTATGGATTTTGGTGATGATTTTGCCACAAAAGAGGAGGTGGATCCCGCAGCAGAGTTTCTGGCCCGCGAGCAATCGGTGTTAGGTGATCTGGAGGCAGAAATCACGGGAGGCTCCTCAAACACACCAGCAGCTGTGCCTGCTTCATCATCTTCTCCAGCTGCTGGCCTGCTAGATGATGGTCTGCTGGGTGGCGCAGATTTGGGTAGCGAACTCATAGCCAATGTGGGTGGCGGTTTGGAATCATCCACTGGCAGCTTTGAGGTCATAGGCGGCGAGTCCAATGAACCTGTGGGCATCTCTGGTCCACCACCTTCGCGTGAAGAACCCGAAAAGATACGCAAATGGCGCGAAGAGCAAAAACAGCGACTGGAAGAGAAAGATGTGGAGGAGGAACGCAAAAAGGAGGAACTAAGACAGCAATCCAAAAAGGAACTGGACGACTGGCTGCGTCAGATTGGTGAATCCATTTCGAAAACCAAACTCTCGTCACGCAATGCCGAGAAGCAGGCGGCCTCAATGGAAAATGGTGCCATCGAACCGGGCACCGAATGGGAGCGCATAGCCAAGCTCTGTGATTTCAATCCCAAGGTTAACAAGGCGGGCAAGGATGTGTCGCGCATGCGCTCCATTTATCTGCATCTCAAGCAGAATCCCATACAGCTACAGAAGAGCGCCTAAGCTAGTTTTAATCACACACACACACACACATATTTTGAGTTGAAAATGAGAATTAAATTTGGTTTATTGTAAAAGTATTCGCCGTATATTCCAATTATATATATATATGTATATTAACCATTATACCTGATCCACTGATGCTGCTGCTAAATTTTGCTTTACCAATCATTGTTTCATGTAATGAAGGCAATAAAGAAATATTTGCACATCCATCTATTCCCAACTATTTGCAGTGAAATGCAGTCCCCGCCAGTGAATCACAAACGCCAAGATTATCTACACTGGGATGATTATTTTATGTCCATTGCCTTACTCTCGGCCAATCGCAGCAAGGATCCGGTCACTCAGGTGGGCGCCTGCATAGTGGACTTGCAACAGCGTATTGTGGCCATTGGTTATAATGGTTTTCCACGCTGTTGCAGCGATGACAGCTTTCCCTGGTCAAAGCGTAGTGAAATGCCGGAACTGGATGCGCTGGAGGATAAGAAGTTGTATGTGGTGCATGCGGAGGCCAATGCCATACTCAATAGCAATGGCACCAGTTTGGTGGGCACACGTCTCTATACCACGCTCTTTCCCTGCAACGAGTGTGCCAAGCTCATCATACAGGTAATATGATAGGATAGTACATATTGCTAAGCAGTTGATACTCATTTCTTTTACTCACAGTCGGGCATCCGTGAGGTTTACTATATTTCAGATAAATACGCTGAAAAGGTCATTTATCGCGCCTCCAAGCGCATGTTTGATGCTGTCGGTATTGTCTATACCCGTTATGTGCCCACACGAAAACAAATTACCATTGATTTTAATGCCATTCTGGAGGAGGAGCTTAACACTTCATTGGAATTGAAGAATCTAAAGATTTGACGTAACGAAGCATAATTGATTTATGTGAATTGTTTATAGTGCTAAATGATTGTAAACTTATTTAAATTAAGAGCCAGACTGATGCGTTTAGTGTTCGTATCTGCATAATTTTATCAAAAAAATTTAATTTAAAATTGAAAAAAGTTAATTTTATACGAAACCCAAAAGCTATACAAAGTAATAAAGCTTTTTTTTAAACTGATTCTAAACTACAGCCAAAAACCCAGAACATTTCAAATGTGTTGTTTTCTAATAGATACCGGGCTTCAGTTCCCGAAAAAGACAATATTTTGAAATATTTTTTGAGGATTGCTAGCGTGAAGTGTGATTACTTAAGGAGGTCTTCTACCTTTGAACAGGGTTTTATGCGTGTTTTTTTTTTTTTAATTTTGGAGAGAAAAATGAGTTTTTTCAAAAGGCTTTTTGTGATCGGAAATGGAAACGGTAAATGAGGTTATGTTCGGTACTGATGTAATTCTGTCCCGTACCTCAATCATATTTGTCAATATTTTTTTTTGCAAATTTGTTGGCAATTTAAAAAAAAATTATTATATTTTTCAAGTTTCTGTAGTTTAGTTTAAAAAAAAATGTTAAAAAAAAATCGTGGTTTCGAGAAAAACGCACTTAAAGTTTTGAGCAACGTAAAAAATACTCGCTTTAGCAAGAACATTGCTTCACTAAACTGGCTATATCTGCTACACTATTTCGAAATATTGAAAATGGTTTGAAGGAGATGAAAGAGGAATGTCCAAGCTATAATAATAATACAAAACAAAAAAAAATTCAAAGGTAGAAGAATTGAATTCAAAAGGACGAACAATTCCTAAAAAGCATAAATAAAGCTAAAGATCGGTTATACTTACTTTGCAAGGGCATATAAGGACTGTACCGAAAAGAAACTGCACCCTTTCAATCCCACATTTCTCGCAGATGCTCACGCATCGTATCATATAATATGAAATACCGTCACTTCATTTTACGGATTTTGAAACCCCAACCTTCATTATAACAGCAGATCGCAGAGCAAGTTCTCGAAAAAATTCTGCACAAATACTGTACCGTACTGTAATACAAGTTTTGAATAAAAAGATACCTAACTGCTATAAGCTGAACGTCAATAAAGTTCGAAATATGATAAAGCAGTTTGGTGAAACCTGTTCTTCACTTAAACCTTAAACTTAAAAAACAACCGGTAGAAAAAAGTTCCAAAGAATCAGAATCTTGAAAATAAGTTATATGCCTTTTACAACAGAAATAAAACAATTTTCTTCAGCTATTTGACTAAAAGGAACGAGTGCCTCTATGATTCAAATAGGGAATCAATGGCATTACTTAAAGACATTCAAAATCAAAAAGTTTTAAAACAAGTCAATAAGAAGTAGAAATTGGTTAAAATTAAAATAAAAATATCTTTAAGAACGTTTGTTCAATGAAAAAAGTTACAGTGTACATTGTGATGGACGACGAAACTTTGGTAAAAAAAAGGACTTAAACAGATGTAACGCCTCTTTATTTTATACAAAGCAGAAAGGTTTTTCTGTTGACCAATGAATTCCATCAATTTAAGTTCAAAAATTTAATCAGAAGATTTCGTTATGTCATGCAATTTGATCCAGCGGCCTTAGAACCACTTTATTTTTCACACAGGACTTTGTAAGCGCTGATATCAACATGAAGGAGGGTTTAAAAAAATCGCATTTGACCATTTTAGCTTAAAAACAATATGATAACAATATTTTTAACAGATCTGGATACCGCAAAGTGTGCCCGTTGATCTCAAGCTTTGCTTAATGAAAAAAAATTAATTTCAAAAGGAGAACGCACCAAATGCTTCAGAGCTCCAACCAATAGATCGATATTGGGCATTTGTCGAATGGAATTTATAAAAGGATAGTGAAGTTGCTGAAAATCTGAAAGAGCTTTAAAAATACTGACCCAGGAAAAATAAAAAATTCTATCTAAAATAAGGGAATTATTTTATCTCAATAAGTTTCGACAAAATGTAAAGTAAATATATTTATCTTAAATATATACAAATACAAAAAAGAAATTAATGAAATCGGTATAGAAATCTTTAAGTTATAAGCAAAATAATTATACCTGTTTTCTTTTCCGAATTTGATCAATCGGAATTGGAAAAGGTTCTTATTTTCAAAAAACTATTAAAGATTTTAAATTGATTGTTGTTTATTGTTATATATATTCCTAGCACGACAAGAATTTTTCATATATGTTATTGTGCTAGTCACTTCAGAGACAGTTCCGAAAAATAAAGAATAAGAATATATTAAATAATCTGATCATCGACCCATGTCTAAGTTGAACGTAATTTTTTCATCTTTATTTTGTCTGATCAAAGAAGAAAAGCAAACAATTACTCGAAGATATTATTCTTTTAAATTTAGATTAAGTTAACAAAAATTAAGGAATTCGGTATATTATGGTTTTCTTTTCTTTTAAATGTGCTGAACCAAGGCTTGAACCAAAACCTAAGCCCAAAAACCTCAAACCTCAAATTTTTGAACATTAACCTATGGCAGATTTTGGTTCGAACCCGCGAACCGAAGATCCGCAAAACCATTTTAAGTTTGCAGCCCTAGTAAGAAGGTCAGCCAGGCTGTAGTAAACTCTCAGCCTGTCAAAGTTTGTATATAACTGATCACTTTTAAGTGTGGGGTCACACAACTCTTACTATCTTTAAGATCTGTGCGCTCTTTTAATTTTCCCAATTTAAACAGTTTATTTTGAACATTAACATTTTGAAGGAACCAATTACTCATTAACGGATAATCATTTATTTAACTTATAGTTTATAATACTGCACACTTGCTTATAAAAAATCACAGCTCCACTTGAAATAGCGTCTCGGTCATCTCGTATTTGATTAAATCGCGTACTATATCAATCATGCGACGCTTGAAAATGGGTAATGTTCGTTCATTTAGCATATCGAAGACCTCAACCAATTCTCGACACTTGGGTGCATCATCCGAAGCTGCGGATAAATCCTGTATGGCCTCGGATACCTCATCAATGTTGACTATCTCGTCGGCTTGGGATATGAAAAAGGGTAAAGCAAAGCAGCCCATGATAAGGCCATAGACGCCAAAGTCACGAAGTTGCTGTTCGAACACGTGACGTGGATAAACGTCCTGGGGCTGCAAATCAAAGCTGGTCAACTTCTCACACAGAGTATCATAGTAAGTATTCAGGAAACTGGTAAAATGTATATCCCGTAATTGCTTTTCGGTACAGGCGAACAAATAGTGCACTAAATCAAGTACCGGTGGGGCATAGCGAGACATTTGGAAGTCTATGAGCTTGGCCTCTATGGCTAAACCGGTGGTTGGCTGTAAGGAAGATACAACGAAAAATATTAAGACTTCTTAAAAAGAGTTATAATGATTATAATAAGTTATATAGTATACGATTTTTTTTAACGATTGTTAATGGAATTTTTTCACTCGAAAAATAATGTTCCGAAAATAACGTTTTTAATGAGTAAAACATTTTTAACTTTTAAAAAAATTAAAAATTGGTATGAAATGATCGTTATGCGGTTTGATTCCACTGTGCAAGTCAAAAAAAAAAGACATGACCAGATTTAACGGTTCTCCCCTATTTAGGGCCCTAGGAATCGAACTGCATCATTAGTTTTTAAGTTATAACGATGGTTTCATACAACAATTTTTTTCAAAGTTTTTCATCAAGTTAAAACTTTTACTAAATTATAAAATAATTATATTGGATTCTTTTGAAATCTGAATAAATAGATTTAAGTGTCCTCTAATTTATTACACTTACAGATTTTCAATATCATTGCGCTTTCAAAAGTTATGGTCCAAAAACTAAAAAAATTGCAACCTTTTATTAGATATAACTTTTGAATGCGCAATGCTATCGAAAAACTGTGAATGTATTAAATTAGAGGACATTTAAATCTATTTATTTAGATTTCACGAGAATAAAATATCATATTTTTGAAATTTACAAAAAAATTTGAACTTCGTAAAAAACTTAAAAAAAAAATGTTGTATGAAACCAACGTTATAATTCAAAAAAGTAATGATGCAGTTGGATTCCTAAGGCCCGAATTAGGGAAAAACTGTTCAAGTTGGTCATGTCTTTTTTATTTTTTGAAAAAAAAGTGTTCTTAGAACCCGAAATGGTGGGTTGAGTTGAGTTTGGTCATATCTTTTATTTGACTAGCTTAGTGATATAATTTTGTATGTTTTAAAATTTGAAAATAGTCGTTATTATTATTATTTATTTCACTTACCTCATGCTTGTACAAAATATTGTTATTCCAAAAGTCACCATGACAGATAACCGCATAAGGTGCCTGTCGTCCACCGTCTACACAATACAAAGCCAAATCCTTGAGCTTTTGTTCACAACTTTCCAGTATCTTTAACATAAGCGAATAGTCCTTCTTCTCCTGCTCTTTTAAATCCTGCTCCAGCAGGCTTCGACCACGTCTTAGTTGTGCCTTACCAAACTCAATGGTCACCGTTTCAATGGTAGGCGTAAAAAGGTTATCTTTTATCTGAGCCACCAGTTTATGAAATTTTTGGGACTGTTTATGCTGCAAAGCAAACGAGCTGGCATGTAGCTCGGCTAAAGCTTTCAGTGAGCAAATAACCAGATCATAGGTAGGCATACAACTTCGTTCATTTTGTACGAAATTTTGTTGAGTCAAATCCTCAAAGATGAGAAACTCATGCGGTGCCTCTAGACCGGAAGCCTTGAGGGCAGGCGTTACCTTTAGTTGCTCCATTTGATTGTAGGCCCGGAATACACTGCGATACATGAATACCTCTCTCGCATAATAGTCCACCACATGCATATGCGCTCGCCTGGCCTCATTTTGGGGTGCGATCTTCAACACCACCGTTTGTTCGGGCCAACTAACGCGCAATAGTTGGCCATAAGCATTCTCACCCACACCCGATATGGCCTCAAAGGCCAGGGGCTGATTAGGTTCGACTAACGCCAATAAAGCATCTCTAACCTCAGAGGGTAACTCACTCTCGCTCATTTTCATTTTGCGACTGGGGGAAACAGCTGCGACGAATCACGTTTGCCGACTGGCCTAGTGCAGTTCGACGCTCGGCTTTTATATACTTGTATTTTGTATACGGGGGGAAGAAAAAGCTCCACAACGCTAGCAACAGCTGTGGGAGGTTGTATAAGAGCTGGCGGGGGTATTAGATATGCATAGAATAAATGTATCTAAAGTGACGCTTTCCGTATTACGTGAAGGGGAATCCTCTAGTTTAAATAACGTGATCAACTTTAGATAAGGGGCATCCCCTAGCATATTAAGAGAGAGATAGAATATATTCAGGTACTTAAGTGGTAAAATATTGAAAGGAAGTTAAAAAGGAGTACAAGATATCTTAACTTAAGAAATTTAACCAGATCCCTAGAATTGTGTATTATAATATAGAGGCTGATTTTCTTGATCTCTAGCATTTTGTATTACGTAGGTTGCTATATATATTTCTGGCCTAATAATGAAAACGCGAATATTTATGATCAAAAATGGTTTTATTGTTTTTCAAAGTATTCTCCAGCAAGATTTATACACTTTTGGATGCGCTCAAAACAATTGTCGAAGCACTTTTTCCACTCCGATTGAGACACCTCCAAAACATGGTTTTTGAACTCTTCTTTGGCGACGAAAATCGGGAATAAAAAGAAGTCATTGGGTGCCAAGTCAGGACTGTACGGCGGATAACCCATCAATTCCACGTTTTGGGAGGTCAAAAAGGCGCTGGTTTGAGCTGATGTGTGAGAGCTCGCATTGTCATGGTGCACAATGATCCGTCTTCTCTTGTTCGTTTTTCGAATTTCTCCGAAGACTTCAGGCAAACAAATTGTGGTGTACCACTCAGAATTGACCGTCCTACGTTGCTCAAGCGGAACAGTCGCCACATGACCAGTTTTACCGAAGAAACAGGCGACCATTTGCTTCGAAGTGCTTCTTCCACGCACGACTTTCGTTGGATTTGGCTCGTCTTCGGGCCGTCATTTTTTCGGGCTCCATAGATCCATGATTCGTCACCTGTGACGATCTTATAATTTTTTTTGAAACATCGCGATTATATTTTTTCAAAATTTCTTTGCACCAATCCACACGAGCCTTTTTTTGAGCGATTGTCAAATTGTGCGGGATCCAACGAGAACAAACCTTTTTTACGCCCAGGTGTTCATGCAATATCGAATGTATGCTGGTGGAAGAAATGCCCAAGGATGCCTCTATCTCACGGTATGTCACATGACGATCTTGCATTATCAGTTCACGCACGGCATCAATGTTTTCTGGCACAACGACTGTTTTTGGACGACCTTCGTCTTCGAGCGAGCGTTGCCCGCGATTGAATTCATTAAACCAATTTTTCACAGTGCTATAGAATGGTGCTTCATCGCCATACAAAGATTTAAGTTCATCGTTGCACTCTTGTCGTGATAATCCACGTCGAAAGTTGTGAAAAATGATTGCACGAAAATTTTCACGAGTTAATTCCATTTTTCTGCCGAGGTAAGTTTTTGATTAATCGTTAATCGATATCAAACGTGGTCACACATGAAAGAGTTGTATGGAGCTTTTATCGATAAAAGTCCAAATTTTTTTTTGGGAAAAGGACAATTGGTCCTAAAATGGCTAGAAGTGGCCTAGGCCAGAAACTTTAATAGCAATCCACGTAAACTAAAAATCGATTACTTATTCTTCAGGTTCGAAGTTCTTTTAACTCAGGTTCTTTTAACTCTTTCTAAAGGGCGCAGAAGTTGTGTAACAATTGAAAACATTCAGAAGCAGTTTTTGATTTAGATTTTAAAATATTTTAGGTTTTTGAGATCCAAAATTAACGATTTTATTATCGATATTATTTTATTCGTCAGTGACCGAACAGACTTAAAAGTAATAGGTTCAAGGCCATTTAACGGGTCTACGGGGCTCAAAGGATTAACCATTTCCATTTTACTTCAAAACTATACCTTAAACGGTAAATAGTTCCTAATGTTTATCTTTATAGTTGTGTACGAAGAACACCACAACAACGTCCACGTGGATCACGCGAAAAACCCTCCAGAGTCAACGTCATTTGAACATACAACGCGAATATTGTTATACAATACATATATAGAACCTGTCATCGGTCAGTGCACCCGTAGCTCAAGGCCATCTAAAATGCAAACTTCTAGTGTAGTTAGAAAAGCACATTTTTTGTTCAAATGCCATGACGATTTTTTTTTATTTTGCTAACTTTTAAGCTTTTCTAACATATCGGCCATTGAACTTGACATAGAACACAACGACAGAAACTGTTGCTCGGAAAGCTTTAATCGATCCTACGTTTGAGAGCCGTCTAATGATTAGGCCAAGTGCAGGGCCATTATTTTATTTGAGCTTTACTACTTAGAAAATTTTTTTTTTTTTTGAGAAAAATAATAAGAGAGGGAGAGAGGCAGATGATGTTTGCTCAAAGCTTTCTGTCTGTTTAGGTTTAGCTTTCGTTGTCATTGAAAACAAACGACTGTGGGTCGTTGAACCGAATTGTAGCTGACCCACTTATTATTAGAGTTACCCAACTGACCGCGAGCTCTAATAAACTTTCACTATCTTTACCTTTGCCGAAAAAATTGAAAACGAAGCGTATGTTAATTTACGAATAATTTGATTGATTTATACGCCTGAAAGGGTCAATGTACCTTCAAGTCCGTGGATTGATACCAATCTCTGTTGACGTGTTGGCCAACATAGTGTCTTAGGTTAGGTATTTGTGGGGGAAATAATCAAGAATTATGTTTAAGCGGATGTCCCTTTCCAGCCATTCGTTTGATCCTAGCTGAAATTTGCAAGCATAGCGACTTTTAGGGAAGTCTGCCTTTTAGTTTCAGGCCCCGTTGGAAGTCTTAAGGTTCCATTCGCTGACCAGCTTTAAAAAACGTGGAAGCAAAGGATGTGGTCTGGTACTCAACTTCTTCAGATGTGCTTTTTGTGAAGAATAGGCTTCACTTTTCAAGCAGTTTGATACGTTTAACTATAGTCGAAAGCTCAACTTCGTTACTGACGAAATCTGCTTTAACGGTTATTAAAAAGTTTCCATTTAACCATTACAAAGCACGTACCGGAACCAGTACCGATTATTTATTGTTTTGAGAACCAACAAAATTGGCAAAACAAAATTAAATCATTCTAATTATATTAGGTGTGTCCCGGAAATCTCTAGATATTTTCGTTTATAACTTTATATGCAAAGTGACAGAAATATGAGTGGTTTCTAGACTAGATAACGAAAGTTACGCGATTTGAAACCGTAAAATTTTTTGTGTAGACTATCAATAGTGGTTTAGAGCCATATCCGAGGAATTACTTAAGTTATAACCTTAAAACCTATGGTTTAATGGAGTTAGACATGTCCGGGGTGCAAATCTTGTTCCATTCCAGTTTGTGGAAAGCGATTCCCAGCCGGTTTAAATGATTATAAACTCTCTCGTTCATGCGTTCCTTTTAATTAGGGCATACATTTATGATTAAGACCGCATTTACACGATGAAGCAAACTTCATGAAGTTTCTCAAAAAGCTTTTGTTTGTGGGAAAGAGGTGTGGTGGGGTGGCTTGCCCTTCTACACCTCTTTTCTACAAGCAAGAGCTTTTTCAAAAACATCATGAAGTTTGCTTCATCGTGTAAATCCGGTCTAAGTTGAGGGGCGAGGGATAGAGCATTCGCCGCATTAGACCAGGAGTACCCCAGGGTCTACTCCCTTTACACCGCTGACTTGCGATATCCAGCCTATCATGGTAAAGTAGCTTCTGTGCGACTTCTAGGAGCAAGAGTGCCCTACTCTGATTCTGCGGTGATGTACCTTCGCTTGAACCTGGACCGCCGTTTGACC
This sequence comes from Lordiphosa mommai, assembly GCA_018904225.1. Taxonomy (NCBI): domain Eukaryota; kingdom Metazoa; phylum Arthropoda; class Insecta; order Diptera; family Drosophilidae; genus Lordiphosa; species Lordiphosa mommai. Next base: position 348,140 of record JAEIFT010000024.1, read on the forward strand.
TGAAAAGCCAAGGCAAAGGAGCTTGATTGGCTACTTAAGCCCAGAAGCAGTATAGTTCTACCACCCTCAAAAAACTGGAGTCCACATTAAGCCGATTCCTCTAACGCATTGCCGATGCTCCCTGGTACGTAAGGTATATCACTTTATACCGGGAATTGAATATTCTCCCAATCTGTACACAGATCAACCCGCACTTCAGCTGGTATTATGATTGTGTTTTTTTCCGACCAAACCTTTTAACATTTTTTTAGAAAAATGCCCGAACTCTTTTTAAAGCAAAATTACTTGCAAGTAAGTACATCGCTAAAATAATCATCAAAATGTCAAAAGATTGAAATTTGAAAAAATTAAATTATATTGATGATAATTTTGAACTAAAAGTTGCACTCTTGGCATTAAGAGAGTTTTTAGACTATACAAAAAACTAAGTATACTTGATGAGTTTGACGTTCTAGAAAAATTTAATACATCTGTGTTAGTTACAGATGATGACGCAAACGTTTTTGCTACCTACCTTTCAGTTATTATAAATATAAGATTTTCCAGTACTTGCCATAACTTAAATTTAGTCATGCAGGACCTCATTAACGAGAAGGCAAAGCTAACTTTGACTGTGCCGAAGTTTTAATACACTTGAAAAACTTAACTCCAACTGATTTAACCGGTAAAATATATATAGGATATAGATATCAGATATTTAAAGTTTTTAAATCATTGATAATAAAAATTTGATACCATTAAAAAAAACTTTTCTTAGTAAAACACATTTTCCGACCGATCGGTCCTATGGCAGCTATATGTTATAGTCATCCGATTTTGATACATTTTGTTAAAATTATGTGAAAGCATAAAAAACTAATATATACCAAGATTGGGGACGCTTCGATGGAAAACAAAAAAGTTTTTATACCCTTAGGGTTATTAAAATTATCCGTGTTGTAACCTAAGAGCATTCCGACCCCTAAAAATGAACACTGGCATAATCTTGTCTGTTTCTATGTATCTCCTCCCAGTTTTGAGCTATCTTGCCAAACTTTGCAAAGTCTTTAAATATATACATTTTCGACGCCCGGACTAATATAGTCCTGACAACGTTTAAACTAGTTCTATGAAAAAACTTTTTGTTTTCTTTGAATCGTCACCAAACTTTTTTAGTTTTATACCCCTCACACAATTCTGGAAAATTTTCAACTACTTGTATAGCTCTATAAACGGTCGTAAAAAACTGTCTATGAAAAACTTTTTTTTTCATTGAACGTCACCACTTGTATTTATTTTACCCCTCCCATTCTGAAAATTTATCAAATTATTATATCTTAAATCACAAAATATCTATAAAAAACTTTTTTGTTATCATTATGACTTTCAAAAACTGTAAAACCGTTTTTTTCTTTTTTTTCACTAAAACTAGTTTTTTGAGCGCTCGGTCCTATGGTAGCTATATAATATAGTCATCCGATTTTGATAATTTACTCCTGTATTATGTGAAAGCATATAAAACTAACATATACCAAGATTGGTGCCGATAAATATGGAAAACAAAAAAGTTTTTCTAACTAGAACTAGTTCTTAGACCGATATTTCCTATGACAGCTATATGATATAGTCATCCGATCCGGCCGGTTCCGACATATTAGTTGCGTGCAGTAAAAAGAAGACTCTGTGCAAAATTCCAGCTCGATAGCTTTAAAACTGAGGGACTAGTTCGCGTAGAAACAGACAGACAGACGGACAGACGGAATTAAACTCAGCTCGTCGTCCAGATGAAGAATATATATAGTTTATGGGGTCGGAAATGAATATTTCTATAAGTTACAAACTTCTGGGCAAAATTAATATACACTTTTCAAGTGTATAAAAAGTATACACTCCCAAAAATAGAATTATTAATAGATTGTTCAAAATATCTGTAAAATATTTCAAGCACTGAGGGCTTGATAACAAAAACGTTAAACGACCCGTTGGAATTCAAGATTTATTATGGTTGATAGTATTTTTGAAGTCCTAAATGAAGTTGAAAGTCTTTTACTAGAAAAAAAAGCTTCATTGCATAACAAAATTAGATTTCGCCTTACTTGAGCGTCTTTTAACTTTTTGCTCCGGAAAACTGAGCTCAGATAAAAATCCCACTAAGCACAATTTTCCCCTGTGGTCCGAAAAACTTATGCAGATTTGTTCAACCGATTTATTTGACTCGTAATAAATGAATGAATTTAAAGCTAAGCAGTAATTGATAAAACCCTTTCTTCCCTCAACTGCTCACTTAGTTCCACCGTTCCTGGAAATGAATTTTTTATCTGATGAGAAAAGGGAGACACGGTTTTTTAGGATCCAGAAATATTAGTTCTCGAATTCCAGTTCTATAAAAATGCATAATATTGGTTCCGCTTCTGAGTTTTAGTCTGTTCCATTTAATATAAGGTTCCGGTTTGGTTTGATAACCAGCTTGTAAGTGGTTTTTAACTTTGTAATGGCGTCTGTCACAAGCTGAAAAGTGTTGTGCAAAGTACAACAATACTCCAATAAATTAATGAAAAGCGGTCTTCAATCTGATCCAAAATTTCGATATACTCACATTTGTTCTACAAATCGCTTTCGACCCAAAAACAACCCTATACCCATTCGATTTAGTTCGAAAGCGTTTTGTAAAACACATGAGACTGTCTCTGTTTTTTATGATAATTTTGAAGATGTTCCTTTTTGGTCTTAGGGAATTGTTTGGACCGAACTAATTTTTACGATAATTTTGAAGATAGTTTGTTTTGGTTCTAGTTTATTACACCATACCAACCCCTTTATAATAGAATTAATATTGATTGACCAATAGAAACGATAAAGAAATTTTATGAAAAAACCGCAACTGTTTTCTACCCTTGGTTCTGATGTCCTTCTACTAAGTTCTTTATAAATGACTTTGACTTTATAAATCTTTGACTTTGAGTAGACTCAACCTTAAAAGTTAGCACTGATTCACTGAACCCAGGACTTTTCCGACTGCTTTAGTATTTAAAGTCCCCTAGAAAAATAATCTCTATTAGGACATGATATAATACTGAGTTTGGTCTTAAAATCGCTGAATAGAAGTGATGGGTTTTGACAATTTTCGAGACGATAAAAGTATTTTTTTTTTTTTGTAGACCCTTATGTAATTCTCAAATTTATTAGAGGTATGCCAATCTTAGAAGCACTTCAACCTTATTGATGGAACAAAGAATACCCAGGTTTTCTACAAATCGCTTTCGACCCAATTCCCATATGATTTGGGCCGTTTTTGGGATCGAAAGCGTTTTCTAGAACACATGGGATAGAGTCTCTTTGGCTGGTATAATATCAATAATGCGGATTAGTCCTCAACTGGCTTGCCAGATATTCCAGGTAGTAGTGTGTTGAGCTTTCTTCTATATTCTTTAGTAGTAAGATCTTTCCTTTGAATTCAGCATGCTCCGTTATCGCCTAAGCTACCTTCCATTAATTGTGATAGTGTCCATTTTGTTACCAGGCATTACTTTACTTCTCCAAGTTCATTTTTTTTTATAATTGCATTTCGTTTTGTGCTTAATTTTATAAATAATAATAAAAAAAAATTTATTAAAATAATTTGTTGAATTGTGTGTTAATCTATCGCTGGAATAGTCTTAGGTATTTACATACAATATATGTTTAGGTCTAGGTTTTGGACAAATCCCATTCTAAGCTACATTGGTACAAACATTAAACGCTTATCAATTAGTACAGGATTCGGAACTAGATGGCAAATGCAATTCTATTGTTGTTCCACAGAGTCGGCAGTGTTTGAATTGGAGTTCTCTTCGGATTTCTTGGATAAGGGAGAGTCGGAGAGATTGGGTGAAAGATCACGCAACTTGACCACATTGCCCACTGAAACCGAATTGGCGGCCTCTGCCACAGAGTAGCCTATATCGGGGGGTGTGCCCTCCGGGTAACCCAAATAGTAGTCGGCTATGCGACCAGCCTCACGTAAACCGCTTAAATAGGCGCCATGTACAGTGGCAGGATAATTGCGTATGGTATGTTCGCCGGCGAAAAATAGACGCGGTAGTCCTTCCGCATCCTTACTGGGATGTGGTTGTTCTACATTGGGTATAACCGGAGCTGCCAATAGATCATAATCGCTGCCAGAAGAGCCAACTGATACATAACTGTAGGAACCTCGGGCCCAGGGATCGCTGCGCCAACGTGTGACTACCGTCTCCTTGGGTTGCGGCACCGAGGCATTGCCATAAATGTTCTTCAGCACCGACATGCAACGTCCTATGATAATGTCATCCGTAACACTTTCCACTATATTGGCAGCCATGCCGGCCACCAAGGCCAACAAAACGGGCGAAGAACTAATGCTCCAGAACAGAAACATTTCGCCTGAAAAAACAAAATGTGGATTAGCTCAGATTAGACACATTCCTTTTGAAAACTCACCTCGACTAGCTGTAGTGCTGCCCACATGGCCAAACAAATTGGCATTGGGATCCCAGAAGATGCGATCAAAGCAGAGTACCACTTTATTGAGATTACCAAAGCCCAGTCGTCGTATGGCCTGCTGTTTCCAGTCTGGCAAAGGTGGATCAAATTTCACCGTATTTATTTGCTGGGATTCTTCATGAGCCACTGCCACTTTGAGTACACCCAAGGTAAGCGTACAGACAGCCAGATCTGCTTTGTAGGTCATCTGTGAGTTAGAAGTCTTAAGGTTTTCCGCCACAATTTCCACACCCTGGCTGCTGTATTTGATTTCCTTAACGGCGCTATTAACGCGTATATCCAGATTTTCGGTTAAAGCCACGGGCACACAGGAATAACCATTTCGCACGGTTGTATGATGACCAATAAACTCAAAATCATCATCCTGATCCCAATGCTTGAGTGACAGATTGTTTAGACGCGTGGCATTGGCAAACTCCAGATTGGCAAAATGCCAGTCCAGGATGAGGCGATCGCGGGAGGAGAGGTAAACGTCACTGTAAAAGGAATTGAAAGGGATTAGAATGTTATTTGGTTTGATCTCTCTCTCTATATATAAAAGAGTTTGTTCTCACTGACTGACTGACTGATTCACTGATCTACGCAGAGCCTCAACGGTAAGAGATAGAAAGCTGAAATTTTCACAGAAATTTCGTTTTTCATCCGATTGACTTGAAATTTGGTTTGTAAGAAAAGTAAGCGAAATAATTGGACACCTGTTTCCCAGATTTCGTAAAATCCGACCACAAGAAAAACGGTCGGAAAATTCTTCATTGAAAGGATTGTGAGGATGGTAAGCAGAATAATTAGACTTGAGATTTTCCGATGTTGCAAAATCCGCCCGAAAAGTCGGGAAATTCCCGGAAAATTATATATGGAAAAAACTGTTTTCCAAACTGTTTTGTAAGTATGAAAAACAGTTAGGAATGTGATGTTTCGATGTTGGAAAATCCAACCACTAGGAAAATTCGTGGAAAATTCTTTATTAAAAAATGTATTTTTCATCCGATTGACTTCAAACTCGGTTTGTTAGGATAGTATGCAAAATATTGGACCGATGTTGGAAAATCGTCCCGAAAGATCGGGCAATGTCCGGAAAATTCACTATGGAAAATACTATTTTCTATCCGATTGACTTCAAACTCGGTTTGTAAGAATAGTATGCAAAATAATTAGACTTAAGATTTTCCAATGTTGGAAAATGCCCGGAAAATTCTATATGGATAACACTATTTTTAGGCCGATTCGCTTCAAACTCGGCTTGTAAGGATACTATGCAAAATAATTAAGCATGGGGTTTTTTGATGTTGGAAAATTCGCCCAAAAAGTCGGAAAATTCCCGGAAAACTTTAAATGAAAAAAAAAACAATTATTATCCAATTGGTATCAAACTAGGTTTGTAAAGATAGTATGAAAAATAGTTAGGAATGCGATTTTTCGAAGGTTTTCCACCGGAAAATTCTATATGGATAACACTATTTTTAGGCCGATTTGCTTCAAACTCGGTTTGTAAGGATATTATGCAAAATAATTAAGCATGGGGTTTTTTGATGTTGGAAAATCCGCCAAAAAAGGCGGGAAATTCCCGGAAAATTCTATATGGAAAAAACTGTTTTTCATCTAATTGGTATCAAACTCGGTTTGTAAGGATAGTATGAAAAATAGTTAGGAATATGATTTTTCGATGACGAAAAATTCACCCACAAGGAAAATTCGTGGAAAATTCTTAATTAAAAAATGTATTTTTTATCCGATTGACTTTAAACTCGGTTTGTTAGGATAGTATGCAAAATGATTACACATGAGATATTCCAATGTTGGAAAATCCGCCCGAAAAGTCGGAAAATGCCCGGAAAATTCTATAAGAAAAAAAACTATTTTTCGTCCGATTGTAAGATAATTGTAAGAGTAGTATGCAAAATAATTGGATATGAGATTTTCTAATGTTGGAAAATCCACCCACAAGGAAAATGCGGGGAAAACTTCTAATTGATAAATCTAATTTTAATCCGATTGACTTCAAACTCGGTTTGCATACTATCCGTATGCAAAATAATTAGACATGAGAGTTTCTGATTTTGGAAAATCCGCCCGAAAAGTCGGAAAATGCCAGGAAAATGGAAAAAGCAATTTTTCATCCGATTGGCTTTAAACTCGGTTTGAAAAGGAAGTATGCAACATAATTGGACATGAGATTTTCCGATGTTGTAAAATCGTCCCGAAAGATCGGGAAATGTCCAGAAAATTCACTATGGAAAATACTGTTTTCTATCCGATTGACTTCAAACTCGGTTTGTAAGGATAGTATGCAAAATAGTGAGACATGAGATTTTCTGATGTTGAAAAATTTCTGGAAAATTCTATATAGAAAAAATATTTTTCTTCCGATTGACTTTAAACTTGGTTTATAAAGATAAAGTGAAAAAAAATAAGACATGTAACTTTTCGATGTTGGAAAAACCGACCGAAAAGTTGGGAAATACCTGGAAATTTCTATAAAAATTAAACTATTTTCTTCCGATTGGCTTTAAACTCGGTTTGTAAAGATAGTTTGCAAAACATTCAGACATGTGATTTTCCGATGTTGAAAAAAGCGACCGAAAGGTCGGGAAATACCCGGAAAATTCTATGTGGGAAAACTGTTTTTCATCCGTTCTGTATAAAATTTGCTTTGAAAGCTCTATGAGCCAATTAAATAGGAAAATAGTTTTTAACTTAGCGCAAATGCACCCTCAAGGTCGGACAATGGATGCCGGAGGTGGGTTCAGGGCTTATCGTTATTTGCGAACCGCTCTGAATAGAATTCGGTTTGTAAACCGAATGGACCGAGTAGATGGCAAAATAGTTTTCTCAATACGGAAAATTCACTCTAAAATGGGTGCGGGGGTGGGTTTATGGCCAAACCTTATTTTTAGGCCGATCTGTATGAAATTTGGTTTGTAAGCTCAAAGGGCAAATTAAATAGGAAAATATCTCAAAATTTCAAAGAAATCCACTCGCAATGTCGGAAAATGCGTGACTGAATTGGGTTTCAATTTTTATTTGTCAACCTAACTGACTGAAATTCAGTTCAGAAAACAATTTTTTTTAAATAAATTTAAGTTTGAAAACGGAAGGTTAAATGTCAAAGCTTATTTTTCCACCTCGGGGAGCGGGGTTGTAGAGTAAACCGTTCTAATTGAGCATAAAATTTCAGTAATGAAATATAAAATATTTTGCCGTTCTGCTCTTCTGATATAGATATGTACATATAACTTACCTAGGACCATTCTGTTCCAGTTCATGCAGCTTAACCTCCAGTTTTTTGCCCTCCTCACGCAGCTCTTCATACTTCCTGACCGTATCCTCCAGCTTAATTTGGGTATTCCTTATATTATACTCCTGCCTGGCATAGCTTAGCTCATCTCCTGCACTTTTGGGTGCACGTTGCTTGACCAGATTGGTTTGCTCCGTTTTAAGTGCAACTATTGTTTCCTTTACACTCTTCAGCCTCTTGCGATGTTCTATGATTTTATTTTGCGCTGCAATTATTTCATGCATATGTAAACCCCGCTTCTGCATGGCATGCTTCTCCTGCATGCTTATAATCCATTCCAAGGCATCGCCCAGCGAAACAGGAAAATTGCCGGCATAATTAAAGTCCAAACGATGAGATAAATAGCTGGCCGATTCGAGCAAACGATTGAACTCACGCTCAATCACATCATCCTTCTCCTTGGGCACCGGTTTGCCATCGGGGCCGTACAGTGGACAGGTCTGCTGTATGGGCACCAGATCCATGCCAATTTGTTTACTTAAAATGGTCATGGGATTGCCATAGACACCGGTCACCACCATGGCACCCAGATCAGCTGTATAGCTATTCTTGCGAAATGTGGCTATGCGTCCACCCACACGATCTCGCGCCTCCAGCACTATAACATCCATGCCAAATTGCTGCAATTGCTGGGCCACCGCCAAACCGGATATGCCAGCTCCAATCACAATCACCTTGCCCAGTTTTTTGGTGGGTATGGGTCGCAAACGTTTGAATAGGCCAAAATTGATGAAACCATGACGCTCGAGGAAGGAGTGTATGCGCTTCACCAGATTCGGTTCACTGTCAAATGGCGGCGGTAGATTCTTTAATGCATTCTCATAGGTCAACTGCATTTTGGGATTATCCACCCACATATGCAGCAGGCTATTGCGTATGTTAAGGAATACCCGATGTCCCAGTATGCCCGAACGGCTGATATCCGGAAAGCAGGCCTCCTCATTGGTGGTCATCTTGCTGAAGGGCAGGCGCGACTGAAAGACGGCGCCCTCCTGACCGGATAGAACAGTGGGTGTGCCCACATCCCGTCCAGACTCGGCACTGCCATTGGTAGAGGTGGCCTCGGTTGATGTTGTCTTACGCGATTGGCTGTGCGTCGTGTGTGTGCGTTTCTCTGTGGCAGGGGTGGGCATTGGGGTGCTAGTTGCCGAGGCGGTGGTTGAACTAGATTTCTCACTAGGCGGCGTCTCTGTGGGAGCTGCTGCATTATTTGCTGCGCTGGGTTTATTTGTGTAGTCCACTTTGGGTTTATTGCGTCGACTGGTGCGTCGCTCATCGCTGGCACTGGTCGCACTAGTGGCCGGCGTGGCCTCATTAGAGTCATCATCGAATTTGGTTTTCTGGGCAGGAGTGGTGGGGACATTCCGCTTGGGCGACGGTTCACCATCCGAGTCGTCGCTTATAAGGGTCACATACTCGATGGGTTCGGTCATTTTGCTGTTGCCCACAACGCTAGCGCTGCCGCCACCGGTTGGAGTTGACTTCATTGAGTTTGTCCTTTACGGAAAAACATAAATAATATTTGTCAAACCAATTAAAATCCCTTCACTTTCAGTTACCGGTACACAAAATCCTCTCCGACTATCGGCAAGTTCTCATTTTAAATACAATTTTATATTCTTTTTTTGGATTTGCTACTTTTTCACTTTTTTGTTGTTGCCGTTCTTGTTGTTGTTGTTATTGCAACCGACCACTGGAACTAGTTCGTCAGTTCAACTGTATGCGGCGTTGTTGTATTTCAACTCAGTTGTTTATACACATACACAGACTACTTGGATATATATTTATTTTGTGTTTATTTTGCAAAGATTTGCTTATTTAAGCTGCAATTAATTGTTTAATTGTCAAATAAATATTTGCATTAAAATAGCGCCGAAAAGTTTGCGTCAATTTGGAACGATGGCATACGGAACACTAGAGCGATTACTTGCTAGTACTTCGATAGGTTGGCGGACTTTGAAATTAAATCGATGCGCGTTTATGGGAAAGCGAATATTTAAATTTAACCGTTATGCATGGTAAGCAGAAAATGGAAAAATATTTAAAAATGTGAACTGCTTACATAGACATGATATCGTAATTGGATAAACGGCAAAGTCGTGATTATTATATTATCTATCGTCTTCTTTGCTTGCAATTATAAATTAATCTCTGTAATTAGAATTATGAAATTATAACGTTGACTTTTGCTGTTTACATCAAATACTAATTATCACTTTGTTTAAAATTTCATACAACTTTATAAAAAAAATTTATTTGTTATGGCTGACGGTTAAAACCAGGCAGAAATTAAATTAAATAAAATATTAAATACTTCTACAGTGGTTAATGGTGCAAATGTGATGTTAAATTTTAAGTTTAAGTTAAATTTTGTATCTGCTGCTAGTATGGATCTTCCGACAAGAAATGAATGAATGCAAAGAAATGGTTCGGATAAAATTCTGTGAAAGTTTTAAAGTTAAAGTTTAAATCTAAGGGCTCATATGAAAAGGCAGTTGATGCTGTTAAGCCAATCAGTACATGATTACTATGTGAAGATTCCTCTAAACGGTGAATCGATACATTTCGCAGCCGTTATTGCCAATAAAGGAACGCAACTTAATATTAAATTTTTAGAATAATCTTTGCTTAAATAGACAATTATGTATAAGAAATTACTCTACAAAGTATTGTGTGTTGACTTTTCTTTGGGGGGTCTTCTACCTTTGAACAGGTTTTTTTGAGTGTTTTTTTTTTAAATTCTGGAAGGAAAACCATGAGAGTTTTTTCAATTTGGTTTTATTAATTATACAAAAAAAAATAAAAAAAATGTTTTGATTTCGAGGGCTGTTCAAAAAGTTATCGGCCTGCCAATTAAGGTCTCCCAAAAAAAGGTGGAGAGGTGGTAGCCATGATTCCGAGACTCCAGGTTATCGAAAATGAAATCGATAAATGAGGTAATGAACAGAATTGATGTAATTCTGGCCCGTACCTCAATCATGTTTTTCAATATTTTTTGAAAAATTGGCGGCTATTTAAAAAAATATATATATTTTTCAAGTTTTTATACCCGTTACTCGTAGATTAAAAAGGGTATACTAAGTTCGTGCAAATGTATGTAACAGGCAGAAAGAAGCATCTCCGACCCCATAAAATATATATATTCTTGATCGGCATCAATAGCCGAGTCGATATAGACATGTCCGTCTGTCTGTCTGTCCGTCTGTATGAACACCTAGATCTCAGAGACTGTAAGAGCTAGAGCTACCATTTTTTCAGTGTAGACTTGTATTGTCTGCACGCAGATCAAGTTTGTTTCAAATTTTTGCCACGCCCACTACCGCCCAAGCAATATGAAAAAAAAAACGCATATCTCCCACAATTTTGAAAATAGATTGTTCAAACCTTCTAGACATATATTATGATCATCATTACCTATCGATCCGCCATACATCATTTCCCGATCAGATGAGCTAAAGTAGAGTTGCCACCACCGCAATTTGGGAAAAACCTTATATTACCCTGAGTAACGGGTATATCGAAGTCGAGCAGAGCCGATTTCAACTTACGCTCTCATTTTTCATATACGTCAAGGTGGAAGTATAGTGTTGCCAGATTTCTTAAGAAATTACACCAAATCTTGAATTTCGTGGTATTTTTCTATTACCAGAGCGATGGTCACACTATTAGATTGCTGTTTTTTGGATAAAGATGGCCAACTACTCGTCAAGCCTTACTGACCAACAACAACTTTGTAAAAGTTGCTATGAAAACTGGTTTGTTATGATACACATCCGGAAAATGCAATGACGACTATTCATGTTGCATAATCAAACTTTTCTACGACCATTTAAATGCTTTTGCTCATTAAAAGCAGTGTATGATTTATTCAAATTTTTAGATTTTTGCTTTTTTTTATTAAGTAATTCAAACCCTTGTAAAAATAAGCATTTACGATTGTACCAAAACTTCCACACAAACTAAGTCGTGGTTTACACGATGAAGCAAACTTCATGAAGTTTCTCGAAAAGCTTTTGTTTGTGGGAAAGAGGTGTGGTGGGATGGCTTACCCCTCTTCACCTCTTTCCTACAAGCGAGAGCTTTTTTAAAAACATCATGAAGTTTGCTTCATCGTGTAAATCCCGTCTAAGTCAAGATTTACACGATGAAGTAAACTTCAAGAAGTTTTTGAAAAAGCTCTTGCTTGTAGGAAAGAGGTGTAGAAAGGCAAGCTACCCCACCACAACTCTTTCACAAAAACAAAATCTTTTTCAGAAACTCCTTGAAGTTTGCTTCATCGTGTAAATCCGGTCTAAGTCAAAAAACCCTTCTTCTGTTTGCAACAATATTTCTTCATCTGTAAAATCAAATCCACAGGCTTAACATAGGTTCCATTCGTGTGCTGTTAAGCGCAACAGTACTTCTCAGCTCCGTATGGGCAGAATTTAAAGGGTGAAGTAATCCTGACTTTTGCTTCTTCTTTCCACAAATTTCACGTTACTTCGCAGGTACGTATAATGCTTTAACCTGGAGCTATATTAAACTAATAACAAATAAAATTTGGTTTATTGATTTCTGTTGAATCTATCAACAGTTATTGTGTCCACCGCGAGGATATTTTTATTGAGGTGTCTCTGGAAAGCAGCTCCCATGCTGAACCCATATGATCTATCTAGATTCCAGATAACCCTGTCATTTCTAAACTCCATTTGAGACAGTAAACAAACAAAACAGTAACAAATAAAAATACTTTTAATATAAATGCTCGCCTGCATAGCAGACCCTAATAAGTACAACCCATTTTCCCATTTGTAAATTGAGACTCTACAATAGATTCAGGTTATATATGCTCTTAAACTGTTCGTGACCCATTACAAAATGGCGTCATTTATATATACCACATCAATCCCGACCATCACAGCAAAGATCGTAAATGATATTCGAGGTACACGCTTGCATGGTTTCATCGAAAAAGTGATCCCAATGACAGGTATGCTCTTCCGTTTCCACACCATTCACACAGCTGATGTAATTATGACAATTATTGCTACTGCTTGTTACCAGCATAGTGCCACGTCCCTCACACCGATTGTAGGTGCAAACCACGGAAGTGGCTATAGCGCAGGTCTGTTTGGCCGCATCAAAGAAATATCCCTCCGCACATTGACCCCAAACGGGATCCAGATCCTCTACAGTACCCAAATCCTTGCAAAAGAAATGACCGCGACAGGTCACACCATCCGGTTGATAACCCTTAAGTGGTTTGGTACCCTTCAGGCAGACACCTTTCTTGGGATGAGCCGTGCAAGCCACCTGATTGGTGGCCACACAAGTTCCGGTCTCCACATTGAAATATTTGGTTTCCTTGATAGTTGAGCAGGATTTGAGTGCATGATTGCCATTCTTGTCGCACTCATAGTACGAGCTGCAATCGTTTTCATTACGGAATTTCGTTTTATCGGGTAAAATTTCACAAATATTGGCCACATCGACACATTGCGAATCCACGGAATGCACACAGGTTTGTGTGGACTCCTCAAAATGCTGATTACGATCGCAAAGTCCCGAATAGGGTTCACCTTCATAGCAGTAGAAATAAAGCTGACAATCTGTGGGATCCGATACCCAAACATCATCTCGTCCCTCGCAACGATTACCACAATATGCGCTGCTGCTGGCTACAGCCTTAGCGCACTTTTGAGTAGCGGGATTAAAGTCGTTATTGCTGGGACATGATTGTATCGAACCCTCGCCATCCACGCATTCAATATACTCGTTACAGGTGCCCGGTTTACGGATTAAGGTATTATTTTTGAATAGACGACACAGTTGCTCATATTCGCTTAAAGCATAAACTGCATTCAAATAGGTCAGTAGAAATACAGCCAGAGCGTAGAAATGCATAGTGAATGCCTGTGAAATTTTAAAAGATTTTTGAGAAACATAACTAAGACCCAAATTGGCTTAACTAACCCCAAAGAAATGGTACAAAAGTTGAGTTTAACTTGTGTTCAGTTAGTCGTATAGCTGCAGACTAAATTGAGAGACGTCAATGAAAGGTGTTTATATGGTAACCAGCTACTGATACAAGACTTTATTACCTGACTTCTCAAACTCTTCAAATCTTATCTATATTTTTCTAACGACAAAACGTAAATGTATTGTTATTGTTAACAAAGGGGAAAGTTATTTTAGTCAGTTAACCTTCTATCTAGCATACCTCAACTAACGTTGATCCTACTTAAAAAAAAACGACAAAGCAGTAAGAAAGTCGACGGTAATATGCTCTGTATATGTCAAAGTTTGTATATAATTGATTACTTTAAGTCTGGGAGTGCTGCCCATCACGTTTGAGGCTGGTACTGCCCAGCATAAGTATTTGTTTTGCTTATAACTCGTCTCTCGTTTATCATATCGGAAAACAATGTATGGTGGATCAATAAATAATGATGAGTAGAGTAAATCTCTGGAAGATCCCAATAATCTAACTCTAAAATTATGGAAGATATGAGGAGGAGTTTATGCTCCATACTAGGGATTAAGCGCGAAACAAATAGCGGTTCCGGTACTTACCGAAATGAGAAATTCGGTTAAAGGTTCTATTTCGGTTTTCAGATTATATCGGGTTTCGGTTCCGATACGGAACTCAAGTATAATTATTTTTATTTAAAACATTTTTTTTTTTTTTAAGATATCCAAAAAAATCATCGATAGAACATAAAAATGGTGTCTTAAGAATATGACACATAAAAAAGGGATTTTAAATATTACGAATTCTAGCGTTTTGTATTTTTAGACGAGCAATTTCGTTAAACGCTTCGAAATTCGCCCACTCGCCTTAGGGCCATTTCTCATAAAGCTGACAAATATTTTTTAATAATGGTTCGAAATAATTCGCTGTAAAATCCGCCGTATCTTCGTTAAACAAAGAGATCTTTGGCGATTTTGATAGATTTGAACCGATACTATAAGACTACGGTCCAATATAGCTCATAATACGCTATAGGTATTTCATTTGCTTCTATCTCGACTCTCGTTTATCTTATCGGAAATTGATATATGGTGGATCAATAAATAATGATGATTAGAGTAAATTTCTGGAAGATCCCAATAATCTAACTCTTAAATTGTGGAAGATATATGAGGTGGAGATTTGTGCGCTCATTAGGACAGACGGGAATGGCTATATCGTCTTTGACGTTGCAGCTGATCATGAATATATATGTATATACTCAATATACTTCGTAAAATAACACACTTTTTTCTTTACACGCAAGATATTTACACAAAGTAAAATATACAAGTAAAAGTAAAATATAACAAATTTTACATATGGAAAAAATAATTTTTTTCATGTAACTAACACGAGCATTTTTGACACGAGCAGCTCAAATTATTGACATGCCTGTAAAAAACAATCGTGTCAAAAATGCTCGTGGTAATTATATGAAAAAAAATATTTTTTCATATGTAAAATTTTGTATTTTAATATCTGAAAATAATTATTTTTTACATAGATGTAATTTATCAGGGCTTAAAAATAATTTTTGTGCATTTTACGAAACCTAATACTATTGTATACCTTTGCTACAGAGTATCAAAAAAAAAAAAAATATTGATCCTCTCATATCAACCATCAAAATCATACACGTCTTTTCACATGTCCAACGGATGGCTGATACCTTCTATAATGTCGTCTCGACTCCCCCCTCATAAATGTGAAATTGCCACTTACTTGTTGCTAATTAATTGATCTATAAATAACAAATAAAAAAAAACAAACAATTGGGTTCCTATCACAATTCTGATTGTGTGTGTTTATTTTGCCACCATAAACTTGTCCGGTTGATTGTACAAAAAACCCAAACACATACTATGAATACCTATTGCGTTTGTCTGATCGTTTTCACTTAAATTTTGTCAACTTTTTTGATTTTGTTTTCTTTCAATTTTTGAAATACACACTTTGATAATGTATGAATGAGTTGAATCGATTATTGAACACCTGAATCATAATCATAGATAAAAGGGCCGTTTTGCGCCAACTGCCAATATGAGATTCATTTGGTCTTATGTCATACTTAAGACGGTTGTAGAACTGTTCTGGAGAGATCCCAGAGTTTTATTGCAACCAATTAATATATATTAGGCAGGCACTAGAGAAAGGCGCGGGAGAGCATATAAAAAAAATGATGAATGGATTAATTTTACTCTGTACCAAAGGTTCAGTAGGTTCCTCCTCCGTATGAAACAGTGTTTTTGATGAAAAATTTTTTTTTCAAAAATTCAAAATTATAAAATTTAACACTTAAAAAGCACTAAAATTGATCGAATAGAACAATTATATAAGTAAATATCGCTTAAAATGAAATCCCAAAAGTAATCGAAACTAAGTGTCAGATAAAAGTTTATCCCTAAAAGTAAGAATTTTTGCAGTGATTTGTGTCACTTAAAAAAGCCCCGTCCCAAAAAGGCCCATTTTCGCCGAGACTGCAAAGCTAACTTCCACTAAGACGATGTTCTAATACGTATAGTAATCCGATTTTTACCAAATTCATGAACTTATGAAAACAAAAAAGTTTTTCCAACTATTTCGCACTTTTTGTTGTTTGTGAATAGACGAACAATTGTTTTCAGATTTTTCTGTGGTGAAAATTATTTTTGAATAATTTTAAACTTTTCCGTTTTTCATTTAGGCCATTTTTTGTCAGATATGTAAATCTGGCTGTTACAGCCCCATAAGACCAAGCTAGGCTTCACTTATTCTCTTGACTCTTTAATTTTCCCTCAAAATAAGATTTTTAAAATTATCCGTCTTTTATTTACGCCATTTTTTACCATAGCTTAACGGAGAACTGTTGCAGAGTTATGTACGAAAACATGTCAGAAGGAAGGCTTGCTCAGATGGGTATTACTCGGCCATTTATCCACAGATTTGAAACACAACTTGTTTGACGCTCGATTGATGTATTACAACGATCAAAGAAGAAAAACTGCTTACATTTTTTTTTCGAATTTTAGTGAGGTTTCTATATCACAAATTGATTGAAAAATTAAAAAAAACATTGAAGTTTTGAGCTAATTAACTCAAAAAACTATTACGTTCAAATATAAAATGTCTTTCGCTTATTTTTAGGCTTATTTATTGGCATTCATTTTGTTTATTATATTTTAAAATTGGTTTAGGGTAACGGAAGCTATGCTAAATATGTAAAAGTACTGACAAAAAATGGCCTAAATATAAACGAATAATTTTTAAAATCCTAAAAATGCATTTTGTTATGTTTAATTTTCAGTAATGATAAATAAATTAATATAAAACAATAATAATTATTTTTGACATAATGCAGTTCGGGATTTTTTTATAAGCATTAGTGCCTTTTTTGAGCTTTTGTGTTCTTAAATGGCGCCTTTTTAAATTTGTTTGATCATTTTCATTTTGTCATGTGGCAACCATGCATACGAGTAAAACAACCCATTTAAAATAGTGCGGTTGTTGGATTTCTATTTGACATATTTTAGCCTATAGCCAAACTAATATGAATTTATATTTTTTTTATATGAATAGTCGGAGTACGTTAGTTTGGATGTAAATCACGTACACAAATCCAAGACTATGGAGGCTGTGCTGCCAATGGCTTTTCAAAATCAAGCTGCCGCGTACAGGCTCCCAGCTAATGGAATAATTAAAAAATATACAATGGACCAATTTAGGGTCATTTCAGGATTTCTCGTATACCTTTTCTGGTACCCTTAGCTTTTCCCACTATAATAATTTTCTTTGCATTGTATCAACTTGAGCCACATTATGATAGCAATTAATGAAATTAATGGGTAAAAATAAAGCCTATGCCACAACAGCTAAATTGTTGTTGCAATACGCGCAGCTAAAGACACACAATAGAGCACACACATACCTCGTTTATACACACATAATTTATCATGATAAATGCCCTTCAAAGTATGCTATGTCCATAAAGAGAAATAATTAAGGAAAATGATTCGTTTATATCTGCCTTAACACTAATTTACTTTGTATAACAATATCTGCTTCGACAATATGAACCGACTCGTTCAAATAGATAATTATTAAAGCAAATAAAAATTGCATACTTTTAAGGGCATTTATCATGATACATTTTTTGTGTAAAAACGAAGTAACACACAGCACCCGGTAATAAAAGGTTTCTTTCCATCTCTTTTATGAGGTAGTTGTTCTTTAACAAATGTTTTTCCTTATTTGTATTGGTGTTTGCTCTGTCGTAAGCTGGCTATGGGCATCTCTGATTTAAATATTTACGAAACACGCGCACCAGAAGAAGAATAAAGAGATTGATCGATGACTCAAGCCTTGGCTGACGTGCGCCTTCATTCTTTTGACAAATGCAAAAAATGGATCGATTCGTTGATCGCAAAGCTTGAAATTTTCTAAAATAAAAAAGGGGGGGGTGGCAGTGCAATCTCCCAATAATATTGTTAAGTTTCTTGTGAGGCATAAGATTGCATTGCTCAATGCAAGTGGATTGTAGCTGCCTCCAGTAGAGCTCTAGATTCTCTTCCGAAACATTAAATGGCATGAAGCTACTGAGGGGGGGCCATCGGACAGTCCTCTTTTACCACCAAAGATAGATACCTCAGTTTTCTGTTTAGCTTTTGCGAATACAAGTTTTTACTCCAAATGACTAATTGGTTTGTTTTTTTTTTTTTTTTTTTAGGTTCGATTGAAAATTTGAAATAGTACACAGAAAAAAATGATATATTTTATGACATTTTTTCATATCAAAAAAGCCGATAAGATGCAGATGAATTACCTGTTCGAAAATGTCAAACCGATATTTTCGATCTACAAAATGATATGTTTAAGATCAAGTGGCATTTTTAAAAAAAAAAAATTTAGTGGCTGGTATTTATAGTTTATTATATATATCCCCCCGATTTTATGATTATGTAATATAGCATAGCCGTTTGGAAAGCAAAGAATTTAAATATTTTTGTTGTTAACAAACTACCTTTCTGGGGATCGAACCCGAACTCGCACTTTACACGATGGATGACGTCTTAACGAGGGCCACCGCACACGCGTGCGCAAACGTCTAGACCTTTTTTATTTTTTCGGTGCCTAAGTTTCGATAATAAGCATTTTTGTCTCTTTCCTTTTTCTCTTTTATTTATTATCTTATCATTTGATTTAGTACGTTAATTTATATTATTTATCATCAAATGATATGAAAAATTGTATTTCATATTTTATTTGATACCAAATACCATGCAATAATACGATTTGCTTTTAATATATACAATAAAAAAACCTTGATTAACAAACAGCATAGGTCAGCACATTGGGCACACAGGCACCCGCTGCTTCATCGAAAAAGTAATTGTTGCAACTCTTCTCATCCAAAGTGATGCCGTCCACGCAGCGCAAATAATGACGACAACCCTTTTTGCTGCTTAGTACAAAGTTCAGCGTGCGTCCATCGCAACGATCCTCAGAGCAAGTCACTAGATTGGGTTCACGACAACTTTGAGTTTTGCTATCAAAGAATTTATCCTGGGGACAGTGGTTCCAAACGGGTTTCGGATCCGGAGTACCGTCCGCCTGTTCGACACAAAAGAAATAGCCTCGACAGGTGGCACCATCCGAAACTTGTTTATTTTTTATTGGAGTTTTGACAGTGCCGCATACATTAGCGGGCAACGGATGAGCATCGCACCCCACTTGGGCTTTGGTCACACATTTACCAGTGCTAGCCTCGTAGTAGGTTTTGGAGCAGGTTTTAGTTTGCAGTTCACCTTTGGTGCAGGTGTGATACAGATTACAACCCTTGACATTGTCAAAATTAACGCCATTCTTCACAATGCTGCAATAGTCAAAATCCAGGGTAGTACATTCCGATTCATGGAGTCGTGTACAGGTTTGGGTGGTGCCATTAAAGTGAGTTTCCTCCGGACATTTGCCATACATGGGTGTCTCCTCATCAGCGCAATAGTAGTAACCATAGCAGGACTTTGGATCGGAAACGAACTGGGCTGCGGCACTAATGCAAGACACCTCGCAGCTGGAATCGTCGGTCAGTGTTTTAACGCAAGTTTCCTTGTCTTTGTCAAAGAATGGAGTGGAGCCCGTACAGGTAGAAATGTGACTAACAAAGTCTATGCACTTGATATAGCGACTACATGATTCCGGGTCACGTATAATTGTGTTATTGGGGAATAGACGGCAAATGTCCTCCTCACGGGCCGCAGCCAGATGACTGCTTAAAAACACAAGGGCCATTAGGCCCAAGCACCAATCCAGAACTATAAAACATTTCAAATTTTTAGACATGACACCGTTACGACAATGGGAAAATACGCACCTCTCATGATTAAACGATGTGTTGGCCTCCAACGAATCACGCTTAATGCGCAAAGAACACAGCACTTGATTGGTTTTATTAACTCATATATCGAAGGATCAGTTATATATATATATATATATTTGTTCTTGGTATAACCACTTATTTATTTATATTCATTGATAACCGTTTTGCCTTTTTTTTTTTGTCTCACCAGTCCGAGAGTAAAACACATTCAGTGAGATAAGATTAAAGAAATTCGCACCAGATGTATTGATAGGTATGTACAATGTACATATTAGATGCCAGTTCTTTTTTGGGGAGGGCCAACTCAAGAACACCATTCAAATGGTTTATATACAACTAGAGTCTACTGCCTACTTTTAGGCTGAAAATATGATAAATCTCTCTAATATAGTTAACTTTTAGGATCACGTTTAATTAAGAAAAGAATGCTCAAAAAAAAAAATATACTCCATTCTAATAAAAGAAAATGTCGGACATCATTATGTCAAATAGGTAAAGACTTTTTTGTAAACATAATTATTTTTCAAGCTAAATAATAGAAAAATAAATTTTAAATTGCTAATTGTTCAGAATCGCTCTATTCCACTCGTCCCAAAAAGTGTTTAAATGACATAAGGTTAAGATGAAGTTATTGCACTATGCTAGACTAACGATTAAACTCAAACCCTCAACTAAAAATAGTGTCATGTAATGTACAATAGAAATTCTGGGAACAACTATTCGAGGAGACTTGTCGCATATAGCCCAGATCCAAGTATTACTGGATTACATATTCAGAATCTTGAACAAAACTCTCTATATAGCATATACACGTATCAAGTGTGCATAGCAAAAGGCGCAGCGACAGCGACATCAGCACACCGACAGTAAAAGATCGTTACGTCTGCTGTTTGTGCTCTGCACAAGCAGTGTCTTTATATTTTTTACAAAACTTAATAGATCTTAAAATACCTGATGCTTTTTTCTTGTGCGAAGCAGGAATTAATCCCGATACGAATATCGGTTCCAGTACCCGTACTGAAATTAGAATAACGGTAAAAGGTTCTAGTTCGGTTTTCGGTAGCAAATTTTTATTTCGGTATACCGGTACGTACCGGCGCAGTAAAGTTTATTTATATTCAAAAACTTAAATTTTTTCAAGATATCCAAAAAATTAATGAATGTCACATGCCACGTACAATTTTTTTTTTTCTATACGTGGGTTGCTATTTAAGTTTCTGTCCTAGGTCATTTCTAGCCATTTTAGGACCAATTGGCCTTTTCCCAAAAAAAGTTTGGACATTTATCGATAAAAGCTCTATACAACTCTTTCATGTGAGACCACGTTTGATATCGATTAACGATTAATCAAAAACTTACCTCGGCAGAAAAATGAAATTAACTCGTGAAAATTTTCGTGCAATCATTTTTCACAACTTTCGATGTGGATTATCACGACAAGAGTGCAACGATGAACTTAAATCTTTGTATGGCGATGAAGCACCATTCTATAGCACTGTGAAAAATTGGTTTAATGAATTCAATCGCAGGCGACGCTCGCTCGAAGACTAAGGTCGTTCAAAAACAGTAGTTGTGCCAAAAAACATTGATGCCGTGCGTGAACTGATAATGCAAGATCGTCATGTGACATACCGTGAGATAGAGGCATCCTTGGGCATTTCTTACACCAGCATACATTCGATATTGCATAAACAACTGGGCGTAGAAAAAGGTTTATTCTAGTTGGATCCCACACAATTTGACAATCGCTCAAAAAAAGACTCGTGTGGATTGGTGCAAAGAAATTTTGAAAAAATATAGTCGCGGTGTTTCCTAAAACGTTTCTAAGATCGTAACAGGTGACGAATCAAAACAGCAATCGACCGTGTGGGTCTTCGAAGACGAGACAAATCCAACGAAAGTCGTTCGTGGAAGAAGCACTTCGAAGCAAATGGTCGCCTGTTTCTTCAGTAAAACTGGTCATGTGGCGACTGTTACGCTTGAGCAACGTAGTACGGTCAATTCTGAGTGGTACACCACAATTTGTTTGCCTCAAGTCTTCGGAGAAATTCGAAAAACGAACTAGAGAAGACAGATCATTGTGCACCATGACATTTTGGAGGTGTCTCAATCGAAGTGGAAAAAGTGCTTCGACAATTGGTTTGAGCGCATGTAAAAGTGTATAAATCTTGCTGGAGAATACTTTGAAAAACAATAAAACCATTTTTGATTATAAATATTCGCGTTTTCATTATTAGGCCAGAAATATATATAGCAACCAAGGTATATATATTGAACAGTTTACACAGTTTGTGTGATCCCTTACTTAAAAGTTATCAGTTATATACAAACTTTGGCAGGTACAGAGTATATTACAGTCCAACTTCTTGATCCTAGAGATTTCGACACTAAACTCTCCAACCTTACTCCATCCTCTCCTCATCCTTAACAAAGATTTTAAGCATTCTTATTCAATTAAATCGATTCAAATTTTATTCTGAATAATAAAAGAAAATAATAAAATAGACAATCAATTGTTTTTGGTATAAATTTGAGAACCACTTTCTTTGCCATTTCATAAATTTATTTAAAGTTTTCGACATGATGATGATAGTTATCACAAGTTTAGGTCGGTATTACGACGGTAGCTGTACAAACTGTATATGCAGGCTCAGTTACGACACAATTACCACTGATTTCATCGAAATATTCATGACCCGGTGGGCAAGTGCCAATTTGATATGTGCCAGAGCAATCAACGTAATTTTTGCAATCTGAATTGACTGCAGCCATAAACTTAATATTCATATTGCCGCAACGATTATAGGGACAAGCGTAGGACGCTGGTGACACACACTTTTGTTGAGAAGGATCAAATTGTGTACCCGTCTGACACTGACCCCAGTTGCCCTCAACACCTTTTGCTGAACAGTAGTAGTAGCCAAAGCAGGTGGCACTATCCGAAACATATTGGCTGGTAGTTGTGATACTCGCATCCCAATTCTTAGTGCAAAGTCCGTCAGCTCCAGCTTCTGTTGTTGAAGGCGGTAAGCCACCGGGAGTGACAGGGCCGGGGCCAACGCCCGTGCAGGGATTGTCTTTCTGACACAGTCCGGTTGCCAGATTGTAATAGGCATTTGAGCTACATTGTCCCGATCTGCCGTATCCGTTCAGGCACTGCAAAAACCTGCCACAATTATTTGGATCACCGACGAAAATGTCCGTTTGCATGAAGCGACAAAGGGTGTCCTGTGGACATGCTGGCCCATACACACAGGTATCATTGTTGGCCGAAAACACCTGGTCTTTGGGACACGACAGCATGTTGATGTTGCCACTGCCCGAGCAGTACGCATATTGGGTACAGTTGTTGGGATCCGATACAAAGCTGGGACTCATTAGCGATTTGCATGAGTCCACGGCACTGGTTGAGCAGATTGTGTCGCTGGCCTTGCCGCACATGCCCTTTTGCGAATCGAAAACGTAGCCATTGTCGCAGACACCCCAGCTAATCAGTTGCTGATTTTTGCAATAGCCCCAGCCCATGCAGCTACTGGGATTGCCGATATATCCCGTGCCCGACCATTGGGCGCACATCTGTTCCATTGTATAGGTGCTCACCTGAACGGCCAGCAAAAAGCAGGCCGCCAAGCAGCTGGTTCTTATGTTTTTGAATGCTGCAATCGAAACGAAGAAGAAGTGGAATTATGTAAAAGGTTGTAACGGTTATCCATGGTGTTTATCCAAGCCCTACCTCCCATTGTCGCACAACTCTGGTACTAGCACCATCATATGTGCGCTGGGCGTTTTTATAGAAGGTTTACACCCCATCAAACCGGCGAAAAGCGTTTAATTAAAAAAAAATAACAAAAAATACTGTCAAAGCGTTCTTGTAGCGCCTTCCCCGAGATAAGCTTCTTCCACGTAAAAACAAAGCGTAATTAAAATTGTTTTGGGGGGGGGGCGATAAGATATATATGTCTGTACACCTGCCTACATACCTTTCATCCTTCCTTAGCGTTAGACGACGCCGGAGTTACTGGCTCAGTCGACCAACCTGACCGGCCTTTTAAGCGATGACCGATGCCACATTCAATTGATATGATTGCGCACTGTTGCCATTTTTGGCACTTATTGATCGCTGTTAAAGGTAATCATTCAAGAAAATCCGACAAATACCTAAAGTGTTATCGAAATTCTATTTTAATTCTGCAATGGTTCTCAATTTGGAACCCTCCTCCATTAGGCAAATGTTATGATAAATTTAAAGTGAATTTTTCCCTCTTTCATTTTTGTGTGTTGCTTCCTCAAAATGTTGTACCAAAAATTACAAAATATCAAAACTTTTACCGGTCACCTTTAATAGCTAGTGGCGTCAGCTGTTAAGTAAATAGTCACAAAAAAATATTCATATATTTAAACTGAAGCTATAAGTAAGCCAAGAGAATGAGTAGAAGCTCGACTTTGGCCCTCTGAGATTTTCAAAAGTTGCCTTTAATGTTGCGATACATAGCCAAAACTATAAGTATAGTTACGTTAATTCAGAAAAAATTTAATCCTAAGGGCCGTTTTCTTATCTTCATGGATTTCAAATCTACTACTTTTAGGCCGCTCTAAAAATATCTATGATTTCAAGCACTTCCTAAAAGTAGGCAACATAAATTTTCTCAAAAAGCACCTAGATTTAAAATCCATGAAGATGCGAAAACGGCCCTAAATTTATTTTGTGAAAAAATCTTATTTCAAATTTGACTATAACTTGATATAATTTTGATCTCAGATTTGGAAGTTCTGAACTTAGTCAGCTTTTGAGATCGTTTGTACTTGAATTTCCCCTGTTTTAGTACGTAATTCTTGTAGTAAAATGTAGTAAAGTAGGGGCTTCAAAACATCGGTATTAACTTTCAGATATGGAAAATAAACTTTTTAATTTTTTATACTATGTACCCAAGAAAGAAAAAGTACAAAAAGTTATTATGTAACCGGCAGAAGAAAGCATTTTCGACAACTTTATGGGTTAATATATATTCTTGAGCAGCATCATAAAGTGTAAATTCGCCTGTCGTTACGTGTGCATGACATGACATGACTTGCTTGCTTGGGTTGCTAAATCGTATTACACGATTATGGGCTTGGAATACTCAGAAAAAAATCCGTTATAAATTTTCCGAAAACCGTGTTTTTTTGTCTCAATAGTAGGGTAACTCCGTTTTCTCTAATACTGAAAAATGCGGGCTTAAGGACGCGACGTACCTTCGGTCGTTTTATTAGAACTGACAAAATTGTATTGCTGACCTCCCCGTGTCAAGTACGTGTCAAGCTTGATTGTCATTAAGCAAGACCGAATGTCTCGTATAAAGTACGAATTTCCTAACTGAAAATCAAATAGTTCTGCATAAAGATTAAAGTAAGTTCGGAATTGCAATGTCATATTTTTTTCTCGGCCTCTCTCTTTACAGTTAATACCAAACTAAAATAAATCCAGTGCCTTAATGCCCATTTCGAGTAAAAATCAAACACACCCGAGCCAAAGATGGGATCGAGACAAGAATTACAAAAAATTATTGGGAACCGAACCTTTTTATACCCTTGCAGAGGGTATATTAAAATTGTCACGATGTTTGTAACGCAGTGAAGGAAGCATTTCCGACCACATAAAGTAAATATATTCTTGATCAGCATGACGAGCTGAGTTCATTTCCGTTTGTACGTCTGTCCGTCTGTCCGTCTGTCCGTCCGTCCGTCCGTCCGTCTGTCCGTCTGTCCGTCTGTTTCTATGCTATGTCCTCCCTCAGTTTTAAAGCTATCTTGACCAAACTTAGCAAAAAGTCTTTAAATACAAATACGCTGCACATTTGTCGGAACCGGCCGGATCGGATGACTATATCATATAGCTGCCATAGGAACGATCGGTCCAAAAACTAGGTTTTGTGAGAAAAACTTTTTTATTTTCCATCTTAGCTGCACCATTCGTGGTATATATTAGTTTTATATGCTTCCACACAATTCTGGAAAAATTTATCAAAATCGGATGACTATAGCATATAGCTGCCATATAAACGGTCGGTGCAAAACTATTCTAGCCCCCAAAGAAAAACTGTTTTGTTTTTCATCGTAGCACACCCCCCAATCGTGGTATATATTAGTTTCATATACTTCCACACAATTCTGGAAAAATTTATCAAAATCGGATGACTATAGCATATAGCTGCCGTAGAAACGATCGGTCCAAAAACTAGTTCTAATGAGAAAAACTTTTTTGTTTTCCATCTTAGCTGCACCATTCGTGGTATATATTAGTTTTATATGCTTCCACACAATTCTGGAAAAATTTATCAAAATCGGATGACTATAGCATATAGCTGCCATATAAACGGTCGGTGCAAAAACTAGTTCTAGAAAGAAAAACTGTTTTGTTTTTCATCGTAGCATCACCAATCGTGGTATATATTAATTTTATATGATTCCACACAATTCTGGAAAAATTTATCGAAATCGGATGACTATAGCATATAGCTGCCGTAGAAACGATCGGTCCAAAAACTAGTTCTAATGAGAAAAACTTTTTTGTTTTCCATTGTAGCGTCACCAATCGTGTTATATATTAGTTTTATATGCTTCCACACAATTCTGGAAAAATTTATAAAAATCGGATGACTATAGCATATAGCTGCCATATAAACGGTTGGTCCAAAAACTAGTTCTAGTGGGAAAAACTTTTTTGTTTTCTATCGTAGCGTCACCAATCGTGGTATATAATAGTTTTATATACTTCCACACAATTCTGGAAAAATTGATCGAAATCGGATGACTATATGGATGGTATTTGAAGCCTTCTATTTTTTTTTTTTTGAATAGTTTATTAAGTAGTATTTTCACTTGTCTGACTTTTCATATGAGTTTCTCATATGAATTGCTCAGATAGTGTAATAGTCAATCTGAGAAGTTTAAATGTATAAAATTTTAGTGCAAAATCCGATCAAAACTAACTTATGAGTTTCTCATATAAGTTTTATGACAGCCAACTCACAACTTCTTGAGGTATTTCTCAGCCATCACATATGAGATCTCAGACAAGTGAAAATACAGCTTAAGAATCGCACAGTGTCATACATTAATTATAGTAAAAATGGCACACCAAAAACCACCGAATATTAAATAGATTTAAAGCAGAACCGAACCACCATGACCAGGTCCGGGTGCACCCGTGTGCAATTGCCATGAAAAAATTCTATAAATTAGACTGGGAAGTGCGCCACCTTTCTGAATATTCTTCTGATTTTTCCCCCTACGACTATTTCCTGTTTCTAAACCGGAAGAAAGAGCTCCAGGCGGTCAGATACTTGGATCGAATGAATAGGTCCTCACTGACACATACGCAAATTTCGAGAGGTTTGAAAAAAAAATTTTATTTTGTAGTCACTGACTTATCAAACTGCTCTCGTAGCGTTTGCGATTCAATAACTTATCAAAAACAAGCTTGGGATGATAAAAAGGCTGGAAACAAATTGTTGAATTCGGGCGATAATCAATTTGATAACTTTGATGATGTCCCGTCGTAGGAAATGAGTCGCATTTTTGAGAGTATTGATACACTTCTTTAGAAAAAGATGTTATAGGCTTTTACTATTCAAAATGTAGAAACTTTTAATGCCAATATCATTTGCGACAATTGTTTTGACTCATTTAGTGTTGAAGTGAAGTGGTGAAATGTTTGCCGTTCTTTCATATAGTGTTAAAAGGGCAATTGCGAGCTCTGATTACGCTAGGCAACAGGGTCCAGTTTTTAGAAAGATTGGTGGGGATTCAAGATGACTTTCATGTGCTAAAAACGCATCTGTTTGGCAGATTGATCTATTCTGCAAATGGTTTTGTGTTGAAATTTGGTTGAAAAAGATTTTCGTGACAACCCAAAAATTTTATATAAAAATTATATGCAAAATCCAATTCTTAATGATATGAAGACCCATCAATTAGTGAAAGATCCGATTAATACCGAAACCGGACTTAATTAGCTTAATAAGCTATCTAATATATTATGACTCTTATCAATGGTGGACTTCCCTTTAAAAATTTAGTTTTAATCCCATTGTTTGTGTTCTATTTTGATATGCATCTAATGACCTCATTTTTGCAAATTGGAGCTGCATTCACACAGTTGATAATAAAAATACTTCAGAAACAATGTATTTAAAACGATAAGGTTAAGCATATTTGGTATGTGTCGAAGTTTTAATACACTTGCAAATGCTCTTTTCATTTGATATTTCCAAAAGGATTTTGTTTCGGACGTGCTAGAATAAATGTCAAGATAGTTAAAACAAATTTCGATTTGAATAGTGTAGGAAAACCATGTAAGCTATGGTGATATATTTATAAGCACTAACAAAAAAGTCCTCAATGAAAAACTGAAAATTGTAAAACTCTTCAAAAATAATTTTCTTTACAGAAAAATCTGAAATATTGGTCATTTTGTTCTAAGATTAAGACCGTTTTGTGCTCAAAACTCAAGCTTGTTTTAAGGCTATCGTATACAATTCAAGTATTTATTTATAAATAAGGGAGAGAGAACGACAATCCGAATTCGATCACTCGGTTTTCTCTATTCGATCCAAAGCCGAGAGGTGGCCATACAGAGCTAAAAGCGTTTGCGATGGAGCAGCGCGTTAAGATGCGATTTATTTCGCGTTTATTGCAAAATACCACATTCCGATTCCTAAACAGGACTTACCCACTTTGACAATACAAGTTTTGACATTCGCGTCAAAAATCTCTATCCACATTCAAATCCTTACTGAAAACTTGGTGCTTAAGACACTAAAACAATAAAAGCTGAAAAAACTGTTAATATATTGAAAGATAAACTTTAAATTCTGATTTCAGTACTTAATCAGAAGACTTTAAAGATGGTAAGAGAATTAAGGTACACACACATAAATGTTAACGATTTTGTGAATTTTTCCGTTCTTAAACCATGAACTCCATTCAACAACCGTACAGTAAATATTAGCAGGATTGTAGCGTGTGTGATAATGCATTGCGCTGAGATATATTTCCATTCGTGTTCAGCGCAAGGTTCCAAATTCGATTCACTAAAGAAAGCATAGCTGACACAAAAAGTTTTTTCTTTGTATTTCATAAAGAAATAAATATACTAAAACTGGTATTGGTTCTGGAAGTGTAAAGAAATGTCCGAATCCAACGGATTAAGGCAGCAGCATATTCAGCACTTTTTAAAATATTCATTCTTATTATTAAATCATTTTATGAACTAGCGTGCTTGGTTGATTTGCGTCAACGAATGATTTGGAACGGACTTATTTTCTAGGTGTACCTAGGAACCATTTGCAAGCCAAATCTATCCTTTAAAAAACACAACAACTTTAGCCAAAGCTGTACCAGACCGTAGGCCGATCGATACAATGCTATTGGGTACAAGTATGAGGATTGTCCAAGTTTAAAGAAGTTGATGTAATGAAAAATTTCTTTATCAAGCTCACATATTCCCGCTTCTTGTACACCTACGCTAAGACAGAAAAATGATTTTAGAGCCGATTCTCAAACATGCTTTTAAGGAATCATCTTCAATGTTAAATGTGCATTATTGTGCCGTTGACTTGGTTGAAAGGGCAAAATAAAGCACAAGGGTTTAATAACCTGCTTAAAGACAGCCCAATGAAAAGCGCAAATAGGTTCTATAGATATTAAGAGCATTTTTGAAAAATCGCACAAATGGTTCAAGATAATGTGAATTTTAAAGAATGATGCTATCTGATAATTTTAAAGAAGCATTTGAGGAATTTGACAGATGTATGCACCTAATGCAAAGTAAATGAATGCCAGGACTTAGAATAATTAGAACAATTATATATGAATAATTCCATGAAAAATTTATCACTCGTTTTTTTTTTTGGGTTGAAATAATTTCTTTTTGCAATTTTTGTTAAAAAGTATTTTAATTGGTTTCCTTTTGAAATTATTTATAATTGCTTGATATAGAAAACTTTGGGGAAAAATATGAAAAAAAATTCTGTAAAATTGTATCCGATCCCAAACTCGCGAAAATTTCAACACAAAAATTAAGTGCCGCGTAAAGATATCTTTTGTATACCCTTGCAGAGGGTATATTAAAATTTTCACTATGTTTGTAACGCAGTGAAGGAAGCATTTCCGACCACATAAAGTGTATATATTCTTGATCAGCATGACGAGCTAAGTTCATTTCCGTCTGTCCGTCCGTCTGTTTCTATGCTATCTCCACACTCAGTTTTTAGTCTTTAAATACAAATACGCTGCACATTTGTCGGAATCGGCCGGATAGGATGACTATATCATATAGCTGCCATATAAACGGTCGGTCCAAAAACTAGTTCTAGTGGGAAAAACTTTTTTGTTTTCCATCGTAGCATCACCAATCGTGGTATATACTAATTTTATATGTTTCCACACAATTCTGGAAAAATTTATTAAAATCGGATGATTATAGCATATAGCTGCCATAAAAACGGTCGGTCCAAAAACTTGTTCTAGTGAGAAAAACTTTTTTGTTTTCCATCGTAGCGTCACTAATCTTGGTATATATTAGTTTCGTATACTTCTACACAATTCTAAAAAAAGTTGATCGAAATCGGATGACTATAGCATATAGCTGCCATAGGAACGATCGGTCCAAAAACTAGTTCTATTAAGAAAAACTTTTTTGTTTTCCATCGTAGCGTCACCAATCGTGTTATATATTAGTTTTATATGCTTTCACACAATTCGGAAAAAATTTATAAAATCGGATGACTATAGCATATAGCTGCCATATAAACGGTCGGTCCAAAAACTAGTTCTAGTGGGAAAAACTTTCTTGTTTGCCATCGTAGCATCACCAATCGTGGTATATATTAATTTTATATGATTCCACACAATTCTGGAAAAATTTATTAAAATCGGATGATTATAGCATATAGCTGCCATAGGAACGATCGGTCTAAAAACTAATTCTAGTGAGAAAAACTTTTTTGTTTTTAATGGTAGCACCTTTCAAAAACTGCAAGGGTATTTAAAACATCGGCGTAGCCGATGTTAGTTTTTCTATTTTTTTCCATAATTTTTTTCTCAAAATTTTGTCTTGTGTACAGGAATTTATTGTAAAAAGCTGTAAATGGGCACCTCAATAGTTTCGGAGTTGTAAATTTTTTTCTCATTTATTTAAATTATTTGGAGGATTGAATTTTGTTTCTATCGTAAATATGATTTTTTGTTAGACTATTATGTGTTTTAATAGTTAAAATATATTCACACTCCTTAAAGTCTGACACCTCGATTTTTTGTGCGTTAGGTGGGCTCCTATTTTGTACTTCGCATTGTACGTCAACGACCAAACAAAATATTAAAGTATTAATTAGATAAAGATCTACTTCTACGGAAGTTTAGAAACTACTACATAGCAAAACATTGCGTCATTCTTCATTCACTTCTACGCCCAGTGATCATGAACCATTTGAGATGCTTGATTACAGATCCAAGTTTGACATTGCTGTGTTTACGTTCTCAGAATCACGACACTTTCAATTTCCCTATCAAGGTTGCTCGATCGATCTTTGCCGTGACACTTAAACATCTGTACATTCCCGTTCATCTGTACATATGTATTTTTCCATTCTTTTGCTGTTATTGGCGTGTAATTTACATGCTTGACGCTATCTCGCATCAGAAAGGTGGAATCGCTATCGCTCATACTGATTGAGATACCGATACCGACATTTTTGTGCATTTTCGAAATTGTTTTTCGCTGAACAATAAAATGGAATGAAACTTTGCATATTTAAGGAGGCAGCGATGCGTGGCAGCGCATCAGTTGTGTGGTGATTGTGGGCAATTAAAGTACGCAAAGGATATATATCACTTGAACCCACCCAACAGGATATATATATATATAAACCAATCAAAATGAAGATGCCAGGTATGTGTGGTGCATTAGGGTGGAGATCTTAGAATATAATGTATATTCCCATCCACAGCAAGAGGTATCCTACCCGTGCTAGCTGTGATGTCTCTAGCCGTTGTGGCTAGAGCCGCTAACACAATTAACGGTTTTGAGCTGCTGCCAGTACCGGATATGTGCGGTTTGTTGCCCTGGGATACAAGCTTCCTGCGACCCACAACCTGTGATAATTGGGTGCGTTGTGCGGCCAATGACACAAATCTGGAGGAGGGCGCCTGCGCCGCGGGTCTGTACTTCAACAAGAACTCGGGTCGTTGCGCTTTGGCCGATGATGTGAACTGTCCCTATGCGGGTCTAGTGGATGAGCCCGTCAATGTGTGCTTGGATCAAGCTGATGGCACCTTCTTGGTGGATCCCAATAGCCGCAACTGTCGCGGCTATATTCTATGTCAATCGCGCAAACCCAATCCATCAAACTGTCCCAACGACTTGATCTTCAATCCCACCTCACGCTCTTGTGTCTATAGCTCGCAATACAAATGTCCCGACAATCAAAAGCAGAACAGCAGCCCCGCCTGTCGTGCCCTACCCAATAATACGCGTCTGGCCAATGATCAGCATTGTGAGAAGTATTATGTGTGCATCAATGAGTTGCTGCACGAACGTGAGTGCTCCGCCCATATGGCCTACGATGTGAATCGTGGTCGTTGTGTGTCCATCAATGAGGTGAATTGCTATGCCACTGCCGAACTACCTGCCCCGGAGAATACCTTCTGTCTGGACAATAGCACGGGCAAGCCACGGCAAGGATATTTTGCCGATAGCGAGTCCTGCAGTCATTATTATATCTGCGGCAAACCCATTAATGGCAAACATGATACCGAACCACAACATTTGCAGTGCGCCAGTGGTCAGTACTTTGATTATGAGAAACTCTCCTGTCGCGATCGTCTCAATGTACGCTGTTCCCTGGATCGTTGCATGGGCAATAGTCTGACCTATGTGAATATTGTGGGCAATTGCCAGAGTTATGCCCGTTGCTCGAATGGCGTGGCCGTGGGTACGGGTCATTGTCCCGATGGCTATTATTTCGATGAGCGTAGCCAGGGTTGTACCTTGACCAATTATAACTACATTGCCTGCGCGGCCTAGACCCTAGACATATGTACTACACATATATATATAGGAATTAAATGCCTAATAATAAAAATACATCCAAAATCATGGTGGAGGTCAAAAGCACCGCATAAAATGGTTTCCATTTCAGTTAAACGGGAAATGTCAATGATAAAATTCTTGTTTTCCTCAACTTTTATCATGTTATTACACCCAGAAGCATAACGTTTTTGGCAATCTGTTTTCGTGACAGTTCAAGTGCCAGCGAAAATTATCAGTATTTCTTTGGCTTTTAATTAAAAGAGCACCACCATAGTGCGCACCATTCACGAGTTCTCCAGTTCGAAGAATTCGGTTGGCTGATTTTTTGATAGGCCGATAACAGATTCGCTGTGTGTTTTGATTTTGTTTTTTGACGGGGACGGGGGTTTTGGTTAGTGATTAAAATATGCTGTCTAGTTTTTACTACGCATGCACTTCAAGAGTCAAATAACAGAAGGAAACACCGCTATACCTGCACTACCTCATTGTTTTTTGTATTAGGTCGCTTTTTAAGACTTGAGCCAACTTTAATATAAAACATTGTGAATTTCAGAAATGTTTAAAGGAAAAGTTAGGGTGGGCTCACAGTGTTTGATGCATTAGCCTTGTTGCCTTGTTTTCTATGCCAACTGACAAGCTATTCACAATGAAAACTTGTCAAAATAAGGTCCAACCAGATAATCATGTCTCATGCGTCGAACTCAGTGTGAACTCAGCCTAAGGAACGTTACGAATTCTTTACACAGATTTATTTTTCTGTTTTCACCACGCTTGATGGCATGACTTTACAATTTTTCACTATTTTGTTTTTGGCAATGAAAAATTTTGGTTAGGAATTAAATCAGGTTCGAACCGGTTAGCCGCCTAAATATTCATTGTTAAGTTCTTTCTTGGAAGTTGCATTAAAACACAGTATTCTTCATATTCGGTATTTTTTTCGAAAATAATACTATAACTTAAATGTAAATTAATTTACTTCCAATTCATTTTTAACATCAATAGAATTAATGAATATAAATTGCTATAAATTATTTGCAAGAGAAGCAACCCTATAATTGCAGTTAGACCATTCACAAATATTCTGACTAGACTTTCTATTGAAGTTCTGTGGCACCCACGAAATTTTAGAGAGATTTACATACCAACCGTTATCAAAATATCTAGAGTTTCTGTATCACACCCGATTATAAAATTTGTTGTATCTTAAAGTCCGCTATACGTTTGTACTTTTGTACTTTCTGTTAGTTTGTTGCCGTGATTCTAAAAGATATATACCAGAATAAAGCAGAATGGATTTATGCAATAAAGCAAACTTCCTGAATTTTTAGAGGTGAATATCTGCTAAGCTATTTCGAATTTTTGAAAATAGTTTGAAGGAGATGAAAGGGAAATGTTCAAGCTTTAATAATAATGCAAAACAAAAAAATTGGGAAATTTTT
Organism: Lordiphosa mommai; assembly: GCA_018904225.1. NCBI lineage: Eukaryota > Metazoa > Arthropoda > Insecta > Diptera > Drosophilidae > Lordiphosa > Lordiphosa mommai. The sequence goes on from JAEIFT010000024.1 coordinate 382,787, forward strand.
TTCAAAGCTAGAAGACAACCTTAAAAAAATTACTCATACGACACCTGGACCAACTGAAAAATTGTTCAACAAAATTTGTAGTAAATTTTTCAATTGTTAAATATGTTAATTTTTTTTGTATTTGTTCCAGCTATTATAATATTGCAAATCAAAAAAATCTGTGATTTTTTTTTATAGACCACCTTAAAATAAATAAATTACACGTGGACCAGCTCAAATATTTTTCAACAAATTCTGTACTTTGTAGGTGATGAAAGGGGAATGTTCAAGATATAATAATAATGGAAAACAAAATATGGGGAAATTTTTCAAATTAAAATTATTTCAAAGGTAAAAGATCACATAAAAAAAATTACTCATACCAACTGAAAAATTGTTCAACAAAATTTGTAGTAAATTTCTGAATTGTTAAATATGTTAATTTTTTTTGTATTTGTTCCAGCTATTTTAATATTGCAAATCAAAAAAATCTGGAAATTTTTGTTCAAAGACCACCTTAAAATAAATTACTTATACGACACGTGGACCTTCTCAAATATTTTTCAACAAAATCTGTATTTTGAAGGGGATAAAAGGGGAATGTTCAAGCTATAATAATAATGAAAAAAAAAACAATTGGCAAATTTTTTAATCAAAGGTAAAAGACCACCTTAAAAAGTTACTCATACGACAAGTGGACCTGCTGAAAAGTTTTCAAACAAAATTTGTATTAATTATGTTTTGTTCAAGCTAGAATAATAATGCCAACCAAAAAAATTGTCAAATATTTTTTTCAAAGTTGAAAAACCACCTTATAAAAATTACTCATACGACACGTGAACCAGTTGAAAAATTGTTCAACAAAATTTTAAATATATTTTTCAATTGTTAAATATGTTATTTTTTTTTTTTTTTTTTTTTTTGGAGCTATAATAATAATGCAAAACAAAAAAATCGCGAAATTTGTTTTCAAAGACCACCTTAAAAAAAAATACTCATACAACACGTGGCCCAGCTCAAAAATTGTTTAAAAAAATCTGTAGTTTGAAGGGGATGAAAGGGGAGTGTTCAAGCTATAATAATAATGGAAAACAAAAAAATTGGAAAAATTTTGTTCATACGAAAAAGACCTCCTTACAAAAATTACTCATACAACACGTGGACCAGCTGCAAAATTGTTCCACAGAATTTTTAGTAAATTTTTCAACTGTTCTAGCTATATTAATAATGCAAAACAAAATAATTGGGAAATTTTTTTTCAAAGCTAGAAGACCACCTAAAGTTCGACCAGTTCAAAAATTGTTCGACAAAATTTGTAGTAAATTTTTCAATTGTTAAGAATGTTAATTTTATTTGTTCTAGCTATAATAATAATGCAAAATAAAAAAATTGGGAAATTTTTTTTCAAAGCTGGTCTTCCAGTTTAAAAAAATTACTCATACGACACGTGGACCAGCTCAAAAATTGTTAAATTTTTCAATTGTTAAATATGTTATTTTGTTGTGTAGTAAATTTTTCAATTGTTAAATATGTTCAATTTTAACAAAATAATCGCGAAATTTTTTTTCACAGACCACCTTAAAAAATATTAATCATTCTACACGTGGACCAGCTCAAAAAATGTTCAATAAAATCTTTAGTAACTGAAAATTTGTCAATATAAATCAATTCTGTATCAAAATAAGACACACAGAGTCTAGGCAACTATTCCAAAAAAGAACGTAAAACAAAAGAAAACACATTAGACACCAACATTGGGCGCGTTCAGCAGAGACACTTGATCACTGATCAGATTAATAAAACTGCTCTTATTATTTAGCAAACTTTTAGGGGGTCTTGTTAATTTGACATTTGGAAAAGCTATTAAACACAAGAGGAAAAGTAGGCTATGTAAATTTTCAAGAAAAATATCATTGATCAGGGAGCTGAACACGGCCATTTTTTTGATGTTTTTGCGCCCTTACGTTAGATTTTGGTGCTTTACGAGGTTGATCATCTTAAAGGCAATGACCTTGCTATTTCGGAAGCAGCTGAGGTGCCATCCGTGCGATGTCTAAATGAGCTGCAGATAAGGACTTTTCATAGAATGTTGACTGGGACTCACTGGACTCACTTATGCTCACCTCATTACACTTTCTGTCCCACAGTACTCAAAAGAAGATTGAATCTTTTTACCTAACACTTTAACTTTAATTGAAGTCCCAATAGTTTAGTCTGATACCAAATTCCAGATATATTCAACATTCTCGAAAGTTTCTATACCACCTTGAAATAATATTTTTTTATAAATCTGATAAGCCTGACATTGACAACAGTCTCCAGCATTTAACCACAATATTTATTGTTGAAGTAATGAAAAAAAAAAAAAAATAAATAAATGTCTAATTAAAAACGATTGCGTTAGCCTAAGTTTTTAGTTGTAGTCGAATCGTCATTCATCATAGTTGGCCCATCGACTTGTGTGGTAGTATCGGCTAATTGACAAGCTGGATAAGATATGACCTGTGTAGTACAGCGCTGAGTCACCTCATCAAAGTACTCGTCATTGGGACAAGTACCCTCGCCTATGCTAATGCCATCTTGACAAATGGAATAGCTATGGCAGCCATCATTTGACTCATTAGCCAATTGTATCGATGATTCGCCCAGACCCGCACAACGATCGAAGGGGCAGAACACATTAGAACGCGGTACACAGGCACCACCATTGGTGGGCACAAAGAAACGATCATCCGAGCATACACCATGCACCAGCTCCATTTGACCATTGGCCAGCTGCTGGCATAGATAGTAACCATTGCAGCTGATATCATCAGATATAAAGTCGCCAGCTTGGCTGCAAAGTCCTTCTTCGGCAATATCTGGCTTTACGGTAAAGGGACAGTCCTCATTCTGTGGATAGACGCACTCACCCTGAGCGGCGCTAAAGTAAAACGTACCGGGGCAGGTGGCATTTATAACCGCAGTCTTCCAGCACTGTTCATAGCCATTACAGTTATAGGTGCTCTTAATGAAAACACCATCGGGCAAAATATTGCACAAATTGTCCGGATTCATTTTCTCCTGACAGGGAAAATCACGTATACAATCCTGAGTGCCTGGATTGTAATTTAAACCTGCGCCGCAGGTACCACGCGTGCCCACACCATTTTTGCAATAATAATAACCATTGCAGGAATATGGATCGGCGGTAAAACCATTTGCATTAATGGCACAAGGTGAACTTGAGATGCATTTGATGCTATTTGAGGGCACACAGCTTTGGCTAACGCGATCATAGAAAAGACCGGGATCACAGGTACCGCTAACGGGCTGACCATCCACACACTGTATCCAAGCATTACAGGCTCGCGGATCATTCATTTTGGTGCCACTAACGACTAGGGTACAAATAAGTTCCGGATCAAAGGCAGCGCTCGTACAGGAGATTAGAGCACAGCCAATGATAAGAGTAACCAAGGCAGTATCTGTGAGGAAGAAACAAGATTAAGGTTCTTAATAAATTCTTCTTTTTGTTCGGCTCAATGTCGATGCTGATAATTTTTCCCACTTTCCCTTAACAGATTTCTAATAAATACTCACTCATATTGCTCCACAGCCTTTTTTCTCTTTATGTATAATTCTATGCACCGCAAAAGACAACGACGACTAACTTAGCCACACCAAAATCAATTTATTAAATACTTAGCTTTCCTTCGAATAAAATTTACTACTTGGCTTGAGGTCTATTATAAATTTTCAAGCATTATTTTAAAGCCAAAAATGTCGTCAATTCTTAATTTCATATTCCGCTTTGTTTATCAACTTAACTAATGCCAAATTTGACAAGTAATAAATTTGGGAACTCCGCACGAGGCGGCCGCTAGATAACTCGTTGCCAGAATACCTAAAAATATTTCATAAATTTAAATGGATTGCTTGGGACTTTAATTTTTGATTGAGTTAACTCACACAGGAAATGCGCAACAGATGTTTGCTGTATCTTCTTATCTATATCTATATTATAACTTCTGCATTGTTATAATTATCTATATAATTATATCTTTGTTTTGATTTAGGAAAAATAATTAAATTTAAGGAATTTTATCTTAATTTTCAATCTTTCTCCTCACATTTTCTGACAGTTTGACATATCTCATCTGATTTCATTTTCGTTTTGTTTTCCGCTTATCTCTCATGATTACTAATGGGTACACACACTTATGACCCAGTCATTTCATTTTATTGCGGGCTTCTACACAATTATTTTATGGCTATAAGTAAACCCCATTATAATTATCAAAATTGATTAAGAATTTGGGCAAAATTAAAGTCCAATTGACCAATTCTGATTCATTTTTATTTTGAGTATATTTCGTGTTTCTTCTATTAAGATTCGATGGCAATAAATGTTTTATCAAATTTTGGAGTATGGTTTTATTTTATTTCTACGGAAGCCATAAGTTATATAGCAATACCAGCTAAGAAGGCCAAATAACCTTTTTATTAGACAAAGCGTTTTTTGGGCAGCTGCAAAATTATAATTTAATATGTATATTATTGGTGGTCAGTTTAGATATCAGACTTTGAGTATGTATGACAGAATGTGGTGATTTTTCAACCGTAAAAAACGGGAAGGTCGATATCTGAATCTCCAGTTACACTAGACTATCTGAATTCAAACGCCTTTTCCACAAAAATACACGCCTCGCTTATATCATTAGATTTTCGCAAAAGCATTCGATAGAGTCGGTCTCCATGCAGTCATCGGCAAGCTAGTATAATGTAGAATTGATCACAAAATCATAAAATACGTAGTTAACTTCAAATCCAACAGAGCTTTCACCTTCTCTATAGGACTATATCTTTCTAAAATCCTTCCTTTATGCAACGGTATTCCTCAGGACCATCCGATGTACTTTTTCATTCACAAACAGTTTACATTCTGTGTCTACGCAAAATTTTACTGCCTTTCTCCTCCATATTTTCCGCCGAAATAAAAGCTATCCAATACGAATTAACATTAATTGAAAAAAGTAAACAAAAATACTGTCTACTTTCTGATTCTCTCTCATCGTTGGCCGCTATATCCAACCCGTCCAATAATACTTAGTACGTTCGTATAATCCAGCAAATTCTCGCTGCCAACACTTTCAGAATTATGCTTGCATGGGTTCCATGGGACATTCCGGAATCGCCGGAACTCTCTATCCAAATACTTTCCGAACTCAAATGACATTCCTTTACTCTCAAATCCTAACAATTAAAATATGATTTCAATCGTCAATTTTTTAAAACAAAACAACATCTATACTTAAATCTAAACCTGAATAACAATAAAATGTTATATCATTTAAAAAAAGAACCAGTTCAAAATGCTTAACAATATTCAAAAAAAGTAAAATATATTTGAATTCGAACAGTAAAGTTTAAAAAAAAATTTTATGACAGCCTTCTTCACAGCGGACACCATTAGATAAGTAGGACTGATTCGGTTCAGTGGTTCACAGAGGCTTAATACCACCGGATCGCTTTACAACATGTTTTTTTTAACTAACCGAACCGCGGTTTTGATTCGATTCGGTGGCTCACGCTTAAAATGGTATTAACTCAGTTCCCGGTTCCGAATATTCAGACATTATACTTTCAAGGAAATTTTATTATTTTTTAATTCGATTTAGATATAAGATAAGAATTATTTAAATAACTTCAATATTTAAATTTATATGTACTAATAAATGAATTCCGATATGCAGTAGTGTTGGATAAAGGTTGTTCCTTTCACGGAACATGTTCACTTGTTCCTTTTTTAAGTGAGTCAACGTATTCCAATAGCTCCGTTGCTCTGTTATTCCGTTGTTGCGTTGTTCCGTTGTTCTGTTGTTTTGTTTTTCTTCTGTTCTGTTGCTCAGTTGTTCCGGACCGATTTCATTTGCTTAATATTTTCGGCAACGGCAGAGTTCTTGTTAATTTCAATCTGCCGTAGGTGGCGGCTAAGATTGCTTTGTGAGTTGCAAAGCGGAATAAGAGTCACGGAACAAGTGTCTCGGAACAAGAGTCTCGGAACAAGAGTCTTGGAACAAGAGTCACGGAACAAGTGTCCCGGAACCAGAGTCACGAAACAAGAGTCACGAAACAAAAAAGAACAATTGAAGAGTAACATGTTCACTTGTTCCATCTAGTGAACAACTCCGTTTTGTTAACTCACTCCGGAACAACCCAACTGTAATATGCAGCCGCCTGCTATATGTACCATCAAATAGTAGATGTCTGTCCTTCTTTGGAATTGAAAGAGTACGTACTAATCTTTCTACAAACGCTAGCTAGAAAGAATATATTGTAGAAAAGAAAAATTAAGGGAAAATTTACGGAACAGATGTTGTAAAAACTCTGGAGTATCTTACCTGATCTATATAGTCTCAAAAGATGGTTTAGATAATAAATAAAAATGTAGTTTGCAAGTGAAAATTGTTAAGTTATAATATAACTTTTTAGGAAATTTTTCTAAATTCATGGAAACCATTTCAAAAATCTATAAAAAATTTTTTAGAATTAAATTTTCTTGGGTTTCAGAACGGAAAACTACTGATACGGAAAGGGCGGGATGGTATAAAATTTTTTTCCACTGTCCATTTCTAGTCTAAGGTAGAATCCCCGGCTGAGTGAGCTGTTGTCAGAGAAGATTCAGAAAGTTTAGTGAAAAAGTAAAACTTGCTATGAATAGGTCATAAGTTGTTTATTTTTAACCAACTGCGAATGTGCCTCTTGATAAGGTAACCATCGATCATCCAATAAGGGGAAATTTGCTGGTTGAACAAAATTTTCATACCACACAAAGTCTCATTAATCATGTCTTTCTTTTGATATATCGTCGTTTTACCCAAGGTACTTGAGACGCTTTGACTATTTACCCAATTTATGGACACGATTCTATATAAAAACCTTGCCGGACTAAGACGACCAATTAGTTAACGAAAAAAGTGTGCAAAATAATGGGTGAGTTCACAAGCTAAGAGTGCGCAAAATGTTTACCCTAACTGTATGTATACTCCTTCATCTAGGTGGAACACGATTATCATCCATCCATGGAATAGCCTTGGTGCTGGTGCTATGCGGCTGCCTGGCACCCGCTGCGGCTAACCTTAATATGAGCGCTGTCTGCCTGTTGGTGTCCAATGGCGTCTATGTGGGCAGTGAATCGGATTGCTCCAGTTTCTATATGTGTCAGGGTGCTATGGCCACTTTGCAGACTTGCCCAACTGGTCAGTCTTTCGACAAGAATGCACAGCAATGTGTGGACTCGTCGCTGTCGTCCTGCATCAGTGGCAGTGGCAGTGTCGTCAATACCGGTAGCTCTGCCCCGTGTCTGGGCAAAGCTCTGGGCTCCTTCCAAAGTGCAAGTGAATCTTGTTCCGATTATTATTATTGCAGTGCAACGGGTCCGCTACTTGGCAGCTGTCCCGATGGTCAGAACTTCAATCCCAACACTGCGTCCTGCGTGTATGCCCAAAACTATGCCTGTGTGGTGAATACCGTAAATACTAATAATAATTATGCCTGTTCCGGTAAGGGAGTGGGCTCCTTCCAGCCCGTGAGTGGTTCCTGTACCGATTATTACTATTGCAGTGCCACGGGTCCGCTACGTGGCAGTTGTCCCAATGGTGAAAACTATAATCCCTCCACTGCTTCCTGTGTGTATACCAGCAATTATCCCTGTTCGGTGACAACTGACGCTAATGGCGCCACAGTGTCTCTCAATCTCTGCAATCTGATCGAGAACAATATGTACTTTGGCAGTCCGCAAGACTGTACGGCCTGGCACTACTGTCAGGATAATGTGCTATTGTCCGGCACCTGTCCCAATAGTATGGACTATAATGTGGCTAAGGGTATTTGTGATTATCCTCAGGCAACCATCTGCTCACAGGTCACCAATGATCCCTCATTGGTGGGTAGCCTGGTAAATGGTGGTCCTTGCACTACTATCGGTTCCCGTAAGAATGCCACCGCTTGCAATCAGTACTATCAATGCGGCACCACCTCCACCTACTCCCTGCAGACCTGCAATCCAACTGATTACTATTACGATACCGTCACCCAAATGTGTGTGCCCCGTATGAGCGCGCGTAACGATTGTGATCGTTGTTTGGGCACCACCAAGACCTTTGTCAATGCCTACTCAAGCACCAGTTGCCAGGATTACCTGTATTGTGTGAATGGTGTGGAACAGGCACAGGAGTCTTGCCCCGCAACTTATTATTTCAATGAGATCAACGGTAACTGTGCACCAGGGACTGGAGCCTCAGTTTACCTTCTGTAATCCCAATGGCAGCAGTGGCACCACCTCCAGTACCACCAGTGGTTCGACAACCAGCAGTGACAGTGACAGCTCGAGCAGCAGCAGTGGCAGTTCCACTACTTCCACCACTTCCAGCTCCAGCACCACCACGACCAGCACCACTACCGATTCAACTACTTCCACAACCGTGTAAAACAAATACTTAAAAATTTCTTTCTTACTTTTTTTTAATATGCAAAATAAAGCCATCGATTTCAGTTCGTCCTTAGCTAAATGCACCAGCTACAAATACGATATCTGTCTTTAATATATTGTCTTCGAGTCAGTTCACAAAATTAAACCACAACTCAGAAATCATTTAAGCTTAAAATTGGAATCTCGGTGTTTAGGTTATGGAATGGGGAGTATGATATTTTCAAGTTTAGAAAATTCAAGAGCTATGTACTTGAATCAAGTACAAACGGTGTCAATAGTACGTAAATACTATGTATAATAATTCAAGTACAAAGTTCTCGATTTTTTCAATCCCGAAATACTTGATTCTAGTTTATTCCGAGTTATGTATATTCAGTTAAATTTCGAACTATTTGAAGATCTTTTTGAAAATACTTTTAGGTCGTAAATGTCTTAACCTAAATATGCCCGAATTAAATCACGTAAAATTAACAAAATAAAAAAGAGTCAGCAATATTCATTAGGATGCTTTTAGACTAAAAATTATTATTTTTAATTAGATCTTCAGACGGGTTTTATTTATTTCATTTGATACATTGCATTTAATTAACGAGATTGTAGTTTTCTGGCAATGGATGTTTTAAAAAGGTATTTGTGTGCGTTTTTGCGGTGATCATATGGTCACACTAGGAGGATTCAGGTTAAGTCCATCCCGATTCACTCTTAAAACAAACATTTGTGTACTAAAAACAGGGCTGCAAGCCCAAATCATTTTTAAGGTTCAAGGTTCGAACCTTCGTTCGTCACAAGTTTTTCCAAATTGGTAAAGAAGAGTTATTAATTTGTTAAAAATATTTACAAAAAAAATTACAAATATTTTGAATTTTTGTTAAGTTTATAAGTATTATTTCTTCGAGCAATTTTTGGTCTTTGGTTCTTCTTTTATCAATAAAATGCCCGCTTAACTAAAACTAGTAACTTTTTATGAACCGAACCGAAAGGGTGAGTTCGGAGCAGGTTTAGGTTCTTTTATTTTATTTAAAAGAGGTTCGGTTCACAGTAAAAGAAAAGTCGGAGTTCCCTGTTTCGAACCGCTTCGCAGCCCTGTTTAAAAATAATAACAAAATATTTTTCCTTAAAGCTTAATAAATTCTAAATTATTACCCCAAAGCATTTATGAAATCAAATAAGAGTACATTAAATAAGTACAAAATGTTCTTGATTTAGGCCCATTAAATGCTTAAGCTGTTACCAATTTGTGCTTACAACGATGTCTCTATATCGAAGCAAATATGGCTGCAAAGATCTTGTTGACTTAAGCTAATCAAAGTCCAAGTAGGCACAAAAATCGACCAACCCTCCCTAAGTAAAGTGATAGAACCAGTTGGGAATTTTTAGAACAGATGCGTGTTGAAATATTTTGAACTTTCCATAGCTTTTTTTTAGCTTGGCATTTTAAGATTATTTCATACTTAATCCAAGAAATTTTGTACTTGAATTTTTTTCATCTAACTTTTAGTACGAACATTTCTTGATTCAAGAATGTTTGTTCTCATTTAAATAAAATTAAAGTTCGTTTTTGGACTTAAAGACGTTTCATACTTAAATTAAGTACATCCAAAAACAAAATATACTTGAAATTTTTAATTATCATTCGTGTTGAAATATTTAGCATTTTCCATTGCATGCTTTTTTTTGACTGTATTTTAAGATTATTTCATACTTAATCTTAGAAATTTTGTGCTTGAATTTAGAATACATTTTCCAGAGATTTTAGACTGAAACTGTTAGTACAAAAAATTCTCATTAAAATAAAATTAACGTTTATTTTTGGACTTAAGAATGTTTCATATTTAATTTAAGTACCCATAAGAACAAAATATACTTGAAATTTTAATTATCATTCGTGTTGAAATATTTTGAACATTCCATTGCATACTTTTTAGGCTTGGCATTTTAAGAATATATCATACTTAATCTACATAATTTTGTACTTGAATTAAGAATGCGATTTCTAGAATTTTTAGGCTGCAACTGTAAGTACAAAAAATTCTCGATTCAAGAATGTTTGTTCTCATTTCAATAAAGTTAACGTTCCCTTTCGCACTTAAGAATGTTTCATACTTAATTAAAGTACACCCAAGCGCAAAATATACTTGAAATTTTAAGATTCATTTGTGTTGAATTTTTTTTTTGAATTTTTCATTGCATACTTTTTGGCGTGGCATTTTAGGATTATTTCATATATAATTTAAGAAATTTTGTACTTGAATTTAAAATACGTTTTTTAGAACTAACTGTAAGTACAGTAAATTCTTAATTCCAGAAGTTTTGTTCTCATTTAAATAAAATTGTTAAGAATTTTTTATACTTAATTTAAGTAAAATATACTTGAAATTTTATATACAAAACGATATAAATTCCACCACGATTGTACTAGAATTCTGCCAGTCGTTTTATTCTAAGTGCAAGAATGAGGAAGAAATAAAAAGCTGCCTGCACTTTATTAAATACACTCCCAGTACATGCGAAAACCATCTTACGAAGATCTGGGTTGTCAGGTAAAATTTGCCCATAGGAAACCTGGTTAATTTTATTGCCTCCTCAAATGGAGTTTCATAGACATTGATAGAGATTTTTTGTAGATTATTTTAAGCTCCCAAAAAGTCCCACAGCAGCTTATGCGGATCGAAAAATGACAACAAAAAACTTTGTACTCAAGTCAATACTGAATATTTAACTAAAGTAACGGTATCTAAGTTTTTTTTTTGGCAAAGTTCGTTGGAAAAAATATTCCTTTAGTAAAGAAAATATCTCTTTCAAAGTGGAATGTTGTATAGAAACAAAAAATGCATGAAAGAGTTAACCTAACCTAACTTAAAATTTGGTGTGTAGGTTGATAATGCGGAATTATAAATTTTGCTGGTTCCGGGCCGAAACCGAACCCGATTGAACCGCTTAAAATTTGGTTCAGAACCATATCTTAGGGATCGTTTTAAAATAAAGGTTTAAGACCGGTTCAAAAACTCATTATTCTTCGAGATTTTAATTAAAAATACGGTGCATGTTGAATCATTTTAGAGATCGTTTTAAGATAAAGGTTTAGATCCGACTCGAACCAGACTGGATTCAACTTGAGATATGAATTAAAAATTCGGTGTATGTTCGTAAAATGAGGTCAATTGTTTAACCAGAAATTATTTAAGTTAGGAACAAGAAATTTCGTGTGTTGGTGGGTATTAACAAGGTTGGTTCGGTACCAGTTTGAACTAAATTTTGAGCTATTAATTTCAAATTCAGAGTGTAGGATGATTATATGGATAAAGATATTCTACTGATTCTGGACCGGTTCCGAGCCATTTCTTATACATGTATACCACTCTACAAATAATAAGTTTATCTTAACAAAATCTCCCATGTACCCCAAAAATTGGCCATAATAAACAGAATACAAAAAATAAACTAACTATTAGCCGATTATGGCGAAATAAAAATGATATGAAATGAACATTGATTGTGCGTCGAGGGGCTTAGTTTGGCGATTGACTTAGCTTTAATTAAAATTGTTAAATACTGTTGACATGATATCAAATTTATAAAAAAAAATCAAAAGTTGTTTCCACAAATTCTGAGGAATCGTACGCTTATCAGGAGGCTTGTCGTTGCCCCGAAAATATATGATCTTGAGGCTAAGAAATGGAACTATAAAAGACAGCGGTATGTCTACTCGTCAATCAGTCTACGCTAAAACCAGCCATAAGAACCATAGAGTGGAGATAACTATAACAAAATGGCAGGTAAGCTCGTGTGTGTGTGTGTGTGTGCGATTAAATGTTTCCTCAAGTTAATACTTAATCAATTAGCAGGCAAATTACTTTTGATCGGCATCTTGGGCCTGGTCATGGGCAATGCCCTGGCCGATGATGTACTTGAGGGTAACTACAATGTGACGGGCTTTTGCACGGCAGTCAAAGTTGGCACAAATCTGGGCAGCATAGTGTCTTGCAACTATTACTACGAATGCACCAATGCTGGACCAAAGAATACATCCTGTTCGACTGGCTACTCCTTTGACTTATCCAGACAGTCCTGTTTCCCCTCGGCACAAGTGCCCTGCTACTATGGTGTGGAAAATTCATGCGATGGAAAAACGGGCGACAATTGGGTGCCAGTTGCGGGTTCATGCAACAAATGGATCTATTGTAATAACGACATAGCCAGTGGAAAGGGAGAATGTGGTAGTGATCAGTATTTCGACAAAGGCAGTGGGTCTTGTAAGTGGGGACTATGCACTCCAACTACCGACGTTAGCGACGAGCCCACCCTGGTCAGTCCATGCGAAGTTGTGCCACCGGGTTTCTATTTTGGTGACACTCTAGATTGTAATATATGGAACTATTGTCAGACAGATGGAGTACTACAGTCGAGCAAGTGTCCTACACCCGTAAGTAAAGTCCAATTTCGATTGTACTAAATACTAATTAGATTTCACTTATTGCCAGGCATTTGATGTAAACTCCGAAATATGTGGCTACAACAACGGGGATACATGCGAACGAGTTACTGAAAATGATCTGGGAACAGCAACTACCAGCTGCAGTGTTAAGGGTGACATCAAGGGCGACAATAGTGTCTGCTCCACTTTTTATACCTGCAACGGTCAGTCATGGACGAAGAATAATTGCGGTCAGGACACCTACTATGATGTTAAGAAACAGGGATGTGTGGCACGACAACAGGCGGTGCCTACCGCTGGCTGCAATCGTTGTCAGTTTACAAAGAAAATGTTTGTGAATGCGGTAAATGCCACAAACTGTGGCAGCTATTACTATTGCAACGATGGTAAAGCAACGATATTATATTGCCAGAAAGGTTATTACTTTAATGAGGATAAACAAGGATGTGTTAAGGATAACACACTGGAAACATATGTGGCCAACAATGGAGCTTGCTATGGAGCTACTGTGGGTGCTAGTGATAATTCTGGTGAAGATACGACTACCGATGATGGTGAAGATACTACAACTACAGTTGATGACAATGATGGCGGTGATAGCGGTGAAGGTGATAGCGGTGAAGGCGGTGATGGCGGTGATGGCGGTGATGGCGGTGATGGCGGTGATGGCGGTGATGGCGGTGATGACGAGAATAGCGGTGGTGAGGACGGTACACGCTAAATCCTATTGAAAAATAAATATACTTGTATATTTACCAAGCAAAATAATAACTATTTAACAATTGAATAAATTTGTGTATTCTTCAAATTATGCTCCAATTACGGTTTTCTCATCTTCATGTTTTTTAAATCAAGGTGGAAGTTGGGAAAAAAAATGAGAAAAGTTTTTGACCATTTGAGTTCTATCGTTGCAAAAATCATGAATTTTAAACCATATAAGAAGACTAGCATATAACCCGGCGCGCTTCGCTTCGCCACCATCAGTATAGCCGCCAAAATGATAAAAAAAAAAACCCCTAGAGCTTACAAAACGAATTTTATTCAGATCGGCTCACAAATAGCCATTGTCACTGAACCGAAATACGCCCACCATTATTCTTGCCTGTGGGCGGAAATTCCACCACCGAGAAATCAAATGTCTAATTATTTTCTATAATGTGTTCACAAACCGATTTTGAAGCCAATCGGATTAAAAATAGGTTTTACCATATGAAATTTTCCGGGAATTTCCCGACTTTTCGTGCGGATTCTCAACATTGGAAAATCTCATGTCTAATTATTTTGCATACTATGCTTGCAAACCGAGTTTGAAGTCAATCGGATGAAAAATAGTGTTTTCCATATAGAATTTTCCGGCCATTTTCCTTGTGGGTGAATTTTCCACAATCGAAAAAGCTCATGTCTATTTATTTTGCATACTATGCTTGCAAACCGAGTTTGAAGTCAATCGGAAGAAAAATAGATTTTTACATATAGAATTTCCCGGGCATTTTCCTTGCGGATGGAGTTTCCACCAACAAAAAATCACATGCCAAATTATTTAGCATAGTATCCTTACAAACCGAGTTTGAAGCCAATCGGATGAAAAATAGTTTTTTCTATATGGAATTTTCCGGGAATTTCCCGACTTTTCGGGCGGATTTTCCATCATCGGAAAATCTCTAGTCTAATTATTCTGCTTACCGAGTTTGAAGTCAATCGGATGAAAAATAGTTTTTTCCATGAAGAATTTTCCGGCCATTTTCCTTGTGTGCGGATTTTCCGAAATCTGGGAAACTGGTTTCCAATTATTTCGCTTACTTTACTTACAAACCAAATTTCAAGTCATTCGGATGAAAAACAAAATTTTCCCCATAGTTGCTTTTCTGGGAGTTTTCCACCCCTTAGGGGTGGAATTTTCCAAAACCCGCCTCAGTGCCCGCTTTCAACTCATAAGGAAACTTCTCTGAAAATTTCAGCTTTCTATCTCTTACCGTTCAGGCTCTGCGTTGATTGCCAATCAGTGAATCAGTGAATCAGTCAGTCAGGACAAACTCTTTTATATGTAGAGAGAAGATAATTCTTCAACCTATAAAATGAGTGTTTGAAAGGGGTGACACGCCTACTAGATGCTTACCTGTGGGTTATCAAAGGCAAAATTTGTAGAAAAATCAATTTTTTGGTAAAGGCCTATTCTCAGATGACATAAAAATAATTTTCGTCACTATGCTTTATATGATTAGAAACACTTTTGTAGAGCTTTGAAATCAGAATGCTTTTGAACAGATGTCTTATTTATATGAAGCATAGTGCCGAAAATAAAATTTATGTCATCTGAGATCAGGCCTTAACAAAAAAATGATTTTTAACACTATTATTTTTTTTATGTTTCTTTTTAAGGTTTTTATGTTTAAAAATTATAACACAAAAAATTCAAAATTTTGATTTTTTTTTTCGAATATTTTATTTTATTTAAAAAAAAATTTTTTTTTCAAATTTCTTTTCTACTTTTCATAAAACCAGGCATATATAATAGATTTATCATTTTTTGAACTAAAACTAGTGAATTCTAACTCTTTTCGTTTCTCACATGCCGCAGAGGTAAAAAAGTGGTTCGGAAGATGGGGACCAACATGACCTCATTTTGCCATGTCTTTTTTTACCTACTATAAATAGCTCTAACAGTCGCAGAGGCAACTGCGGGCAGCTGGAACTTTTTGAAATAGGTTAAGGAATAATCAAAGAACATATTTTGAAAATATTGGATATATAAAAGTTCATACATTTTATTTATTTTCCATCAAAGTTGAAAAATAGTGAAAAAATTGACAGTTGGTATATAGCGATTTGTTTAGAGAAACACAAAGCAAACCGTGCATTTTTTTTTTGTAATATACACTTACAAAATGTACATGATGTTCTTATAAGTACATCAGTCAATAGAAAATAAAATTGTATGACGATTCGTTACCAAGTTTTCAGGATACTCTACCTGAAAGCAGACAAAATTATCTAAAAATTTAGTATTTTTTTGAAAACTGAAAATCGATCAACTTTAAAGGGCTGTTTTTAATTCCAAAATAAAAATCGCATTTTATTAAGGTATAAGGTTGTATATTTGAAATCGTTGAAGTATTTCCTATAACCCTCATTTGTACTACATGCGACTGTTGCCGCCCATATGTGGGTTATTCTTTTTGATAATAAATACAATTTTGCTGCACGTAGATGACCCATCAATTTGATGTTTTGTTCGCTCAGAAATCTTTTTGTCAGTGCCTATGTGTGAGCGAAGTATCCTTCGTCTCTTTATGTTCCTTTTGCGAATTACACTGAAAACTGGTAGCAAACAATTAGTTGATTACCAATCAGAAATAATTGTTTTATGTTGCTAGAAGGTTCATCATTACTTATCGAGCCCCCATACATTGTTTTCCGATCAGATGAACGATGGTAGAGTTGCCACCACACAATTTGAAAAAAATTGAATATCTTCCACAGTTTTAAAGACAGATTGTTTGAACCTTTAAGGCATATACTCTACTCATCATTACTTATCGATCCACCATACACCGTTTCCCGATCAGATGAAAGATATTTGAATTATAAGCAAATTAAATAATTACGCTGGGCAGCACTGCCCGTAATCGTGATGGGCAGAACTTGCACAGTTTTTGTGACCCCACACTTTAAAGTTATTAGTTATATACAAACAGGTACAGATTATATTACAGTCGGGCTTGACTGACTTTCTTTATTGTTTTTTTCTAAATTGTGGGGTTGGCAACTCTACTATCGTTTATATGATCGGAAATCGATGTATGGGTGCTCGATAAATAATGATGAGTCTAGATGGTTCAAACAACCCAACTCCACAATTTGAGATATTTTCAAATTGTGGTGGTGGCAACTCTACTATCGATTATCTGATTGGAAAACGATGTATAAGGGCTCGATAAGTAATGAAGATTAGAATTTATGTCTAGAAGTTTCGAACAAACTATGATATGAGTTTTTTTTTTCAAATTGTGGGGGCGGCAACTTTACTATCGATACGGAAATCGATAAGTCATGATGATTATATATAACATATAAAACATATTTATACACTTGAAAAGTGTATATTAATTTTGCCCAGAAGTTTGGAACGCATAGAAATATTCATTTCCGACCCCATAAACTATATATATTCTTGATCAGGACGACGAGCCGAGTTCATTTCCGCTTGTCCGTCCGTCCGTCTGTCTGTCCGTCTGTCTGTCTGTCCGTCTGTCTGTCCGTCTGTCTGTCTGTCCGTCTGTCTGTTTCTATGCGAACTAGTCTCTCAGTTTTAAAGCTATCGAGCTGAAATTTTGCACAGAGTCTTCTTTTTACTGCACGCAACTAATATGTCGGAACCGGCCGGATCGGACGACTATATCTTATAGTTCCCATAGGAACGATCGGTCGGAAAATAAGTCTTAGTGAGAAAAACTTTTTAATTTTCCATTGTAGCGTTTCCAATCTTGGTATATATTAGTTTAAGATGATTTTACATATTTTTTGAAAAATTTATCAAAATCCGATGAATATAGCATATAGCTGCCATATAAAAGGTCGGTCAAAAAACTAGTTCTAGTGGGAAAAACTTTTTTATTTTCCATCGTATCTTCACCAATCTTGGTATAGATTAGTTTTATATGCGTCAACACAATTCTGGAAGATTTTATCAAAATCGGATGACTATAGCATATAGCTGCCATGGGACCGATCGGTCGAAAAATGTGTGTTACTGAGAAAAGTTTTTTTTATGGTATCAAATTTTTATTATCAATGATCTAAAATTTTTTAA
This sequence comes from Lordiphosa mommai, assembly GCA_018904225.1. Lineage (NCBI taxonomy): Eukaryota > Metazoa > Arthropoda > Insecta > Diptera > Drosophilidae > Lordiphosa > Lordiphosa mommai. The sequence goes on from JAEIFT010000024.1 coordinate 400,484, forward strand.
TATCTGATATCTATATCCTATATATATTTTACAGGTTAAATCAGTTGGAGTAAAGTTTTTCAAGTGTATTAAAACTTCGGCAAAGTCGAAGTTAGCTTTGCCTTCTCGTTTTAATATAATCCCGCTCTTAAAAATAATAAAGTAAAGGGACTGCTTTTATTAAGAAGAGTTTAATGCGGATTCAGCTTGGCTTTACAGGATAACAATATGAAGAACCAGATGGCCCACAAGCGAATTATTTCAATTATAACTAATTCGATCTGAAATATTTGTCAGCATATAAGCTTAATCAAAATTTGTATCATTGTGTATTTTAGAGTTGAATAAAACTGGTGCATCTAGGTCGATCTACCTCAGTTCATATTTGCTTATTAAGTTTTCAATTTTGATGACACGCGACCACAGCGCCACCTAAACAAGTCTGGAGGAATTTTTTTCTAAAATAGATACACAAGATACAACAAGATCTGCAAACACAAGTTTTCATGTTTCAATTAATGATCGATTAAATTGTGGCAAAGGCCACACCCAGGCGCTGGGTGCTCGCATATAAAAGGAGCGAGCATGGTGCGGTCAAAACATATATTTTTCGGCAACGTATCAAGTGAAACATTCAACCCTTAAAAGAGAATTTCAAGCCACATAATGCAATGCTTTTGGGCATTTGTCATAGGCATGGGTCTGCGCCTCTGTATGGGTCAGCAGCAGCAGCAGGTAACCATGGGCGATTTGAGTCATGTGAGTAGAAGCATATGCCCTGCCAAGCAGTCATCTTAGCAGCTCTACTTACAGTTATGTTCGGATCGTTTGGAGGGTGAACTGGTGGCGCATCCTTTGGATTGTAATGCCTATTTTGCCTGTGCACGCATACCGACGCTGCTGTATTGCCAGGAGGGTCTGCATTTTGATGCCAGCCGCAAGGAGTGTGATGTGCCAGAGAAAGCCAACTGTAAGCCTCTGCCGTCAGTGTCCACCACCACTGATATCAACTGGTGGCACAATAAACCACGTCCCGTTTTTATGGCCGTCGATGTGACCAGCGGTTTAGCTGTGGATCCCATGGAAAAGTACGATCCACAGCAAATCGAATGTCGTCATTTTGGTGCATATTTTCTGCCCCATCCCAGTAAATGTCAACTGTACTTTATCTGTGCCTATGGTCATCTGCATCGTCATCAGTGCGGACGCGGCACTTTGTGGAATTACAAGACTTCGGAGTGTCAGCTAAGTGGAGAAGCCCTGTGCTACAATGATACACAGTCGCTGCAGTCGCCAGAAACGGGTGGCCATCAATTGACCACAGTTTGTTATATTGTACAAACCGGTATGCTAGCCACCAGTGTGCCCACTATTAAGGAAACTGAGTCCACAGTTCCAACTTATACAACTGCAACAATACCGCCACGCACTGAAACCAATGTACTAAAATGTCCCTCCGAGCGTCAGAGCTATCTGTCACATCCCGAGGATTGTAGCAAATATTACATTTGCATTGTGGGCAAACCAGTATTGACTTCCTGTCCGCAAGGACTGTATTGGGACCAGAAGTCAGGTTATTGCGATCTGGCCAAGAATGTCAAGTGCTTTCAAAATTAATTAAATAAAATCAAGCGCTAAAGTTAAGGAAGTTTTGTGGGTGAGGAAGCAGGGAGAGTGCTGTGGGAGACATTGGCCGTGTTCAGCAGAAGAACTTGCTCCCTGATCAATGATATATTTCTTGGAAATTTTCCTCTGGTTTTTATTATAATATTTACATAAAGTTTTTCCGAATGTCAAGTTCTCAAAACCCCCTAAAAATATGCTAAATAATAAGAGCAGTTTTTTTTAAGTGTCTCTGCTGAACGTGCCCATTACCAAAGATACCTGATCACAGGTTAAAGAGGTAGCATACTTTTAGGAGTAAAAATATATTATTAATCAGGGATCAAGCTATTCTGCTTTCAACTCAAATTTTGAAATATTATTTCCAGATTTGAGAAATGTTATAAATATGTATTTTAATGCATTATTAAGGGCCATGTAAAAGCATAGTTTTAAGTACGGGGTTCAACCTTTTCAAAACAAAACAGATCATTAACAAAACTCTGAAAAAAATTCGTTCTAAATGTACCGAAAACCGTCTTTTTCGTTCTCAATAGTCCGTTTTTTCTTATACTGAGAACGGCGGTCCTAAGGTTAGAACGCTTTTATTGAGAGCGGACGTTCTGCGTTTAAGAACCATCCGGTCTTGTAATTGAAACGGAAAAAATTGTATTGCTGCCCCTTCTCCACCCTTTTAGAACGCCATTTTATTCTGAGTGTATTTTTTTTTTTGCGGTGCTACGGAAAAATTTCCATCTTAAACTAATAAATATTTCAGTGCTTTTTAGAAAAAATTGATTCATTTTAGGAAAGACGAAATTTTAGAACGTTTTTTTGGAACCTTATGGAGGGCATTATAATTTTGTAACGCATAGAAGAAAGCGTATTCGACCACTTAAAATATATAGGTATTCTTGATTAGCATGACGAAATGAGTTGATAAAAAGTCATGTCCGTCAGCGACTTGTACTTCTTTTCCTCTTTCAGTTTAAAAGCGGGAAGCAAGAAATCTTAATCAACGTAGTTTCTAACGCTTGGCATATATTCGCTAGGCTAATCCAAAAGCTCTAATGCAACAACGTCGGCAGGAAGCATTGGCGCTACTAGCTCGTAGAAATAATGTAGCATATAGAAAGGAGAAGCGCAGACGGAGGGAAAATTATATAACCAGACTAGTCTAGAACAGAACAGGAATACTGCGTAACAAGTTTCTCGTAGACAAAACCCCGTATATAAAGAAGAAGAACGCAAGCGAGATGCTGATATTCGATAATATTCGCGAGAGCAATATTTTTTGGATATCTTTAGGCCAAAAACCGAATACAATAAACCGATTATAACTTAATCAAAATAGAACCTTTAACTTAAACTCTCATATCGAAACGTTCGAACGAAAATGAACGAATCGGTACCGAAATTCGTATTGGGTTTCATCCGTTATAGCTTATTTTTCCGCCGTATATATTATCACGCTTATTATGTTACACAATTTCCGATCTTTTAAAGCATTAAAGTTTCGACTTTTTGCCAGGGTTCGGAATAGCTCGCTCGAGAGCCGCGCTCTTTGGCTCTCGCTCAAAGCAGGGAGACACAGATCGAGAGCAGGAAGCATCGATTGGCTCGCAGCATTTTACTAGTAGCTCTCGGCTAGAGCAAGGAGCCCCAGCTCAGGAGCTGGGAGCTAGCAGCCGGCTCCCGGCTTTTGGGCCACAGCTCTCGGCTCTGCAATGAATCTAAAGAGCCAGAAGGTAGCAATCGACTCGCAGCTCTTTACTAGTACCTCTCGGCTCTGAGCTAGGAGCCCCTGCTCGGGAGCTAGCAGCAGGCTTCAGGCTATTGTCACAGGTCTCGGCTCTAAGCTGAATCTAAAGAGCAGCTCTTTACTAGTAGCTCTTGGCTCTGAGCTAGAAGCCACAGCACGGGAGCTGGTAGCTAGCTGCAAACTTCCGGCTCTTGAGCCACAGCTCCTGGTAGCTAGCTACTGACTTACAGCTTTCGGCTCTCAACTGAATCTAAAGAGCCAAGAGCTAGCAATCGGCTCGCAGCTCTTTACTTGTACCTCTCGGCTCTGAGCTAGGAGCCCCTGCTCGGGAGCTGGGAGCTAGCAGCAGGCTTCCGGCTATTCTCACAGCTCTCGGCTCTGAACTGAATTTAAAGAGCAGCTCTTTACTAGTAGCTCTCGGCTCTGAGCTAGAAGCCACAGCACGGAAGCTGGTAGCTAGCTGCAGACTTCCGGCTCTTGAGCCACAGCTCTCGACTCTGAACTGAATCTAAAGAACCAGAAGCTAACTACTAGTAGCTCTCGGCTCTAAGCGAGGAGCCCCAGCTCAGGAGCTCTTGAGCCACAGCTCTCGGCTCTGAAATGAATCTAAAGAGCCAGAAGCTAACAATCGGCTCGCAGCTCTTTACTAGTACCTCTCGGCTCTGAGCTAGGAGCCCCTGCTCGGGAGTCAGCAGCCGATTTGGTTCAAGATCGTAGTCAGGTGGGGCAGATTTTCCTAAAAAATCTCTTATACGTGGAAACTGCCTCACTCTATCCCATACCTGGCTACGCCCATGGTTTGGTTTGCTGCTTGTTTGTTCTCATTTCCCTTCCTGGTTTTCTCCCAAACTCATTCCTTTTTCAACAGACTAAAGTTTAGCAAACGAATTTTATATTGTTAAATTCAATTAGAAATAAAATATAATACTTTTTCTTATAAAACAGTAGCCATGGTCAAACGCTGCCACATGATGCTTCGTTTTTGGGTAGTCTGCGGGCTTTCCTTTTGCGGCTGATGACTTTGCCACTGAATATCTTTGGCGCTCTCCACAATACGCTCCCATAATGTGCGAGGCTTTAGCGAATTATCTTCATTTTCAACAGCTTTGACCCCATGGCAGAGCAGTAACAATAACACCAAACTGCAAATAACAATCTTCATTCTAAAGAACAGTCAAAAGAACTGAGATCTTTTAAACCAGACAAACGTTTTATCAATAGCTGTATATTGCTTTACAACGGCTGATAAGCATAAGATAGGCAAGTGAGATAAATTGTTAATTTCCATCAAAGTCAGTCTGGGTCTGATGTAAATAATAATTGCCTACTTTTAGGCTGCTTGCTCCAAATGGGTTTCATTATCGAATTTCAAATATGCACATTCCCGACGCGTGCCCGAAACTTAAGTGCGCCATGTCGGTTATATTTGAACGCTGATCTTAAGTATGTCGAAATGATGTCATACTTCCTCGTCTATTCAAGATTGTCCCTGAACTTAAAGCACGTTTGTGTGTTTGTATATATAGTTTTTTTGTTTTGGGCCGTTTTGAATTTTTGTATTTTGTGCTTAACCGTCGTTTTGGCTGAGCTCAATTAGGGCGCTCTCAGCTGGCTAGCTAATCGGCTTCTTGTTCAATAATTAATTCAACCCTCTCATTTTCGGCTTCTTTGTGTGGTTGTCGGCATGGCCGTTGGTCAAAAAACTTGAATGCGCGAATAAGCGTGACTCATTTGGTGTCGCAAAAAAAAACATTTAAAAAAAAAACATAAACAAAACTGGAGAGCATGCCTGATATGTTTATGTAAATGATCGACTGCAAGATACTTAATACTAAGATATTATGGTATGAACTCAAAGTGTCAGTTTTTGAATGAAATAAAACGATTTGCTGAAATTGATTAAGAATAGAGACTTAAATGTTTTCAACGATCTAAGCAGCGTTAATCCAAGGTTCGAACCAAAACCTTGGGTTAAGGAACTCGCCCTAAATCTTTACGACGCGAACCAAACCTTCTGCAGAATTTCAGAGGATTAAAGTCTTGTTTAAAATTCGAGAAAATTTTTATATATTGTGTAAACTTTGTAGACCAAATTAAAATGAAATGCGATTTGTTTTGAGGCGTGCTTTAAAGATATGTTTCATAATAGACGGACCGTAGAGCATACCTTATAGACCTAAAGGACAAACTTACCTTTCAAGTTTTTAAATCAAGTAAATTTTTATTACAACTTGTTCCTAAGAAAATATATTGAAAATATTTTATCATTTTTATTTCATCTGTTTATTGATTTGGTAATAACACAGGCCAATGATTTCATAGATTTGGTCACACTATGGATGAAGTTAATTTTCGAAAATTCGTCAGTGGTGAAATTTGTTTTTTTTTTCCAAGAATTTTCGAAATGTTTAGTTTATAAGTTTGGACTTGCGTAATCCTCCACCTATTTGGAAATGTATTAAATGGAATTAGTGCTTATAAGTCGGTGTACAAATAAAAAATATCGTTTTGAACTTTAATATAACAGTTTCCAAGTGTTTGGTTTAAAATCTTAGAGAAAAGTATTTGTTAAAAAACTCACGAAAATTCGAAAAACAAATTAAAAGTGGTTAATTTTTTCCCCGAACTCATATATAAATACAATAACTAGCTTATACCTATAAAAAATATAATTTTCCTTAAAAAGTACCCCAATAACAAACAAACTATGGTATTAAGTTTTCCAATTATAGAAAATCCGTCAGCAAAGTCGGAAAATTGTCGGAAAACTGATGAACGCGACTTGATAAGCTCCAATCATGTTTTCACGGACCTAAATAACACAATTATAAAAATGTTATCTAAAAATTTTGAAAATCACCCTGCTTAGTCGGAAAATGAGTTCTTAACATGAATATGAATAACAAATTGAATTTTTTCTAACCATTTTCCGCCAATTTTCCAGATTTTTCAAAATTTTACAATCCCCTAGGAAACATTTTGTTATGTAGAGCTTTAAAAATATATTTGTAGCTGATCAGATGAAAACCAAAAGAGTTTTATACAACAGTTTCCGCCCATTTTCCGACTTTCGTGGAATATTTTCCAAAATTTAGAAGCAATGTATTTCATATTTTTGCATGTACTGCTTTGAAAATCAAACCATCATTTCCATGCGGTCACCCACCCGGTTTTCTAACAAAAGAAAATACAATTCTTATGAAAATTCCATATAGAGCTTCGAAAAAGATTTTGAAGACAGAAATAATTTTTTTCCCATTTGATTTTCGTCAATTGGATCTGATCGAATCAAAAAATTTCATACAATAGTTTTCCGACCATTTTCCTATTTTTGGGGGATTTTCCATAATTTCAAAGTCACTTAACTCTTATTTGTGTATGAATAAGTGAGTTTTGAACTAATCGCTAAACCTATTTTAAGCCCTGGGGTTAAATTTTTCTGAAAACTGGTATAAAGTCATTGTTCAATTTTTATTTCGATATTTTTAAAAAGATTTTGAGCCTGATCGGTGGATAAATAAAAAAGTTTCAAACAACAGTTTTCTGCGAATTTTTTTAAATTTCCGTTGGAATTTTTCAAAATCCCGTTTTAGTACTCACTTTCAGAATAAGTTGAAGCTACTGTAAAAAATTCAGCTTTCTATCTTTACAAAAATTTCATTTCATAAAAATGTATTTTTACCATTATTTATTAATGGATTTTCGAGTTCAGCTTTTCAAAACAGCTTTAAAAAATTTATATGAAATTTAAAAAAAAAAATGTGTTTTTACTTTTTCACTATTCGTTAGAACTAATATTTGAAAGTGGCATAATGTTGTCGAAGAACCAAATTGTTTTGACCTTAACCCGTTACAAACATCTGCACGAACCTAATCTACCCTCTCGGCTTCATTAAACAGAGGGTGTGATATCAATTCGCGGGGTTGATTAATATTTAAATTTGTATTTGTATACAAATTTATAGAATGACATTACCCTGTATTGCTGAACAGCTGATGCCGCGCCGCCGCAATGTTAGCGAGAGCGAGAGCGGGCCAGAGAGCACAATGTGTAAGAGAGAGTGGCCAGCAATAGGCCTCAGTTTTTTTTAGCAGTGGCGATCGTTTCAGTTGAACGCTAGTCACCCGCATGCGGAGTTCTTTTTTGCCGCGTCGCCAACGTCGCCAAAATCCAATCGTTTTCTTGATGTACGAAAGTATGTATGTATGTACATCGGGTAGAAATGAAACAAGTGTTAGCCAAGTGGCAATTGCATGCAGTATTTATGGCTCATAAAATAGCCCAAGTGCCAAATAGGAACTGAAACAGCTGAATTGTTAGTGCGAGTGTGTGTGTGTGTGTGTGCGGGTGTTTGTCTATAAGCTGGAAAAGCTGTCGTTTGTTTAATAGCAGCAACCAAAATACAACAACAATTAAAGCAAAACGAAAATTGAAACGTGCAAAACGCTGAGAAAGAGCCAGAAAGTGTGAGAAAGAGAGAGAGAGAGAGCGCGTACCACTGACTGACTGAGAGTGAGAGTATGAGAGAGTGCGGGTGTGCACGCTCAGCTGTCAGCTGGTTGTCAAATTGGGCAAGTGATATATAACCGTTTATATTTAAGTGTGAGTGCAAAAAATATATATATATATACATATTTCATTTGCTTAGCAAATTTTACGGCTTTTGGTTTTTATCAAAGTGCAGTGAACAAAGCTTAAGTATATAACAAATTCAAAGTGCATCATCTCTCTGTGATTGTTGTTGTTGCCGCTGTCAAAAAATCGAGCAAGGCTAATGCGCAAGCGTCGCGTTAATACATATGTTTGTATGTATGTTGTGTTTGCCCATGCGAATGTTAATGAAAAACATAAACAGCAACTAAATCACAATTCACATCACACGACAAACGGAAACTAAAGCACGGGCAAGTTCATCAGCCACGCACCATCAGCGCACAGCGCACAGCCGCAAAACGTTACAAACGATAGCTACAGCCCCGCCACTCACGAAATTAACTTAAAAAAGCTGATAAGGAGGCTTGAAGGGTAAATATTGCTAACTCTTTTTTTGTTTTTGGTTTTTTTTTTTGATATGCCCGTTATGGTTACAACACAGAAGTTCAGCTAATGGCGTCGAAATTGAAATACCCTTTGACTGATTTAAGCAATTTTAGTTTACAATTTTTATTTTGATTTTTCCTAAAATCACAATATTAAAACTGGTCCACAGATTTGTACCTAGTTTTGATAAAAAAACATCCTTATAAATACACACAAACGTTCAATTTGAGCAATTTTAATAGTATATAGTAGACCGACTAGGGTATTCTAGGGTTATCCGTATTATCACAAAATCGAATTTCAACAAATCGAAGAAAAGAATCGGTAGTGCCCAACAACGTCGATCTTTATGATAAAATATATTTAAGATAAAATTATCTGAGTTTGTTAAGATTTGGCTTTAAATAATAACACTAGGTTCCGAAATTGTACTCTTTTCAGTTTATTCTATATCATTTTCGTGTGCTAAACACGAAATCTGTTTGGGAAAAAGCTACAAGATTTGTGGTTTTTGAAGCATAAAGTTTCTTAAAAAATACCTATTTTGACTAATTTTTTTTTTGACTTTTCATGAAATTATCGCATAGTATTATTTTTTAGCTATAAATTAAAACAACTTTGTTAATTTTTTTTACCGAAAATATACAATTTTTAATACTACAAGTGTTAGAATTGACCAAATTTAATATTCTATTTTGGTGTCTAAAAGTAGGCTACTAAAAAAATAAGTAACAATTTGATTTGCCTATAACTTAACTATTGTTCATCTGATTGGTTAACGGTAAATGATGGATCGATAAGTAATGATGATTCAAATATATGTCTAGAAGGTTCGAAGAATCTATCTTCAAAATGGTGAAAGATTTGATGCTTTTTCAAATTGCGGGGGTGGCAACTCTATTATCATTCATCTGATCGGGAAATGATGTAAGGTGAATCGAGATGTAATGATGATTAGACGAGAAAGGCTTGACAAACTCGATCGATTTTTCTGTGATATAAATTAATTTTTAAGCATTTTCAAACTTTTTGTATATTAATTGGTCATACATTTCGCCATAGCTTCCGTTTTTCTACATTGATTTGAAAATGTAAAAAATTTAAAATGTTAAAATTCGCTTTTCCTTCCGTCTGTCGGTCCGTCCGTCTGTCCGTCTGTCTGTCCGTCTGTCTGTCTGTTTCTACGCGAACTAGTCCCTCAGTGTTAAAGCTATCGACTAATATGTCGCAACCGGTCGGATCGGGTGACTATATCTTGTAGCTGCCGTAGGAACGAACGGTCGAAAATAAGTCTTTGTGAGAAAAACCTTTTTGATTTCCATCGTAGCGTCTCCAATCGTAGTATATATTAATTTTATATGTTTCCACACAATTCTGAAAAGATTTATCAAAATCGGTGGACTATAGCATATAGCTGTCATATAAACGGTCGGTCAAAAAACTACTTCTAGTGAGAAAAACTTTTTTGTTTTCTATCATAGCGTCCCCAATCTTGGTATATATAAGTTTTATATGCTTTCACATAATTTTGAAAAATTTTTATCAAAATCGGATGACTATAGCATATAGCTGCCATAGGACCGATCGGTCGGAAAATGAGATTTACTAAGAAAAGTTTTTTTTTATGGTATCAAATTTTTATTATCAATGATTTAAAAATTTTAAATATTTGATATCTATATCCTATATATATTTTACCGGTTAAATCAGTTGGAGTAAAGTTTTCGCTTTTCCTTTTTTGACGCCTAATTGATGATCACCTGATCAAAAAAAAATTAAATATTTTTTTTTTTTCGAATTTTCGTGAGTTTTTTATGTCAAAAAAATTAGTTTAAAAAAATATTTAAAAAATAAATCAGTTTTTCAAAGTTATGTGCTAAACATCTCATATATAAAGTGTCTTTGACCTATTTGTTGGCAGTGATTTGGATATTTTCAAAACGCCGTAGGATTACGGAAAATATGGAGAAATATGTAAGGAGTTACTAGGTTTTTTTTTTTTTAATTTGCAGGGCAGGGGCAAGGTTCTTGGCAAAAATTTAAAATAATCTTGATCTGCCTGCAAGTACAAGAAGTTTATGTTTTATACACTTTAAACCTCTATCTTTTACCATCTCTGAGATTTGTGCGCTCATACGGACAGACGGAGATGTCTATATTGACTCGGCTATTGATGATACTGATCAAGAATATATATACTTTATATGGTCGGAGTTGTTTCCTTCTGGCCGTTACATAAATTTGCACTAATCCAATATACTCTTTAGTACCTTCGGTACAGAGTATAAAAACATGGGGGAAAACCGATTAATATATTTATATTTTTGTGCATTGATCATACCCTGAATCATTCAAAGTGACTAAGTTTTGTATTAAGATATGCATAACTCTTATCATGATATACTGCAGCAGTTTTCGGAATATCATTCTCCTGTTGCTATCTTTTAGGCAAAGTTAGTAGAGTTCTAGGTAAAACGTTCCGCAAAAAGGGTTTATAACAACCGAGACGTCAGAGACAACACGAAAATTGTGACTAGCGCTATAAATTAGAAGAAAAATTTACTTGTATCGTTAGGATGACTAAAAATAAAAGAACATAGAACAGTAAAAGATAACAAAACACTAACGGGGACTCCCCAAAAATAAAAATTACACGATAAGAATAACTGTTTTGGGGGAACCCCCAAATAGAAAACACACAAATGCATGAAATTTCAGAGTACGGCAAACAAATTGAAATATATATTTTATTTAATTTTGAAAAACAAAAATTTTTAAAAATTTTTTAAAAATATTAAAAAAAAAAAAAAATGTCAACTTAGAGTTTTTATCTTTTCGATTTACAGCGTCTTTTGATTCAGTTTTATTTGAAATTTTTTTTACCCAATTAAACTTTCGTGTTTTTTTCACGAACAAGCGTGCGTGTTCGTGCTAGGAAAAAATCAACTTCAAACAACATATTTCAGGTACGAAAAGAAAATATATACCTACAAAAAAATGTTAAGCCAAAGTGGGTTAAAACCATATCCAACGAATTTAGGCGAAGCAAATATCATGACAACGCTTTAATGCTTCAACGAATTAAGTATACATATTATTTACCTCACATAAAGTATACTTAGTGCTTTAGACAGAAGTCTCACATCATTTCTACAAAACGAGTCGGTCATAAAAAATGTAAACAGTATGTGGAACTAAAGTAAGATTATCTTAGTATGTAGATATATTCGAGAGAGAGAGAGAAAAAAAAATAGCTTCAACAATTAAAATCGTATGCTGTAAAACCTAGTTGGCAATTAGAACTTAATTTTGTCATACAAAGCAAAATAAAGCCAAAGTAATTCTATTTATATGTCTTATACTTATTTATTTAAAATAAAATTCTGTAAATCAACCATCTGTTTGAACATTTCTAAATAGTTCTTTTTAGAAAAAAGGAAAGTCACTACTCGTATGTATACCAATCTAGTGGAACGCATCTCTAGATGGTCAAGGTGCATATACAGGAGTTGTTAGGCATAACGAAAAGTTGTAGTCAATCAGCGACGAACAAACAATGCGACTTCATGTCGTCGTCAATGAAACCCGCAAACCGGTTATCATACAAAACTTTAACAAACAAACAAACAGAAGAAAAACAGAAAAAAAAAAAAGGCATAACAACAAGTCGTAATGTAATACGCCATACACACATCTCTCGTCGAGCAAAAGGCGAGCAAAAAGAAAATCAGTCAAGACTGAGATCGATTTAGAGACTACCGTCGTACGCACAATGTTAATAATAAACGCAACCCGGCTATGAAATCAAAACCAAAATCCTCCAATCGAAATCGATATTCGATACAAGTGCAAGACCAAATTCAATTCAAACTAATTATAGCCAAGTGCAACGCCAATTGGCGCCTTGTGGTGCGCGTTCACAAAACACCTCGTCATCTAAAAATACTCGAATAACCAAACACACAATGCTTGGGGGCAATTTCAACCTTTGGTTTTTGTGACTTGGAGGCTTTCAGTGTCAAAACCAGTGTCTGAGGGAATTGTTATTAATATTCTGTACATAACTTCACCAGGTACGAGAGTATGTACCATGTTAAGAGTCGGTCTTCAGTTTCTCCAGTAGCTAACGCAGCAGCTGGCATTGGGGAGGTTTAAGGAGTGCCTCCTAATGCTATCACTCATATTCTATTATTAGATTTGTGCTTTGACCATATGGTAAAGACAGAATTTTGTCAATAACTATGTTTTGCTTACGAAGTTTTTTGCAATCCTGATTTTAGTGGCCGTACATTGTGTCATCTAAATTTTGCTCAAGAGAAAGGGACCGAAAGAAAGAGGCGAAATCGAACCTACAAATCACATTTATTTGGCTCTTAAACCAGCACTGAAAATCTTATGATGCAAACTAAAAATGGCATAATGACAAATGCTATGGTAAATAATCTTGCTAGATGTCTTTACTTTCGCACGACTTTTTCCTTTTAATTGAGGTTTTAAATAAATGTTTATAATACTCCTGTATTATCTTTCAATTTATAAACAATTCAAAAGAAAATTCTCTGTATAGTGGATAGAGAAATATGTACACTTTAAAAAAGATGTGTTGCATTCTTACCTTCTATTTACTATAAAGATTGGCATAATTCAAGATGAAAGATAGATTTAGATTTTAAAATCATATAGGAAATACAACGATTTCATTAGGTAGTCGTGGCTTGATTTTTATCCGTCTCCGATTTCTATCAAATCATGCAGAATCAAAATTAGTAAATGCTTTAAATATCCATTTAACTTCGTTCTAATATCTGGATGAAAAAATAGTTTAACCAAATTTTTAATTCGTTTCTTGTATAAAAGAAACCATTCTGTCAATGCTTTAAGCAATTGGGAATCACAATTGAAAACAACGAAAATATATCCAAACAAGCAAAGCTTTATTTCTTGATACCCAATTTTTTAGAGACAAATGTTTAAAAGCATAAACTTCGCTTTTCAAAGCCAGTGACTTACTATATTTGTCACTTTCTTACTTATTAGGTAATATCGATGTTCAGAATAAGGGCCGTTTTTTTAGGTTTCTGATTTTGTCAATCCATGCCGATTAACGGAATTTGCTTTGCTCAGGCTCAACATGAAAAATTTAGGGCGTAAGTTCAAGTTGATCCTGAACCTAATAATAGACTTTTATTGAATCACAAAATGTTTATAAAAACATACAAAGATAGTGTTAACATAAATACGATTATGAAGAATATAAACATAAAATTTGGCTAAAATTTTCAGAACTTGCCGGACGTCTATTACTACGTTTATGCAAAAATAAAAAAATCATGATTTTTGCCCTTCAAAATATGCTATATTTATAATATAAATAATTAAGGAAAATATTTATTTTTGGTAGCCTTAACACTTATTATTTTTGTTTACTTGATGAAGTTTGCTTTGATAATTCGCCTGAGAACACGAGATCGATAAGCCAATAACCCACAATCACCTCTTGATTAAGAAAGCACAGAACACTTAAAATTATCTAAGATGCAGCCATAACTAACTTTAAATTATCTCGCAAAATAAAATATTATTGAAATAATTAAAGTTTGCATACTTTGCGGGGCAAAAAGCATGATTTTTTAGCATAAACCTAGTATATGTTATTTTTACAATGTTTTTTTTTATTTTTTAATATACAGATTTCTTTTCTTTTTTTAGATGAACAATTTCGTTAAACCCTTCTGCTCACCCCTACACAAAAAAAAAATCCTAGAATTAATTCCTCTGTTCTTTTGTCCCCACAAACTCCCTTACCTCTTCCACATAAAACTATACGCCAAATAACAGAGTAAATTGTAAGTTCATCTTTCTAAACTTAAATAAAATCTTAATAAAAAGCTGACAAATATTTATTAATAATAGTTCGAAATAATCCGGCCTAAAATATGCTGTATCTCCGCCAAAAATATAAATCTTTACCGAGATTAAAACCCATGCTATAAGTCTACGGTCCAATATAGCTCATAATACGCTGGTAAAATACTCAAAGAGGTATATCAGTTCTAAAAAAAACAAAAACAGTTGGAAACATAAAATCTTCCTTAGATTTTCATAACATTAAATTTTTCGAAAAAAAAAAAAAAATTTTTTAGGGCGAAAATTGATTAAATTTCTAAAATAAATATTTTCATTTTTGTAACAATTCTTTATTTAAGCAAGTATTTTCTAAGACTCAGCCATTTTTTAAACTATAGGGTTTATATATACCAAAGAAAAGTATTTCCACTTTTTATACCCTTGCAGAGGGTATGTTAACGCAGTGAAGGAAGCATTTCCGACCACATAAAGTATATATATTCTTGATCAGCTTGACGAGCTGAGTTCATTTCCGTCTGTCCATCCGTCCGTCCGTCCGTCCGTCTGTTTCTATGCTATCTCCTCCCTCAGTTTTGAAGCTATCTTGACCAAACTTTGCAAAAAGTCTTTAAATACAAATACGCTGCACATTTGTCGGATCGGATCGGTGACACATAAGCTGCCAAACGATCGCTAAAATGTTCTAATGGGAAACTTTTGTTTCCATGGCGTCCTATTTATTCATAGCTCCACAAATTCTGAAAAAATTTATAAAAATCGGTCTATACATTCCCATAACGGTCGGTCCAAAAATAGTTTTAGTGGGAAAACTTTTGTTTTCCATCGTAGCGCACCAATCGTGGTACATATTATTCTATATGATTCCTCCATCTGGAAAAATTTATCAAAATCGAGACAATAGCATATAGCGCCAAAACGGTCGGTCCAAAAACTAGTTCTAGTGAGAAAACTTTTTTTTTAACAACGTGGTATTTTGTTTTATATACTTCCACACAATTCTGGAAAAATTTATCGAAATCGGATGACTGTAGCATATAGCTGCCATAGGAACGATCGGTCCAAAAACTAGTTCTATTGAAAAAAACTTTGTTGTTATCAATGGTAGCGTCTTTAATAAACTGAAAGGGTATTTAAAACATCGTCGAAGCCGATGTTAGCCTTCTATTTTTAGAATTTATTTTCTATATCTTATAAATCTTTAAAAGAGAATTTGATCCTGGTTATTCTTTAAGGGTGAATTTATAAAATGAAAGACTTTTTTCTGAATGTATATATTACTATTTTACAAGTTGAAATATATATTTGAAATAATCATAAATCAGTAAAATAAATAATAAGAACCCGAAACAGTACCGGTATTTGCTTTCGGTATGGTTCCGGCTTTTCAGTTTCTATAATAAGGGTTTTCGGTTAAAAAATTTTTTTTTTATATCGGTTCCGCTTTAAACGGTTTAACGGTAAACTAGCTTTGATTTAAGATACTTGATTCAACTTTAGGTCTCTCTCCTTCTTTCACTCATCATAGTGATCCTCTTTGTCAGTCCAGCTAGCTGTCAACCATTTCACCCTGATTTATGCCACTTTTCAATGTCAACTACACGACAGTCTTTGTTCCAACTGCAATGCCGCTATGCATATTGAGAGACAGTGACCCCTCTTCTATCTCTTGTTCAATGGAAAGAACTTTACGAGTCAGCTAAAAAAACCAAAGCATAAAACGCAATATGCCAATTTATCATGGGCCTAACGAATGCGTCTCATCCACTTACATTTGATAAAGTCGAGGGAGTGCCACATAGAGAGCCAGCCATAAGCTGTGCATATGGAGTAAATATTAAAGATATAAGCACACATATATGGAGGAGGAACGCTCTGGTCATGCAGTTTTTTCCCCCCCACTTTTATTCGACACAATTCCAATTTATGACTATGGCGGCCACTACTACGAATAAGCGGCTCTAGGCATTTGCGAACATTTCATGATGATGAACTGGAAATGGCAGGGAGGTGGGCCACCAAATGACCATCAGTGAAACCAGCCAAACTGTTATCTCAAACAATTTTATTTCCAGCAAAGCTCAAAAACAACAGTTAACAGGCGGTGGTGGTTTGTGTGATAAGATTTGAAAAAAGCCCCAGACAAGCAGCACACACTTGTCCACCTTCCCCGTTCCCCACTAACCAAAATGCGATTCTATTTTACCCAGTTTCTGGTTCCGGGGGCACAAAAAAAAGCGAATGATTAAAAACGCACACAACGACAACGGCTAACAATTGAAATGTGATTTTGGTATTGAAGTTATAGAGTGTATATATATAAGATATCAAATGATCAATTTTGTTTTGCTTTCAATCAACTTTTTGATATGCTAAAAGTGTATGGTTCTTGGAAAATGTACATATCCGTTCTTATTCTGCATGCAGGAAAAGTTGTTAAGTAACAGGGAATTGAGAGATGCTCAATAATGAAAATTTAGTCTATTATCTTATATTGGATATGAATTAAGAGTGTAGAGAATAAACATTTTTTTAATAAATTTCCAAACTTAAATTATTATTCAAATTTTATAAACTATATGCAATACGTTATCCAGTTGATTTTTATATTATTTAAAAATTTTTATTTTATTTTTTCTTTATTTTTTTTTCTTTTAACAAATTAAATCTAGTATACAATACTAAACTTAATAATAGTTTATCGATCACTAGCTACCAGGACCTTCGACTCGAATAAAATTTTTTTTTTTTTAATATTTATTTTGTTTTTTTTTTAAATACGAAATGGACAAGATTCTGCTATTAAACGAAATAAATTCAATCAAAAAGTGGAAAAAATATTTATGTTCGTAAAGAAGAGGATTTAAGGTCATTTTTGAACCAATCTATTTTTAAATTCAATTTTTAACTCATTTATTTATAAGGTGCGGTTCTTGGTCCGAATCAAGAAACAAAAAAACCTGAACCAGAACGGTTCGAATACTTTCAGTTTTAATCAGATGCCCTCAAATCCCCAGCAGAAAAAAAAAAACCGAGCAAGTATTTTTTAAGGGGGTCTTCTTCCTTTGAAGAACATTTTTTTTAATATTTTGTTTTGCATTATTATTATAGCTTGGACATTCCCCTTTCATTCCATTTAAACCATTTTACAAAATTCTAAATAGTTTGGCAGATATAGCCATTTTAGTGGAGCAATGTTCTTAAGCTAATGTGAGTATTTTCTACGTTGCTCAAAACCTAAAACGCGTTTTTCTCGAATCCAGGTTTTTTGACATGGTAGCCATTATTGCGCCATTTCTACTAATCCGATTGTGATCAGCCATGTTGCAATCGACGCAGAATTGATGTAATTCTGGCCCGTACCTCAATTAAGAGGAACAAAATTTTTTTTGCTTTTTTTTACACTGAACTAATAAAAAAAAACTTTAAAAATCTTCTTTTTTTTTTAAATAGCCGCCAATTTTTCAAAAAAATATTGAGAAATATGATTGAGGTGCGGGCCGGAATTACATCAATTCTGATCATAACCTTATTTACCGTTTTCAATTCCGATAACCGATAACCTGGAGTCCCGGAATCATGGCTACCACCTCTAAACCTTTTTTTTTGAGACCTTAATTGGCAGGCCGATAACTTTTTTAAGAGCCCTCGAAACCCAACATTTTTTTTTTTTTTTTTTATTTTTTTTTTTTTTCATTTTTTTTTTTTTTTTTAACTTTTTTTATTTAATTAATAAATAACACAAAACAAAAAATCAAATTGAAAAAGCTGTTACGGTTTTCCCTTTCAGAATTTTTTTTAAAAACACTCATAAAACCCTTTTTAGCCCCGCAAAAACTGCACTAAAAAATAGTTCAAATTATTCATCTAATCTATTCAAAGCAGGCACATCCTATGGCTTAAATTATGGGATTTAGCACACAACATACTCAAGTTTTCCACCAACCATTATATCTTGGTTTATTGCAATGAAAAGCTATGTGAATGTAAGCCATTTTCGTTTAAATTCCGCCACCTTACAGTGGCCAGTCTGCATCAGTTCGTTGCAATCTCAAGCAATAAAGTCTGATTCTCATTTGGTAAGTGTAAGCTGTGTTTATGATAACTTCTGGTGTGCAATTTGGCTGTTATAGTCGAAAAGAATTATGTAAAGTTCAATCATAGGAAGTGTTAAACAGGTCTGTAAAGGAATTAATCAGTTTACGATTGATTCACGAATCAAACACTAACTGATTTAAAAATATTAAAATTTCATTTATTTTAGCTTTAAAACTGAATGGTAATCATTGAAAATTGCTTTAAGCTGATTTTTAATTCATTTTGAAGCAATCAGATATTTTAATTCATTTCATTAAAATCATTAAAAAATTTTAATCATTTACTAAAAGTCGTTAAAGATTTTAATATTTGATTTCATTCATTTGATTTAAATCAAACTTTTGAAATCTTTCATGATTTGATTAGGATTAAAATCAATTCTGATTTTAAAGTGTAAAGGTAACTTAAACTTTAGTCCGGTCCGGTCCCTTAAAATTGAAATCGTGCCTGGCTTCGTAAGGGTCTTGGGACCTGTCGGAAAAAAGCCAGGCTTCCACCTCCACCTCTAGTACCGATTCAAGGCTCGAACCTAAACCTTAGGTTCAACAATTCTTTCATATAACAGAACTTTTGCTGTCAGCTTTGGCTCAAGCTGCTTCAATAACATACTGTTAATAGTCTGTTAATTAATATATAGCTCTCAGGGTATATCGAAGTCGATTGGGACCCATTGGTTTTGTGATATGCGACGACTCACTAAAATTGATGGAAAGATATTGTTTTTCCCCCCCATTCGGAATGGAATGTTGTTGCAAGAATTGGTTAACTGTTAAGTTGATAAGGCTACCAATTTACCCATAATACTCATTCTCGTTCTTATGTATTTCTTGCAGATTATTGGCCTCAAAATGATTTCGAACAAGGAAACGACGACGAAAAATGTGGCCAAGGCGCAAAAAAAGACACAAAAGGCGAATAAAAAGCAACAACAAAAGCAGCAGCAACTACAGCAACAACAACTACAACAACAACAGCAGCAGCAACAAAAATTAACGAATGGCAATAAAAATGGTAGCATAAAGTCCTCAACCATAAATGCCAAGACAAACCCACAGAATAACAATAACAATCATATCGTGCCAAATAATAATACAACAACAACAACAACAGCTGCAGCCACAAATGTGAGTCAAAAGTTCAGAGAGCACTATGAGGCAGAAAAACGAGCAACTACCAATCCGAATGCAACTCTGCCCGGCTATGAGAATTTACCAAAAATCGAACGTTCCAATAGTTTTTTGCGTACAAAATTCACCAAGTTCATTAACCATTTGACGGGCAGCAAAGAGAATTTATCACGTCCGGATGAGGATGATTCCGCCAGCAAGACGCCTTTTACTTTCACCCGCAGTCGTTCCATGATTTTACTACGACGACCAAATCGACGTAGTTTCATTGAACCCCAACTAGAGCAATTGTCCGAAGAGGCCGAGAAGTCAGGTGATCCCCTGTCGCCTGCCTCGCCACGTAAAAACTCCCTAGCTGAAAGTCGTGACACTTCGCCTGTAATGCGTATACGTGCCGATACAGCCAGTTCGGTAAGAACGCCCGCACGGCGTCAATCCGCTCAGCCTTTTACCTCCTCAACGCCCGTAGAAGAGATGCCGCCTCCTGCTGCAGTGTTGCAGCGCAAACCTTCTTTGGCACCCAGTGATGCACAGTTGAATTTCCAAAAACGTCGTTCCAACACACTAATCGCCTCCTTTAAGAGCACCTTTTCGTCGCTGGGTGAAAAGAAGGAAAAGAAGGACAAAATGAATACCAATTGGAGCGCCTCGTTGCAGTCTTTGCAGGCCATTGACAATATGGTTAGCTATGCCAATATGTCCTTCATTGACTACGACAAGTTCAATGGCTATGAGAAACAGCTGGAACGCCAGCAATCACTCATGAGTCTAGCCGAACAGCCCGTGATGCACAATACACCGCAATTGCCGCTACCTGCCACCGCCGCACAGCTGCACTCACATTCGCCCTCGCCACTGGGGGATATTAGTCAACGCATCAACTCCCTGGAGGGTACACCCCGAGCTGTGGTAATGCGACGTAAACGTAGCAATAACTCCTTGGCCGGACGTCAACAAAACTCATCACGCACCAGTCTGAATAGTGGCTATAATCTGGACACGGATTATGAACATAATTTGGATAAGGTGCATAATGTTTATCGTGAGAGTTTGGATTCACGTACGTTGGAATTGTTAAATCAACGTTCGCGTAACTCCTATATACTGGATCATCCTATGCTCTTTGATGCACTCAATTTGGAAGATGGATCGGTGGGACGACGATGTACTTTGTGCTGTCATCGAGTGGTTCGAACGGGCAGCATGAAACAGCAGCAAAGGGATATGGTGGATGGTCAAGGGAATCCAAAGAAACAGGTAGGTGGTCTTTGATTTGGGTCTTTATATCAATTATTTATTTAAGAATAAGTAATGCTTAAAATAGCCTAAAAGTATACTCCAATATCGTTCTCTGATGAAGGTCGACTTTTTAATCTGAGAGTGCTAGGTCGGACCCTGATGTTCTCTTACTTTTTCCTTTCATAAAGGATATATTGCTGTGGAGCGCAATGCACTGAAATTTCAAGCTTTCTGTAAAAGCTTTCTTCGAAAAATCCTTTGTCATACCAACTAAACTGATTGCAATGACTGTTTAAAGGCACTTGAGTCGAAACGCTGAGTAATATTCGGCCCTTCATAGGATTTGTCATTTCCTCGTAAAGCCAACTCTACTATGACGTGTTTGTTGCTATAAAACAAATAAATTCGACCAGAAAACAAAGAAAAAACAAGTAACAGCGCTGCAGTTTAGTGCTCGGACTGCAAAAAAGGCTGTACCCTTGATTTTATGTGTTTTTTTTTGCATAAAAACAAAAAAAGGGGAGCTATATTTGAATTTAAGTTTCAAGTACGATACACTTGGAAAAATCTCAGAGTTCCTGAAAATGAAGAACAAGTATTTAGGGATTGGTAAATTTGTACTCAAATCAATATTTAGGTACTTTGAGAAATTTTGGAATCGACCAACTTCTGACTTCGCTTAGGATTGATTTTCATTAAAACATGTCGAATTTTTTTTTTTTGTGTTTACACACACACGCAGTTGACGCTAACGACGCCGCAGCCGCGACGCTGGCTCCCGCTGACTGTTAAATGGCTGAAAAGCATTTTACTTCAAAAATTCACGTTTTTTTCAACCGATCTAAGACACAAAGTTGCAACTTCAAAACTTGTCTATATCTCTTATATTCTCTGAAAGCGACGCGTTCATAAACTCTGATGTATAATTAGACCAATTTTCATGTTTTTGGGCAATAATTTTACTTTTTTCGACGTCAGAAAGCACAGTTCCCCTTGGCATATTATTTAATTCCCCAAAAAATGTTAATTTTAATTATCAAATATATTAGCACTATCGAAATGATCGCTAACCAAACACAGAATAAGAAATTAAACAGTTAGGCTATATATATGCACCAAGCATACGAAATTTTAATATAACGGTTGCTAGTGTTGTTTTGTTTCCTGCTTATCCTATTTTTGCTTCTCTTTTTATCTGCATTCACCAGTTTTTGCTTTCGCCTCCCTGAGTACTTGTACACTGAAAAATTGGGTGCGGCTATAATATATAAATATACCAGAGTTTACCAAACAAAGAATCATGGCCAAATCGATTCGACTGTTGACGCTGATCAAGGATAAATAAAATATGTTTCCAATTTTATTATACTCCCATTACCCGTTTTTATGGGTAAAGGGTATATAAATTTGTTAAAACAATTCGGTCATGCACGACTGTAATGTATTCTGTACCGGTGACAGTTTTTATATAGCTGATAACTTTTAAATGTAGCGCCACTCGAACTATGTGAATGTCGACTGGTTAAGATAGATAGCTTAAAAGTATAAACCTTTGCCGTTTTACCATAGAGTCGCTCTGGTTTGTGGATGTAACATTGAGTTATCAGATTTGTAGGTACACGGAGCATGTACAGTAGAGCGTACCTGCCTTGTATGAAAATTTTTTTTTTGGGGAAATTCTTTGCATTTCTGTGCTCAGTATACTTTATAAAGATTTTCATAGAAAACCAAAATTGGTTTTTTGAAGCTCTGTGGCTTTAATGTTTCCAATTTCCCTTTAATTTAACTTTTAATGAAGGCAAACCCCTTTTCCAAAATTGTCAAAAAAAAATTTGAGTATTTGACAAATTGGGTAACAGGCAACCTGATCGAAGGCCAAACTTACAGCAATACAATTTTGTATGGGTTAGACGTTGCATGGTACGCTTAAGTGGCTTGTGGCCTTCCTACAAATGTTCATCCTCTATGAATTTTAAGACTTCATGTCAATTTTGATTCAGATAGCTTTAAAACTGACGTAGGAGATAGCATAGCAACAGGCAGACTTTCAGACGGACCTGGTTATATCAACTCAGTTCGACAAGCTGATCAAGAATATATATATTTTATATATATATATACTAAATGGGGTTGGAAATCTAGACTGAACGTTTAAGTGGCTTTATTGGTTGCGACGCTGAGGTTCGATGGATCGAACAGCGAACAGCTGTAGGTTAGGATTTCAGTCCAAATGAGTATCCAACATCGAACATATACCCTTTAAAGAAGAACCTATACCGTTAACGCTCTCTTTGCTGACAAAATCGCTGGCTGCGAATTGGGACCACAGACTAGGGAAATATAGACTAAATGATTTGGTTGCGACGCTGACGTTTGATTGATCGAGAGAGAAAAACGCGACCTTCAATGGTTCGAGAAAAAAAATCCCGTTGCGGTTGCAAACAGCTGTACTAGCGAGTCGAACATTTAGCGATCAGACTTATAAAACTCTCTGCTCGAACCGAAAATAGCAGAGCAGTGTTTTAGTCTAGGTTAATTAGTCAATGGAGGGACTAAGCAAGGGATCAGTCTGGGTTAGCTTGTCTGTGGTTTTAGATGATTCTTTAGACGCGTTTCAAACAATAGAACAGTTTTGTAATTTCCTAAGCAAGAGTACAAAAATGGGACTCATTCAAAGAGTTGATGCATTGTTCTCAAAAAACAAACAATTTGCGGTCAAGAAAACTAGTTTTACATGAAGAATCGCTAACGGGTTTAGAATCATTCGATAAAGTTTCGAGAAATTGTAGAAAACAATATTTTTTTACAAAGATTTTACCCGCTTGGTACATTGTTTCGTAAACATGTTTGTAAAATTCTCAAGGACCGTTATAATTTTCAAACAATCAAGTTTTAGTTCACACACAATGCCGCAAAAGAGGCTGGTTGACTATACAGCTGTTTCAAAAGGCTCCCGTCTTTTTTTTCAGAAGTCTTTACCTAACGAACTGCAGTTTAGGAACTGCCTTCTCATGTCAGTAACGACTTAACTGGTTAGCATTATCTTCTCAGGTCTGACCAATCCTTCCCAAAAAACAGTAAAAAAAAATGATATTCTTTTGGCTTTTGCTTAACTATTTGTATTTCCAATATTAGTTGGTGTGGAGCCAAAAAAAAAAAGACAATAGTTAAGTTTATGTACGATTAGAAAAAAACTAAGTTAAACATATGTAGAACGACAAAACGACCCTTAAACAAGTAGCTTGAATGCGGTATAAAAACTAATTTGCACTTAAAATATCTAAAAAGTGTATATAGAAAAATGTTGCATGGTGTGTTATGAATTATTCGGCGATAACGGACGACGGCGCTTTGGCCCTTCTTCTTTTTAAGCACTCGTGTAGTCGGTATCACCCTTGGAGTAATGTATACAGGCCAGCACAGTATCCAGCAGATAGAGAGCACCCTCGATAACGCATAGCGAACCCATGGCAATGCCCACTTGACGCTCTGAGTTAACATACAAGAAACCCTCGTCGGACATATAACCCTTCCAGTAGTGCAGAGCAACGCCACCCACAGCTATCCACAAGATGCAGCCCACCACATTCATGATAGTGTCACATAGTTCTCTGTTAGGGCAAATAAAAGATAAATGAATGACAAGCTGTCTTAATATGAGCTAAAACTTACCCCTTATGCCTGGTGGTGCCAAAAGCATAGGCAATTGTATGACATCCTGTATAGATGAGGAAGCCCACCATTACACCAGAAGCTACAATTTCCGCATCGGCGCTCTTCTCCTCATTCAAATTCCAAGTACCGCCAATGCCCAGAAATTCACCGCCATCGCCCCAACGATATAGAAAGATGATGACCAGATTGATGACCTAAGGATCAGATCAGATAATGAGTCATAGCAAACCACGCCCAATATACAAACAAAATGTAGAGCCTAAAAGATGTGAGTAATAGCACACTGATAAAGGTTGACTCTTATCGCGCGCACACACAAGTCAAATCAACCAACTACACAGGTTTAAATCCTTTGCTCAGTCACGTACCAATTTTAGGGCCTTGATGAATATGGAGCCAATCGTTTCCACAGATACCATTTTGAGTTAATGCTCTTCTCTTCGAGTCGTTTAAATGTAAGATGAGGTTTGTAATTTTTTTTTTGTAATTTATACACGGAAATTACACAAAATCTACGTATTCGTCGCGTTGTCGCTCGTCAACTGAACGTTGAAACTGAACCCAGTCATGAATTGACTGGGCGCTAAAACAAGTCGACGGAATTTTGTAGCTTTTGCAATCTGAACGAAGCGATAAGATAACAGGTGGCAACTAAAATGGGTTACTAATTGTTTATTGTAGCTGAGACTTGTTGCGCATGCGCTAGGCCCTAGCATAATCTTATCACAATTGTTATCGTTGTCACCTTTACGGCGAGCTGATAAGGAACTGTAGCTACTACAACATGCACATTAATATTATTCATACCAACTACAAAACCACATTGTGTAAAGCTTCTATTGTGAGCTCCGGAAATGAGGCTTGCTTACGTCATCGTTGATTTTCTTGGGATTTCTTGATGAGGCATTCCAATGATAAGCCCTAAATTATGGGTCAGCATTCCAGACCTTGAAAAAAAAAAATGTAATTTAACCTTGAGCCCTCACTTGAACTGTAAGCCATATTAGTTTTGCCAGCTGCTAATTGACATGCAACACACATGTCCATTGAAAATGATTAACATTCACTTGACGAGAAGATACACAAATCGAAAAGTGTTACGAATCAATTGAAACATAAGCAGGCGAAATGATATAGCTTCCATTTGGCGCTTTTTCCTTGATTGTGGTTTATATTCATGTTGTATCAGAGAGGCATATCCAATCTTTGCCATGTATGTAACAGAGAGAAGTAAATAGAACCCTTAAAATTAAGGTAGCAAGTCAAAAACTAATAGGGGACTTTTCTTAGTTAGAATTAAAGAAAGCTTAGACCATAATGCAAGAGTTTTCCAAGAAGATAGGGCAGTACAAGTGCGAATTTATTGCTTAGACGAAAATAATTATAAAGCTTACAGAAGTCGAATTAAATGCCCTCTGATTTGATTGAGAAAATTAAACATTGTGCTCTTCATTGTATATACAAAAATGTAATGTTTTTTCTTTTTATATTTGCAGTGAAGCTTAATTTGTTAATAAAGATCCAGAGAAGGGATTCTTTGGAACGTCACAAGCTCAATTTATAAATACTAAATTTAAAAAATTTCTATATAATTTTCTACTGAAAATATGTCTTTTATGGTTCGAGATTCGAGAAATTCGGAAATTTCCGCTTCCATCTCTAATTCTAACCCACCCGGATACATAGTTTAAATTATTTTAAAGTAGGTTTTTGACGAAAGGCTGCAAATCGATTCAAAACCGTACCTCTAAAGAACTGATTCAAATATTTGGGATCCCTTGAACCTAACAATATTTCAAACCTTCCAAATTGATAACCTTCCAAACCTAATTCCGAACTGGAACCCGTCTTTTGTCCATCTGGGCTGTTGAAGCCAAATAACACTAGTTTACAGCGAAAAAGACCCATTGAAGCCATTATTTTTTATGATGTATTTTGGAATGCTGAACTCAAAAATAAATTTTAAAAAAATTTTGTATGGATACGTTTTTGAGTTGGAATTTGTTTTTAGTTTTTCGTACTACTTTTTAAGCCATATCTCGAGTTACAATCTTTAGATAAAGTCAAGCAATGGATTAATCAGGTTGTTATAATCTAGTCAAAGAACATTTTTCAATTGGTTTAGTAGTTTAAAAGTAAGAAGCAAAAATATTTCGGAAAAATGATTTTTTCTCAAAAAACGTGAAAAATTTGATTTTCTAAAATCTGTAAATGGTTGAAAATAAAAATCAAAAAATTGTTTCTTTCTTTTCTTTTATTCTTACAAATTGCCCTATAACGAAGAAAATAAGGCATTGATGACGAAAATCTGTGGTTAAATTGCGAAGTTGTAAGCAATTGTGTGAAACAACTATGGGTCAAATTTGACTACTTTACGTTTTTATTAAAAATTTTTTTTTTACTTTGCTTTTGCTCAATGTTCGAGTTCCAATAACGAAGAAAAAATAAAAATATTTTCTAATAAATACATAAAACAATGAAATTTGACTGTTAGTACTTGTACTTAATTGCTCACAGCTCCTTTATTTATCCATAGATATTCTTTACCGATGCTTTATTTTCTTCGTAGAAGTGCTATTCGTAAGAACAAAAGAAAAAAACAATTTATTTTTATCAGTTTCAACATTTTACAGATTTTAGGAAAACAAAATTTGCACGTTTTTGAGAAAAAAATTCGATTTTTTCGAAATATTTTTGCTTGTAGCATTTTAACTACTGAACTGAACCGATTGGAAAGAGAACTTCAACTAGATTATTGAAAATTGCATACCCTTTAGATAAATACCTTGCTTGACGACATCTAAAGTTTCTATCTCGAGATATGTCATAAAATGTAAGGGTACCTACCGAAAAAACTAAAAAAAATTCTAACTCAAAAACGTATCCATACAAAAAATTTTTGAATTTCATTTTTGAGCTCAGCATTTCAAAAGTACATCATAAAAAAATAACAGCTTCAATGGGTCTTTATTTTTTTTTATTTTTGTAAACTAGTGTAATTATTTTTAATAAGTCATAAGCCAAGGCTCAAAACAAAAACAAACGCAAAAAAATAGTTACAAAAGTCTTCTTCACAATTTCAGAAGAATTCAGAATTTCAGAAGTTTTTTCAGTTTAGACTTTGTTGTTGTGTCCGACTGATTGGAAAAAATTATATTGATACTCCAACTCTGCTGATAATGTCTTTATAACCAGCTTTTTACTAGTCTAATTGGTTGGATTGGGGCATTATTCTGCTGGAAAATGCACGGGAATGGTCTGAAAATCCCATTGATTTCAGAAATCGCTTTCTCGATCAAGCCTTTGTAATAAGTTGCATTCATTTTGGAAGGCATAAATTGTACTTGGCATGTTCCGTAATTTAAGATGGTACCCCCTACCATAACACCTTTCTCATGGATATGGTTTCGGGACAGGAACTGTTTTTCTTTTCGTACTTTATGAAAATGATAGTTAAACCATCATTAAACGATCTTCATAGAATAATTTGTTATCAAAATATATCACGTTATGCCACTCGTGCTTCCAAGTCAGTGGCATTAATTGGGGTCTTAGTAAGAAAAACTGATTTGTTTTCGATGGTAGCGTGCTTAAGTTTATAATTAAACTATCAGATTCTTAATGATTCTGAATTTTTCAAAATCTGACATTTATATCCTTTTATATATATGTTCAATCGGTTAGATCAAATGGAGTGACCTTTTGCAAGTGCATTTATACTTTGGTACCGACGAAGTTAGTTTTGATTTCTCGATCTTAACTTAAAATCTGATTTGGACTCACATATGTCTAACGGTAAACCCACCTATCAGTCTCTTCTACTGAAGCTGAAACTGATATCACAGGATCGGGTTCACTGACTCTATTTTGACTAATTATTAAGGGATAAATTACTCACTAAGAAAAAAGTAGCAACAATTCTGTACACAAATTTGAAAAATTAAAAAAAAATCTCTGTAA
This sequence comes from Lordiphosa mommai, assembly GCA_018904225.1. Lineage (NCBI taxonomy): Eukaryota > Metazoa > Arthropoda > Insecta > Diptera > Drosophilidae > Lordiphosa > Lordiphosa mommai. The sequence goes on from JAEIFT010000024.1 coordinate 428,832, forward strand.
ATCTCTGTTAAATAAAGAGAATCAAGAAGTCGGTTTAAAGTAGAACTTCTCAGCTTCGAGTCGTTTTAGGAAGTGAAAAGTTGTGAGCAGTTTGCTGTTCAAAGGTTGTAAAGGTCTGTCCAAGTCGGTCATGGTGACCGATTTCTAATGCCTTACGTTAGAGATTTCAAGGTAGTTCCGAGTTCATCCATAAAGCAATTGCTTTTAATGTAAGCTGGATATTTAATAGCTTGATATTTAAAAACGTAATGTTCTAATGCACATACGAGTACGTTTGTAAGTATGGGTAGGCGGAAAGTGATTTGCATTTGAATACCAAGAACCACAATCTGTGTAGAATTGCAATCACTCAAATGCTCCACACTTTATGACTTATTTATGTAGATGAGAGCGTAAATATACTTATACCACCCATGTAGGATTATGAATTGTGGTTTTTGTGGTCAGTTGTTTATACCTCATACGAGATGTATAAGATTGTAATAAGAGTAGCAACATTTTTTATGTAAAATAAACAAAAGTATCAATTTTATTTTGGAGTAGCTTCAGCCATTCGTTCCTTCTCTCTCAAGAGTCTCTTCCTGTGCGATGTCACTAAATGATTTGCCCTTCCCCAAACACACACAAATGTTCAATTGAATGGGATATGCCTCCAAAACAAAGCCAAAAAAAAAAAAAACAGAGTTCTTCTTTAAATTGTCGACATGTCAACCATTCCCCCTGCCTCCGGGCTTCCGCCACGCTTCTCAGATCTTCATGGAATGCCTCGAAAAGTATCCAGACAAAGCGAACTTTAATTTTGGAATATGTCGTCGAGAACGCTGCGTTCTCTACCACAGTTTTGTGCGGGATGACGATGAATCACACAGTTGTGCGAATGCGAACGCGCGCGCCGCAAGCAGAATCAACTAAAACCGGCATGCAACCAATACACACTCACACACTCACTCACTCACACTTAAGAATATACGACCAGCAACAATAGTCGACGCAGATGCCGGCGCAACGTTAACGCCGGCGCAATTGGCCATGGCAATATATTCGTACATATGGGAATGTGTCAGCGTCTCTTATTCGCCGCTGAAACGAGCTTTTTAATTGGGTGTTGTGGCAGTCAGCTTTTGAGTGGTAAACAGCGATTACAATACTACTTAATTGTTGTTTTTAACTGTTTATCACTATTTCATAACCATGTATGAGGGGGCACTAGTGAATCGACTAATTATAAGACCGCAATTTGAAATGGTCCTAACTTTTTGAAACTAAGAAATTTTGCAGGGGAGTCTTGGTAAAACCTTTTTAGCTAAAATTCTTGGTTATATCAATTTTCTGATTAACATATAAATTATGTGAAATATGCTACGAATTTTTGATTAATTTGATGCTTTAGCTTTAGAATGTTTAACACTAGGACCAGCTAAGCACTATATCGACAAAAAATGTGATATCCTGAACCCATTAAAAATACAAAAATAATAAAATTAGTATCCGTAAGCTAAGGACTATAGTTCACAGGATAATTTCTGTAGTCAGTTTTCACTTACTTTCACACTAACTGAAGGATTTGTGCACGTTGTGGAACTGAGATATATAAATATAAACATACATATATTTTTTTATCTGCGTTAACTGCCGAGTCGATATTAATATGTTAATCAATTATTAAAAGTAGATAGAAGTAAACCGAAAAAACTGTTAGAGCCACAAGTTAAAATTTAAAACCTTAAAATTGATTTATTTAGTCCTAATATCTTTCTATTCTGAAAATTTGAGATCGGTCAAAAAAGTTTATTTTCAATTTTCTATACATCCCCTGCCTTCCCTACAATTTGAAAAACCTGATAGAATTAGAAAATGTACAAACTAACACAAAAAATTAAAATGTAATCTAAAAATTGTTTTTGATCGATAGATCAATACATGGCAATTACATTTGAAAATTATTTCAGTCATATAGGTACCGCGGCTGTTCTGAACTTCCAATTTTGGGCCTTATATCACGAATAACACGAACAATGCTGAGCTCCAAGGCGTTTATCAGCATAAATCAGTGACTTCACGTAGCCCCTCAGGAAACTTTATCAAGTTTATTTTCAATTTTCCATAAGCCCTCAACTTATCGCAAAATTTTGATTTCAATAAGTCGTTGGTTGCGTTCACCGTATGGCACTTAGCGCCATCTTGTTGTCATCTATATTTTTATTTAAAAATATTTTTAAGATTGGAAAAAAAACACGTGAACTGTTGGGAATGAATCATTGCTTGTTCTCTTCAGTACTAAATTCTCTTCTAAGCTTAAATGAGCTTGATCTACTATTGCTCGCACGAGCAAACAGCCTTATCGTTTTAAGTCAATGGCCGTGTTCAGCAGAAGAACTTGCTGCCTGATCAATTATACATTTTCAGTGATCTTTATGCGGACCCGCGACTGATAGCGGAATTATGATATTATCATGATAGAGAAGTAATTATCGAAGAAATAGTACGCTCCTTTGAAGTGATACTGATACCACCAGCTGTTATTGTATATCGATAGGCCTGCTATCGATAACTTCAGGCGTGTTTTGTGCTCTGATTGCAAATTCGAGCTTTTCAATCGGCTGTAAATAATTTTAATAAATTGTAAAAAAAAATTAAACCTAACTTTGACTACTTTAATGCAATTTCTTAGGTGACACATTGTCGCTAGCATGTCTGCGCCGTCATCAAACTAAAACAAACTTTAACCTGAATATGCCCAATCTAATTTAAGTAAAATTAACAAAATAATAAAGAGTTACCAATATTCATTGATAGTTGCTTTTAGACTTGACCGAATATGCTATCTTTTATCTAGTAATCCTTCAGACGGAATTTTTAAGTTTCATTTGATAAATTGCATTTAATTGAGAAGTTTGTAGTTTTCTGGCATTGGATGTTTCAAAAAGGCATTTGTGTGCGTTTTTGCGTGATCATATGGTCACACTAGGAGGATTCACGTTAAGGACGTGGGGCAAAAAAAATGTAGCACGTCGTTCAGCAGAAACTTTTTAATATACCATTTTAATCCGACTTTCTGCTGGACAGGGGCAATGTTACAAGCATTATGAAAACGAGCGCAAGCAAGTCTGGTAAATGATTGAATGTTTTCGCAAACCTTATATCATTCACAATTTTGTAAGTAGATAGTTAGCTCAGATATATACATTAATCAGCTTTATTTATCGATCCTGCAAATATGGGAACATTCAGAAGAACGATTGTCTAAATACACTGTGATAGTTAGATAGACATTACCGAAATCGACGGTATTCCCTTTATTTCGGATCCTAGGAATCGAACTGCATCATTACTTTTTTGAGTTGTAATGATGATTTCATACGACATTTTTTTTTAAAGTTTTTTTTTATTTTTAATTTTATTTTTATAAATATCTTTAACATCTTCGGTTTTTATTTTTTTGGTAAACTTTCTTTGTGGCAAATTTCTTTAAAAATTTCAGGCTAAAAGTTTTGCGAACACGCCAAGTTCCGGAATTGCGGATTTATGGGACTTATAGGTAAATTTTGTCGAAAAAATCGAATCTATGTCCATTTTTTTTTCTCGATTTTTTGCTTAATTTCCTCCAGTGTTTCAATTTTTATATCGAATACTTATTATAAAATGTAGACCGTGTTATGCCAAGTGACTTTTGTAAAGAAATCATGCTGATAAAATTTTTCAATAAAAAAATTTACTGGTAACCGAAACTTAAATTTTTTTAATTTGTCAAAATATTAATTTAATAGCAATTTAATTAATTGTAAACCGAGACGCGAAGTAATAAATAAGTCTTGTTTCTTTTGCCTTAAATATCGGGCCTTACTGCACTCAATACATAACAATAGTCTCCTTATTTTCCTAAACTAACTAATGTATAATAAAATTGATGAATAATAGATTTCAATAAAAATTATCTTGACATCTTAAACACAATTCGTGATATACCCAATGAAAGTTAAAATGGATAAACGGAAACCCGAATAAAATTTGTTGGAGAATAACTGGGTATGCGATGCAGCTTATTGAGCAGTCTAGTTATCGGTCTCGATAATTTTTTTAATTTTTTCAAATTTTCCAAATCTCTTGTAACAAAAAACCCTTGCACAAATAAAATTTCCACAACTAATTTGTTCCCCACAATTGTGTATAGATTTTCAATGCCTATTATTACCCAGTTCCTTAAGTGGATCACTTATTTGCCATATTTGAGAACAAAACTCAGCGTCAATGAGGTGTGACTGTGACTCAATAATGAGATTACAAATTTGCCTCTGGCGGTGGGCGATTTGAACTTGGCAAAAAAAAAAAAATATCACCATTTTTTTTTTTTTTTTGTTAAACATTAAGCCCAGAGACGTGCGCTGGCTGCTGCTTGCAGTATGAGTCAGTTAGTCAGACAATAATGAGCGGCAGCACATGTTTGGAGACGGCTTTGTCTACTTTCATAAAAAGCTTTTTCGATTTTGTTTTGATTACGCTGATTTGATTCATCTGCGACCAGACGCTTCGCTTTCGCTTTGCCGGCAATGAGTTTGTTATTGAGGCTCTCCGGCCGCCCTCGTTGTTGCTTTTTATGAATGAAAGTTTCGTTTGTTTACTTATGCGAAATGCCTTGTGAGCGTGCGCACAACGAAAGAGAGTGTATGCCTAAGAGTGTGGGCAAAGAGAAGATAATTCATTTATCAACAGATTTGTATTTATTTAAATATAGACCAACAAATTATTTTGATATTTTTGTCTTAATTTTTTCTATTTTTGAATTACATTTTATTTTTGTTGGCCAGCATCCAACTAAATTCAAATTTAAAGAGCAGCAACATGCAATTATGATGTTATTTGCCTAGTGCCTTCGTCCTTTTTAACGAGAACAAGTCACTAGGAGTCGCGTTTAGTTCGTTGGGAACCTTCGCGCTGTGCGGATGACCCAACGGGAGAGGCCAAAACGCTATTCATTTTCCGAAACGAGTTTACTGTACGCGTCCGTAGAATTTGTTTTTGTCGTGTTGTTGTTTTCTAAACGCCGTCGCCAATTGTAACACAAATGCATAAGCAAAATGCATAGGGAAACGGAGTTAAACGATGTTTATACGATTAACAAATCGCTCAATAACTTGCAAATAACTGTGGCATGATTAAATGGAATTGTGTTTGTTTTTGTTTTTGACGGTAAATACTTGTTTATGTTACAACTGATAACAAAATATTTCTCTGCTTTCTTGATTGCCTGTTTATTATGCCAAATTTATGGGCCATCAATGTCTGAAGCAGATTGAAAGATATGAAAATGTGCGATTTCAATTTGCTTAAGTGAAAATCTTGATTTCTGACTACAGAACCAATGTGCACTCATGCTAATTTATGAAATTGTTTTAAGTCATGCGGTAAATTTTGATATTATTTGAATTTTGGATGATAAGGAGCTAAGACTAATCTGATTTGGTAGATTTTGTTTATACAAATATTTAATGTAAAGAAAATTAGATTTTCTTCTTTCTCATCCTTATGTTGCTAATCAGAAGATCTATTCTATTGATAATAAATCAAATTCCGAATAATTTTGAATTTTAAAATTATTTTTTGAACATTTTTTTCTTTCATAATTTTCCTTAAATTTCAAATTTCAAAACTAATAATTTTTAGATAATATTAAATTTCCATATTTTAAAGCAACTGCTTAGTAAGTGGATAGCAAGGTTCAGTTCTTCCCAATTAGAAGATTTAAAGATTTTTCTCCGCCATTTTGAATTTCCCAAAAACATCGCAAACGGATATCTCTAAGAATGGGACAATCATTAAGAAAATGGAACAAGCCCTATGCGTTTTCCGTTTACAGATCCAACATGCAGGTCGTAGTTTAGAGCCAGTATTTCGCCACGCGCCATAAATATGTTTCGTATCTGCTCAATATGAAGCAAATTTGACAAATAGTTTTTTGGTCCCGGATTATAATTATAAATCAAAAATAAATATCTGACTTTACAGCCCCAAGCCGAGCTTCTTTCAATCTCTTGGCTTGTGTGCTTTTAAATTTTTGAACAAGAGAAGCTTTTTCATGGCTAGTTATCTCACAGCTGGCGCCTATAGCTAGTGAAGGTGACCGGATGTATAAGAGTTTTAAAGAAAAAACTTTTTTATAGATGTTCCGAGGCGGAATCGATCCCAGACCTCCCTCACAATAGGCGCACACACTACCCATTGCACCTCACACGATTATATTTAAGTTCGTACTTTTCGGCGCCTCTGAAAGGAACGCGTCCAGCGTTCATTCGCCAGGGTCGTCCAAACGTAACGGTTCATTAAGATATTTCTGTCAGGTTTTTCCACTTTTAAAACACAAAAAAAAACGTTTATTTTTAGAAAGTGATTTTATTAAACGAATACAAGTACTAATTATTCAGATAGTATCTTTGGGGGCATGTAATAACGCCCGTTATTACGTTATTCGACCACCAATTTAACTTTTGGAGCCGCGCTTGCTTACTTTTCAATGAGAATTGCACATTTTTGTAATTTCAGGCGTTATGACACTCGTAAAAGTGACATAACTCCCGAGGGCGTAATGACGTTCTGAAAACAGGCGTTATCACTCTTTTGAAAGAGACATAAAGCCCGCGGATGTTACGTCATCGGGCGTTATTACAAGCACCCAATATCTTTACTTTTAAGTTACTTACGACACTTGGATCATAAAGAAATATTGATGATCCTGTAAATGATCTCCCGAAGTTCGTCCAACGTAGTTGGCGGTGATCATGACATCTCTGGTTTGGATTATCAGAAATAAAAAATAGGTCATATTCTTTGAGTGGATAGTCAAAGAAGAAATAGTCAAAATATAAATTTTTGATAAAGTGGCGACTATGTACATTTTTTTTTTTAAATTTTTGACCAACATTTTTGCGAAAAATTGTTTAAAAATATGTACAAAATTATTGGACATTTTTTTCGTCGACCACTTCTAAAGGAATACATCTGAGAAGGTTTTGTGCAAATTTCAGATCGTTCAGTTTAGCCATTTTTGAGATCTCGTGATCAACGACTTTGAAATCACCTTTTTTTTGAGAAAATGATAAAGTATAAAATTTATTTCTTCAATTTTTATGATGTCGTCTTTGCCAGGGCCCTCTGCAGCATCAGCAGCTTTTAAAAGGTCGAGTTGATGTTGTCTACGAGGCATTCTTTCTTTGCCAGTGCTTTTACGGTCTGCGTCTTTCTTTTCGACATAGGAATGCGTACAATAGTAAAGTACAACAACTTTAGAGCAGTGGTCGGCAAACAATTCAATCACATTTTAGCTAATGTATGTGAGCGTGGCATCCGATACGAAATTGACAGCAGCGCAACGTGTTTATAGTGTCGGTGTACGACATCGCTGATCAACTGATTATAGCTTTCATTATTGTGGTGTGTAAAACCATCTACTCATTTTTCCAATAAGTTTTCCTTGCTGAGATCTTCGTAAATTGGGAATATAGATTTAGCAACATCAGTTAGTAAAGTCATAAATTTATGTGAATAAGAAGATAATGTTAGTGTAGGTAAATACAGTTATATTTCCGTGCATTTTTACCAAATCGGTTTGCAATTTTCAGATTATATACTTAAATACATGTACCTTTACATTCCAAAATAGCAAAAAACAAATAAATCGATTTTTTGCAAATTCTAACTGCGTATAACCGCAGATTACGCGGTCCCTACTCAAAATTCCACCATGATTTCGGCTAGTGGTGATCTACATAAATTTGTTTTATTAAGCCGATATGCATTTCATTTAACTTCCATTAAAATGCAAATCCAATTTTAATAAAAAAAATATTATAAGGCCGATTTGTCATCCGTAAATCTGTGCTCCTAATGAGCAACATTGCTCTTCAATTATTTTAACCTTTCATTCAAAAACAATTAAATGTGTTGTACCTCATCACAAACATCTGAAAATAATTTTATTCTTTTCTTTACAAAATAAATTTGACAAAACGGACCGTTAATTTATTTTGCCAAATTTGTGATTATATTTATTTGGCATTTATGCGGCTGCTAAATAAATAAACAGCATTTTTGCTTCTTACATTTTTTGAGTACATTTGAGTCAGGACCTTAAACACTGAGACTGTAAATAAATAATGGAAATATGGCAATTTTTTTCCATATTGCATGATAATTTTTGGTGGGCATTAAAAATTCGCAAAGCAAAATTTTGCCAGCTGCTCTGGTTTATTGTAAACTTGAACATTTCTTAATGTCCTGAAGCTTATCACTTATACATACGTTGCATATCCTTTGCACCTGTTCATAAAAGTTCTGAACTACACTTATTTCTTTTTCTAACTACGTAAATTAAGTAATTATTATATATCAAATTGCCCCTATTTATTAGTAATTTAAAGTGGCTTTTGAGACTGCACACATTTGTAAGTGGCCTACGTGTTGTATACGTAATTATTCAACAACCTGAAATAATTGCCTACTTTTCGGGGTGGTGAGACTGCCATTTTTTTTTTTTTTGTTACGCTTTGATGTGTGTATCTATCATTATCTGATTAGACAGCTATTAGTTGTCGAATGGATTGTCACAAAAAAAAAAAAAATGCTGGCCTGATTTTAATTCAAAACGAAATCGGCCGACTTTAATAAATTTGTTCTGGCAATTGTGGTATTTTAATTCGAGCTGCACCTAAAACAAATTCGTTTGTTTGGGAAAAAACAAATTTAATTGAAAAATAATTTTTTTTTTTAAATTTTCCAAAAAGTTTTTAATTGAAAAGCTGATGAACGAAATTTTAAAAAGAACCTTCATCTTTTTTTAATTAAAAGTTTTAACAATAAAGTCAATAATTTTTTGCCCTTTTTTTGTATAGACAACAGCGTTAAGTTTTTCTTAAAAGCTACATATAAAATGTGAATATATTTATTATTAAAAGATTTTCAGTAATAAATTCAATTTCCTTTTAAAATTCACAAGCTTCAAGCCTTAGCTGATCCTAAGTGATCATGAAATTCTCAAAACAAGGACGATAGTCTAATATACATATTTCAGTGTTTTGTTGTGGAAATAGCTCTTGAAAATATCCATCAACTCAACAGACTCCCCCTCGTTTGTAGGCAAGTCCATTATCATCTACCCATTTGTGCCTGTTTGGAAAATAAAATATATATTTGACTATTAAGAATACTTGCAGAAATAGCAATTGGCACTTGTTCGTTTTATCTTTCCTACGCGCAGCATCTCAATAAACTCACATCATGACGTTTTCGCCTTAGTTTAATGCATTGCTCAGACTGTATTTTCGACTTTGGTGCAAAGTAATGGTCCCATGCTGCAATAACTCTGCTTTATTGCTGCAAAACTTTTGCTAGCACTCGATAGAAACATTCCCATGCAGTATTTTTTGTTCCATTTAGCGCCACAGTTTTCTTATGTTTAAATGAACGTATATCATTTAATATAGATTTTTTTTTTATATGTGAAATGTCTGCTAGCTGGCGTTCTTTTAGTTTTAGGTCATTCAATACCCATTTGGTGGATTTTGTGCAATTCTTTTGCCATTGTCCAATTCGTTTGGTTGGCTTGGCAGCTAAACTAAGGTTTAAGTTTCTCTGCTAACTTTTCTCTATTTTTGTTCATCTTTACAATTGAAAAATGTGCCGGTTTTGGTCCTTGGTAAAGAGAGAACTCTTATATTATGAAAATTGTTAACTTATTAGTTCATCTGCACAGAAAATATTTGTGCCGCGGACTGTAAATTAGTTATTGGAAAAGGAAGGATTTTTGCTATAATTCAGAAAATTTTTTCAATGACCATGATAGCCAATTTTACTTATCATGATAGCGTAGCATGTATCAAAGAAATAGTATGCTCCTTTGAATTGATATTGAAGACTTCTTTAATTGATGGAATTATTCCCATGTGTTCTACAAATCGCTTTTGAACAAAAACGACCCTACTCCCATACGATTTGGGTAGTTTTTGGGGTCAAAAGCGATTTGTAAAATACATAGGATAGTTTGAGTTTGTCTGTCCCACTAACCAAACGTTTGTCCTATTTTTCAAAATTTTAAATTAACATTTTCGAAATTTTAAAAAATTCGGGGCGACCCCTTTTTTTTTTTTACAAAAAATATTCATAATTTCCATATTACGTAGGACAATGAAATAAGAAGGTGTCCCGTTGAAATTATGAAAAACAAATTTTTTGACCCAGGCTAATGTTCCATATTCTTTGCACCCGTGAACTACACTTAATTCTTTTTCGAACTACTTAAAAAAATAAATTTTTTTTTATCAAAATGCACCTATTTATAAGTAAGTCGGGATTTACACCATGAAGCAAACTTCATGAAGTTTTCTTAGTAGGCATCGAATTGAATGCAAATCTTTCAGACCTTTTAAACGAATAGTATAGAAATACATATAAATCTCTCGCCTACTTAGAAAACTTCATGAAGTTTGCTTCATCATGTAAATCCCGTCAAATTTAAAGTGGCTTTTGAGACTGCATGTTGTATACGTAATTATTAAACAATGTAAAATAATTGCCTACTTTTCGGCTTGGTGAGACTGCACACATTTGTAAGAGGCCTTTGTTGTATGCGTAATTATGCATTACCTGAAACTATCGCTTACTTATCAGGGTGGTGGGAATATTTACAAGGCACTGATGTGCCGAGTTTGTTACAGTCGATGATGACTGACCTTCGTACTTGTATTCTTGTTAAGTTTTGCTCCGAATCAGCAATTATTGACTCCTTAAGATCTTGATGTTTGTGACAACACAACTAAGACCGGATTTACATGATGAAGCAAACGTCATGAAGTTTTCTTAGTAGGCGAGAGATTTAAATATATTTATTTACTATTCGTTTAAATGGTCTGAAAGATTTCCTCTAAATTCCACGCCTACTAAGAAAACTTCATGAAGTTTGCTTCATGGTGTTAATCCCGACGAAGACAGACGAGAGATTTTAAAGTATTTCTAACAGGTCTAAAAATTCTTTTAATTTCTGCCTACTAAGAAACTTCTGAGGTTTTAGAGAAATTAAAGTTCGTTCAGACCATTTTAAGGAATAGTAAAGAAATACACTTAAATCTCTCGCCTACTAAGAAAACTTCATAAAGTTTGCTTCATCATGTAAATCTCGTCTAAGTTGAATTGCAGGCAGGTAAAATTTTGCTAAATATGTCACGTATAAAAAATAAGTTTTCTGTGATTTTTTGGGTCTGTAAAAAATCATATACCTACTTTTGTTTAATTCAACAGCAAAATTTCGTATGGAAAACCAGAGTTTATGGTATGGGCACTTCCGCAGAAAAATCTACCAAGTTGTTTCTTACTTGATCTCGAAATGGAAAATATGCAAAATAATTTTAATTAAAGAGTTTAAAGATTTCCTTAGTACGATAGCGATATATTGGGCCAGAAAGTACAAATTTACGTTTGGGCCGATTTTTCATTGCATTTTCTCTTTTCGATTTACAGCTCTAAGAGTCATAGAGCAATTTCACTCTTTTCGCAAAATTTTAACTACAATTAAAATTAATTTTTTCGTTGCGTTGAATAATTTAAGAAAAAATATCTTCATTCAAAAATTGCCAAATAAAATTTAAAACGAGAAGGCAAAGCTAACTTCGACTGTGCCGAAGTTTTAATACACTTGAAAAACTTTACTCCAACTGATTTAACCAGTAAAATATATATAGGATATAGATATCAGATATTAAAAAATTTTAAATCATTGATAATAAAAATAGGATACCATAAAAAAACTTTTCTTAGTAAAACACATTTTCCGACCGATCGGTCCTATGGCAGCTATATGCTATAGTCATCCGATTTTTATAAATTTTTAAAAAAAATTTGTAAAAGCATATAAAACTAATATCTACCAAGATTGGTGACGATACGATGGAAAACAAAAAAGTTTTTCTCACTAGAACTTGTTTTTTGACCGACCGTTTCTATGGCAGCTATATGCTATAGTGATCCGATTTCGATACATTTTTCCAGGATTATGTGAAATCATATAAAACTATCATATACCAAGATTAGTGACGCTACGATGAAAAACAAAAAAGTTTTTCTCACTAAAACTTATTTTCCGACCGATCGTTCCTATGGCAGCTATATGATATAGTCATCCGATTTTGATAAATTTTTTCGAAATTCTGTGGAAGCATATAAAACTGATATATACTACGATTGGTGACGCTACGATGAAAAACAAAAAAGTTTTTCCCACTAGAACTAGTTTTTTGACCGACCCTTTATATGGCAGCTATATGATATAGTCATCCGATTTTGATAAATTTTTTCACAATTATGTGGAAGCATATAAAACTAACATACACCAAGATTTGTGCCGCTACGATGGAAAACAACAAAGTTTTTCTAACTAGAACTAGTTCTTAGACCGATCGTTCCTATGGCAGCTATATGATATAGTCATCCGATCCGTCCGGTTCCGACATATTAGTTGCGTGCAGTAAAAATAAGACTCTGTGCAAAATTTCAGCTCGATAGCTTTAAAACTGAGAGACTAGTTCGCGTAGAAACAGACAGACGGACAGACGGACGGACGGACAGACGGAATTGAACTCAGCTCGTCGTCCTGATCAAGAATATATATAGTTTATGTGGTCGGAAATGAATATTTCTATGCGTTACAAACTTCTGGGCAAAATTAATATACACTTTTAAAGTGTATAAAAAGCAAAAAAAAATAACGAGAAATGATTTTTATATTTGGTAAATTAGAAAAAAACTTTTATTATTCTAAAAACTACTGAAAAAAGTTTCATACAAAAAGAGTTTCTCATTTCGCAGAATTTTGCATTTTTGTAATCCGAGTCAAAACCGTTTTAGGTAACGTCACGTCAGGGCGTATTTTTACTAATATCTTTCAATTTTCTCTGGGTGGATTCTTGTAATTTTTTTTCTTTAAATAATGTGCTATTGAATTATTACCTAAAAAAGTTAAAAACTTGTCTCTTTCATTTTTTTTTATTATATTTTATCGTACGAATGTCACGTCAGAAAAGAAATGCTCATTTAGTATGGATTCTCAGACATTTCGGTACACAATTTAATTAACTTGAGCTTGAACCACGTTTAAATTTGCCTTATGTGAAAAACTTATATGTTGCTTCAATCTATTTTGCTTTGAATTGAAAATTCATGACCTAATATGATTTAATGTTGACATTTAAATTGTTATCTGCTTAAGACTGAAATAATCCAAGAAATATTTATACGTGTGTGTGTACCACCTACTTATTTCGCCAGACCTTACAAATCTGCTCATGTAGCCCCAGGGTATAAATTCGCTTACAACAAGTTCCAAAAAGTGTAGCATAGTTGCAGGCTCATAGAAAATTAGGCGTAATTGAAAATACAATTGCCTTGAGCCTGACGTGGGCCGCATCAGAAATTGAGCCTTCAAATATGCATAAACTAATTTCAGCTTATGCAACATACTTTTTTTTTTTTTTTTTTTTGAGGGCACATCCTACGCTGCCTTGGCTGTCCTGCTGTAATATTCATTACCTGGTCAGGCGCATATGTGTGTGTGTGTGTGTTTGCGTTAGCCTCTCGCCGAAACATTTAAATGCTAATAAATTTCGTTTATGAGCATCTGAGCTGGACCAAAATTTTTGGGGGCGGACAGCTCCCCGATGGCGTTGCCCATGTTCGTGATGTCGAAATTCAATAAAAGGTGCAAAGTCAGAGATGAACAAAAACAGAGCTGAAAGAATGTACAAGTAGCTAACATCAAATTATTTATGAGGCACAGCAGCCAATTCAGCAGTTGCGTTGTCGTGTCGTCATATGGATTCCAGATAAGAGCAAACACAAATAGCAGCTGGACGCCACCACCGCCATAAAGCGTCATAAATCAATTTTAATTTGAAAAATATGGCTGCTGTAAGGAATTTTGCTTTTTCTTTCCTTCCCCCAACTAATTGCCTTTTTACTTTTGTATGTCGTTCCAGGTAACTTAAAAGTCTCTCCCAAAATCTTTTTCATGTAAGTTTGGCTTAACTTTAAGATAAAACTTTTTGAAGGAAATGTTTTTCATTTTTTTTGTCTGGTCTTTAAAAGAAACAAAAAAATTGCCATATTAACTCCATCAGCCCATAACTATGCAGAACATTTTTTTTGTTGGTCGCGTAATCAGCGTCTATTGTTCAATCGAACTCCTCTGCCGCCGCCACACCTCACATCACCTGCATCAGCCGACTCGACGCGTCTGCCGCACCCAAAACACAAATCAAATTAAGAACTGGCAGACCCACCGCGCACCGGCTGTAATTACTAAAGAGTGGCGTTTTGTGTGTCCTCGTATCCACCAATACTGCATAAATCACTTCGCATTCAGCGAGCACGAAATCTATGCCCCTGACGCGCCCATCTATTCTATAATAGTAGGAGCTAAACTGACCCAACCCCCCGTCCCCTCCCCTTCACTATGTACGTAATTTATATTGATTAAAACTCGATTTCAATTCCAGAAGATGGTGAAGGCCATTAGCCAGAGTGAATGGAGCGGGTTGGATTGGGGATTGGTGGGGATGTTGCTGGTAGATAATCAAAAATTAGGTCTAAAGCCTTTTACATGTGATGCACACAAATTTGTAACGGTTTGGAAACAGAAATGAATAGTTGAGTCGATTTCATCTGATATGGACTTCTAAATAGGTAAATAATCAGGGAAGTTTTTGTGTACAAACAAGTCATTAACGCCTGATCAGACATCTAATCGCTTAAGAATTGTGTTGACTTCATGGTCTTGCTCATGAAAGAACTAAAACAAAGAGAAAATAATTTTTAAAAAGACAGCATTCAGCCGAAAAAGCTTGATAATCCCGACGGAAGGATGAAATTTAAGCCCGTTTAGATTGATTATCCTAGACCCGTTGGGATTGTTTAATTCGTTTTTAGCGACAACCTGACACAAATACGCTCTCTTTCTCTAGTCTGCAGCGCTTACGAGTGCCGGACGTTCTTCATCCCGCCAGTTCGATCCCAGACAAGGCATGTTAAATAAGTTCTTATTAATTTATTTATAATATGTTTCTTCAATTAAAAGTCTTAATATCCAATAAGAAAAAATCTCTTTCGGCGTTCTAAATTTTTGAACTTATCGGGACACCCGCTAGGGCCTAAAATGAAAACGCGAATATTTATGATCAAAAATGGTTTTAATGTTTTTCAAAGTATTCTCCAGCAAGATTTATACACTTTTGCATGCGCTCAAACCAATTGTCGAAGCACTTTTTCCACTCCGATTGAGACAACTCCAAAACATGGTTTTTGAACGTTTGAACGATGCGTTTTTTTGACGTGCGTGAATAAAAAAGAAGTCGTTGGGTCCGTCAGGGCTGTACGTCGAATGACCCATCGCATTCGACGTTTTGGTGCGACAAAGAGGCGCTGTTGTGTGTTGGTTTGTGAGATTTCTCAGAACATTGTCATGGCAAACAATGATCTGTCTTCTCTTGTTCGTTTTTCGAATTTCTCCAAAGACTTCAGGCAAACAAATTGTGGTGTACGTCGCCACATGACTAGTTTTACCGAAGAAACCGGCGACCATTTGCTTCGAAGTGCTTCTTCCATGAACGACTTTCGTTGGATTAGGCTAGTCTTGGAAGACCCCACGGTCGATTGCTGTTTTGATTTGGGCTCATAAGCATAGATCCATGGTTCGTTACCTGTGACGATCTTATAAACGTCTTTTGAAACACCGCGATTATATTTTTTCAAAATTTCTTTGCACCAATCCACACGAGCTTTTTTTTTGAGCGATTGTCAAATTGTGATCCAACGAGAACAAACGTTTTTTACGCCCAGGATATGCAATATCGAATGTATGCTGGTGGAAGAAATGCCCAAGGATGCCTCTATCTCACAGTATGTCACATGAAGATCTCTCATTATCAGTTCACGCAGGGCATTAATGTTTTCTGGCACAACGACTGTTTTTGGGCTACCTTCACTACCTTTGTCTTTGAGGGAGCGTCGCTCGCGATTGAATTCTTTAACCCAATTTTTCACAGTGTTATAAAATGGTGCTTCATCGCCATACTAAGATTTAAGTTCATCGTTGCTCTCTTGTCGTGAAAGTTGTGAAAAATGATTTTCACGAGTTAATTCCATTTTTCTGCCGAGGTAAGTTTTTGATTAATCGTTAATCGATATCAAACGTGGTCACACATGAAAGAGTTGTATGGAGCTTTTATCGATAAAAGTCCAAACTTTTTTTTAGGAAAAGGCCAATTGGTCCTAAAATGGCTAGAAGTGACCTAGGCCAGAAACTTAAATAGCAACCCACGTATTGTTACCCTAATTGAATTCAGCTCTCTCGCTGTAGATCTTAAGAAAATGCACCATTTTTTTTTAAATTCTTTTTTTTAAAGTGGGTTACCAAGGCCAAGGCATCAACCTATTTTAAGACACTTGGTCACCCACGTTTGCCAGCAGCTCGGCTCTATTTCAGTCACTCCTCCACTGGGTGTGGGGTAAGCTCACACTTGAGATGTGTAGTGTGCAATTTTTTTCTTATTTCTATTGATATAACAATATTTTTCGTTGCCATTTTTTTTTTCGTTTATTCAAATTCAAACATTATATATATATATAAGTTATCCCTCTCGAAATTCTTGTTTTGCTTTGTGCTTACCCACTTTTCAAGTTATATAAAAAATATTTCTTTCTGCTTTCCCCACTTGGTTGGACCCCCACAAGGTCCACTCACTCCCGGCCACCACCAACCAACGTTTCGACCATCCGCATCCGGACAACAATGTTCATCTCTGTGTGCGAATGTCTGTGTGTGTGTGTGTGTGTGCGAGTGTAAGTGTGTGTGGTTCGTTTTGTGGTTTTGTTTTCGGTTTAATTAATTTTAAAATGGACTTCTACCTTAGCGCTAATTGCATGGACTTTGATTTATGTGCTCAGATAATGACCAAATTGCTTTCTGCAAATTTTCCGGCAATCAACAAAACTTTGTTGTGATTGCCTGTCTAAGAATAGGTAAGAGAAAAATTATAAGGAAATTAGTTTTGACTATGGTTTTGTGGGAGAGTCGCTTGACAGGCCTTTAGCAATATATTCTAATTACAAAATATTTGTGAGAAAACTTTAGGCGAAGCGAATGAAACAAGAACTGGAAATATAGACTTTTGATTCGGTAGAATAACCAAAAAAAAAAGTTAAGATTTCGCACTATTTTAGTTTATTTTTGTTTTATTTAATGTGTTGATAGGCTCAAGGTTTAGTAAAAAATCGTTAAAGTTTTAACTTTAAAAACTATATTGAAACTTTTAAGATATCTGGGAAATATTTTTGGTCCTATCCTATTGAGTAAACAATTTGCTTCGAATTTAAAAAAAAATATTAATAAAAAAGCAACACTGCGTATGAGTGATAACATTTTTTTA
This sequence comes from Lordiphosa mommai, assembly GCA_018904225.1. Lineage (NCBI taxonomy): Eukaryota > Metazoa > Arthropoda > Insecta > Diptera > Drosophilidae > Lordiphosa > Lordiphosa mommai. The sequence continues at coordinate 446,291 of JAEIFT010000024.1, forward strand.
CTTCTTATTTTTACCTGTTAAAACTTTATTTTTAGAATACTTCTGAATTTTTTAAAACAGCTGAATCTGAGTATCAGACCTTAAAAATTTAAAACTGAAGTAATCCGATATTAAATATTCGACTATTTTTTGAATTATGGATACAAATTTTAACCTGAATTCAAACTCGAACTTGATTTAATCCTATATTCAACTACCTGCTGAACCCGCCTTGAGAGAACTTGCACGCTTGTAGCTCGAATTTTTAATTCGGTGTGGCATGAAATTATTGTTTGATAGTAAAATCCAAAATTATCAAAAAATTTTGATTCACATTTAACAGCCTCCTTGTGTCTACAACCTTTCCTTATATAAAGGAAAAAATCTTAGCAAGCCCAGATATTTTCAAGTTTGGTAGGTGCTGATTCCCCAGAGCCCCTCCAAGCTAAGGTTTGCAAAATGAGTCACCTTATAAAGCTTATGATCTTCTGCCAAAGTTTAACGAATTGTTTTTTTTAATAATTTTTCTATTTTCTCAATTTCGTCTAAGACACTTCCTATGCTTCCAAGAACAATAAATGGGTATTCCTCTGCAAAAAATGCTACCAAATGAAGAGGAGCTATTTTAAAAATCAAACAATTTTTAAAAGATACTGAAAATCACAAAAAACGACATTCTACAGGTCGACCGCCATTGCTGCAAGAACGTTATTAAAGAAGAATAAAAAGTTTAACAATTAAGGAAACCCAAAGTGCAGCCCAAATTTCCCTCGCAACAAATTTTACGAGCCGAGGAATTACGTACCAAATGAAAAAGGACCGTCAAATATCATCTGATTCCTTAGCACAACGTTTTGGGACTTAAAGTGATGAAATATTATTTTCAGTGATAAATAAAATAATAATTTGGCCCAAATGATTTCTAATATTATTTTAGGGACCCCAAAATAACTAAAAATGTCAGGCAATTTTAAAATTGCATTTGGGTTTGCTGTAAAGAGTCCAATATGCTTTGTAACACATGAAATTAACTCAAAAAAATATGTGGAACTATTAGACGAAGTCCTCATTACTTTTGTAGACAAATTCTACTGTGACTCTTTGACATTTAAGCAGTACAATCCGGCATTCACGTTTTAAAACGCAAAAAAAAAATTCTGAAGAACAATAAATACAGGTTTCAATGTGAACCGCTATAGAAAACAATTGGTGCATCAATTTCAACAAAATCTATAAAAAGAGTCAATTACAATATCTGATGAATTTAATTCTTCAAAACTTGTTTAATTCAATGACAGGACGTATATCGAAGTTTATTCACAGTTATTGAGAACATATAGAAAAAACACGAAGGCTTAACTTAATACAATTTTTATACCCGTTACTCGTAGAGTAAAAAGGGTATACTAAGTTCGTGCAAATGTATGTAACAGGCAGAAGGAAGCATCTCCGACCCCATAAAGTATATATATTCTTGATCAGCATCAATAGCCGAGTCGATATAGACATGTCCGTCTGTCCGTCTGTCTGTCTGTCTGTCTGTCCGTCTGTCCGTCCGTCTGTATGAACACCTAGATCTCAGAGACTATAAGAGCTAGAGCTACCATTTTTTCAGTGTAGACTTGTATTGTCTGCACGCAGATCAAGTTTGTTTCAATTTGAAAAAACCTCATATCTCCCCCAATTTTGAAAATAGATTGTTCGGACCTTCTAGACATATATTTTAATCATCATTACCTATCGATCCGCCGTACATCATTTTTCGATCAGATGAACGATACAAAAGTTCCCGCCCCCGCAATTTGAAAAATACCCCATATCTCCCACAATTTTGAAAATAGATTGTTCGAACCTTCTAGACATATATTTTAATCATCATTACTTATCAATCCGCCATACATCAATTCCCGATCAGATGTACGATAGTAGAGTTGCCACCCCCGCAATTTGGAAAATATCTCATATCTCCCAGAATTTCGAAGATAGATTGTTTGAACCCACTAGACATATATTTTAATCATCATTACCTATCGATCCGCCATACATCGTTTCCTGATCAGATGAACGATAGAAAAGTTCACGCCCCCGCATTTTAAAAAATACGTCATATCTCCCAAAATTTCGAAAATAGATTGTTCGAACCTTCTAGACATATATTTTAATCATCATTAGTTATCGATCCGCCATACATCATTTCCCGATCAGATGAGCTATAGTAGAGTTGCCTCCCCCACAATTTTGAAAAAAACTCATCTCTCCCACTCTCTAATAAAATATTCTTAAATAAACCTTACCCTGAGTAACGGGTATATCGAAGTCGAGCAGGGCCGACTTCAACTTACGCTCTCGTTTTTATGTTGAATTATCAGTTCACTTATTTCATTTTGAAAAATATTAATATAACTTTAAGAGAAGTGGATTATGATTCATACATTGTTGAATACAGAGTGGGAAACTAGAGTTGAAAACAGTGTTAAAAACAGTTTTGGAAAACAGAGTTTGAAAATAATGTAAAAAAAGGTTGAAAACAGTGTTGGAAAAAGTGTTGCAAACAGGGTTGGAAAACACTGTTGAAAGCAGTGTTGATAAATAGTATAGAAAAACAGTGTTGGAAAACCATGTTGAAAACAGTGTTGGAAAACAATATTGAAAACAATTTTGAAAACAATGTTGAAAACAGTGTTGAAAAACAGTGTTGGTAAATAATGTTGGAAAATAGTGTTGGAAAATAGTGTTGGAAAATAGTGTTGGAAAACCACCCAAAGATCACAGTGGTCTAGAACTTACTACTATTAAGATTAATTGAAAACATACAGGTGTATGAAGTGTAGGTGTGAGCGTTATGCGTTACGCGTTATTGTGAAATTGAATTTTATCTCTACCAAAAAATCCTCCCTACCGAAATTAAAGGTGTTTCACATCAAAAAGTCGTTACGGTTGAGAAAAATAAATCAATAGTATTTCATTTACGCTGCTAATTAAATGCTTCCATGAAGAAGTCGAAAAAGAGCGGTATGGAGTCACAAGAGGTAAACCATTCCTACAGATTTAAAAAGCTGCTCCTTTTAGAAAGCAACTTAAGCGTGCTTCCATCGAGTTCCTATTTTTGAAGAAATAATCATTCTTTTGAAAAACAGAATGCTTTTAAAATAGAAAACTCGATATCCAAGTCGTAGGAGACGAGAGCACAACATTTATAAAGATGGCGCTTCAAGTCATTATTTATTTAGCTTTTTACTTGAGAAATTAAATTTTTTGATTGCCTCGGCTTGCCAGGAGATTGTGCACCATTGCCATTGAAGAAATTTGTATTATGAGCCCGTATTTCAATTGGCTGAGTGGCGGATCGATTTTCAGCGTTTTCAAGTCCATTTAAGCTGTCGCCTGTTTGACGGCAGTTTCCTTTTGCAATGTTCAAGCAAACAAGCTGGTTTCTTTTTATTATTTTTTTTGGTTTGCTTGTTAAAAAATTGTTGAACCAATACTGAAATCGTTGAACTAGCGCTGAACATCATAAGTTCATAAATCTGTGTCATTAAAACTGTAAGGGCTCAACATAACTTCTCCAAAGAGAAAGAGAAAACACACAAAATTAGGGGAACGGGGAATCTCGGATTCCACTGCAGCGCTCTTTCTTGTTTTCTGTTTGCTATGCTCTGTTTTTGATCAATTATTTTGTAAACCCTTCTAGAGGGTATTCAAAATTTAGTCTGATGTTTGGAACGCATAGAAGGAAGTATAAAGTTTATATATTTCTGATCAGCCTCAACGAATGAGTCGATCCAGCACTGTAAATCCGTTCCTATAAATTTCTTAATTTTTTAGATCTGTCAATATCGGCTGATCAGTCTAAGTACAGCCACATTACAGCATTTTTGCTTCCTTCTTTGTTAACAAAACTTAAATACTTAAATACTTTTTTCTTTAAACTCCAAAAGGGAAACCAGCCTGTTTGTCTAACTTTTTCCTTTCGTAATCTTAAATTAGGCTTTAAAATATATTTTGATTGAATTTTAAATATAAAAAACTATAAAATCCAAAAGCTAAAATAATTTATCTTAATGGATGTCATAAAAATGATCAAATGTCCTTTTCATCTTAAGCAGATTTTATTTTTAAAGTTGGTTTGCCCTGCCTCAAGTAGTTAAGAAAGGACACGGAGCCCTTTGCCTGATTCTGTATTCAGGTCAGTCAGTCAGTCAATACACGAAACGAAACCCAGCAGCAGGCACATGTCGAGGCCAATGCTGGTCTCCTTCCTACCAAAACTTTTATGGTTTTTTTTTGCTGCTTATCAAATTTTATTTAGCAAATGAACTTCCAGGCGACGCACTATTCCCTTTGTTCTAAGTTTCTCGTATTTTCTTGTTGTTGTTGGTTTGCTTAGATTAAAATGTTGGCTTGGTTGTGAAACGGAAACTAAATTTTGAGTGGCATATCTGGTAAATAATCATAAAGGATAAAACCGCACGCCAAAGCAAGCGTCATTTTCCGCTCACTTAATAAAACATCAAATTCGCTTCAAACTTAGCTGAATATCTACAGCCACCTTCAACTAGCCTGTCTCCTATTCTATTTTATGGGACGCACTTAAAAGCCTATCTTCATTCAAGACGCCCGGAAATGGCCAACAATAAAGCTGCCATAATGTGCATTGTGTGTGTGTGTCACCATTAACAGTTTTCGGAGCGGAAAACCAAAATCCACTCGACAAAGCTTTGCCATTCACTTTGGCTAAAACAACAATGGAAATCAAATGATAGGGCCACACTGCTTGAGGGAAATGAAATAAAGAGCAATTTGCTTGAATAAATATTTAGAAGTGTCATTAAGTATTCGTTCATGTTACTGCTGAAGGGGCAAAACTTAAGGTCTAATTACAGACCAAATGAGGCCTAAGAAAGTAAAACAAAAATTGTGCAAAAAATAAGTTTGCTGATAAACACAAATGTACAAAATAATCAACGAGTATGTCATTAAAAGTTTCCAAATGCTTTCAAGTAGTACACAAAGGAGGAAAGTCAAACATAAATATGAATACTTTTCTACCCACACACATACGGATATATATATATGTATTTTATGTACATATGTACTTAAGTACATACTTATGTTATTTGCGGCCACTTTAATTGAAGTGCTTTCGCTTCAGGTATGGCCTCAAGATGCATATTTATGAGACAGTTTAATTAAACCAAATTTAAATATCCTATTAAGCTCTGAGATGTGTTGTCTACCTTCTGCTGCCAATTGAAGACATAGCCATAAATCTTATACATCCCATTAAAGGAAGACAACCAACTGCAATCCAGCGAAATAAGATGTAAATAAGGTGTCCAAAGAGCAGCAAGCAGTAGAAGTGAATGAAGCTGGATCATGAACCAAACTCATATTATTGACCTTAAGAAATACCAAATGGAAAAACAGTTAACAAAATACAAACTTCCCAGATAAAGAAGAATGAACACAACCTTTAAAATTTTAACGATATGAAACTTTTAGCAGGCGTCAAAGACAACAAAAAAAGACCGAACAAGTCCAAACTCCTTTGGACTTTAGGCATGATGTAAACTATAGAAGGTGATGCAATGCGCAGCTCCTCTATTTCTAGTCGGCCTTGGTACGATGAGTCTAGGCTGCATTCAAAATGGTCGTTGTTGATTTCCCTTAACAGCGGTTAATTTTTATCGATACCGTCAAAAAAGTCTAACCATTTTTTTGCATTTGCAACCCTGAGGTTAGGTAATTTATCGCGCATGATAAAAATTATATTCGGTGGCGCCACCTTGTAAAAATTCTAAAGCCTGCTTTCATTTCGGTACGAAAATTTTATATATTTTTTAAACCTTCAAAATGCAATAAAAAGTGAACGGTCACACTTTTTTGTTTACAAAAAACCCATTCTTTAGTGTTTGTCTGGCTTACAACAAAATAAAATACTTTTTATTGTTTGTGCAAGTCAGAGCTACAAACCGATCCGAAACCGAACCTTTTGGTTTGGAACATGTTCTTGTGATGACTGAACCGAACTCCGTTGGAATTGATTAAAAGAACCCGAACCGAATATTTTTTGTACACTTGCAAAATGGTTTAAAAATTTGACCAGAAGTTAGCAACGCATAAAAATATTCATTTCCGACCCCATACACTGCATATATTCTTGATCAGGGCGACGAGCTGAGTCGATTGAGCTTCTAAAAACTCGGAAATTATTTATATTATATGCTCTCAAACAGTTCTGCAAAATTTGGTTATACTCGGATCACTATTTTTGTTTTCTATTAAAGCATTTTTTTTTAGTATTTTTTAATCAGTTAAAACAAGCCTATGCAAGTGTATTAAAACTTTGGCACAGTCGAGGTTATTTTAACTTTTCGTTTATTTTATGCGGTTTTACAATTCTGTGGTCCAACATTTGTTGGATTGGGGAAACGGCTGCATGACCCGAAAACGCACTTAAGCCAAACATTTTATATAATTAAAAACTAGGTTTATTAATAATTAAATTAATTAAAAATTTAGGGAATTAATTAATTTAGACCTATGACTACTCGTCTGAGCACTTTGGCAAACAAATTGCAAAATAATTTTTAAAGCGTGCAATTCGCTTCACTGGAGCTTCGCATTTTTATCGCAAAACTTTTGGTATAGAGCACGTGTGCCATTGGCCGTGTTCAGCAGGCCGTGCTCCCTTGTTAATGAAATATTTTGTTGGTAATTTACGTAGCCTATTTTTTCTCGGGTGTTTAATATGATATTTACATGAAGCTTTTCCAAATGTCAATTAAACAAGACCCCCTTAAAGAATGCTAAATAATATGAGCATTTTTATTAAGCTGATCCACTGATCAAGTGTCTCTGCTGAACGCGCCCATTGTATTGCGCTGATCCCAAATTCTAAATTTAAAATCCTCCCTGAAAATTTTGACCGGTTTTGAACCGAACCGGTTCGAACCCGCAATTCCGACTTATTTTTACTGTGAACCGTACCTTAAACCGAACCTGAACCTGTTCCGAACCAAAACTTTCAGTTCGGTTCATAAAAGAAGAAGCACAGACCAATAATTGCTAAGAGAAATAATATTTCTAAATTTAAATTGAATATAATTGAATTCTAAATTTAAATTGAATATAATTGAATTCGGAAATTCTGTATATTTTTAAATATTTTTAACAAAATAATTACTCTTCTATATAAATTTTGTAAAACTTGGGACGATCCAAGGTTTGAACTAAAACCTTAGCACAAAAACCTTGAACCTTAAATTTCTGAACCTAAACCATAGGTAAATTTTGACCGGACCTCTGCAAAAAATATTTGTGTTTGCAGCCCTCTTTGTAAGTTTGATAAATTGTTTTCATTGCTGTGCCTAAGCTTGGTCAAAAATAGTTTGGTACCCCAAAAATATCGAAAAGTTTTTCAAGAACAATTCTGTTCATTTCCGATCTCATGCCTACGTCTATCGCATCCCGTTCCGATCCCGAATTTGTATACCCTTGCAATTGTCACGATGTTTGTAACGCATAGAAGGAAGCATCTCCGACCCCATCAAGTATATATATTCTTGGTCAGCTTGACGAGCTGAGCCGATATAGCCATACCCGTCTGTCCGTCCGTCTGTTTTCATGCTATTTCCCCCCTCAGTTTTACAGCTATCTTGACCAAACTTTGCAAAAAGTCTTTAAATATACAAAGGCTGCACATTTGTCGGAATCGGCCGGATCGGATGACTATATCATATAGCTGCCATAGGAACGATCGGTCAAAAAACTAGTTCTAGTGAGAAAAACTTGTTGGTTTTCCATCGTAGCTTTACCAATCGTGGTATATATTAGTTTTATATGCTTTCACACAATTCTGGAAGGTTTTATAAAAATCGGATGATTAAAGCATATAGCTGTGATAGGACCGATCGGTCGGAAAATGTGTTTTTTGCTAAGAAAAGTTCTTTTTGATCAAATTTTCATTCTCAATGATTTTAAATTTATAAATATCTGATGTCTATATCCTATATATATTCTTCCTGTTAAATCAGTTGGAGTGAACTATTGGAAGTGTATTGAAACTTCGCAACAGTCGTAGTTAGCTTTGCCATCTCGTTTTGTCTTGACTTGAGAATTTTAAAGTCGCTCCCATTGCGTCTAATTCAATATTTTTAATATACTTTTAGGCAGAAAGCTAATTGAATTAAAATTAAACCTACATAACCTTATAGAAAATATATCCAACCTTGGACAATAAATATGTTGTGTCTTTCTAAAGACCTTCATATACCCCCTAAAATTCGTGAATTTGAGATGGCAAATCAAAGGACACTTCTTACACGCTTCTCAGAAAATTATTAATCATCTAATTTTGACCCTACTTCATAGCTCCATCGATTGGTACCAAATTTCCGTTTCCACTTTCTCGAATATTTTGCTAAATTATTGTGCTACCACTTGTTCACATAAAGCAGCCTCTTTTTTTCTGCATTTTTCATGAAATTCTGGACATTTTTTTCTTTTTGATGCATGCTACTCAAAAGACCTTTCATCAGTCCAAAAAATCATGAAGGTATGTGTATGACATTTTTTTGTCAAATTCCAAATGTTTAAGCTGTTTTTTTTTTGCCTATTTTAAATGATTTACAGCTCTTTCACAGTTTTTCAATTAAAATTGCCACAATTGTCGCTTTTGGTTATTTAATTTCATTCAGTAATAAAATCAAAGAGAAATGATTTTATTACTTAAGCAAATCTAGTCAGAATCTAACTAATTTCATTATGTGCCTTTCTCACTTTCTTCCTCTTTTTCTCTTTGTTGTCGCTTGTACATACGTCATCCTTAGAAAAAACCGCAGATATTTGCCATTAATTAGTCTGCAGGTGTTATTGTTAAAGGTTGCTGACTTGTGCAGGTTGTGTGTGCGTCCGATAGCTTATGCCAAGCGTGTTAAAGATGAATGAGAATTTGACCGCACCAGGTGGTAGATGAGGGGAGAAGGGGAGTGAGACGGCTTGCCGCCATAAAAATTGGCAAACAAAGGCAACTTTCATCGAAGGACACCTCCAAACACGACAACTGTGCGTGAGCACAAATGTCCTAGAATGGCGGCGGGTACGATTTACGTAAATTTTTATTACAATAATAACGCGTAGCTAGGAACAACAAGCCATATAGCGCAGGACGCGCGAAATATACTTAATGAAAGAAACCACAGCGATCGATTTGTATATTGGCAAAGGCAACGGCCTGACGGATGGCTTGGCACGTGAGCCACGGCCGTTAATGATGACACATTCTGTGCGGCGGGGTGAAATGGTAGGAGAACCACCTTCAAGCAGTGCGCGATAAAGTTGCCTTGAATTTTTCCCAATGACGTAAGATGTTTGCAAAAAAAAGGGACAGCGCATTAAACTGGCCCGAGGTAATAGGCCAGATGGTCGGCATGACAGCATTGGGTCAACAACTAATGAGAACAATCTCTAATTTCAAGCTAAGAAAACACACACAAAGTGGAACACCTAGGAAATGGCAATTGTGAAAGGGTGAAGAGTTGGTTAGAAATGACGAATTCTTAAGACAATTTTACATTTAGTTACTGCATGTTTGATTCAAAAAAGAAAGCATAAAAAGTTGTTGGGAAGTAAAATTGAATGCTAGATCGATTCACGAATGTGGATTGTGTGGAAACTGTGTTTTCCCAATTGTTGCATCAATAATCTCATCTCTTTTAAACGAATTTGAATTCTTAAGTATTTTAACTGCTTAAAATCTGACGAACATTTATTTTAAAGATATGATGTTAAGATCGATCACTTAGGACCGTTTTCTCATCTTCATGCTTTTCAAATCCAGTATGATTTTAATCGCGGCCTAAAAGTAGGCACCATAAATTTTCTAAAAAATCTACTAGTTTTCAAAAGGAGAAATATGAGAAAACGGTCTTTAGTTTTAATTCAGATAACTTGAAGCCATTCTCGCAGATGCTTTATTATACTTAGGGCCGTTTTCTCATCTTCACGGTTTTCAAATCTAGGTGCGTTATGCGAAAATGTATGTAGCCTACTTTTAGGACGCGTTTAAAATCATACGCCGGTCATTGTAAGCACAAGCATAGATATTTTTATGGCAATATAAAGCAGTTTAGGAAAGAGGGGATCATGAGAAAACGGCCCTAAGTTTTTCCTCATTCTCTGAATTATATAAAATATTTTTTTGACCAACTTTTAATAAATCTTGTTGGCTGTGCCATATTTGTATATTTATAGGGCAATTGAAAATAATTCCTTCAATGATATAGGTCTAAATTGCATATATATACAACCCTAGCTCACACCCTTACATTAAATAGTGCAAATAGGTCCATAATTACTCTCATAATCGACACTGCAGATCAGTTCCACGAACACACATCACATCCACTTGCACATATCAGACAACACTTTGTCATTATCTGGTCACTCCCCATACGTTGTCCTTCTTGGGTCTTTATGGTTTATCAAACGTCAATCAAAATGCGAACGCGAAATGGAAGCAAGGCAGATGCCACGTGCCAGGCTATTTAACATGGAAATTCGCTTTGTTAGCAAAGAAGGAAAAACAACAAAAAAACACGAGTAGAAACATAAAGAAGACCGCCCTATAGAGTCAACGGCGGCTACATAAAAGCCTCAAGGTAACTTGCAAAACACGCAAACTAAACATTTAAATCGATTTCGAGGAAAGTTTGCGAGTCCATTGCAAAAGCTATAGAGCAGCTACCACTAGTAATTTATCTGACTGTTTTTCCACCTAGTTTGGTGGAGAGTTGGGGTTTGGGCTTTGATTTATGTGTGTGTGTGTGTGTATGAGTGTCTGTTCCATTGCAATGAGGTTAAAGCAATTCGGTTAACACAAACAACTAGGTCTTTTAAATTTTGTAAAATGTTAAGCTGTTTTTAGTTCCGACAGCGCACTCAAGCGGAAGTATTTTTGAAAAGGATTTAAAAAAAAAAGGGGGAAATGCAACCTACATCTGTGGTTGGTTACGCTGACTTTGTTAGCAGCACTTAGACAAAATGTAATTGGGTATGTTGTATATATACAATAACACAAGTACACAGCACGAGATGGATAGATGAAGATGTGATAGTGAGTATGTTTTAAAGGCATGAATTTGATTTAAAAAAAATTAGGTTTAAAATAAAATTTAAATGTTTGTTTTTGGTCAAAAGCTGACTTTTTACTTACTCATATATTCCAGGAAAACTTCAGGCAATTCATACATATAGGTGCTTATTATCTACCGCATTCGAGCATGACATTTTTAAGCACGAATTGTTCAAAGATTACATACATTATAAAGCGATTGTTCAAATTGTTTAAAGTTCCCGCGAAGTCTGCTGATGAAAGGAACGATAGGCCGTTGAATTAGCTAGTTCAGCGCTGAATCTATGGTGGGCACCTCGTTAATAGCGTGCGTAAAGCTTCAAATGAAAATGTATGAGTGAACTTGTTCGCACAAGAGTAAGCAGCAACAGAGTATGATAAAAACAGGCAGACAAACATACGAAAGTTACAGCAACAAAGCGCTCAGTTTATCATACATGTAGCTTCTTCCAGCGTGGCTGGTTTCACTATTTGGTTCGCTAACCACTGAAATACCCACCACTGAATTGGATCAAAGTTTTTCTTCTTTTTCTAGAAATTTATTAGCTATTTTTAAAAAAAAATCTGAATATTAAACATGCGTTTCCACAATATCTTCCATTTTTTGTAACGTGTATGTCATCTGAGATCTCTGCAAAAATCCAAAACTTTACCAATTTTAAACGGATTAATCCAGAAAAATACATTTTAGCATTTTTTTAACAAGTTTTTCGTAATCGGCTAACCTAAAAAAAGATATACAGAAATTTTAAAAAATATTGAAGGTGTGAGCTTTTAGGAAGTTCTGAAAGTGTAAAAAATATTAAAGGTGTGAACTTTGCGTAAGCTAACCCACAATTTTTGTTTGTTCTTTTTTTCTTTTCTCAAAAGTTTTTCGTTCCCATAATAAACAGTCTCCACACACTGAGCACATTTTAGAGAGTCGCGTGAAATTGATGGGAAATCTGAAACTGAGATTCACAACGGCAAACATCTAACATCTTACAGCTGCCAGTCATAGCTGTCAAAAATGTCATTGTATCAAAAATATACAAAAATTTATTCAAATAAAATTAAATTGGCAGCAATTGATTTTAACATAAGTATGCATATAAGCTTTAAGAAACTTGTGGTGGGAATTCAAAGGCTGCTATGCTCGGTTTTTCTGGGCTTTCACGGGCTTCCTTTGCGAGTCTCTACCATAATAAACTAACCAACTCGTCTTCGATTTTAGTTCTTGATGGTTTCGGTAGTTGATCATTGGTATGTTCGATGCAACTATGAATAACTGGCTTTACAGAACCAAAGGGCCAAGCCAAGGTTATCTCTCAATTTATTGGCTCGTGGGTCTTTTAATTTTTGCTTAAGTAAAAGGGAAGCTTGTTCATGGCTACAGACTTCAAAGGTGGCATCAATAGCTGGAGAAGGTGCCCTTATGTGTAAAAGGTTTTTTAAGGAAATTAATTAGCCTTCCGTGGCGGGATCGAACCCACACCGCACCCCCCCGCACAGAAGGGACACACAGACAACCCACTGAGCCACACAAGGCTTAATGCGATGCAATGGCAGCTCCAAATTTCAGAATTGTGTTTTTTGCAGTTACGGTCCAGAAATCTGCACTATGTTAAGGACGGATACAGCACCTTTCTAATCTCTTATATGAAATTGTATCATGTCTACTAAAAAGTTTCACATGTCGGCCTCCAAGAGAGTCGTCGTTAAGTGGTTTTATTGCTGATTAAATTTAAAAATTAATAAACTGTGTTTTTTTAAAAATATCAAAGTCATCTGTCAAAGTGAAAAGATTTCAGTATACTCTGCCATTTCAATATGCAAAATGAGTGTTTTATTCGATTTGTAAAAAAATACGCTCTATAAATATTCAAATACATGGAATAGGAACATTTTGCTACATGATGTTATGATATTGCTCAGTGTAAATCGCAAATAAAGGCCTATTCTCAGATGACATAAATAAGTCAGCAGTTTAAAAGTATTCAGCTTTCAAAGCATTTCTAAAGTATTTCTATTCATATGAAGTATTGTGCCGAAAATAATTTGTACATGATCTGAGTATAAGCATTAAGTCATGAGATTGTTAAGATAGGTTAAGATACTAATACTGATATACACAGGGGCTCTTTCGTATGAAGAATATATTTATTTCGGGCGTTGATATCTTCTGCTATTGTTATAAAATCCACAAAAAGTTACTTAAAGCCCGGCGGGCGTTATGACATATTTGAAAGTGGCATAAAGCCCGTTCGCAAATTTACGTAAAAGGTCTTAACCTTAAGACTGTGCTTAAGTTCCCTCATTTTGTCTCATTTTGAGTCCATGTCCTATAATCTTCGAGGCAAAGCATTGTAATTTTCAGTCATTTGTCATTTTATGACCCAATTTAAACCCAACAATACCAACAATCCAGTCGACACTCCATCATATCTAAAATTGATCAAAAATAGCTTTGCAAATTTGTTAACAATCCAATAAGTTATGAACTAAGCTTCGAAGCGAAACCTCGAGTTCGATATTTTTTAAAACCGATCGATCCTCCAACCTCCAATCAAAAGTTCTTTAGAATTTCAGGGGTTTGAAGCCTTGGATTTTGGTACTTTAAATCAGTGGTCGGCAAACAACACAATCCCATTTTAGCAGGAACGGTAACAGTTATAACTTATATCATAAATCTCCACATTTAACAGTTCTTTTAAGAGTTTTTTTATTACGCTTAAAATAATAGTTATTAATCGAATTTTTTTTTAATTTTACCACATTAGCTTCATTGTTTTATTTCAAAAAGAGTTTAATGAAAATAACTCTTATATTCCGTCGCTGCATTTTAGCTTAGGTTTATGGGCTGTATTTAAAACGGTTTATTTTACTTTGTCGCAACAGCAGAGCTTATACTGTCGGTGTGCTGACGTCGCTGCGAAATTTTATATACACAGTTGTTAGGGACGTGCCTAACACTGCTTCAAAAGAAGGTCTGCGTACAAAATGAAAGTATCAGACACAGTAAATCCGTTAAATGCTTTGTATAGTATACTTTACAGTACGTTAAACTCAAGAACGGTAACTTAGTTGTAACGTAACATCTGAAAAAATAAGCACAAAATGATTTTAGTTATGAGCTTCTGTGATTGCTCAGTTAAAGATATTTCAAAACATTTTACTGTGAGTGTTGAATCGTTTAATCATGGAAAAAAAAGGAAAGATTATTTTAATGTGCACAATTAAAATCCCTTTTTCTTGTCCGAAAATTATAAGACCCACGAGCCAAGAGAAGCTCGGCTTGGCCCTTTGGGGCTGAAAAAGACATATTATCAATTAATTGCCAAAATGCAGTAAGAAATCATGCCAGATGAGAGATGTTCATGGTAATAGAACCACTAAAAACAAGAGATACTGCTTTTTATGAGCACATCTACATATCATATGCCTGGCTAGAAACGGTATTTGAAAAAAATCATAGTGTTTCATAACTTTTGGTGACAACCTTATTTGCATTTTAAATACCAAGCCAAAGTGTTCTGTCACCTTGATACAGTTTATTAGATTTTGACTTTTCATAGTCACCAAAAATGAAAGCATCCATGGAAGAAGGTCTTGTTTTCTAGTTGCACAGATAATGGTAACAATGCATAAAGGAATTGCTTGCATGTCACAGCACACACACACATTCGCCTCCACCTCTTCCCCCACCCCCTCTTGGTATCTTCAAGTGGGCGTACATTTGCACTTGTTTATCCACCTACTCGTACATACATACATACATACCTTAACATTGTTGCAAAAGCAAATCAACACAACACAACACAAATTTTCGAAGGATACGTGTACGGACTTTGTTGCCCTGGCCCATGTCAGGGCGGACATGCAATGACTCCCTCTAGCACAGGCGATGACATGCAAACATACGAACGCCATTTTCGTATACCGAAAGTAAATGGCAATCACATTCTTAAGAGCAAAAGAACTAAGCAATAATACAGTTTTTTTTTAGTTTTTTTTTGCATAGCTAATCTGGCACTGGTATTACTCATTCCGTGTCCCTGATTCAGGTCATTCAGGTGAATATATGTCTCGCTGACAGTCGCGCTTAGTTGGCTGTCCATTGGCATAAAGCGAATTTGAGTTTCACATTTGACACATCTGTGACAGCCCGCAAAGTTGGGTAGGCTTAGTTAGGAGTTTAGTTTGTCGCCTGGTTTGACAGCCCTCACACACATACTTACATGCATATATATGTAGTACATACGTATATGATGTATGTATATAACTAAATGAATTATGTGTGAACCAACATAAAAGTTTACCCGAAACACAAATCAAATAATTTTCGCCCTTACAAAGCGCACGTCTCAGCCATTTAATGTCAGGTAAATTCTTAGCGTGTTTGGCAAGTTTCAGTTTGAGACCAGAATAAATTTGATTTCTGACATAAAATTTATTTTGTGAATTCAAATGAAATATTCGAATTACGAAACAAAGTTGCAAAACATAAAGAGATTTCTTTAAGCCTCCATGTGCTTATTATAGGGACAGCTCTTTAGAAAAAAGTTTACAAAAGCAGAAAAGTATCGAAGGGGGCCTAATTCGGCAAATGGAGGTGCGCGAGAGGGTAAAAAGGATCTACATATAAAAGTTGGCACTAGCTCATGTAGACTCTGAGATCTTGGTGTTCATACAGACGTAAAGAGCTTGATCGTCTCGGCTATTGATGCTTATTATTCAAGATTATATAGTTCTGGGCACAGAGAAAAAATCGAGCAGATCGTGCTTGATATCAGGCAGATTTCGTGTCAGAAGTTCGGCAAGACAGAATTTTCTTGGATTCAAGAAGAAAATACTGAAAATTCAAGACGAAAAAAAACTAAATTGAGGCAGATTTCAGTCTTGCCGAATCGTGCTAGATTTCTCTGGGTGTGGGCACAGGTTGGTCGCAGAAACAGGTTTTACAAGCTGGTTTTACTGTCCAATGTGTTTGTGAATTTACAGTTTGAGTTTGTTCTAAAAAGTGTTATTAAGTTACATTTTAAGGGGGTCTTCTACCTTTGAACAGGGTTTTATGAGTGTTTTTTAAACAAAATTCTGGAGAAATAACCAGAAGAGCTTTTTTTTTAAAAAATTTATTTTTCATATTTGTTCATGGCTTCCTATTGCTTCCATAAACGTTTCTTCGTTGCTATCAGACGTAGAGTCACATAAAGATTAATTTTAAATATTCTCATTAATTATTTCTTTTGTTTGTAAAATTTCTTATTATTATTGTATACCAATTAGATTATTGATCCCGAAATTTTTCGGGTCCCAAATTATTTTTTGGGTCCCGGTTTACTTTTCGGATCCCGTTCGCAAATGAATAAAAATTTGTAGGATAAATGTACTTAATCTAACTGATTGATTGGTCACTCATACACACAAATCAACAAAGACGGTGATATTAACCGTCATATCCTAATTATAGAAGAAGGATTTTGTGTTATCTGTAAGATGTGTTGGCAATGTAGGCCACACTGGAACAAGTGGACTGCACCGGCAATTCAAATAATCTGAACCGAACCGGTTCTCTGGGGTTGATATTTACAATAATTAAATAACTTTTCAGAGAGAAAACATTGACTTTGTTTAGATGGTCTATTCCATTTACAAAAAAAAAAACTGCCTTATTTTAAGAACCTTAAAGAAAAATTTAAAAAAAATTATTTTGTTAAATTATTATAATAGTTTTGTTAATATATTTGAATTATTATTAAATAAACTAATTTTCAGCATAATTACAATATTTCAAATATAATTATTTCCATTAATAAAGCTACAAAATAGATAAGGGTGAGTCTTACCTTTTGATCAAAAGTTAAGGGGTAGGAATTGTTCTGTTGCATACATTTGCACGAACTTAGTATACCCACTCACTCTATGAGTAACGGGAAGAAAGAGTTTAAAGATCTTCACTTTATCAGATTTGTACTTACATTGAAATGGTACAAAAATTTGAGTTTTAAATTTTACAGAATTATGTTCCTGAATAATTAAATATGTGAACACCTTAAAGTTTTACTTAATAATAATTATAAATTTCATTAATCATTTTAATGTTGGTAAAAAGTTTGTCTTAATTTCCATATTTTGTATGTTAAGTCGTTACTTCCATAAAAACATGCTGCAAGGGAGCAGACGCACGCCTATGTCAATGTTTTTGTTAAGTTAAAGGAAACTTATGCAGTAAATTCTGCAGTGCAACGAAATATGACTGCTTGGTTCCGCTTTCCGAATATAAAACTTTCACCCGTCGCAGAGATAGCCAAATGTTGTACATGGTGCAGCATTCGCACCAACTCGCACATTTATTCCACAAACTATAGCGAAATAAATGTCATATTTGCAGTAAGTTTATTTCAGCTGCCCCCATTTTTTTGTGCAGCAATTTAATAAATTACCCAGGGAGAGGCAAAAGGGCAAGTACAACGCTTGTTCAAGAGTTGCCATAGATTCACGATTTTATGAAAAGAAAACGACCAACATTTTGTTGAGATAAAAACTCGCGTTTTGGTCCATGCTAATTAAGCAATGGTAATGGCACTTTAGTTACAAACTTATTTCAAGTGCTTGGCAATTGCAGATTTTATCTATATATATTTCATAACAATTGTTCAACCTTGAACAACATGAAGAAGGGATAAACTGAAGTGCTTGCAGTTGTTAAGTAGCAGAAAAATGTTTAATAAATTGCCTCCTTAGGAGTTATTCAAGCGTAAATTTGCATTTTGAAGTTAAAATGTTAATGGTTTCAAGTGCACTTTAAGAAATTATTGTAAAGTTAATGCAAATAAAATGCTTACACATTCTCTTGTGAACGCGTAATTAGCCTAGTTTATGCTGGTTCTTATTTACGACTAAAGAGGGTTGTGTTTTGTCATCTATTGATGCTATATCGATATATCGGTTCCAATTTCGATACCGGTACGTGGCTTTAAACGGTTTATTTCGTTTAATGGTTCCGGTTACAGTATTATTCCCTGGTAAGATAATTCAACTGTTTTGCTTGATAGAAATCATTCCCCTGTTGTTTCCCTAGCAAAAACTTAAAATTTACAGACTTTTTTCGGTCTTAAAGTAAGTCCTGCCTTGGGCTGAAGGGTGCCCACATTTTGGGTTCAATCAATTGGCAGACGATTATCTGCGTTCTCAACCAAATACACACACACACACACACAGACTGGCCGGCACAGACAACGACTTTAGATGCGTGTGGCCTGCAAATGAGCAACGTTTTGTCCTGTGGTTAGTCGTTGATTTGTGTCCAAGAGAATTTGGTATGCTGGTAGGCTTCATGGTTTTTGGTCCACTTCCGATGGATTGGGCACTCGACTGGAAATTGATGAGAACGAGAGCCGGTAGCGGCGACTGTGAAAACGAAGCTTCCGGATTGATTGGATGGCAAACAAACAAATGTCAGGTGCATTAATGCATTCTAACTAAAAAACAATTTGCCTTTGACAAGCAAAAGCTCGTCTCGTCTCTGAATGCAATCGAACATTCTCGGCATTCTCGGCATTTTTTCAAGTTTTTCCTTTGCCAAGGTCTCAATTTTTTTTTTTTTTTTTTTTGTGGCGCCAGCCACCCACCCATCGGCGCAACTACTATAAATCAACACATTTGACAGCAAAATGTGCAAAGTGGTAAACAACAACAACAAAAAATACAAAAATTGATATCCAAAGGCAGTTTGAAGACAAGGACAATAGCCAACGGGGAATTTTTGTTTTTTTTGTTTGTCGCTGTCTGTGCTGGATCTGGGTTGTTGGCTGCTGTTGCTGACTTCGGTTATTGGTGGTAATCAAGCGTGATTAATTGAATTGAAATTGAATTTTTGTTATGCATAACATACTGGGCAGGATAGTCAGTTAGGTGGTGTCCGGCTGTGGGCTTAAGTTCAATTGAACTTTGGAAACATGTAAAAATGCAAATCAATTTACGAAAATGGGTTTTTCGTTATGAATTCCGTATGTTATTAATTAGGTAAATATCTGCCCTTTACTTTCCACATTTGACAGCAAACTGACAAGATAAAGTACCAAAAAAATAGCCAACTGTAAGGCGCCAGACGGATGCGCACACATTTTTCAAACTCAAGCATCGTCCAACCATATCGACTGACCGGCAAGTGGAGGACATTTAGTCAGTTGGCTCAACGCCAAACGATTAAGTCACTCACACACCCTGACTTTTAGTCTTTAATAGTTGGATTGTCCTTATTTATGTTCATCAACCACAGCAACTGTATATCTTAGCGTTTTCTATTTTTAAATTTTGTAAATTATTCTTAAACCCTTGTATGACAAGTAAGTGTGTAAACCACTTAAATGTGTGATGAGGGTAGGATATATATATTTTGAAACTGTCATCCTTACTAGAGAACTCGCGTTTGGTATGGAAACCACAGGTTATATTCCATCACTTGAACGGAGAATGAAAAACGCGAAAAAAAAATTATAAAGCAAGATTTGTTTAAGCTCGTTACTCTTAGAGTAAAAACCTTGTGTTTGCATATGGAGTGTCTATCTCATCAAATATATATATAAAGCTGATCAGACTTCTATAGCAGATTCGATCCATAGTTTTCCGTCCGTCTCTCTATATGAACACATAGAGACCAAACTTGACTCCAGCCATTGGAATGGTTGAGAAAGCGTTTTTTTTAGAAGATAGAAAGAAGTCTATTCTTGGGGATAAGAAGGCGTTTATATAGGGAAAGGAAAAAGTCTCTTCTAAAAAAGTGCTTTCTAAATTGTGTCTTTACGGGATAAGAAAAACTCTCTTATGTGAAATAAGAAAACTGCTTTTTCGTGGAAATAAAAAAAAAGTATCGTCCAGCTGCTAAAAAAGAGTCTTCTGGGGGTGATACGAACTCGTTGCTTTATTACCATTTCTTGGGTAAAGTTTTAGAAAGCTATTGGGTTCTAATTCTATACAAAAAAGTCAATTAACAATGAGAAATTTTAAATCAAATTATAATTAACGGACTCCCCCGTTTCTGGTCCTAGGAATCGAACTGCATTATTTCCTTTTTTTAAGTTATCATGATGGCTTCATTCCAAAAATTAGTTTTTAATTTTCATATGCAATTGGCTTTTGTTAATCGCCAAACCATCAGAAAACTGTCTTCAAAAAATGTTTGCAAGGTGCATGCGCTTCGACTATGACTCCAATAAGTAGGCAAATTTTGCTATTTGTTTAACTTTTTTTTATGCATTATGGTCGCGATTTCTTATCTTGTACATAACGCTATCAGACACTTAAGCTTTCAAATGGGTATTTCCTGTGTTACATACATTACATTCGTACGCATATTTTTGCTCATTGTTGGCGATCTAAGTGATATATTCTTCTTATAAACATATTGGTACATACCAAACAAACAAAAAGAGAGTTGCGGCAGCTATGAAGCAGGTGGTCGAAGCTTGGCTGTGATTTGGAGATCAGTTTGCTGCTCAAGCTGGAGAGCCTTGTCTTCCTTGGAGAGCCGTCGTCTGAAAAGAACTCGTAATTCAGATGTGAAAGACTTATCGCAACATTGGCAGCACAGCTACCACATCTGGAGTTTCGGTGATTTTGCTAAAAATGTATGGCATGATTCAAATTTCAATTTATTATATGTAAGATTTAAAAATATAATCACGATTTCATAAATTTTTGCCGACAAACAATTAATTAGTGTCTGTTATAATTTGAAAGAATCCATTGACTGTTTCCTTCATAATCTTGAAATTTGCTGCTATGTACTCCTTTGCCAAAAATGCAATAGCGCGGAACACTTCTTTAACTGCACGGCTCCGAACGTGGAAGGAATGCTGAAACCTAACTCCTTACTGGTCATACATGCAAATCTTCCTTGAAATTTCAATCATTTGTAATAGGTTTGGTTGTACGGCTTATTGTCATCTTTGATAATTTGGTATTTGTGTGCCTGGCGGTATTTGCGACACATATGCCTGGCCAGAGTCAGGAAGATCAGTTTGCTTTCATTGGCTGGTGGGTCTGTTTTATTAGTTAAAAATATTTACCTGCGCTCAGGCATCGGTTAAGTTTATTGCTCGACCATCCGCTAACCGAATTTTGAGTCACTCAGTTTTGGCTAAGCTTTGGTTAGTTTTACTATTCAGACAATGAGAAATTGGGACCTAAACATGCTTAAAATTTACAGGCCAACCATTTTTTCAAACAAAACTGGTTTAATTAAAAGTTGGTATAGGTTGGGAGCACTATAGTTCAGTATAAAGCTATTTTGTGGCCATATAAAAATCAAAATATTTAAACAACAAACTGGGTGATCATTTGTAATAGGGATATTGGGACTTAGGATGGTCGTAGAGAAATTATATTAATCAATTTTGAAAGGTTCAAATGTAGCCAATCATTCTCGATTAAGTTTGCGCAATAAATTTATAAAATGATTCCTTGTAGACCATTTTTCGGAAATGCCCAAAAAACAGAGTAAATTGTATGATTTTGTGATACAAGAGAGAATTCGTCTGTCAAAATTATAATTTAGGTTAAAGATTTGGTAGCCGTTAAAGAATGTGTTTAATTGGCGTATAAATCAATAGATATCTTAAAATCTCAGAGAATTGATCTGAGTTAGAAAATGTATTTTGTTTAATGGCAATTTAATTATTAATATAATTTTCTGTTATGCAATTTTATTATTTTATTGCAACTCCAATGGCATATGGATGATTTGAAGTGCCAGTAACCGAAAACCAGTTACAAGCTGGTTTAAACTAAATAAAAAAAACTCTTTCATATCTGAATCAAAAATATTTTACAAATTTGTGAAAGAAAAATAACAAAATGAAATAATTGGGGTGTTCACGCGAACTGGTATACTGTATACATATCTGATGTCAAACTACAATCAAACGAAAAATCAAATTTTATATTATACACAGTAATGCCAGACACACACACACACAGTATATACCCTAAACTACTTTTTATTTATAATTTTTAAAAAGTTTCGGCTTGCATGATACCCAACACAGTGGGCATTAACCACTGGCACTTGGGCATCCAATTAACAGGCCAATAATGACAACAGTGTCTAGTACCCAGGTACTTATATAAAATGATAAGCCATAAGTTAGATCATATATCACTATAATTAGGGTCCCATTTTATTCCTTTCTAAACAAATCACAAGCTTAATTTAACCCATTTGTCTTTCTTCTCTACTTATAGGTAACAATTTAAATGTGATTATTGCCCGCAATTAACTGATTTACGCATGAGGCAGACATATATGTATATATGCATACATGTGTAGGTGTGTGTATCACGTATACGCCACCGTAACCGGGGACAGTTTTATGATACTCAAATACTTTTGTGTGTGTGAGTGAGATAAACAAACAAACGAACAAACAAAACAAAACAAAAACCGGGAAGCAAACAAACTGCAAAAATAAATGTGCGGTGAGAGGCGGCAGCGGGAACGACAGCAACAACAGCAACGACTAAACAAAAGGAAGAAAACTCGCAAAAAGAAAAAACCGAAACCCAAATCGAAATCGAAGAGGCTCCTCGTCTCCATTAATGAACCAACTGAGGTAAGTATCACGTGGAATGGTTGGGCAGAGATGTGGGTTGACATTTGTTGTTTGAGTTGTTTGGTTCATGTTTTGAAAACATTTTGATGGATGTTTTTATTTTTTGGGGGATTTTCTGTTTTTGTTTCGGTTTTGCAGTTGCAGGCTGAAACAGGTGACGGCTTGTTTGCTTTACCTGCTGAAAACACCAATACCAGAGCCCCCGTAAAAAGTTTTGCTGGAAAACCTCTTTGCATAAATCAAAATCAGGCCAAATATTTATCTCTCTGTGTGTGTGTGTGTGTGTGCGCCTGATAAGTTTAAAATCAATTTTATTTTATTTTTTTTTTTTTTGGGCCCAATATGTCGCCAGGCAGCGGCGTCATCGAAGAGCAAACTTTTACCAGACCTCGATTTGCTGCGGTTTTTTGGTTTATCGATCAAACTCGCAGTGCATGGTGGGCTTAGGCAAGTTCGAAATGCACCAACCCTCCTAGGTTCATGTAGCTTGATTGCTCAGCAAAATATTACATTATTTTCTACAGACATAACAAAAAAAATGAAAAAGAATGGTTGTAGGTAAAGGCAAACTCTGTTAGCTTTGTGGATGACTCACTGTGACGGAGACAATGATATAAATTGGCAAATTGAGCAGAAAATACAATGAATATAATAGCAGACATGTGCACACTCACCAGCTCAATCCTTCTCTAATCAAATCCTCTATTCAAAGCAAAACTCAACGCTTGTTCATGAAGTACAAATGATGCACTCAGACGTCAAGTCAAGTTTTCATACAGTTGCCATGATTCCTTACAGACTTAAGTACGCAATGAACTCTTTAAAAAAAAAGTAGAAGAGTTTATCAAAATAGCTAAATCTATCGGGGGTTTTTGTTTGTATTGAATGTTAAGGTAAACTCTGGTGCATAACTATAGCCGCACCCATCTTTTTCAGTTTACGTGTAGTTCGTATGGGAAGAGTATCAATTGGCGATTATAAACAAAAAGGGAATCAAGAATAAGATAAACAGCTGAATTTGTCGTTAAGGCCTTTTCTCAGATGACATAAAAATTATTTGCGTCACAATTCTTCATATGAATAGAAACAATTTTGTAGAGCTTTAAAATCGGAATGCTTTCGAACAGCTGTCTGATTTGTATGAAGCATAGTGCCGGAAATAAAATTTATGTCATCTGAGAATAGGCCTTAAAGATTTAATTTTTAGTTGGTGCGTAACTATAGCCGCACGGTTTAATAACGTTTTCGGGTCCGACAAGCGGGTTCGAAATTTTTGGAACAATCAAGATGATTTTGGACGGAAAAAAACCGTTGGACCCAACCCAAAGCTGATGAACGATGGGTCATGAAAATCGAACTCCGTTCATAATTGTCTGATTTTTGCACTCATGCTGCCTTGGGATTCCCAAGCAGTTATAACAATTCTGACATCAGATACCAGTTGTTGTCTTGCAATAGGAAAGTTCTTGAAGCAGTCGACCAGCCTTCCCTGTGGTGTTGTGTGTGGCTCTGTTTCCTCAAGTTGCTTAAACTTGTTATTTTAATAATTTAAATCCGGGAAAAAAATACCGGAATTGTTACCCGAAATAAACCTTTTCAAGCCACAAACCAGTATCGAAACCGGAACCGATATTAAAATATGTTTGGGAAACGAAAACCGTTAACCGTTATAATATGAACCGAAAAAACCGGAACCATGCCGAAACGCTTATACCTGTGCTGTTTCGGTTTCTTTTATAATATATTTGATTGATCTATGATTATTTTAAATATATATCAACTGGTGAAATAGCAATAAAAAAGACTTACACTTTAAAAATTCGCCCTCAAAGAAAAACCAGAACTAAACTATTTTTTAAGATGTATTGGGTCGTTCCCTAAGTAATTTCGTTATTTTTAGTGGAATTTAAACACTATTTTTTATTGTGTAAAACATTCTATGAAATTATATATTCTGCATTTGTATCAAGGCGGCAAACCGGTCCGGAACCGAACACCTAGAACCGGTTCGGTTCGGGTTTTTTTTTTAATTTGCCGAACCGGACCATGAACCGAACCTTCTATATTTTTGATCCCTCCAACCTGAACCCAAACCGAACCACTTACTAAAAAAAAGGTTCAGATTACAATATTAAGTAATTTGTCAGCCTCGATATGTTCATTTAAAATTCAAACTTTAAATGTCTCTACGACTGACTTTAAAGAAGGGAAGTTTATAAGAACAATAGAAAGCAATGATCCAATGCCAAATATAAAATCTAACAATGACATTACAGATTCCTTCGAAAATAGTCCAAGAGAACATACATCGAAAATGTTTTAAAATTTTGTAAAGGTCTTTAAACAATATTCTACTAACAAAGTTGTACAAGCAATTTAAACACTTAATTCTGTTCTTTCTAATCTAAGATCTAATAGAAATTAACAGTACCAGAAAGATAGAATACCTACACAGACGAAAAAATATATCTGTACTAAAATCAATCCCAATAAATGTCAGGAGAAGGTGGATTCCAGATTTTATGAAACCAAGGTACAATCAGGTTCGACTCGTACTTGAAATTTTTATCCGAAGTTCGGGACTTGAATTAACTTAAACAAGGCAAGGTCGCCTAAATTATATTATATAATAATAGATGATGAAACTAATTGAATTGTATAAATTAATCGTAAATAGAAGCTTCATATTATTAAAACCTGGGGTTCAGAGGATCCAGGAACCGGTCCGTAAACCGAAACCAAAGATTCCTCTCTAGTTCGAACCTCCGAACCGAACCTCTTCTAAAATCTTGGAGGCTTGCATTCTTGGTTTAAACACGATTTTTTTATTGTGTAAAACATTTTATGAAATTTTATATTCTCCATTTTGATCCAATACCTTTTGCCATCTTTCGGGCAGAGATTGATTCCACGCTCATAAAATTTTTGATCCTTGCTGGCTAAAACTGGTCCAAGTGGTTTTTGTGGTCCTAATTTGAGGTGAAGGTTCTCCCATCCAAAAAAAATTTACACAGACCGGAACAAGTAATCCCATCCCATTCACGCTGCAAAAGCTTTTGGCGAGTCATCAAACTTGTACGAGGTCTCGCATTATCCTGGTGGAACAATACACCTTTTCTATTGATCAATTCTGGCTTCTTCTGTTTGAGTGCATCACTCAATTTGTCCAGCTGATCACAATGCACTTCAGAATTAATCGTGGTATATAAACAATCCCTTTGAAAGCCCACTAAACAGACAACATAAACTTTTTTTTGGTGACTATCTGCCTTCGAAGTGGTTTGAGATCATCCGTTTTATACCATGATCTCTTGCGCTTTACATTCTTGTAAACAACCCACTTTTCGTCGCCAGTAAATAATTTTATCTTTCAGCAATCTCTTTGACGATATACTTTATCCACATCGGCTTAAAAAGGCTTTCCAGAACGTGGTGCATCCTCAAGATCGAAATTGCCGGAACGAAATTTTGCAAACCAATTTTGGCATTGGCGTTCGGTTAACACATCTTTTCCGTACGCATCACATAATTTTCACCTTGCTTGAACTGCATTTTTACCCCTTTGATAGTAAAACAGTAAAATATGCCGAAAATGCTGTTTTCGATCTTCCATTTTCGATAGGGCACCAATTAAAAACTATTTCAAAATATTTTACAAAAAAGCCTTACTATATCAGCTGTTCTTATATATAACGGTAAAGCGGTTAAGTGTGAAGTTGGCTGCGAAAAAATTCAATAATATCAGCTGTTGTCATCAAAAGAAATTATTAAGTGAATGACCCAAGAGATTTAATTCCTTCATTTAATCTAGTAAGCGTTCCAATTCTTTTCATTTCACATATTAAGTCAATCAGGTTTGATTCGAAATGTAGTAGTTTATACAAAAATCTCTAGAGATTTCCAGGACACACCTGAGAGCTGAATATCCCTTTCTTTAATCATTCCCATCTTAAAGTCAGCGATTTAATGAAGGTTATCCTATCATTTTCTTTCATTTATTTACCCATATTTGAAAAATAATTTGATGATTAAAATGCTGCACTCTCTGCTAAACGTTTAGAATTTCGTATGTGTGTGTGTGTGTGCGTGTGTATCTCTCTCAGGAGCCTCTTTCGATGCTGGCTAGTATAGTATCAAAGCCAAACGACTGGCGCCGTTTAAATAGCTTCAGAGAACGTTTCAAAGATAAGCGAGCAGGTTGTGTTCTCCTTTCATTAAATTAAATTAAATGTGTGTCATGCGATAAAATTTTATATATTCCACCCCCATCTCCCTTGAACGAGGGAGCACTTGCACACAGGATGTTGTTTGTGTCGGAGTCGGCGTTGGCGGTTTGGAGTTCAAGGCGCTTTTCAATTTCAGTGCAGCAACAAAACGGGGCGACGCGCTGTCATTTCCGCTGCGGCAGCAGCAGCAACAATTTAATTTTTTATTGTTATGATGTCATCAGCATAAGAACAACCAGTGCTGGCCGAGGCTGACATCGAAGGGAGCTTGTTTTGTATGGATACGTGAGCCTAATACAAATTGTCTGCCAAAAAAAAAAACAGCAAAAATTACTATGTACCCAGGTACCCTATAGGGAGACAACGATTAGGGGCTATGCGCCTGGAAGTGATTTATGCGCGAATGGACTTAAATAATTTGGGTGTGCAGGTGGCAAAGTGTGCCAAGGACTGCACAAGAAACCCCATTGACTGTAAGCCTATTTGGTGGTTGAGTTAAGGTCACAGAATTTGATTAGCTTGAAGCCTGTCGTCCTCTTCACGAGTACAGGGTATGCATATTGTAAGCTCGTTATTTTCTTGTTGAGTGCTTAATATGTTAATATGACACAAGGACGATGCTCTGGCAACATATGCACATGAACAAGTAAGTGTCAGGCGTTTGAAAGCATTTAATTGAAAAGAACTTGGCTGCCGCCTCCTTTCGGGCTGCCTGCCTGCCTGCCCGCCTGCCGCCTGCCTGTCAGCGCTTCAATGTAGGCAACATGAAAGATGGTTGGTTTTATTAAGGCTTCAGAGCTCTGTTGACCCCCTTCCTTCTAGCTTAATTATACATACATTAATTTTGTCAAGATATAGCTAAGCGCAATGCCCACCTTTGTCCACCTTTTGTTACGTTTGCGTGCTTAAGCAGCGCCTAGGCGTATGCAATGATTTATTTGAAACAGCCCGGAGTAACGGGCGGGCACTGCCTGTCAACTCTACTGTTATATTTATTTATACTTGTGTGCAAATAATATTAATAACAATAAAGCTTTATGAGCCATTTTATGACCATATTTCCATTGGCTGTGCTCGCTCTGACCAACAGCGCAATCAACAACAGAATTCGAAAAAAAATAAGAAGAGAAGAAAAAAAAAACGATGAAAAACCCTGACGGAGTTGGAGGCGTAGCCCAAGTGGCCACCCGTCTATGGTGCAATTTATTTAATATGCCAGCACTAAAGTAGGTGCTGGCTGTGGTGGTGTAGTGGGTACAAGCCAGAGAAGGTCTTTCGGCGAATTTATTTTACTGCCACTATGGGCCGTAAATCGAAAACTCAACGAATTTATGTACGCAGCAAAAGTCTTGGGCATACTGATACGAGAGTTGCCTTCTATATTTATTGATTTTGATATTTTCATACCCTTAAATATATAAGATTTTAAAGCACTTTGTTTCTTTCTTTCATTTTTTAAGCCAAGTGTTACACTTGACATTCGTTAGTGTATAAAGAGCAGGGACCGTTCCTCATTATAAGTGTAATTATAATTCTTATTTGAAATTGGATTTTTATTTTTTCGCTCAAAAATAACACCCAAGGTCCTATTAAGACTCTATCAAAGTGAACCAATACGAAAGTATAAAATCCACTTTTAAGTTTTTTACCTTTTAAAAATAAAAATATTAGAGGGATTCCTGAAACTGATTTGCTTTTGATTTCGTGAAACAGCTGTTCGCAGCTGCTTCGTACAAAGGGAGCAGTGTGGCCATTCAACTAACATAAAAGTGGCCGTATTGTCTGCATGGTTCATGGTCACACTGGGCGTTTTGTACGGAGCAGCTGCGAATAGCTGTTTTACGAAATCAAAAGCAAATCAGTTTCAGGAATCCCACTATTATTTTTAAGGAAACGAAATTTATTGTCCATGTTGCAGTAGTATTATAGCAGTGGCTTCTTAATCTGAAACCGACTTTTGATAGTTGTCGACGAGATAAGACGAAATTACTTTGTGCACATTTCCCAATTCTCGCATATTTTTTGATATTTCAGACATTAAAAATATTAAATTAAAATTAAATAAATTACTCATGTAAAAAAATCAGAAAATAATTATAATTTTTTGTTTTTTCACTCAGGAAATAATCATTATGGTTTAAGTCAAAAAATCAAAATATAATCGTTATCTTTAAGAAATATGTTCAAAAATAAAAAAAAAAGTCTAAAATCATTACGAATTTTCAAAGATTATCCAGAAAGAACCCCACTGGTGTAATTCATATATTTTTGCGGCTTCTCTAAATGGATGATTTTTTATATTAAAAAATACATTTTATATCATCTAGAGGGAGGAGACTTTTGATCTTCCATACCAATCCTTTGTGCCACACCCTATCAAATGCTTGCTTCACTTTCACAAATACGTCCACAACGTATTTTTTGGCATGATACCTTTCCAGGATAAAGTTTATTACCCTATATAGCTGCTCAGGGGTTCCGTGAGACCTTCGAAACAGAAATTGAAAGGGAGAAACGAGTTGGCTGAGATTATCCAGGGATAGCATCCTAAACAGTAAACACCTCTCCAAAATGCTCCCCACTGATGATAGCAAGCCTATTGGTCGATAAGATTTCGACATCTAAAAGACTCTTCCCGGCCTTGTGCATCATTACAGTCTGGGCCTTTTTCCAGGACCTTATTATATAACTCAGTCTCAGTACCAGACCAGAAAGAGAATGGCTTTGACAGGCAGTGC
Source organism: Lordiphosa mommai (assembly GCA_018904225.1). Classification (NCBI taxonomy): domain Eukaryota; kingdom Metazoa; phylum Arthropoda; class Insecta; order Diptera; family Drosophilidae; genus Lordiphosa; species Lordiphosa mommai. Next base: position 475,959 of record JAEIFT010000024.1, read on the forward strand.
CTTCAGAGACTTGTTTTAAGACCGTCTTCACTAGATGCCTTTTTGGACTTAAGTTCTTTGATCTGTTCTTGCACCTCCACAAGAGTGATTGAAAAAACTGGCAGTTCAAGCTGTCCGGTAGAGTTCGAGAATCTAGTTCATTTCAATGACCTAGTTGATTAGTTCATTTTTGAATTATAGTTCATTTTTTGAACTATAGTTTATTTTATGGACTATAGTTCATAGTCCCTGAGTTCATTTATGAACCATAGTTCATATTATGAACTGTAGTTCATTTTTGTGAACTATTGATTATTTTTTGATGAACTTTTCACTTTTGAACTATTGTTCGTTTTTTAATAACCAATTCTGCAGCAAACTTACCTTTTCAATTTTCATTTAATTATTGAACGTTTCTAAAACGAATTTTTTCCATGAAAAAATGAACTATAGTTCACAATAAAATGAACCATAGTTCAAACTCTGAGACCTAGTTTATTAGTTCATTTAAATGAATAGTTCATTTAAACTAGTTCATGAAAATCGGCAAAACTCTACTGCCCAGGGCACTCAAGAATACGTTCAACTCGCCTTATTTGGAATTCAGATGTGGTAGTAAACGGCATGATTCTTTTGCTGATAAGTCGACTTTCGTTCATTTAATAGGCAAACGATGTTAGGTGGATCGATTAATAATGATAAGTTGAGTAAACCTTCTAGAGAAAGTCCGAACCATCTGATTCTCGGTACAAAATTAAAGATTTTTTTTTTTTGATCTTATGAAAAATGTTCTTATCTTATTTCTAGATAATTTTACTTACTTGAAACTGTTTTTCAAAATTTCCATTCATCCTGGGTTCTATTATATGTACAATATATACTCGTTAAAGGTACTTAGCAAGCTTTTTGGTTTTGAAATGAAAATCTGATATTTAAATCAATATTTTTAGATCCTTGAAACTCAATTTTTCTTATAAAGAATTGCATATATTTCTAAGGAATTGGAAATTAAAAAAAAATTGCAAATATTAAAAAGGTAAGCGTCTTAAAAAACGTTTGCTATAAGTCAAACGACCATTATCCCCTCTTAAAAATGTTTTAAATTTCTTCAAAGCCAGTATTATATTCTTAAATAAAAAGCATAGTGGGTTCCATGTAAGTTCGGACGAAGATTCTACTCAAAATTTAATTTTATTACGATAATTTGTCCCGATTTTCAAAGCATTATCAGTCGTCTCTAAGAAGTAATAGAAGGCTATGACCTTAATATTGTATTCAAAATGTCGTTTTTTTGCTATAAGATGCTAAATGGTAAGGTAGCCCTTCGGCTGTGCTCTGGGCCAGCGCCAATAGCGTAGACAGATCGGACCTGTCTTTAAAAAAAATACACTATCAAAATTAAAATCAATAAATTAAATTTGTATAAATTTATTTTTTGTCCCATAGTCCCCGAGAGAAAATGACTCCAACGGTCAAAAAAATAAATGAATTTAAGATGTACAACACCATTTAGTTCCTTATGTCTGCACTTTTTAATACCGCTAGTTAAAATTTTTTTTAAAAATTTAGCCCTCTCTCCTTCCACCCACCTCTCTTTTTCACCACACAGCATACAATTTTAATTAAGCTGCCCGCCCCTGACCGTCAGCTGCGTCAACCAAATTTGACCCCTAGCACATGACCCCAGAAACTGAGGCGATTATGCAAGAATGTCAGCTGTCAGGACCAACTGCGCTTCAGCACTAATTAAATAATGTGTCTCTCTCTTTCTCTGATTTATTTATTCTGGTAAAAAATGCATATTCATTTAATTTTTTTTATATTTGCCATCGATTGGCCTTCCTCTAACCAATATTCGGATTCCGGCAAATTATGTAAAACATTGGGCGGTGGGGAGGTAAGTAAGCTTATCGCCTCGCCTTTATTTGAAATGCTAACACGTTTTTCCATTTGCCATAAAATTTCAAAAGTTCAAAGTTCACCCAAACAGATACAAAATAACGACTGCCAGCGAATAGTAAATATGTGTGTTGAGCGAAAGGTGGGTGGGTGGTTGGGTGGCCGGGTGGTTATGGGAGTGCAAGTAAATGGGGCTAAGGGATTTCATATGCGCAGCAAAATTGATTATTCAATGACATCCATGCAGCCAACCACATTGACTTCACGACCAAATTAGCATCTTTATAAACAAATTAGTTGAGATTTTGGGGGCTTGATTAGTTATGCAATGTTTACTTAATAAATATTCTAGGTGGTAGTAACCGTGGAATATTCAAATCATTTAAGATAGCAGAATGTTGACCCCTTCCCATAACGGAAGGATTAAGCAAACCTATAACTCTAACCTTTTTGACAATATGAACAAATGCACAGTGTAAACTATGACGGGATTTACATGATGAAGCAAACTTCATGATGTTTTCTTAGTAGGCGAGAGATTTAAATGTATTTTTTTACTATTCGTTTAAAAAGTTTGAAAGATTTCCTCTAAATTCCACGCCTTCTAAGAAAACTTCATGAAGTTTGCTTCATAATGTAAATCCCGACTTAGTATGATTCTTCCATAACCTACTTGTTCAAATAGATACACAGAGAAAAAAAAAGCTCAAGATCAATTTAATCTTTGCTGGTTAAATGATCTTTTAAAAATATCAAATTTTTTCATACTTTACATAAATAGTCTCTTAGACGCTTGTCCATAATCGTGTGCATTGGCAGACTGCGTTGAGGCGTCATTCCATTCGGGTTAATTGCAAGGTCTCGAGTTCGCCTCAGACCAGGCAATTTTTTTTTTTTTTTTTTTTATATAAAAAAGATCGTTATTTGATTGATATTTTTATCATATCAAGTTAATCTTCGTCATATCGGAGTGAAATTGATATGAAAAAATGTGGAAATGACTGCCATTTCATATCAATTTTTTTCTCTGTGTAACACTAGTTTACAAAAAAAAAAAATAAAGACCCATTGAAGCTGTTATTTTTCTATGATGTACTTTGGAATGCTGAGCTCAAAAATTAAATTCGAAAATTTATTGTATGGATACGTTTTTGAGTTAGAATTTTTTTCCCGTTTTTTCGGTAGGTACGATTACATTTTATGACATATCTCGAGATAGAAACTTTAGATGTCGTCAAGCAAGGTATTAATCTAAAGGGTATGCAATTTTCAATAATCTAGTTGAAGATCATTTTCCAATCGTTTTAGTAGTTAAAATGCTACAAACAAAAATATTTCGAAAAAAATCGATTTTTTTCATAAAAACGTGCAAATTTTTTTTCCTAAAATCTGTAAAATGTTGAAACTGATCAATTTAAATTGTTTTTTTCTTTTGTTCTTACGAATAGCACTTCTACGAATAAAATAAGGCATTGGTAAAGAATATCTACTGATAAATAAAGGAGCTGTGAGCAAGTACTAACAGTCAAATTTCATTGTTTTATGTATTTATTAGAAAATATTTTTATTTTTTCTTCGTTTTTGGCCTTGCTCTTAATTTTTTCCGTGATTTGGCTTCTTTTGGAACTCGTAAATTAAGCAAAAAGCAAAGTCAAAAAAAAATTTTAATAAACACGTAAAATAGTCAAATTTGACCCATAGTTGTTTCACACAATTGCTTACAACTTCGCTATTTATCCACAGATTTTCGTCATCAACGCCTTATTTTCTTCGTAATAGGCCAATTTGTAAGAATAAAAGAAAAAATAATTTTTTGATTTTTATTTTCAACCATTTACAGATTTTATAAAATCAAATTTTTCACGTTTTTGAGAAAAAATCTTTTTTTTCGAAATATTTTTGCTTCTTACTTTTAAACTACTAAACCGATTGGAAAATGTTCTTGGACTAGATTATTGGGAATTGCATAACCTTTTGATTAATCCCTTGCTTGACTTCATCTAAAGTTTGTAACTCGAGATATGGCTTAAAAGGTATGGTTACCTACCGAAAAACTAAAAAAAAATTCTAACTCAAAAACGTATCCATACAAAAATTTTTTAAATTCATTTTTGAGTTCAGCATTCCAAAATACATCATTTAAAAATAATGGCTTCAATGGGTCTTTTTCGCTGTAAACTAGTGTAATTAAAGCAAATAAAGTAAGCATACTTTCATGGGCATTTGATAAATTTTTTGTGTATAAACGTAGTAATACATACTAAATCTCTTATCAGTTATATTCAAACTGAGGCTGAGAAGAGAACATTTTTGAAAACTTTTTTTTTTTTAATAAAATATACGATTTTAACAACTTTTTAGCTTTTTTTTTCATTTGCTTCAGCTGAATGAATGCCACTTGAGTTCGTTAACATGTCAACCCCAGCTCCCTCCCAGCTCCAACATAATTGTGTAACGCATTACAAAATTACTTATCTCTTCTTCCTCCCTCCTTTCAGCGCAACCAACGAGCAACAAATACGAAATAATAGTTTAAGCTATAGAAACTACAATATTAAATTAACTAACATAATTTAGGTAAAAACAAAAATCAAAAGAAATCACTTGAAAGTGTTTCTTTTTTGGGGAAAATCCACGCTTTATAAATTAACCAATTAGTGAATAACAATTTTAAGAGAATATACCAAACTAAGAACGGCTCAGGGTGGCCGTTATGGGTGGTGGCTTTACTGCGCCACCAATCAAATTAGCCAGCAATCAACAGCAGCAGCAGCAACGATATACAATAAGCAAGGAGACGAGAATGCACGAAAAACTATTGGACGACCCGACGACCCGTAAAGAAAAGACTGAGAAGGTCAATTCGAAGGCGGCCAAGCCGTCCAAATTTGCCGAACGCCTGAGACGCTCCTTTCGACGCGGCGAGCATAGATCTTTGGAAATTAAACGACACGAGCCCACAGCCGAGGAGCTGAAAGCCAAAAGTCGTCGTACTCCACCGCCTCCAAATAATAACAATTTGATACAGTTACATTTGCCGGGTCTGGGTCTGGGCGGGCATATTAATCCCGCCCTGCTGTTGGACAGCCCCGACGAGTGTACACCGCCCGAATACGCCTATCAACATTTGAGTAGTGTGGCCACCACCAATTCCAGTACTTCGCTGGAAAGTAGCAATTGTGAGTTGAGTGAGTTGAGCAGCTCACAGACTAGCATCTACTTTTGGGCAGCTTCCATGGGTGGAGAGGTAAGCACCGCCGCTACAGGCGCTGAGTCGCAGGAGCGGGCCAAGCGTCGCCTAGAGACGCAGAGCAGTAATCGCAGTGATCAGGCTGCAGCTACTGTTGCTCCACCACCGGCCACCACCAACACCACCACACATAGTCGTAGCTGCAGCCTGACCAGCGAAAGCAGCTCCATAAGATTAACCCGCCTGCAGAACTTTCTGTTCAAGAGCAGCAATGAGAGTTCACGCAGCTATCAGGGGCATTCGAATGAAGGCTTTACCGCCTCCTCGCACAATTCCTCCTCCGGCGAATGGGAGCAATTGGGTGCCTATGGTTTGTCAAGCAGTCATGACATACAGGCCAGCTCTTTTCCCGAGGAGACGACACCCGATGAGACCGACGAAGGCAGCACTCTGCCCGTGGAGAGTGGCGAAACAGCGGCTGGTGGTTACTATCAGTATACCCTAACCTCGCCGAACAATCCGTTTTTGCCCGAAATCACTGCACGCACCTATCACAGCACCTACGAAGATGACGATCTTCAGGAGGAACCACCAAATCTCGAGGAGGATATACCCGGTTCGCGGTCCGCTCAACTACCCACGCCCGCCTACAGTCGCGCCGGTTCCCAGGAATCCACGCATAGTGAAAGCGGCATGAGCTGTCCTCCGGGTCCCACGCCCAGTCCTGCTTCCAGCTCTTCTTCGACACCTGGTCGTCATCGTCGCAAGCTTTTTAGCTTAAATTCACCCACTCGTCTACTCCATCATCATCATCAGAGCCCCACAAATGCTTCCGCCCAGCCCTCGCCTCCCACTTCCGAAAGCAGCAAATTCAACTCGGCCAATTTGGTGCGTAGTCTGAATCCCTTTCTGCCCGCCGCCGTCAGTTCGCCCAAACGTGCACCCCACAAACAGGCGGCTGTCACCTCACCGGGCTCGGGCACACCCGACTTGAGCACCAAGCGTGAGGAATTTTTACGCGCCACCATGAAGATTTGCCTAGTGGTCTCGCCGCCCACTAGTAAACTGCAGGTGAGTGGCCGCGGTTGACCGCACACACCAAAAAAATACAAAACAAAACAAATATAACAAAAATTATACTCAAATGTTCCGCTTTAATCAGATGTTTACTTTATGAAATGAGAATAAACTGTATATTTTGTACGCATAATTATTTTTCTTTTATTTTGTTTTGTGGGTCATGTTCTGTTACCTCATAACCATCGTTCCTCCTCCTCCTCCTCCTCTACCATTGCCCTGCCCTGCTCGTGTACCCATATTATGCTTATGAAATTCCACAGGTGCTGAAGGAATTTTAAAAGATTTAATTACATATTTCATAGAATACTCAATGCACGCAAATTAAATACCCAATGAAAGTTAAGGAAAATTCATAATTATGGGTTATTAAATATAAAACTGTGTTACAAGTATTTATGAATAAATTTAATTTAAGCTTTTTTTTGTTTAGCAGTTTCGTTAACTTTTATGCAACTTAGGGAAAAAATTGGGTTAGTTAGTCGCGGCATTGAGCTCTAACACAAGGTCAAATTTTATTTTACATAATTTTTTTCGATAGTGAAATCCAAACAGGAATCATATCGGGGTCTGTTGGTCCCAATATGCTGATTAGTCTGTTTCGAATTCCGAAATCTTCCCCATCTTCGAAAAGTAAAAACACTGAGATAAAAAAACAAGAATCAGTTACAAACGGTATTAATAGTACGATAAGTACAAAAACACTTTATTAAAGTACAAAATCCCTTTTTCAAGTACGATTTTTCAAACCCAAAATAATTGATTTTATACCGGATCGGCATATATTAAATACTAGCTATAAACTTGCCGCCGCTCGGTTTCTTAAATACAATGTTAATGTTTTTCTTTCACAATATTAAAAAAAAATTAATTAATGTTATAAGTCAATTTATGATCCAATTTCAATTGGTTTTTGGAAAACTGGTAAGAATTTCATATTACATTCGGAAAATGTCTATATTTTTTACACAGCTAAGGCTAAAAAGTGTTTACATACACAACAACAAATTACAATTTGTGTTTTTACATTTCTAATAAATGTGTGTAAATTTAGATTTTTGTCAGCTCAGCCTTAATCAACATAAATATACCACGAAATAACGATTGCTTTATAGCGCCGGTAGCTTTTGGGTGCAACTCTTCTTACGCCATGAAAGATCATTTGATGCTCTAGTTAAAAGTTAACTTTGTCCCGAAATTTATATCCTTTGTACGCGAAAAACTCGTTATTGAGAAGGACCCCTCATGAGACGAATTTTGAAAGCTTTAAAATGGAGCGCCATATCTTTTCCTACTTTTGAAGCTTCCCCAATGAAAAACTCTAACTTCGGCCCTGTATTCCATTAGAAAACGCATTGCATAGCATTTACCTTTAGGTCTTCTAGACGAATTGCTCCTGTTTGGTGTCTCTAAAGAATTTAACTTTTAAAGGAGTTCTCTCAACAGTTTGAGAAATCTTGGCCGAAATACTTAAGACAATTTCTTAACCCAAATGAAATTGAAGATGTCAGGTTTGAGTCTCTTGGGTTTCCCCTTTGGGAATCTTTATATGTCCTTCTATTTATTAGAATGTTTTGCTATAAAAATTTTAACTTGTGATGGAAGTCATTTTGAAGTGAAACCTTTGAAATACGTTTATTAATTATATACTCTACTAAATACTTCGTTATTGACTTTATTTTAATAAAATAACCACAATATAGTTTTATATAAAATGTCTCCTGTCAACCTCAAAATTGCACCGATTTTAATTTTTTATAAATAAATAGATGTATAAACATAAAAATTTTTACTAGTGCTCTCTTCAATAAGCGTTTCAAAATTCACCGATTTTAAGCATTATTTCAGATCTATCAAAATCCATCGCCCTCTGACAACTCTTTCTCGATTCTACCATAAAAAATTGATGTATTAAGACATAAAAAAAAATTTACCAATGGTTTTTTTATAGGTTTAGAAATTTAAGGTTCAAGAGTTTTCTTTGTCCCAAAGTTTCTGCGTTCAGACTTCGTGGTCCTCGGACCATATCTTTCCTTTCCCACACTGTAAAATTTTTTTATCTCAAATATTTAAAAAAAATTAACTTACTTTTCCAAATTTGTATAAAAGAATAATAAATTTCTTAAAAATATACAAAAATATACAGATTTTCTGAATTTGTGTTTACTTGAACATACGATTTCAATTATTTTCAATTTAAATCTATAATTATTATTTCTTCGAGAAATTGTTGATCTATGCTACTTCTTTTATCAATAAAATGCCAGATTAACTAAGACTTGCATTTTTTTTTTTTTTTAAACAAACCGAAAGTTCTGAGATATAGTTTTAAAACACTATTGAACCGGTTCAGCGGACTCGCAACCGGTTCGCAGTCTTGGGACATAGCATATGTGAAAGATTCATAAAGATCGGTTCAGTGGTTTAGACGCCTATGACGAACATACAAACATACTTTCACTTTTATATATCAGGCCTGTGTCCATTTTCGATTTCGATCAAAATATGCGGAGTAGGAAATGGTATATGATCCCTATTTCATAAACTGATTGATTGATTCCAATTTCCATTCATCTTTATTCAACTGTCTTGACGGAAATTGGTTTGAACCGAATTATCTAATCCTTTCTTGGAAATCTGAACTCTTACCAATTCCGATCGATCGGATTCGGAAACGAGAACAGGCCTGTATATGTATAGTTAAGTCAATCCCTATTAACTGTTAAAACAAGAATTTGCTTACTAATAACTGGTACAAAGTATTCTTCGAGAAAGTTTCATAAATTTTAAAGTCAATCACAATTAGGCCTGTTCCCGTTTCCGATTTCGACCAAATCGGAATCGGAATTGTTAAATGTTCTCGCTTCTAAAATCCCATTGTGATATTCGGCTTTTAACTCCATATTTTCATATATCTTCATTTGACTCTCTTGATAGCATATTGATTTAACCGAATTTATTAATCGATTCTTAGAAATCACAACTCCTACCAAATCCGATTGTTCGAATTCGGAATCGAGAACAGGCCTGAATACATTTATTAATTACAATACACAACGAGCTTATACTGTCAGTGTGTCGACTTCACTGCCGCAGAACATTTTTGTATACATATAAGATAGCAACGCGTCGAACACTGGTTTAAGTCCATAAAACTATTAAACTATATCTAATTAGTCTTTGAAATGAAGTCTCATATTCAAATAAGTTTTAATCAGAAAGGCATAAAATCCATTGTTCTGAAAAAACACTTTAAGCTTGGTAGTCAGGCCGTTCGAATTTTTCTTTAGCAGTCAAATTCCTCATAAAAATATTGCGTAAGGAATTATTTCTTGCCTCCTTCTTTTCTTTGGTACTCAGAAATCGAGCAATAAAAAATACCAACAATACCAAAAAAATACCAGGAAAGGCTTCAATGTAATTTGTTATTAAATGTGGTCACACTGTTTTTTTTTTCAACCCACAAAAATAATATCTGGCGTATTTCATTAAATAAAATTCGAATGCCCTTTAGTAGAAAAAAATTTGATAGGGTAGAAAAACTTCGACACAGTGAAAGTTAGTTTGGCCTTCTAGTTATTGTCTTGTCAAACTAACAAAAATGCCAGTAAAAACAAAATAAAACTGTTTGGCTTCGACATGAATTGTTTACAAAGAGCAATGATAAAATAAATGAAAAAGTTTCTCACAGTTGTGGCTGAACTTTTTATTAAGGGTGGTGCAAAACCACCCTATGCCAAAGCAATAGCATATGTACATTATAAACAGATACTAAAATTCAAATAAAACCATAAAATCACTAACCTCGCTTGTTGCTTTTCCTCTTCATATTTATCTTGGGAAAAAAAAGTTGATAAACATTATTATGACGCGTTAGACGGATTATGGATTTGCTGAGAAGAAGTTATTTCTGTATATTTCTTGAAATTGAAATGTGAAAATTATGAAACGATGACAGCTTAACAAATAAACTGTAGGATAATCTGCCCATACAGACATGCAGGCGTATATTGTATGTATATATATATATAGAAAAGTTTCACTTTTCGCTTAAGGCTTAATAGGTCTCTGGGCATTCATTTGGCTGGGGCACAAATGGCGTACAAATCGTGTCTGCAATTTATTGCTTGACTGCACTTGCACTAATGCCCTTTAATATCCTACGGCGACACCCACACACACACACACACACACTAAAGCACACACAAAAGACATTGCTATGCATTTACGCTTCATATGCGTAATAACATAACATAAAACATTATATACACAATATATTTATAGTATGAAGACTCATATCGGTCAATGTCGTTTATTGAATCGCTATTCGTGCATAAAAGCGGTTGGCAAATTGAATTTATGCATTTAAATTGAATTTATTGCATTGTACGGCTGATTGACTGCCAACTAGTCAGAGTTTGGACCAAGTCTTTAGTGCAGCATGCGATGCAAATCCATCCATTGGTATTTTATATTCAAACCCACACAACTGATGATGAAATGGCATTGACAGGAACAGGAAACAATTTGTACTTCAATGAACAGTGCAAGTAATCAAATTTAAACTGCAAAACATAAACCATATAACAGACGACAGGTTGCAGTTTATGATCTATTTGGCAAGTTGATTGACATATTGTGAGTGAGGCAATTATAAATATTCAGAAATATAAATGATATTCAACCATTCAGCCATTGCATCTCCATACGAACAAAAGAATACCTAGAAATATGGTCACAGATGCGAATTTGATTCCCTTGCAGAGTTTATTTTCATTTATGTGTCATCTTTTGTATGGGACTGAAGAAAGTATGAAGAAATTTAAATATGAGTTTTACCCTCTGTGAAATAGATTCAAAGTTTTCATATAACGTATGACTCAACTTAAATTTTGTCAACTAATAAATATGGATGAATTCGATGCCCAATTCGCCTGGCAACAGCTACAGAAGCGCAGCTTTAGAATGTTGCAGGCTCATGTGAAGGAAATTTATTTTTTTAATTTCTCAAACATAAACCAATGTTCACTGAAACGTTCTGGCTTTTTAGAGTATTGAAATATTCATGTCTTTTTTTTAAGGTATGGTACGATAAGAACTATGTATAAAACTTATTTCGATATCATTTTATCAAAACTGTGCCAATATTTTATTTTAAATAATTTAGATTAATATTTTTGCTTTCACCTTGAAGTGAACACCGCCCTTTAGTATCAATTGATATCCGTAATATACGCATTCACATAAATATATTTATGTCTTGGTTTTATTATAAGCTATTTTTTAAATGGTCATGGTACCTTTTTGCTAATGTTATGATTTTAAAACAAATCTACGCCAGAGTGGGCATTAATCGTATGAACTTTTTATTTACTTTATTAGTCAACTAAATTTTAAGGTGATTTCCACCAACTTGATTAAAGGAAACTATTTATATTGGATATAATTTTAACCGGAATAGAAGAGGATTTAACAAAGTAGTGAGAAAAGGATTCACAAAATATAATACTCCTATGCATCGACTAGAGAAAATGGGAGAAGAAATGTTTTCTTTTGTCAAAAACTGATTAAGCTAGATCAAGATCTTTTATTGCTATATTCTATTAAAATCATCTTAATGAAAATCATTTATAATAAAATTGAATCAAGTTGAATTAATTAAACTTTACCGAATTACTGAATAATTACATTTTTAAAATTTCCAATAACTTATGTTCAAACTTTCTATCAAGTTGATAATGTTCCAACTCTGGTTAATGTATACTTTAAAAAAACTTAAAATTCCTTGCTTCTACAACCCTACGTATGATTGATTAATTTTTGAACCCGTCTCGCAGACCCAAACACACATTTTTGGTAATTTTTATACACTTGAAAAGTGTATATTAATTTTGCCCAGAAGTTTGTAACGCATAGAAATATTCATTTCCGACCACATAAACTATATATATTCTTGATCAGGACGACGAGCCGAGTTCATTTCCGCTTGTCCGTCCGTCCGTCTGTCCGTCTGTCCGTCTGTCTGTCTGTCTGTCTGTCTGTTTCTACGCGAACTAGTCCCTCAGTTTTAAAGCTATCGAGCTGAAATTTTGCACAGAGTCTTCTTTTTACTGCACGCAACTAATATGTCGGAACCGGCCGGATCGGATGACTATATCATATAGCTGTCATAGGAACGATCGGTCGAAAAATAAGTCTTTGTGAGAAAAACTTTTTGATATCCATCGTAGCGTCACCAATCGTAGTATGTATTAGTTTTATATGTTTCCACACAATTCGGAAAAAAATTTATCAAAATCGGATCACTGTAGCATATTGCTGCCATATAAACGGTCGGTCAAAAAACTACTTCTAGTAATAAAAACTTTTTTGTTTTCTGTCGTAGCGTCTCCAATCTTGGTATATATTAGTTTTATATACTTTCACATAGTTTCGAAATTTTTTATCAAAATCGGGTGACTATAGCATATAGCTGCCATATAAACGGTCGGTCAAAAAACAACTTCTAGTGAGAAAAACTTTTTAGTTTTCTATCGTAGCGTCTCCAATCTTGGTATATATTAGTTTTATATTCTTTCACATAATTTCGAAAAAATTGATCAAAATCGGATGACTATAGCATATAGCTGCCATAGGACCGATCGGTCGGAAAATGTGTTTTACTAAGAAAAGAATTTTTTTATGGTGTCAAATTTTTATTATCAATGATTTAAAAATTGTAAATATCGGATATCTATATCCTATATATATTTTTCCAGTTAAATCAGTTGGAGTAAAGTTTTTCAAGTGTATCAAAACTTCGGCACAGTCGAAGTTAGCTTTGCCTTCTCGTTTTAAATTGTTTTATATTTTTTTACGTTTTTTTATGCAAAACGCATTGTAAATAAAAGGGGGCGATAAAATTACCTTAAGGGGGTCTTCGACCTTTGAAAATTTTTTTTTCGATTTTTTTGTATTTCATTGTTTTTAAAGCTTGGACATTTTTCTTTCATCCCCTTCAAACCATTTTCAAATATTCAAAATAGTTTAGCAGATATTGCCATTTTAGTGGAGCAATGTTCTTGCTAAAGTAGGTATTTTTTACGTTGCTCAAAACTTTGATTGCGTTTTTCTCTAAACCACGTTTTTTGACCTGGTAGCCATGATTGCGGCAGTTTTGCTCAACCGATTTTTATCAACCATGTTGCCATCGACGAAGAATTGATCTAATTCGGGCACGTACCTCAATCAAGATGAAAAACATTTTTTTACTATTTTTTTACACTAAACTACAGCATAAAAAACTTGAAAATCGAATATTTTTTTATAAATTCTCGACAATTTTTCAAAAAAATATTTAAAAATATGATTGATGTACGGGCCAGAATTACATTAATTCTGATCATAACCTCATTTACCGTTTTTATTTCTGATCTCCTAAAGTCCCGGAATCATGGCCACCACCTCTACACCTATTTTTTTTAGACCGTAATTGGCAGGCCGATAACTTGTTGAATAGGCCTCTTATTGAAAAATATTTTTTTTATTTTATTATTTAATTAATTAATAACTTAAAACAAAAACCCAAATTGAAAAGCTCTTATGGGTTTTTCTCCAGAATTAAAAAAAAAAACACTCTTAGAACCCTGTTCAAAAGTAGAAGACCCCCTTAATATTTTCCATACGACAAATGTCCGCTCTATAACGAATAAGAATGAAAGAATTTTTGTACAAATAGTATGTACATGAGACTAAACACTTTTACGCATGAATGGTAAATCAGACCCTTAATAAATGTCAAAGAGAAAAATTTTATAAAAAGTGTCTTAACTAAATAATACTCATACGCCTCGTAAGCAAAATTTAAATTTAAAGATAATTATTAATTTGTATACATTTGCAGAGGAAATTTTATATTCACTCCGAAATTTAATTAAAGCTACTTATATATTGACCAGAAAACAAGTTTAAAACAGTTTTTAATAATTTTTGTTTGGCAAAAAATTTTAAATCATTTTTGTTATTAGGTAAATCTACTATTTAATGTGATGATCTTGAACGCGAAAAGTTTTACTTGGATTAACAACTGCGGGCATTTAGACCTCCAGAAACTATCGTGGCGGCTCCTAAATGTTTTGCCACTTTTTTAGCTTTTAACAATCGAACCCCGATAAGCAAGGTTTTTCAAACTTATTGTTCGAAGTCATTAGAGGCTGTTTGAAAAGCGATCTGGACCCAGGTGCCAACTTTCAGCAGGATAATGCTGCCATTCAGGTATCACGTACCAGTCGTGAGTGTGCTTCGTGTTTATGCCGACGAAAGAAATCTCAACTCGACTGCGGACCATCGAAAAGCATTTATTGGTTAGTGGGCCAATATATCCGACTCTGAGTTTCCAAACATAATTAGCTCAATGACTATTCGAATTTTTAAGCTTATAAAAAAACCAGGAGGCTTATCTAATCATAAAAATAATTTTTATTTTAATCACTTTTTTTTTTTTCAAGGATTAAATTTCGAAAAAAAAAAACGAGAAGGCAAAGCTAACTTCGACTGTGCCGAAGTTTTAATACACTTGAAAAACATTACTCCAACTGATTTAAATATAAATAAAATATATATAGGATATAGATATCAGATAATTACAATTTTTAAATCATTGATAATAAAAATTTGATAACATTAAAAAAAAACTTTTCTTAGTAAAACACATTTTTCGACCGATCGGACCTATGGCAGCTATATGCTATAGTCATCCAATTTTGATAATTTTTTTCAAAATTATGTGTGAGCAATTAAAACTAATATATACCAAGATTGGGGACGCTACGATAAAAAACAAAAAAGTTTTTCTCACTAGGAGTAGTTTTTTGACCGATCGTTTATATGGCAGCTATATGCTATAGTCATCCGATTTTGATCAATTTTTTCAAAATTATGTGAAAGTATATAAAACTAATATATACTACGATTGGAGACGCTACGATAGAAAACAAAAAAGTTTTTCTCACTAGAAGAACATTTTTGACCGACCGTTTATACGGCAGCTATATGCTATAGTCATCCGATTTTGATAAAATTTTTCAGAATTGTGTGGAAACATATAAAACAAATATATACTACGATTGGAGACGCTACGATGGAAATCAAAAAAGTTTTTCTCACAGACTTATTTTTCGACCGATCGTTCCTATGGCAGCTATATGCTATAGTGATCCGATTTTGATAAATTTTTCCTGAATTATGTGGAAGCATATAAAACTGACATATACCAAGTTTAGTGATGCTACGATGGAAAACAAAAAAGTTTTTCTAACTAAAACTAGTTCTTAGACCGATCGTTCCTATGGCAGCTATATGATATAGTCATCCGATCCGGCCGGTTCCGACATATTAGTTGCGTGCAGTAAAAAGAAGACTCTGTGCAAAATTTCAGCTCGATAGCTTTAAAACTGAGAGACTAGTTCGCGTAGAAACAGACAGACAGACGGACGGACGGACAAGCGGAAATGAACTCAGCTCGTCGTCCTGATCAAGAATATATATAGTTTATAGGGTCGGAAATGAATATTTCTATGCGTTACAAACTTCTGGGCAAAATTAATATACACTTTTCAAGTGTATAAAAATAAGGAAAATTTTTCATGAAAAATGGAAAAATCATGCTTTTTCTTTAATAAAGAAATTGGATATTGTGGATTTAACTAAAATCGAAAAAAACATCGGTTTCAGACTGTTTTGCAGCCTTGCAGACACGATTATGCATACACAGCCCCATGTCAAGGGAACGGCTTAGATCTTTTTCAACGACGCTCTCAAAACAAAGTCGACAAAAAGCTTCGAAACTGTACCAATACTATGCTTTGATTCTGATACGCTGTTTTCGGTTTCAATAATATTGTTTCTTAGATATCAGCTGTCAAAAAATTCAAATTATTTGTTTTGGTACCGGTTCTGGCTCTGAGTTTTTTTGTTTGGAAAGTCAAAAGCTGCCTCATTCAAGCATTCAAGGATACGAAAATGTTTGCTTAATGCATGGCTTGGGCTTCATTAAGAAGTTCAAAAGGATTACTAATGCAAATTGCTTTTTCCAAAAACAAGAGTGAGTCGTCCATGCAACGACATTGATTCACAAAAAAAAATATTTCGCAGACTATTATACAAAGGATAATAAATTTCAATGCCTTTCGGCATAATGCGCTCATTCAAGACAATGGAAAAGTCTTGGGTCTGCCGGAAAAATAAATTGCTTGCAACAGCAGCCGCAGCATCGAGGCGAACACAATATAAACGCCACCAGATGCAGCGAGAACAAAAAGCGTGCGAACCCAAAGCAAAGGGCCCTCCTAGATGTGTCGTTTGTGTGTGGTAGAAGGTTTTCCGGTGCTCGCCTAATGTACTGTGATTACATCAGTCAAGTGCTCGGGACAAGACCAGCGTCAGTGCCAATGGCAACTGGCTGAGCCACTGCCACTGCCAGTGCCAGGGTCATACTCAAAGTCAATGGGATTTGCACATTTCAGTGTCGCATCGACTTAATCAAAAAAAAGAAAAGAAAAAAGAAAGTCGTGAATATTAGGCCTGAAGATTTGAGCATTCGAATGCCCGCCGGATATACCTTAATTCGTGTATTTCCGTTTGTGGCGACATTTTCACACACACACACACACATCCTTGAATCCATACACTTTTAGTAATGTGTTCAGCATGAAACAACAAATTCCTTGCAGCATTTTTTTTTTTTTTTTTTTTGCTGTACACTAAACAATCTGTTTCCAGGCTGGGACTCCCCCGGGTGTGTTCAAGGATTCGCGTGCTGCGTCTATTATTCGCCATGCTGACGACATTATTTCACATTTCTTTCGCATTTCTGTTTTGGCTTGTGTCGCTCGGTTGCCTTTGCCTTTGCCCTTTTGCTTTTGCCTGATGTTTTTCATGATGCTTAAGCTAATCCCATTCTGGCATTTTCACATGTTCTCTTTAGCGATTTGTTTATGGTATTTAAAGTTGCACAACTCTTCAATTCATACCACCTAGGTTAACCACACTCAACACCCCCGGTGTCCATTTAAACCTCAAAGTGATTTTCGTTGTTTTCGGTATTGTGTTTCGCGTTTCGCATTCTTACGGTACGTGTCACGTTCGCCTATCCCCCCACCCCACCCCACCCATTCAGCCACAATCCTTGGCGGAAGTTTTCATATTACTTGAAGAATTCTCTTTGCCAGGGGCCTGAAATGAAAGAAACTTTCTCATTTTGGTGTTGACATGCAAAATTTTCTTGGACCAAGATATAACGGCTGTTTCTTGCCTGCAACAAATGCATTTCACGATTAGCCTGGAAGTAGGCAACACATTTTAGTTAAAGCTTAAAGTTGTCAACAGAAAATCCTTATCTTGGCAGCCATCGCCTGCTTCGCCGAAACCTCAGCTACACACGCTACTTGCCAAATCTTAGAAACACAATTTATCCCATCGGAAATTATAATATTTTGTCGCTTAAATATTTACTTGGCTATTCAAACTAACCACTACAGAGCACACACAAAAACTAAGGGGGGAGCGGTTACCTGCCCATGACCCCAAGGGCTTTTTGAGAAACCAACCAACAGGGGAAAAGCGAGAGCGTAAGTTTAAGTCGTCCCGACTTTGAGATACCCGTTCCTTAGGGACTGAAGTGTCATAAATAATAATGTAAAAACGCACTAAAATGTGATTTAAATGTGTCCAACACATTGACAAATTTTTAAACAATTTTTATTAAGGTTGCGAAAGGTGAAGTGGCTTAAACAGCTGTTTAGGCAAACTAATCGGGTATCGCCTTAACCAAATCGTAATTTATTGTTACCCAAAGAGGGTAAATATAATTCATTAGGAGCCAATGGTCATTTAAGCAAGGAGCAAACAAAAAAGGTAGGCTAAGTAGAATTTTTGTACATGAATCTGTCCCTGCATTTTGAAATTGATTCTGCTAAAATAATCTTCATCTTACTGGACCACAGTATTCACCTCGATTGGAAAATAGCTGAGGGCTTGAAAAACTAGAAACTTTTAATATTTTTTTATTCGATTCGTAAGCAAAGTATTCAAAATATTTTGGACACGTACTTTCCCGATTTTGTACATGAAAAATGGCAAGAAATTTTTAAATGAAAAATATAAAAATAATTGCTCAGTTGATTTAACGATTTTAAACAATCTGACCAGGTTGGAAAATGAGGGTGGGGCGGGCTAAGAGCAAACTTTACTTTTGATCTGAAATACATATTATGTGCCAAATAAATGAAAAAAAATAATCTTAATTTTAAAAAAATCCGTCTCCAGAGTCGGGAAATGTCGGGAAAATATCAACCTTAGGCCGGAGATTTGAAGAAAAAATTTGGGTTTTAAGCCGATGTACGTAAATTCAGTATGTAAGCCCTACATTCAGAAAAAATCCAGAACTTTGAACTTAAAGCAAGTACAAACGGTGTCAATAGTACAGTAAGTAAAAAAAAACTTGTTTCAAGTATAACATTATTAAATCAAGTAAGATTTTTTCAATGCCGTTATTTCCACCATTTCCTGAAATAGGATACCCAGAGGTCTGCGCACTCCTCACTCACACACAGAGTTAGGGTTTTCACAAAATAAAAAGAACTACTTGAATCTAGACTGTTCCAAGATATATTAAGTACATTTTGAACTATATTAAGATCTTTTTAATCATACTTTAAGGTCGTAAATGTCGTAAGTCCATCCCGACTTTGCGTACTTACAATAATTTCTAAATATTTTTCCTTGAAGTTTAATAAATTCTAAATTATTCCCCCAAAACATTCTGCAAACCAAATAAACGTACATAAAATAAGTACAAAATGTTCTTGGTTAAGACCCAATAAAGTCTTAAGCCGTTTCCAATTTTTGCTTAAAACGATGACTCTGTTTTGAATTAAATATGGCTGCAAAGATCTTATTGCCTTGAGCTAATCAAAGTTCAAGAGGGTATAATTGTAGGCCAGAAATCTACCATAAGTTAAATAATAGAACCAGTTGATAGATTTAAGGACAGATTTTAAGATTATTTCGTACTAAATCAAAGAAATTTTGTACTAGAATTAAGAATGCGTTTTCTAGAATTTTTAAGCTAGCTGTAAGTACGAAAAATTCTTGAATCAAGAATGTTTGTTCTTATTTAAATTAAATTAACGGTCGTTTTTGGACTTCAGGATGTTTTATACTTAATTTAATTACACTCAAGAACAAAATAAACTTACAATTTTACGTATCATTCGTGTTGAAATATTTCGCATTTTCTATAGCATACTTTTTTGGCTGAATGAGAATGTTTGTTCTCATTTAAATAAAATTAACGCTCGTTTTTGGACTTAAGAATATTTTTTATTCTTAATTTAAGTACACCGAAGAATAAAATATACTTGAAATTTGAAGTATTATTCGGGTTGAAATATTTCGCATCTTCCATAGCATACTATTTTGGCTTGTCTTTTTAAGATTATTTCGTACTTAATCTAAGACCTTTTGTACTTGAATTAAGCATACGTTTATAGAATTTTTCGGCTAACTGTAAGTAAGGAAAATTTTTGATTAAAAAATGTTCGTTCCCATTAAAATAAAATTAACGGTCGTTTTTGCACTTAAGAAGGATTCATACTTAATTTCAGAACAAAATATACTTGAAATTTTAAGTACAAAACGGTATAAATTCCAACCCGATCGTACTGCAATAAATAAAGCATTTTCTTCTCTTTAAGAAATTTATGAAGTCTCAGGGTCAATTTCTCATCTTCTAAATAAGGGCTATGTGTCTGATAAACATAAAATTTACTCTGTTATTTGTAAGTTTATGTGATATATAGTGCTATGTAGGAGTTGAGAAATCGGCCCTTAAAATAATAAATAATATCTCAACATATGAAGAGAAAGATAAAAAATGACCTCACATTTTTTTTATAAATAAATGGATCTGGGAACAACTACAATTTGTTGTTGGCAAAAGGCAGAAGTCTAAATTGTGGAAGATTCGGAATAGGCCGCAACATTTACCCACGCCCTTAATCTCACTCCTCTGGATATTCTGTTCTATCTATCATCAGTTTACTTCGCTAACCAACTGCAGACCAGCAGTTGCCAATCCATGTAGCAATTTATACCCAAGCCTCCCTTAAGCAAAAATAAAATATGTGTTTTTATCTATTTTTCAGACTAACTGAATTTGCTACCATCCACTTGTTGTTTTTTTGTTGTTGTTGTGCCATGTTATCAATTTTGTATTTACATTTTTGCGTTACAGAGTGAAAAATATACTTTTTTGTTTTGTGTCCGGTAAAAGCACTCAACAATGCGAATAAAATTTAATTATGAATATCAGAGAGAGACGCTTGATTGATTTTGCTTGTTCATCAACAGTTTTTAATTTGTTTCATTGCAGTTGAAATCGAAAAGCCTCACGCACTTGGATGGCCTCGATTCGGTGGTGGCCTGTCAGCATGGTGGAGGAGCAGCGACGACGACGACAACAGCATCGATGGTCACAGCCACTGCGGGAGCATCTAACGCCACCAACACGAATGCAGCCTCACTGGGACGGCAGGCTAACGTGGTAAGTGCATGTCACTATTATAGACTAGGTACAGCACACACACACACACACATACTTTGACAAGTATTTTGTTACATATCCTTTCACTCCTACCTACACCAACATCATGTTGCACGTGCTGAGGCATATGCATGTACCGAGTATGAAGTGTATTTTGTACTCAAAATAGATGCTGAGCGAGTGAGTGAGCTGCTTGTGATTTCCTAGGTGGCTCCTCGAAAGGAAAATTGCACACAAATTGATAACAAATGATTTTGTTTGCCTTTTCTGTACTGTCTGTAACTTGTATTTCTTTTGTGTTCATTTTTGCTGTTGTCATTGATTTACGCTACGTCATTTGATTCTTTCCTATTTGTACTTGGTTATGTTAGTTATGCCCGTCCTGGCCTGTTCCTTAGTCAACAGTACGTGACATTTTTATGTTTTTCTATTATTTTGTTTTAATGATTTAAAAAACATTCAGAAACGAAAAATAACAAAAATATATTCCAATTTTTAATTCTCTTTTAAATTTTTGTAGTTTAGTGTACTTCTTTGTAGTCTCTAGCTCATCACTGCACTGTAAAATAAGCTCTATCCTAAACACTCTCATGATTTCTCTATATCTCTCTACTTCTCCTCTCTCTCTCTCTCTCTCTCTCTCTGTTTCTTTCCCTCTAAACTATTGCGCTCTCCGCTTTGCCTAAATTGATACCAACCCTATGGTCTATATAACCCCGGGAATTCATAGCTGGAAAAAGGCCAGCCAGCTAAAATTGAGCCATCCTCTTGCTTACCCATTACTTCCCATCCGCCCACAATTTATACCCAAGCGCCCCAAATAGTGCGTCGAACGCCCTCACTTATGCTTTCGTTATCCCCAACGCTCGATATAACCACAACTTCCAGTTCCAGCTGTCATGCTGGCAGCAATCCCAGTGTTCACTGTAGTATTAGCTCCCATCACCAACATCCACAGTCCCACAAGAAGTTAGCTCCAGGTCAAATTGTACCAACATCCTCTCCCAATTGCTCCTCTAAAAACTTTCAGTGCTCTAGTGGTGAGGCGATCATTGCCAGTTCTTTGGCTGCCTTTAGCACCACGCCCACAACGGGCGTTGGTAATCTATTTTCCTATGGCAGTGGCATAACAACAGCCACAACCTCATCGTCGTCGGCATCCTCGTCGACAGCAGTGGCAGCGACAACGGTCAAAAAGAAGTCCTCGTTTATGCAGCGCAAGAAACCGTTATTGACACGCAGCGAGGTGAGTTAGCTAGCTAGCACCTGACCCCACGCCGCATACACAGGAAAATAATTTAAAAGTAGTACTTGTGCCTCTTTTTATTTGTAATTACTGCCAACGGAAATGGCAACGAAATGAATAACTTGAAGTCATCAAGTTTTTTTTTTAATTTTATGATTTTTGTTTTCGCGCTGCTTTTAATCAGCAAAAGTTGCTGCTTAACACCCCCCCGCCACCCAACTACTTTCACCTTTCACACTTATGCTTCCTTGGGTTTCCGTTTCCCTTCACCTACTTACTTATGCTTTCCCCATCACCTTGCCACAAAGAAAGCGGATTCCACACAAACAAAACACAGCAAAGAAATGCTTGAATTCATGTACTGGCAGCTCTGCATATTTAATAAGGATCAGTGATGTCATTTGACATTTATGAACACAGATTTACAAAATTAAGTAGCAACTTGCAGTTTGCTACTTAGTTCCTAATTCCTATTCAAGTTACTTTTCAGTTAAATGTAGTTGTAGTTGAAAAAGTTTGTATGGCATATGTAGGAGCATAAAATAACTGTTACGTGGTTTGCCTTTTAAGTCCAGATTTACACAATGAAGCGAAGTTGATAAAGTTATTGCTAAAGTTTTTGTTTACAGGAAAGGAGTGTAGAGTGGTAAGCCACACCACAAAAACACTTTTCTACAAGCAAAATTTTAATAATTAGACAGAAAAAAAGATATATGTTTCAGTGATGACCTCTTCATTTTCTCTTGCTTCAGGTTTAAATAAACAAAATAGTCCCAGGGGTAAAATTCAGGAGAATATGCTAGATGGGGTACTTTTGTACCCCAACTTATGGATTTTTGTCAGGGCGAACACACACTTTTTATTTCTTAGCCAAATGGGGTCATTTTGCCTTAAATCAATGTGTAATATGTCCAACAGCTGTGAATAATATTCGCCGTCGATCGTTACTCATTCCAAGGTTATGGATGTGAATGACTTGGTTTTCATCCTAAAAACCCAGCGATGGGCGGGCAGTACCTCAATTCAGGACTATGCCTAAAGCTCTTAAAAAATTTGGAAATCTGTACCCTTTAACAATGGGTCAAAAGGGTATCATGAAGTTTTGTAATTTAGGTAAAAGGTTAGGTAGTTCCGGCTGGCCCCGCAGGGGGACCACACATAGACTTTTTAGTCCTTAGTGAGACCGGGTTTTTTGTAATGGAGGTTCCGACTTTTTAGTAGTCTTCAAGGATCCTTGACGTTCTGGCGAATGCCAGTATATTTGTTAGGGGTCTCCTGGCTACTTCTTCCAGTGAGGCAATCCAGGGTGTATGGAGGTGTTGCAATCTTTGCCTTGCTACTGCTGGACATTTGCAGATTAGGTGTTCTAGAGTCTCCGTTGCTCCCGGCTCCCTACATTTCCTGCATGTGTCCTCTGTCGTTATGCCTAGCTTCTTCGCATGAGAGGCTGTTAGGCAGTGGCCGGTTAGTATGCCTATTAGGAGTCTGCAGTCTCTTCTTTGGAGCTGTAGTAAATAGTGCGTACGGTGCTTGTCTTTTGTCTTACACATGATTTTAGGTAAAAGACAGAAGGAAACATTTCCGTACGTCTATATGAAAATGCAATTGGTCTAATTTCTTATTAAATTTTTTAATCAGTCCTATAAAGAATCACTAAATGTACAACAATTAAAAGATTATATGGAAAAACCACTCCAGTATAAAACATTTTTATATTTAACTATCAAAAGGATACTTTTCCCATTTATATTTGTTTCCAACATCTTTTTGCAATTAGTCAATTTTGAATACACTTCTCTCTTAAACCTTTTCCGCGAGTAAGGTCTTAAGACCGTTTTCTTATTTTCCTGTTTTTACAATCTTATGTGGATTTTTACAGAATTTGCTTTGATGGGTCATTTGACTTTGGACCCAATTACTACTTATTGATCATGAAGTCAACGTTTTTTGAGTTTGGCAATCGGAGCAGAGACGTCGGCATATGAAAGTTGTAAATGATACTAATACTGATAAGGCGGTCATTGAAAATTGCCTATTCAAACCAGACATATCATCAGTGTGCAACGGACACTTGATGATTCACGCATGTATGTGGTCTTTGCGCATACGGCTTACACACACATATGTACACAGAAAAAAAAAGGATATTTTTTGATGATCCATTGGATATTTTTCATATCCATTTGGACTGGTTATGTCCATATCCATTTTTATCATCCATTTGAGATTAAATAATGTTAAATTGATCTTAGTTTTTCATCCAATGGAGCTGAAAAATATCCAAAGGATGTGAAAATGGAGCTGAAAAATATCAAAAGGATGTGTAAATTTGAAAAGGATATGCATTTCAATATCCAAAAAAAGGATATGTCCATTTCCATTCCAAATGGATCTTTTTTTTTTTCTGTGTACCTACAAAAAATAAAGTGCTTATTAATTGACACTTGACATTTCTTCAATGTGCCTCTGCATAGAAAAATTAACATGGAAAGGCAATTTGAGATGCTGCCTACCATTTCACTCATAATAAGTCAGCGGTTTGCTATCAGCTTCGCTCTCTGAGTTTGTTTTTACTATGTCTTGTCTCACTCTAACCACAGTCTTTTCATACACTTTGAATTAAACATCTACATGATGATTAGAGGTTAACAGCAGTACATGATAATTGTCCCTCAACATCATTTAAAAGTGGCGTTCGAGAGTTCCACTCTATGTTATATTCTCTCTGGCTGCTGACACTTGAAGCGAAAGGTTGATCCACGCATGTTAATTGTCAACTTGCTTGATCGCCATGCAAAATTTGTCTCTCTTAAGGCAGCACAAATTTTTTACTTTAATACCCAATCCGTTCTTATCTTTCCGTTCTTGAAATAAGCCCCCGTTCTCGAAAATATACCGTTCTAAACCGAGGAACGAACCAAGAAAATACGTTTTTAAAATGATTCTTGAAAAATTACCGATTTTCTTTTACACTGAGCTCAGGCACGACAATGGAGCTTGGTACGGTGGTGAAACTTAAGAAAACTTGCCTACTGCGGCATTAGATTTAGATAAGGGGGCTTATACGTGAAGTAAAGGTGGGACGGGAAGAGCGAGGGGGAGGTCAGCAATAAAATTTTTCCGTTCCAATAATAATACCGGATGGATCTTAAACGCGTAACGTCCTGTCTCAATAAAGGCGTTCTTACATTAAGCCCGCCCTTCTCAGTATTAGAAATAACGGACTTACCCTACTATTAAGAACGAAAAACTCGGTTTCGGTACATTAAGAACGGATTTCATCTGAGTGAATGATCAGAAATGAAAAACTTTCCAATATCACACAAAAACTATTACAATAATCTGGCAACACATTTATTATTTTCTCCCTCTCTTTTTTACCTTAAGAAGAGACTTGTTGAAGAACGCTCAGATAATTTCCATGTTGAGGCTCAGATCTTTTTTAAGTTCAAGAAATTTGCTAAGTCTAATAGCTTTGGTTATATCAAATATATTTTTGTTTGTTTTTCGGGTTCTTAACGCTATCTTATCATAAACCTTCAAAGTAATGTAAATACATTTCATCAAAGCTTTCTTCTGTTTTCTTAAACCAACTTGATTAGTTTTTCTAAATAAATAAAGAGTGATGGGCACTCCAATGGCTGGAGAGCCAAAAAGCGATGCGAAAATCTAAGCGCTTTATTGTTGTAGATTATGTAGGTTTTTCAGTTTCTGTATCACTCTGTATCGCTTACTGTTGTGCCCATCACTGATTTTTTATCATATAATGAAAATATCATACTTTATGCCATTTCAAATTTAAAAATCCTTTGCTATACATTTAGGTATCAAGTTCCGAGTTCTTTTCCGTGTCCTTTTGTCTGGAGTCATCACTGCAACCAGATGAGGAATTTATACCGGCCACCAAAGGGGTTAGTCTACTGTAAGTATTGAACTCTATCTTTATATTTTAAGGGTTAGAATGGGCTTTAATATTGTGGTTATTTCTAGCAATGCTCTTGGTCATGCTTTACGTAGAAGAAATCTTAGCTTTACACAGATCACCATAACGGACAATAATCCCACGCCCAGTTTTTTAGATGCAGGTAGGTGCTAGATTTATATGGTACTTAACAAGCTCTTAATTGAGGCTCTTGTTTAGGTCCTTCACCCTTGACAAGCTCAGTGGATGAGCAAACGGATGTGGAAAACCTGGCTGGACATCATTTAATTATAACACCACGTGAAAGTAGTCGCAAAACTTTACAGAAGGCAGCCTCCTTTGTAAGTTTTAAAACTAGGTACCAAGCCCTGGTTTATCACTCAAAATGTATTCTACTGTTTAAAGGGTTCACGACATCGTCCACCTGGCCTGCTTTCGTCTGCCTCCACCGAAGAGACTAGCGAAACAACTAGTGCGGCAGGCAAACAAATTAAACAGCGTTGGTCTTACCTCTTTGGCGTTAAGAATCCACAACAGAATCAATTGTGTGAACTTCTAAATGGATTTGCCAAAAACGGTGTACCACAGCGACCGGATGCCTTAAGTTTGGAGCATGCGGAATTGACCAATTCCTGGCCTATCTACAGAATATGGACAAATCATGGCTGGACTTTGTTCAACATGAGGCTATGAGTGAGAGTGAAATTAAAATACAAACGGCCATTTGGGAACTGGTCACCACTGAAGTGTACTATATGCATGCCCTGCAAACGGTCACGGATGTAAGTGTGATGAGGTTTTTCATAAAGAAAATATTAGATCAATCAGTAGTGCTAATTTGTTTATGAATGAGTGAACAAAAATGAGTTGATCACTAAACTAAATGAGGAAACATGAGCTTCTTTGATCAGTTGCTCACTCTCATGTTTTTTTGTTACAACTGAGCAAAATAGTGAGAAAAGTGAACAACTGAACAAATTTAGTCACTTTGTTCACTTGCACTAAAGTGAACAACTGAAATTTAACTTAACGATTAGTTCGTTTATGCTTATAAAAAATCATGATTTTTGACCCTCAAAGTATGCAAACTTTATTTTCTTTAGAAATTATTTTTTGAACCAGAAATTTTAAAGTTATGGCATTCACTTAGATTGTCGGACCAGTCAAAGGTATGCAAAAATAATAAGTGTTAAGGCTTCTAAAAAATTAATATTTTCCTTAATTATTTATATTCATAAACATAGCATAATTTGAAGGGCAAAAATCATGATTTTTTTGGTGCATAAACGAAGTAACTATTTTAATATTTTCTTTTGATTAGCTATTCTTGGCCTGCCTGGAAGCTGTGCAAGAGAAGGGCCTTTTGACCGATGTCGATCAGAATCGTTTATTCTCTAATATACGTGCCGTCTGCGAGGCTAATATACGATTTTGGGCTATGTGGCTTTATCCCATGGTAGCGCACAGTGTGCAGACCCATGAACCATTGAGATGTGCCTTCTTTCAGGAGGGTTTCATTGCGTTTGCCTCAATATTTGCACCTTATAAGGTAAGTAACACCAAAGATTATACAAAATATAGATGCGACATCATAAAATAAATTAAATTTAAGTTGCTCTTAGGTAACAATAAAATTTAAAATAAATCCAAAAAAAAAAAAAAATAAAAAAAAAAAAAATAAAAAATTATAAAAAAAAAATCGCTTCAAAAACACCAAAACCAAATTAAACATTTTTTAATGAGATGTTGCATCTAGGTATGGTAGGTTTTTATATAAACACATATTCCACGTCTCCAATACAATTAATTCCAGATCTACTGTGCAGAGCAGAGTACTTGCCAGTTCTATTGCAAGGAGCTGAATCAAAACAATCCCTTATTCACCTCCTATCTGGCTTGGTGTGAATCCCAAAAGATGTGCAATCGCTTAAGGCTAGCCGACATTGTAGTGCGTCCCATGCAGCGTCTGACTAAATACAGTCTATTGCTTGCGGCCATTAAGAAGCATATGCACGATGTGGAGGAAATAGAGGCCATGGATGTAATGATTCACAGTGTGGAGAACTTTGTGGGTAGTGTCAACAATCACTTGACCATGCGACAGGAGAATGAACGCCTTAAGGGTGTGATGGCCCGCATAGAATCCTATGATGTGGTGGTAAGTTTCTTATGCTCCAATTAACCGAACCAGGCTTTTGTCATCTTGTTGTTTTACTAGGACACCAACAACGAAATGCTGGACAAGCTTATTAAGCAGCACAGCCAAATGTTTGACCTGTGTGCCCCCATGCGTGGCTGTCCAGTCTACCAGGTGCGTCACCTCTTTATGGAGGGTGACCACAAGTTCAAGGACCATTTGGGCAAAACCGATGTACACTGCTTTCTGCTCACAGATCTACTGTTGGTGTGCAAAACCATAGCCAAAAAAAGTTTGGGCACTCTAAAGGTTATACGTCAACCGTATTTAACCGACCAGCTGATGGTGCATTTGGCTCCCAACAATACACTTAATTGTGTGTACCTTAATGAGTTCCAGGTGGCCACTACCGCCTTCACTTTACAGTGTTCGGAGGCCAAGAACTGGTATGATGCCTTGTGGCGGGCCAAAACCATCTACCAAAGACTGAAACGTGGAGCCGGCGGTGGCGGCGGTGGCAATGTGGGGGATAGTTTTCGTTTTGGAGGCAGCGGTACCAGTGCTGGTACAGCTGATTCTCTTGGAGTGCGGAAATCGCCAATGAACTCATCGATTGTATCCAGTGCCAATAATAGCCATAGCGGCAGTGTTGAATGGAATGATTCCAGGAATATTTCAGTGGACTTTGAAAAGACAAATTCGGTATCCAGCGATGAGGGATCCAGCATTATGACGGGTAAGCTAAAAAGAATAGATGTAATTTCGTGCTTTTATCGATGAGAGATTTTCCTCTCAATTTTCCGAAAGTGCAATTTTCTACCTTTCGTAGGAAGAGGAGGTAACTTCGCCTTAGCTTAAAGGAGACTTAATTCATTTAGTCAATCCTTTCTACCAAATCCTCTAGAAACTATTCGAACATTAAAAACATATAATAAACCGGTTTTAGCTATTTTACAGCCGTCACCTTCACTGCTAATGGCCGAATCAATTTTATCTTCGTCGTCTAAAGTGGCGGCCCAACTATTTCTTGTTCAAAATTATTGTGTATGGCTGATTGTGTCCAAGTCAGTCATAGAAACTATCAGAAGCTATCAACTATCATTCCGAAAGGAATATCGGTTTCGGTACCGGTTCCGTTGCGTACCGAAATGAGAATTTCCGTTAAATGTTCTATTTCGGTTTTCAGTTAATTTCGGTTTTCGGTTCCGATTCGGTACCAAGATTTTTATTTCGGTATACCGGTACGTACCGGTATCTCAACACTCAGAAAAAATGTCGCCCAGACAAACTTGCTTAGGTTCGATTTCTCAGCTTCAATGTAAGTGTCAGATAAACCTTAAATTGACTCTGATGTTGTGATAGATAGAAATCGGACCTAAACTTAAAATTTTGGTACTAAAATCTGCAAAAATAGAGAAATTTTGTCGTTTTGATAGACTTAACCCACACTATATCATTACGGTCCATTATAGCCCAAAATACGCTCGTAAAAAACTCAAAGGGTCATATTAGCTCTAAAAAAGTTGGAAACATAAAATCTGCCTGAGATTTCCCTTACATAACATTTGAGAGCGTATCTGGACTAACTTTAAAACCTTCTAAAATTTATATAAACATTTTTTCAACATTTCTATATTGCAGGAAAAAAGACTTCGATATCTTTTACATTTAATTAGAGGGTTTAGATTTACCAAAGAAAAGTTTTTTCACTGTTCAGAAACATTTTCACTATGTTTTATATATCTTCCAAAATGAAAATTATATTTTTTTTTTTTTTTTGAGGGGGAATTCCTAAAATGTAATTTTTTTTTCTGAATTAATCATAAGTCAGTAAGATAAATAATATGAAACCGAAACAGTACAGGTATAAGCATTTCAGTATGGTTCCGGTTTTTTCGGTTCCTATTAAAACGGTAAATGGTTTTCGGTTCTTAAACAAATTTTAATATCGGTTCCGGTTTCAATACCGGTACGTGGCTTGAAACGATTCATTTCGGTGAACGGTTCCGGTTATGGTATTATTCCCTGGATATTATGTAGCATTAGGAAACTGAATGTAACCATAGGAAAATTTTCTTGTTTTTTTTTTATTGAATATCATATTCCATTTTGAATAGTATTTTGCGTATGATGCGAGTAATGTAAGCAGCTAATATATGTAGACCAGTGTTGGGCAACACTTTTATAAAGTAATCACAGTCGTAGCTGCCATAGAAACGATTGATTGAAGAATTTGTCTTAGTATAATCTATAACCTCTCATTTCTCTCATTTGCAGGGCAACACGGTCTCACCCTAAAGGGCAAACAGCAATTGATAAGTGGGCTACAAAAGTCAAAAATAGGTACAATTGGATCGACATCGGCCAACACGCTTTCTGTGCAGCCGGTTAATCATTTGGGTCAGAGTTTGCCCAATCTGAATATGCATCACAGTCACATGTAAGTGTTGGTCCAGACCAGCTTTATAAGTACTAAAAGCCACACAAGCCAAGCACATGCCACCACCACACACACACACTCAATTCTCACATCACATCCGAATCCGTCTAAGCAAGCATAATGTCCAGTCATGCGTGTACGATGTTCCCAAGGATCGACTACACACACTTACATACACAGAGCTTAATATTTTGTATTATATGTAGACTTAAAGTAAATTTTAGAATTTTTATATATATTTAAAAACAAAAACAAAAACGAAAAATAAATGCATATTTTTTTTAATTACATCAAAAACGCGATCCGTCTCTCATGTACCTGCGACAACAACAACAAACCCAACGCTACGCTTGCTTAACTCACCCCAATCCACCACAACTCACCACCACCACTACATCCACGTTCATCGATTGCCAACTGCCTACGCTCAAAACTAACTCCCAAACATGATTTCCGATTTCTTTGTTTTGTTTTCCTAACTTTTTTCGTTGGGCCTTCATTTCGTTTGCGCTTCTTCTTTGGTCTGCTGCCTTGCTCTATTTCAGTAACCTCTGTCATACTTATAGTAACAATACATTGCTCGTGCCGGGCACAACGACTAGTCATTCGGGTAACTTATTGTTGTCGCCCAGTCATCGTGGCATTTCATACCCACCGCCCAGCCCAACGAGGTGAGTTAGAAGAAATTGAGTAAACGGTGTTTGTTGTTCACCCCCTAATTCACCACATTGTCAACATCTTTCCAACACTAAACACAAACTAACCCAAACCCACCTCCATAATTGACCCACTTTAGAGTACCACTGCGACGTGGCCTGGCCTTTTCCACTTCGACCAAGAATCCGCCTTTGCGTAAGACACGCAATGTCACCTCCCAGAACAGTATTAATTGGCATCAGATACCGGCCACTCCCACACCGCCCAGTCCGCGATCACAGCACAATTCACCCTCACCTGGTACAACAACCGCAACCAATACAGGAGGACCCCCACTGCTGCATAAGCAGCTCTCCCACCAGACGCCCATATCCACGTCCAATCACCAATTACCGGAACTTCAGCGACCCTTAAGCAATGAAACCGATGTTTGATACGGCAAAAGTTCTAAATTTAAGAGATTAACACAAAAAAGTCACAAATTAGCCATCAGGTAAGCACGAGTACATTTTTGTACAGCACTTTTGGGTCCAAAGAAACAGTATCTTGCATTCCAATACCAAACCATACTCCCACTTCTATCTACATTTCATTTTTACTTCCCAAAGAAGTTCAAAACAATTAATGTGTTATCGAAAAGTAGAAACCTATGCCATATATACCGAAAACTTAATTAGATTGAAATTGTAAGCTTTAGAAACATGTTTCCCATATGGTTTATGGTTGATCCTAAACCATATTGTATATAAACTTTTTTGTATTTATAATTAATTAAGGTATAAGGTAAATGTATAATGTACTGGTCAAAACTGTAAGCCCATAAAAAAGATGATACTTATTAACTCCATATGCTTAGTGCACATACTTATAGAATTATTTAACGAAACTTGTACACTTTGAACACTGTAAACTTGTATATAAATATATAGAAAGACAACTTTTTAGGGATTTCAACAGTAGACTCCTACTGTACGGGAGAAAAAAGTTTAATCTGTAAAACTTTTACACATAAGGTCACCGGCAGATAAGTATGTAGCCATTAAAAGTCTCCCAAAAAAACTTTGCCGTTCGGACTCGGCCTTAAACTGTAGGTCCATTTCTCTTGAGCGAAAATAAAAAGACACACAAGATATTGAGAGAAACTCTGCTTGGCTGTAAAGTCAGTTATTTTTTTCTTTTTTAGAGTAGACTTA
The DNA here is from genome assembly GCA_018904225.1 of Lordiphosa mommai. NCBI lineage: Eukaryota > Metazoa > Arthropoda > Insecta > Diptera > Drosophilidae > Lordiphosa > Lordiphosa mommai. The sequence continues at coordinate 508,280 of JAEIFT010000024.1, forward strand.
TAGCTTAACTTTGGTTCTGTGCCCAAGGTATTAGATTCTTGCAAATGTTTGTTTTGACTAATCGATTTTTATAAAATCTTAACAAAATGGTGGCGGCTGTGACGTCCTGAAAAAGCTTTAAACTTTTTTACAGCCGTCACCTTCACTGATACTGGTGTCAGTTGTAAAGTAAGTAGCCATGAAAAAGCCTCTAAAATTTTTCCGATAAAATTCGACGTAAAACTGTAGATTCCATTCTCTTGTGTTAAAATTAAAAACTAGACCGAAGTCTAGATACGAGATAAGCTTAGCTTTGGTCCTCTGGAATGTTCAATATAGTTAAAGTCGGGTACCGTTACAATTATAATCTATTAGAACCATATCTCTGAAACCATTCAACCAATCTTCATGAAATTTTCACACTATGTTCATGTCGGAAAGAATCAAAGGCTATTGGAAAAGTAAGTGAACCGGTTCAAAGGCGGTTCAAAGCCATATTTCTGAATCCACTTAACCGATCTTCATGAAATTGTCGCAACATGTTGAAATCGATCAGACAAGAGTCAAAGGCACATGCCAAGTTGGTGAAACGGTTCGAAAGTGGTGGGTCAGATTCATATCATAGAAATTATAAAAGCTATGCACTTGAGATGTGGTGTGTGGGTTAGTTGTTTGGATACAGATATTTCACTGGCTCAAAAAGGATTCCAAACCCGCTGAGCCGGTTCAAAAGTGAGCCTTATCTCTAAAAAGTTTTCAAATCTATTATTTTGATGTGTAAGTAAGTTATGCGGAGATAGACATTAAACTGGTTCATATTAAAGTGGATCAGAGCCTTATCTCAAAAATGATCATGAAATGGAGTAAGATATTTTCCCCGGTCCAAGACAGGTTCCAAGCACAAATGAACCGGTTCAATAGTGGTTATTATCCTTTTTATTTAAGTTACGATTTTAAAATTTAGTGTGCGTGGTTTATGACCGGTTCCGAAAAAATTTAAGTAAACAGTTCCAAAGTTCTGGTTCCTAGGAACGTGTAGATTTATAAACGGTTCAATAGTGGTCATATCTGAAGAATTACTTAAGCACGAACGTTGCTAGGACGTAAAATTCTGCTGTGTAGATTTGTAAACGGTTCAATAGTGGTCATATCTGAGGAATTACTTAAGCATAAAGCTGCATTTTTACTTGACTGATTTCCCATCTGAATTTGTCATGTGAGTTGCTCTGAGAAGTTCATATTTGTTAAATTTAAGTGTAGTAGCCTGTCAAAACTCTTAAAGAAGTTACTCATTTGAGTTTTTTGACAGTTAACGCACTGCCACAGAACATTATTATTAGAGAGAAAGATTGTGACAATTTGTGGCACTGTTAAGCGATAATACGCTTGTAGATACTTTTGAAATGTTGCCAGCGATTTCAACATGTTGCTGAGGTCTTATAACACAGTTAGGAAAACACGGTGGTTAGAGCGAGACGGACATTGTCTTGACTGTACTCAGAGAGCGATAATAACAAAAAAACAGCTGATTATTTCTCTGTTAAGTTTGTGGCAACCGAGCAATCTTTCCCTCTAATAATAATGCTCTGTGGCACTGCTACCTGCGCTGTTTTTCCGGCATTCCATATGAGAATTCAGTCAAGTGAAAATACAGCCTCATCTAGAAACATGCAATTATATTATTAGATATTTTTCGGGGTGTAAAACCCGTTACTTTCCAGTTTGTGAAAAGCGATTTCTAACCGGTTTATATTCTGTTAAATGCTTTCTTTTAAACGGTATAAACATTTTCTTAATTCTTTCATTCCTAGCTTTGATAACCGATTTTTTTGTTGGCTACTTAAATTTAATATATGAAATGCACCCTATCTGCCTGTAATCAGAGGATTACTGATTTGTACTCAGATAAATGTTTTTTACAACGCAACGGAATCAAAACGATTTGAGCTTTTGCGTACTTAAAAAAATGTAATTCAAATTGAAATAATTTTGGTGGAAAAATTCGTTTCTACGATATTTTGCTCATTTCGAGTGCAATGTTTTCTTTTGATTCCCACTAAGTACTACGGTCATGTAATTTTAAATTTCTTTAGTTCACCTTTAGTTCGAGTATGTCGCTTACTTTAAACTGATCTGTCTTAGTGAAGTAGGAACCAGTCCTTTGCCTATGAACAGACAAGGTATTTTCAGAGCTTGTTGAAGTATCTACCAAGAAGATGAAAATTCTGTTATCCCAAACGACCAGCCATTTCGAAAAGAGACTTAAGAACTTTAAACTGAGAGATAACTGAAAATTATTATCAAGACACATTATTTCAATTGTAAATATGAATTCAAGATCCTTTTCTGTTTCAAGCTAGCCATATTAAAATACTTATTATTAACCCACAATTACAGTTCTTCCTGTGAAATATTTTTAATCGAATGTGTATATCAATTATCCGACATTCGTTTACTATGACAGTAAATACCATTGATTGAACATTAATGGTTTGTTTTCGTTTGTACATATATATTATCAATGGAAAAAGCGTGACATAAGTTCTAAATTACAAATAGTAAGAATAAACATACACAAACATAAATTGTACAAATGTGGTAAATACTTAAGTATAGAAAATATATATATAGGAAATATTAATGTTAAAACTAAATGTTATGCAGTTGCAATATGATAAATACATTATACAGTAGACAACATATTGAAATGATATATAAATAATCCCAATATTTGTAAAGTATTTAGAATACAGAATATATATATATATATATATGTAAAAGTTATCACAAAACTATCAAAAAATGCAACAAAAAAAAACAAAAAAATTATTTACAAAATAAAGAGTAAAGTGCAAAAAAGCTTTATTTACACGCTTAAAAACAATAATAAATAAATAAACAATAAATTGTAAAACGAATTTTGGGAGATTGTTTGTATTATAACTTTTGAGATATTGGGCCCTTTCAGCAGATAATTACGATTTGTGTTACATGATTTATGATTGCTAAAGAGTCTTTATTTTATCAAAAAGTACAGTCACACTTATAAAATTCTATATATACATACGTACCAAAAAAAAAATTGTATGTGTTTTTTTAAGATCAAATAATTATATGTTCAAATATCAAATGTTACCTTATTTCAATAACAATTAATGATCAGATTTTCATATCAAATTTATATTTTTTATATCAATATGATATTTTTTTAATGACAAAATGATATTTATTAGGGTCAAAATTATATGTTTACGTTTCAAAATGATATGATATTAACGAAATTTATAAAATATCAAATTCATCTGCCCATAAGATTGATATTTGATCTTTTTTTCTGTGTATTATAAATAGTTGGTCACACTGAAAATATCATTATAAATGGATTCAACATGGTTAAGCTGTCTCAGCAATCGGTAATCTCTCTCAGCCATCATACTTTTTGTTAAATTTCTAGCAATCGGCAATCACTGCATTCAGCTGATAAAATCGGCAATCACAAAACACAAATCGCAAATCGAAATTATCTTCTTAATGGCCCCATTGTTTAAGGATTTGTATTATAAAAGGTAAGTAATATCTTAGTGAGGTGGAGTCTTCAAGCTTTTCAATGATCAATGCACAGTTTGATCAAGATCTAATTAATATATCACTTAGATTTCATAGGTACTTCTATGGTATTGTATTGTATAATACCTTATTGGAGTCGACCTTGAGCGGCTTTTCTACTTGTTTCTTACACTTTAAAATATAGACGATTTTTACTCCTTTAGTTCAATCACTTGTTCTTTGTAAATATAGGCAGAGTATTTAGCGCACGTTGCATCAAAAATAAATACGTTTAAGGACCTACCTACACCTGGTTGTACCTAATTGGTTTCACACAAACCTCCTGTTCGAATTAAAGGCTCGCAAAGAGGCCCCCCCTCAAGGGACTGAACACACAACATAGGCCTATGGCCTTCATTTGATCCCTTTTAATCCTAACCATCTCACTGAAACGTTGAGCTACATGAACAAACAGAAAATGTGAAATGCCACTTCAACGTTCTTTGTTGCACTTGTGTGCATGGGTTCAGGTCCAATAATTTACGTACACCAGAACAAGAACAAGTTTAACAACAAGAAAAAATTCAATTAAAAACCACTTACCCCTTTTTCCAGTGAGATGGCACCAGGCACAGTGCCATACTAGCAGATAGAAAACTCAAAACTATGACATAATTTCTCATACTAAAACTCTGCCGGACAGCGATGCTTATTTAACCATTAAAAAGTTTTGCCACAGCTGCAACAAGACAACCAGCCAGTAGTCGGGTGGCAGGATGTGGCTTTGCTGATTTTTTTTTATCTATTTTTTTTTTTTTTATAAAATGACAGGATGTTGGCTGATAAATGAAACAGTATGAAACTACATGGCAGAGTACAGAAGCCGCCCTAACCAAACGCCCGCACCACTCCACAGCTCATTCAGGGGGTAGACAAATTTGCAAACTTGCAAGAAAATTAAGTGTGTAAGAAGCATTTTCTCAAAGTCTGTTTAAAGTTTAGACATAAGATAAAATAATATAAAGTTTTCCCTATTTAAGATATGTGAGTTTCGCTTTGACACTTCAAGCTGAATTATTGATTGATCTGAGGGTTGATCTTTCTTAACTAATAGCCTATTAAAATGCGAAACACAATAAAAGATCAGGTCAGGTATTAGAGTAATGCGTTTATTAAACTCTGCGTGAGTAGAAACCATACTTAACTGTACTCAATAAAAATAAACTTGATCTGTCTATAAGGAGTATACGCTTCGCTCTTACCATCTATGAAATCTGTTTGCTTACACATTTTTGGTTCTAAAATAAAAACGAATAAATATTATTTAAAACTTTGTTCTTCTTTTTATTCGGACTCTCAATGGGTACAAATCGTAGAACAACTTATTTGAAATGGCCGCCTTGTGACTTCCAGCAACGCCGAAGTCTCTCTGGCCACTCATCGATCAAGGTGCGCACCTCAAGCATTGGGAAATTGTCCACTTCTCGGACAAGACGCGCTTCAAAAACTCAATATTTGAGTGTCGAGTAGAACAAACCAGACTGAAACGACACAGTTTGTAGCCATAATAGCGGCTACCAGCAGGTAGAAATGAAGTTCGGTACATGGATTTTTAGCCATGTTTGAGTCTATTTTGCCTTTTGAGCTGGATTGGAGTCTTGTTGAAAGGTCCAAATAATATCGTGTAGGGAGGCTTTACAACTTGAGTGATTTTTTAACATTACTGGCAAAGCCGAGCCTGTAAAAATTTCAAGTGCCTAATTCCTAAATGACTGTCACATACTTCGATGCCAATCGATTAGAATTGTTCCTGCGGCAGCGTATAAGCAAGTGAGGTTAAGTTTAACTTTTTCGTCAGTCCATCTCAAACTGTATAATTTGACCACCACAGTTTTGGAAGCACGGGGAATAAAAAATTAGCCTTGCATGTCAAACTGTATAATTCTACTTTCGCCGTTTTGGAAGCACTGGAAAATACAATTTGGAGCAATCTGTAATAGGCATGTGAATTAACAGGCGAACAGAAATCAGAAGCAGATTATTTTTGGATAACTAAAGCTTACAACAAATCCATTGCGAGTTGCCAAACTTGCCTGCAACATTTGAATTATCAGGCGAACAGAAATCAGCAGCAGGTAACTTTACTTTCAGGGGCTCTGAAGTACCAAGAGAACAGAAATCAGCAGCAAGTAACTTTTGGATAACTTAAGTTGCAAAATTTCCATTGCCTGCTTTCAAGGGCAGGTATTTAATTAACAGAACACATGGACCAAATGAATTACCAGGCTAACAGAAATCAGAAGCAGATAATTTTTGGCTAGCTAAAGCTTTAAAAAAATGCATTGCCTACTTTCGAGGGCAGCCATTCGAGTTGCCAAAATTGCCTTCAACAGAGCTCCTGCAACATTTGAATTACCAGGCGAACAGAAATAAGCAACAGGTTACTTTAAAAAAACTGAAGTTACAAAATTTCCATTGCCTACTTTTAAGGGCAGCCATTCGAGTTGCCAAAATTGCCTTCAACAGAGCACCTGCAACATTTGAATTATCAGAAGAACATAAATCAGCAGCAGGTAACTTTGGGATACCTAAAGTTTGCAAAATTTCCATTGCCTACTTTCAAGGGCAGTTATTTATTTTAACAAAATTTCCTTCAACAGAGCACATGGTCCATCTGAATTACCAGGCGAACAGAAATAACGAGCAGGAAAACTTTCGTTTTTAGCAGAGCAACTAGTGCAGACAACAACCATAGTCGGGACCTCATCCATTGTACCATTTTATGAACACAAAAAATACAAAATTATTCCCAAAAATGATCAATAAATTTTATTATGTCAAAAAATTGTTTTTCTTTTGCAATTTGTGTATGGGTAATTTACAAGCGTTTCGTGGTAAGCATAAAAATAGAATAAACTTAAGGACACCCGCACTACGAATCGTTAATATTGTCCTAAAAACACAAATTTAGCCATAACTCCGCCATTTGAAGACTGACAGAAGGAAGAACAGACTTGGCTCTGCCGATTTGGCTGTTGACGCAGATCAAGAACATGCATATATAGTTTATATGGTTCGAAATGCTTCCTTCTGGCTCTTCCATACATGTCCACAACTTCATGAATAAATTTTAATGGGACCAGCGTATACAAGTTAAGAAAAACTATCTTCTTCGTGGCTTATATGATTCCTATATTAACTATTTTCGAGTATGGATCATTAGGCTGAGTTCACACTGTTTGACGCATGAAACATGACAATCTAGTAGAGTCTTATGTTGTTTTGTTTTCATTGTGAATAGCTTGTCATTTGACATAAAGACTTACTAGATTATCACGTCTCATGCGTCGCACAATGTGAGCTCAGCCTTGCACTATCGAAAAAGTCAAAAAAACAAATTGAATCTGTTAAAAAGAGTTTTTAAATTTAAAAGTTCTTTTAAGCGGTATGTTCAGCCTTACAAGTTTGCCAGGAATTGCCAGGTACCAGGTACATTCCTTTTCTAAGTAAAATCTTAACTATTAACTGTTAAACTTTCTAAGACTTTAACTATTATAAATAATAATTGCACGGTTACTTGATTGATCCACTTTCGTAACTGTTGAGTGCCTTGAATCCAGGTCACCGAAATTAGGTAACATTTTGAAAGCAGAGAGTCTCTTAAAGTTTTGTGTGCCTTGCAGTTAAGCCACCCACTACCCACTCTAACCTGCTGTGTTTCCGCTCGGTTCGGGTTAAATATTGCCAGGAATGTCATATAATTCAGTGATAAAAGTATTATGGCTGAATGTTCGTCAAAACTGCTTTTCCACTAAAATGAATGTGAATGCATGAGACGAAGCGCGTATGCGGTTAGTGCTTTAGTTATTTTTAGGTTTTCATAATGCAACTATGGGATAGGCAGGGAACAAGCAGAAAAATAAATTTATCAAATATATTATAACTTGTCTATCCCTGCTCCCACTTACCACATCCAGCAGCAGCAGCAGCAGCGGCAACAGCAGCGGCAGCAGTCACGCCTTGCAAGTTCTATTCAATTAAAAATAATTCTCAACGCGAAGCTTAAACATCACACAGACGAGAGCGAGACGTGTGCCAATGTGTGTTTATGTCATTTTAACATATTACTCTGGGGCATACTGAGCCCCCAAGCAGGGAACACCACCGGTGCGAGTATTTTGTCCTTGTTTATTACATTTAGACATATACATATATGCATCATGCATCAGTCATGGGCTAAGCAAATGCTTTAAATTGTTTACATGCAGTTTCTATTTAAAAAAAAAAAGAAAGAAAAGAATGCCTTGTCTTGTGGTATCACGTTAACAAAAAGCACTTTAATGTTTGCCAAAATGAAAAAAAAAAAAAAAGACCGATTCAATTTCAATTTGTATTGGAAATACATGTACCGAGCATCGAGAGCAAAAAAAAGCGGTCAACCGCCTGACTGACATTTTTGCTACGAATTGCAATTGGCCAGACACTGTTCACCTCAGTTGGTTTATTTATGGAGACAATGCGACTTTGGATCTGTTTTATTTTGGCCTGCTGTGATGAGATTAAAAGAATATTAAATGTTATCATACGAATTTAATTTTACTCTACACATATTACATTCTCTATTACTTCTACCTGTTTAATACAGCCTTGATTTGTGTTTTATGGGCACTTTAGAACTAACAAATCACAGCAGAAAGTTAAATTTATAATATATTGAGGCCGGAGGCACTCGGAACACTTAGAAAAAAAGATGGCGCTCTAAAAGGCAGTACAAATGGCTTACTTGTAAATATACCCAATCCGTTCTCATTTTTTCGGCTCTTGAAAAAGACCCACTTTCTCAAAATTATACTATTCGTTCTAAATCGACAAAAAAAAAACTGAAAAAATTAATTCTTAAATGGTTCTTGAACAATTAATTCAGAACGAAAAACATAATTCTTAGGTCTATTTAAAACAGAATTTATTCTGATGGTTGAAAAACTTAACTCCAACTGATTTACACGGTAAAATATATATATAGGATATAGATATCAGATATTTAAAATTTTTAAATCATTGATAACAAAAATTTGATACCATAAAAAAAACTTTTCTTAGAAAAACACATTTTCCGACCGATCGGTCTTATGGCAGCTATATGCTATAGTCATCCGATTTTGATAAATTTTTTCAAAATTATGTGAAAGCATATAAAACTAATATGTACCAAGATTAGAGATGCTGCGATAGAAAACAAAAAAGTTTTTCTCACTAGAAGTAGTTTTTTGACCGACCGTTTCTATGGGAGCTATATAATATAGTCATCCGATTTTGATAAATTTTTCCTGTATTATATAAAGGCATATAAAACTAATATATACCAAGATTAGTGACGCTACAATAGAAAACAAAAAAGTTTTTCTCACTAGAACTAGTTTTATGACCGACCGTTTATATGGCAGCTATACGCTATATTCATCCGATTTTGATAAATTTTTCCGCAAATATGTAAAATCATCTAAAACTAATATGTACCAAGATTATTGACGCTACAGTGGAAAATAAAAAAGTTTTTCTCACTAAGACTTATTTTCCGACCGATCGTTCCTATGGCAATTATAAGATATATTCATCCGATCCGGCCGGTTGCGTGCAATAAAAAGAAGACTCTGCGCAAAATTCCAGCTCGAAAGCTTTAAAACTGAGAGACTAGTTCGCGACAGACGGACGGACGGACAAGCAGAAATGAACTCGGCTTGTCATCCTGATGAAGAATATATATAGTTTATGGGGTCGGAAATGAATATTTCTATGCTTTACAAACTTCTGGGCAAAATTAATATACACTTTTCAAGTGTATACAAATATGCATGCCGAGAAAAAATAAGCATGTTCAAAAAAGAGTTGAATTTTTTAAATTTCGCGGTTAAAGAGTATCATGAAGTAGTGCAAAATTTATGTAACAAGCTGAACGAAAAATTTTCGACCCTTTAAAGTGTGAATATTCTTGATTTTATAAGGCTGGGTTCACACTGTTAGGCTTAGTTTCTAAGATCGACGCTTTCAAAAAGTTCATACTTTATGGGGTTGCAAATGTATCCTTCTGCCAGTTGTATGATACCCTTTTAAAAAGTGCTAAAATATTTCTTCAAAAATTTTGTACATTGGAATACCTTGTCGTATACGTAATATTTAATTCGTATGCATATTTTTGCTCATTGATGGCGACCAAAGAGATTTATAGTTTTCTTATGGAACTTAATTTGTGTTTGGCGCTTGGAGATTTCTTTCGAATCAGTGAAAATCATTTTGGTTTCAGCATGGCTAAGCAAGGCTCCTTTGTTTCACAAAAAGAACAAAAAAATCAAATAAAATAAAAGGTGAAGATTATTCAACGATTCGAATGATTGATTACCTTAAAGCTCATAAAACGTTCAGTTCTATTAAAGCTTTTAATTTTTCGAATAAAGTTAATAAAAACTACCTTTTAAAAATGTTTTTAAATATATTTTTACATTTGTCACAATAATTTTTATAAACAGAATCACTTTTGAACAGCTTATGAGTATCAAAGCAATGAATTGAGACCAAATATATTTTTTTATCGAACTGAACACTAGGCTTAAGGTGTTATATCAGTTTTGAAATATAATAGAATTATACATACATATGTTTAATATAATTTCGCAACGTTTAACCTCAATTGAAATAAAACTCTGAAAGATATATGTATTTTTTTAAGAGGGTCATCTAGCTTTGAACAATTTTTTTTCGATTTTTTTGTTTTCCATTTTTATTATAGCTTGGGCATTACACTTTTATCCCTTTTAAACCATTTTCAAAAATTCGAAATAGTTTTAAAGATATAGCCATCTAAGTGGAGCAATGTTTTTGCTTACCATTTACCATTTTCATATTCTCCCACGAATTGCTCTATAAAGGTCATAAGGCAAGGATTAAAATTAAATTTAACTAGCATGAGCCTCTGAGCAACATGACAAAAACTTTAAAAGCAGGATTATTAATGGTTAATCCATTCCAGTCAAATCTAGTGTTCATATTTTAGTTATAAAAGTGAGTGGGCTACTTACTTTCATTCCCTCACATTTTCCCGCATTTCCCTCTGTGCACTGCAAACTGAATGACAAAATGCTTATCCAGTTAGTGGAGAAGTGTAACAAAATCAATTCAAGCTCCAGCTGGGGTGGCCATCAATAAAGCCAACCAAGGCACTTCCTTACCCTTCCCATCCTGCAGTGGCAGTGGCAGCATGTAAACAACAAACTGGTCAGTCACCTGGTCGCCAACGCCATTTGTGTAGCGGTGGGTAAAAGAGAGTATCTGACTCATTGGCCTGGCTCTGGGCCAAATGTTCTCCACTTTACGGTCAGTCGGTCGTTCGTCGGTCCTTCGCTGCGGTAGTTGAGTTTGAAAAATGGCAATGTACCCGTCTGGCGCCGTTTCTTTTTATACTTGCCACTTTCTTTTCTGTGGTTGGACGGGGGCAGGTCAACTAAAGACACTCGACCATTATAAATTATTAGATAGACACCAACACCTACGTACGTGTGTTTGCCAGCCGGCTAGCCTAAGCTGATGTTCGATTTCGAGTTTTCCCTTTTCATTAGTGTCAAAAAGTGGGCCACTTTGGCCACTGACTGTTTCAATCATTGAATTATTTTCGTTGGTTTTGTTTGCCTTTTAGTTTGACTGAATTTGTCGACTGGGGGAAGGGGATACGGGAATTCCCCGAACCAAAGTTCGTCTTCGTCTTTGTGAATGGTTTTGTTTAATTTTCTAATTGTTGTGGGACCAGTTGATGAACTTGAGAGGTGAGGTGAAGAGTTGAATGAACTATGGTACAAAAGTCTATTTTGTGTGCATAAACGGGAAGGAAGCACCTTATGTTAGCTCGAGTTCGCAAAACAAAAAAGATTATATATTGAATTCAAGCATCACACCCAAAATCTGCAATCGAATTCGATTCTTTTTTTGCCATTGCATCGACATTTACTTTAAACTATTTTGTAAAGGGGCAAAAACGGGCATTTGAAATTAATTGCACATTAAACTTTGTACTTTTAAAAATAATTTCATTGCACACGGTTTTCGATAAGTAAACATTGCACTCAATCAATTAATTTTGCCAGCGCGCCGTAACTTAATTGTTAACACACATAATTTGTTTTACATAACATTTTGTTCATTATTAAATCAATTAAATTTTCAATTACAAAAATATACAAAATATTAAATTTAAGCTATAGTGCATTTATTTTTCTTTATTTTCCTCTCTTTTCTGTTTAATCTCTTGAAAGCTGCAAATTAACAGACGCTGCCTGCCAAGCCTCCATATGCCCAGCGGCCACCTGTCCCCACTTGTCCACAGCTCTGTGCCTGAAGTGCAGCTGTACCCGCCCAGGCCGGAAATTTGTGCTTCACTTTCAGTTGCGCTTTTGCCTTTAGACCAAGTCGAAGCTGTGACCTCTTGACGACGGCCTTAACCCAACCGGAAGCATTTGCTGGATATTCTTTGCATACATTTGGGAGTCGCCATTAGCTCTTTAAACTGAAACGGAAATTTAACATTTTAGTTTAAGCAGCCAAGTGGTTTTAGGCATTTAACGAATTGGCAGACTAAGGAAAACTTCAATATGTGAGGTGACTATTTTCATTTAAAAGAAACAGCAAAAAGAGTTTTATAAATGTTGAAAATCTTAATGGATTAAAGTTGTTATAAAATTTTTTTTTTTTGTTTTTATTTATTTTTTGGCTTTTCGTCTTTATTCGTTTCGTAGTGTTTTATGACTTTAATCCCAGAAATGCATGTAATTGCATTTGCAGCCTTGTGCTAATGCACACAACAGATGTTAAGAACACTTAAAGTAAAGCAAAAATAATAATTTAAATTAAAAGCAATCTTTAGTTCGTCATAAGTTAATTAAGCTGCCGTATTAACAAATTATAAATAAAAATTTTTTATATGAGAAATTTATACTCTTTAAGAAGATATGATAATAATATGGAGCAGATGCTTTTATATGAGCATCAAGCGACCTCAGCTAGCATCACCCATCGCCTATTTTTCTGCATAAAATCGTTTGCACGTTTAATGGGCACTTTTATACTAGCAACATACATCTGCAACATCTGTTGCTAGTTCAAAAATAATGGAAACTTAAATTTAACAAGTCAAGGAGCTGCAGTCAAGTGGTCGGACTACCAAATACCCTCTACCATTGATTTTCGGTGTTTAAACTCTGTACCGAAGGTAATGAGAGTAAATTAAGTTTGTGCAAGTGTATGTAATACATGGTCAGTTATATACAAACTTTGGCTGATACAGATACATATATAACAGTGAGGCTTGACCGACTTTCTTACTGGTTCTTTTAATGAATTTTTTTAATTTTATTATTTTTTTACCTATTGCAGAAATGAGCTTTAATAATTTCCCATAAATTCCGGACAAAATCGCCAATGTTTAAAAGCTATTTAGTTCGTGACACTTTTTTAGAAACATACATATAACGGCCAAGTTATGTACATTTGAACAAGTCGAGCGAAAGGCTCCTTCTATACAAATCACTCTGGAACTTCTCTTTAAAGCTTTAGCTTAAACTTATGCACTGTAGACTGCGGGCTAGTATGGAAAGAATTTGATATCGGGCAAATGTTGAAATGCCACGCTACCCACTGAGTCACGGTTTACCAAGCGCTCAAAGTTTAAACGAACGATAGCTTGTTTGTCGCCTTCTTAGTGTATTTTTATGAACATGATAACAAACTGCGCGGTACTATTTTTTTCGAATTTTTCTCAGTTTTTAAAGTGAAATTTTCGAGAAAAATTTAAATTGAAAAGATATTCATTCAATTTGCAATTTGAGTTTTATGCAAGTCTGCAAATCGTTCCGCATCTGAACCCTTGAAAACCGGTTCGGTTCTGGTTTTTGATTTGCACGAACCGGACCTTGAACTAAACGTACTATTATTTTAATTCTTCGAACCTGAACAAGAACGGTTCAAAATATGCATTGAGTAATTTTTGAATCGAAAGAAAATCTTAATGATATTATTCAAAATTTAACCTTGAGGCCCGTTTTCTCATTGTATTTATTTGCAATAGCAAATTCATATATAAGACTCAGTTACCTTAAACAAATTATAAATAAAGATATATTACAAATATAAAAAAAGAAAAGAGAAATAAATAGAGAAACCCCATCCAATCCAATGGGGGTTATTTAGTTAGTCTCAATGGCCAGCTACGTCGCTACTCGCAGCAGAAGTGATCAGAAGGGATTTCTGAAAAGGCTGTTAAGAAAGGGTATGATTCTCAAGAATTAAAGACTTAAAACCCGCATCCAAAAATACTACTATTGAGAAGAGGAAAGAACTTATAAAAGTCCCTGCACAGAACACGAAAGGGACAGTTAGAAGCATATGCGGTGGAAACAATTGGAAGCCATAAGTGGGTATAATCCCGAGTTGGTCTCGACAGAACATGTTCCTGTTTTTACAAATCCAGGTGGATTTCGACAGCCATCTAGATTTTGCATCTAGGTGGATTTTGTGCAATTGTTTTTCTTCATGTACATGGATTTTGAATTTAGGTCATTCAAATCAAAAATCTCGAACAAGGAAAATAATAAAAAAGCAAGCATTTCTCCCTGGAAGAGCAGTTGATTCTTGTAGATCTCGTTTTGTTAGAGAACAAAAGTAGGACAACGTGACCTGGAAACAGAAGAAGAAGACATGGATCAAATTGGTAGAAAAATTCAGTAAAAAGAAACAAAAGTCCAAGTCAGAACTGACGTAGAATAGAGCTCACAAATATAAATGTCAAGGAGTATTACAATGATTATTCCAATAAACTGTCCCCCGAGTTGCCTGGCGGACAGCACCAATTTACCTTAATACTGCTGTTCTCAATTCCTCCTCGGTGCTAGCTATCGTTGCAGTGAACTTGCCTTTTACCCTTCTTTGCTTTCAGCCAAGTCTGCAACTGTGACTGCATATAAAAAGCCCATCCCATATTTTCCATTTTTTATTAGAGCAATAGGAAGCCATGAACCAATATAAAATATGAAATCTATCAATGATGTTATAGATTCCTTCAAAAATTGTGCAAAAGAACACACATCGAAAATGCAGGCACGTAGCTAGGGGGGCTGTGGTGCTGAGCCCCTACCTAACTTCAAAGAATCTAACTTTGCTTAGTTTTTTTCCCTACTTTAAATTGTAAGGTTGTTGTTGCAAGAAGGCTGCTAAATTTTTTGTTGTCTATTCGAATCAAAATTTAGAAATTTGTAGATCTTACAATCAAAAATTAATTTCAGCCCACCACGAATTAAAAAATCTAGCTACGGGCCTGCGAAAATGTTTTAAAATTTTGGAAAGGTCTTAAAAACGAAGACTATAAAATAAGCCGCTATAAAATATGAGCTAGTATGAAATAGTCAGCTCCATGAAGATATAATGCCTATACAGACGAAAAAAAAAATAAAGATATCCACACTAAAATCAATCTCAATCGATATTAGATAAGGGTGAATCGTAGATTTTCTCAAACCAAGTACGAAAGGATTGACTTGTGTACTGACTTTCCCATTTCAAAATTCTTGTTTTGATTGCCTCTTTTGTTAGGGTTTGTTTTATTTTAACTCGAAGTCCGTACAAGAATTTTAGGATTGTTCTGATCCTTGGTACGTGTTTTAAGTACCATTAAATTCGAAAAAACAAGCTATTATTTTTTGTTCTAGTGAACCAAAACCTGTGGTTCAAAGGATCTTGCAACCGGTCCGCGAAGCAAACCTCTTTCAAAATTTTGGAGGTTTACAGACTTGGTTTTATGATTTAACCTACTCAATGCTGTGATTGCTTAAAGCGATTGTTAATTTTGACAATTACAATTGCAGAACAGGAATTGAACAATTGCTGAATCAGTCCACCTTTGCATGACGTTTTTGTATTTATTGCAATTTAAAGGGTGAGCGACTCTTTATAATGTGTTTGTGTGTATTGTTTGGCTGATAAAAAGTACCAAAGCCACAGAAGCTCTTAAAACCTGCAATCAATGTCATTCAGCAGAGACACTTATAGCCTCTGAGGCCCACGCGTGTATTCAGACAGACAGAAGATCAACTCAGCTATTGATGGCAATTAAAAAGGTATGTATATATTTAAAGGGGTCGGAAATGCTTCATACCCTTTTCATTCTACAAGTATCGAGTATAAAAATACTCAAAAACACTGGCAATGCCTTTGCTTATTGCTTACAAGGCAATCCATGTGCTGCTTTTTCACTGTCATGTAAGTTATGCATTACAAATCTTTTTGACGATTTGTAATACATCCATCCATCTTGTTGATGCTTAAAAATGAAAAGGTATATACGAATGTATTGTACAATGAGGCAATTCTTACTGAAAGTATTTTTGTTCATTCGATGCAATCATTTTAATGTATTCAAACGAGCCGCATAAAACTCATAAATAAACTTTTTCAAACCATTTGTCATCGCTCTCTCTCTTTCTCTATCTGTATCCAAAAAGCCTTCACAAACATCAACAATCATTTCAAGTGGCTGGGCCAGAGCCCAGCCTGTATGTGTGAGCCACTCAATGAAAACTTCTCCAATTAAGTTTATGAAACAAATAGTCAACATCATTTCGTTAAAGATGTATACTTAAAATTTCCGTAAAATAAAAAGAAAAAATATCCAAGAATATATGGCCCTTTGCCAATTGCACAAATTTATCAAATTTTATATACAAAATTTGCCATGTCGCAAATTTGAATTTTCAATGTGAAAGGCAATAAAAATGCAAATACCTTGTGGGTACGGGCATTAGGTAATAATTTAAGAAACAAGTAAGGCACAATATTTTCATTAAGGTGCCTTAAAGCTGCGGTCCAACCAAGCGAGTAGGATTAATCGCTTAGATTGTAAGTAGCCAAAAGTTAAATGTGGAAAGGAAATTAAATTTTCTTCTTTTTTTTTTAGAGCAATTGATAAATGATGCTTAAGGTAATAAATATTGACTGTCATTGAAATGCTTATGTATATGTGTTGTAAAATTCGTAGAAAGGAAATTAATCGTTGCTTAGTTTGGTTCTGTTTCAGCTGACTTTTCTAAATATTAAAGAAATGCGCAAAAAAATTCGCTTAAAATAAAATTAGGGAAATAAATTATATTTATCAATGGAACTCATAAATAATATTTCGCGTTTGACAAGGGTTGCCAGGAGCACACCTTGCAGATCTCTCTGTTGTGTGTGTGTGTGCGCGCTGAGCTCACACAGCATCAATCAACTGAATTAAATACAATTATAATTGTCCTGTCAGCGTATCGAGATACAAAAAAGTCTGCCGCTAACGATTCACACAGATGCCAAACCAGGTTCCCGGGCAACTGGTACGAGAATATATTTATCATTCCTTTTTCCATTGATGAAACTGAAGATGACGTTTACATTTAATTTGTGTTCTCCTGCCTTGCTGTTGGTTTAATGTCTCACAAGTATTTTACGAGCACTTGTTTGTTAACAAAAAAAAAAAAACGAAAATCTTTTGTATACAACCAAAATGGTTGCACAGTATCCATTTAAAGTGCCAGGTTGAAAATGATTTAACAAGTTCAAAAGTAGGTCAAGCCCGACTGTTATATACCCTAGGGCTAGGTACGCTCTCAGTTTATCCGGTCTATCTCGCTCTATTCTATGCTGCTATTGTGACGGTTTCCGGTGGAATGAAATTGCTTTTCATTTAAATAATCTGTACAAGCTACGCAAAAACTGTTGTAGATTTTTATGTTTTTGGACCAATCGTTCATATGACAGCAATAAGATAAAGTTATCCGTATTTAACCAAATCTTAAAAGTTGAATTTTATAGTCTTTCAAACCCAAATGGACACTTAAAATTTTCCATGTGGTTGAGTAACACATGCCCAATTGCTGAGAACTGCAACTAATTGACATTTTACATTTCACAGAGAACGAATTTTGATAATAAATTTCAACAATTTGCCATCGTTGCTCGTTTTGTAAGTCTTTCCATGATGAAATGGTAGAGTATACCGAAAACTTTTCACTTGGTCAGATGACGTTTGGACGCCATTACCAACCAGTGCTGCCAACCTGAAAAACATCTCTACGTCTCATTGGTTAGGCCCATCCTGGAATATGGATCTTGCGTCTGGTCAAATTAAAATAATAAACGCTTGCAGCCAAATAAAAATTGTTGAATTTTATATGTAATGTGACAAGAATATGTTATTAACTTTGTGGCCACACTGTTTTTTTAACAGACAGCTTAAGTCAGTGGATTGGACTTCAGGTGGTGCTTGTGAAACTGTCAGGAAACTTTGAGTGCGTCTGCCTAAAAATTTAATAGGAAAATAAAAAGTTTTAAAAGACAAAACGTTAGAGTTTGATGACGAAAAGACCGAGATATTTTAATTGAGAAAGACGCAGGCCTGTGTCCAGCATTCTTTGAGAAATTCGAAATTTTTCCCAGTTAATGATAGTGATTGTCCCTTTATCAAACTTTAATCAGTATCTTACTTTGTCGTTTGCTATTTAACAGGGGATAACCGGACGTTTACTTTTGCTAGGCTATCCGACAAGTCGTATTCACGAATGCCCTTGCGGATGGTAGTCCAATTAATACCAAACAGTTTCAAGGTGCTATTGCATTCCTGCCAAGACAATCCTGGGTCTTATGTGAATTATCTAAATTTATGGTAAGATTATTTTTTTTAAGTTTAATTTTAAAGAATAATATTATCTTCGAATTATCTGTAAACCAGTAAACAGAATCAATCCTTATTAGTTTGCATTGCTGATTTATTATTGCCACTTATTCTATTGACAGCTAGATGATTTGATCATTCGACTATGATAATAGCCTAATCACACTGAGTACATTTTAGAGGAACGCGTGGAATTGATGGTAAATGCAAAACTGCGATTTACACTGGCAACTTCTCACACCTGTCAGTCATAGCTCTCAAAAATGTGTTATATCAAAACTTATACAACCTTATATGTAAATAATTTTAAGAAAATAAAAATATTAGATGTTCCGAGGTGGAATCGAATTCACAACCACCGTATTGTCTCATATCTACTAACAAGTTCCTCAAGTCGGCCTCCATTCGATTCTGATTATATTTTAAAATAATTATGAAAATATTTTATAAGTTTCTCTGAGTGCTCCGATGGAATAGGAACATTGTGCTTCAAGCTGTAAGATGTTAGATGCAAGGTTTACATTGGGTCATAAAATGACAAATGCCAGAAAATGACAAATGTTTTGTCTTGAAAATGTCAGGAATTTGACTCAAAATGAGGCAATGTAAACTCACCCTTAGATGTTGCTCGGATATTTGCCTATAACTTTATTCCAATAACTTTAAAACGCTCTAGAATTTACTATACTTGGATGAACCCTTTCGTGTCCTCTGTTAATATTAACAGAAATGTTAAATAAAACAATCTTTATTGACTGATTAATTTCTATTCTATTATCCAACGTAAATACGTGAATTATGCTACGTCTTTTGGATTTTATTTAAGTTTTCACTAAAGTGTTGCCTACTTTGTGGGTCACGAATTGCGCATACGCCATATAATCACAAATGTGTTGCTAACTTTGTGGGTAATTTTTTTTTATCGCCAACGTCCTTCTTATTGCAATATTCAAATGTCTACTCCGAATTTAAGTCCGAAATATGAAATCTCTCACATTTCAGCAACATTTGTACATTTGGATTAGATGTTTTAAGAAAGAACTGATTCCAAAAGCTTTAGCGATTTCCCGAACACATCGAATATAGAAAAACTGGCGTTGTGTGAGTTCTAAAAAAAGTATACAGAAAGATACAATTTACTCAAAACAGTCAATTTTGTAGTATATTATATTGCCTGAGTCTCTGCCATGCGTAACTTGACTTCAGTTTTTAATCGTGTTGGCATTATTATATGTTCCGAGGCGGAATCGAGCCCACAACCTCCCGCGTAGTATTGTCTCATGTCTAATAAGTTTCACATATCGGCCTCCATGCGAGTCGGTGTCAAATGGTTTTAATGCTAATTAAATTTAAAAATAACTATAACAAAACTTGACAAGTTTCTCTGAGATTACTTTGTTTTATGTGCTACAACGAAATAGGACCATTTTGCTTTAAGATGTTGGATGTTAGATGTTGCTTAGTGTGATTAGCTTATAAAAGATAGACAGTAGGGCTGAATCTATTTTTTGAGAGTAAAATCTAAAATTTTCTAAATTTTGATTCAAGTAGAAAATTAAACGTCCGACTTGTGTCTGAGATGATAAAACTTACCAAGCTTAGATAATTGAAAGTTTGGTAGGGGCTCAGCCTCTAGAGCCCCCCACCTCCTAGCTACGTGCCTGAAGGTAGTTTTATTTGACTTAACCAGAATTCGGCTATTTTAAAGTGTATTCTGGGCGCTTTAATAAAAATCATGTTTTCATTCAAATTCATCATTTAACTGCAGTGTGCATATTGAAAATATCTTATATATTTATACATGTGTGTGTTTTTTTTGCATATGTTTCGTTGTTTCTCTTGAATACTTACATATGTATGTATGTACATGCATTTAGATGTGTGCTATGTTCCATTGGTGTAGAGCAGTGGCACACGGATGCCACTTAACTGCTACTGGGCCACTCGCATTCTCCAATGTGCGATTACCGTTACCTTACGTAGTTCGTGTTAACAGCCGCTTAGGGCTCTCGGTGCTGCGAAGCTAAAAGTTTGCGCTTTTGCTATTCGATACGTATGTATTGTATGTATGTATGAGTTAACAACAAAATTGGCACGCATTCGATAATACCCACAGCAGCGCCATCTCCCCCTGAGCAAGCCACAGGTCTGTAGGTGTAAGCAACGTACAAACTTAAGCTATATATATTAAAAGACAAAACAACAGCAACAACAACAACAAGTGGCAGCAGGCTCACTTCAATACAGTTAAGACACGCTTCATATTGTGTCAATATGTAAGTTGAGAAGTTAATATGATAAGTTATGCCAAGAAAGAGAAGTTAACTTTTGTGAAGCTATAAGTTAAATTTATGGACTTAAGTGAGGGAAGAGAGAGCCAAGGGATTTGGTAGAGACGAGACACAGATGTTGTCAACATAAAAAAAAACACGAGCTTATTAAATGTGCAATGTGCAGTTGCTGAAAACCTAAGAAAAGAATAAGTTTTGATGAAATATTTTAAATAAATAAATATTTAGATTCAATGCACAGTGGGTTCGGTTTCTTAAAACTCATGGTAAAATATTGACATAATTTTTTTTTTTAATTTGGCCGAATCTTGGGGGCTACTGGTGATCTGTGGCAGGAGAAAAACTTTATATTTCAAACTAATTATTCTTTATTTAAATAACTTCTGAGATATTGCTCTTTGAATCAGTTTAATCCAGGGAATCCGTTTAAAGCCAGGTACCGGTATCGAAACCGGAACCAATATTTACATTTTTTTGAGAACCGAAAACCGTTAACCTTTTAAATGAAACCGAAAAAACCGGAACTACGCCGAAACGCTTATACCGGTATGTTGGTAACCCGTTACCCGTAGAGTAAAAATTATGTAACAGGCAGAAGGAAACATTTCCGACCCCATAAAGTATATATATTCTTGATCAGCATCAATAGCCGAGTCGATATAGACATGTCCGTTGTCCGTTGTTGTCTGTCCGTCTGTCCGTCCGTCTGTATGAACACCTAGATCTCAGGGACTATAAGAGCTAGAGCTACCATTTTTCAGTGTAACGTGTATTGTCTGCACGCAGATCAAGTTTGTTTAAATTTTTGCCACGCCCCCCTCCCGCCCCCGCAATATGAAAAACCCATATCTCCCACAATTTTGAAAATAGATTGTTCGAACCTTATAGACATATACTTTGATATCTTACCTATCGATCCACCATACATCTTTTTCGATCAGATGAACCATAGAAGAGTTACCGCCCCCGCAATTTGAAAAATACCTCATATCTCCCACAATTTTGAAAATACATTAGTAAATCCTTCTAGACATATATTTTAATCATCATTACCTATCGATCCGTCATACATAATTTCCTGATCAGATGAACGATAGAAGAGTTGCCACCCACGCAATTTGGAAAATACCTCATATCTCACACAATTTTGATCATAGATTGTTCGAACCTTCTAGACATATTTCAATCATCATTACCTATCGATCCGCCCATATCATTTCCTGATCAGTTAAACGATAGAAAAGTTCCCCCCCCCGCAATTTTAAAAAAACCTTATAACTCCCACAATTTCGAAAATAGATTAATCAAACTTTTAGACATGTATTTTAATCATCATAACTTATCGATCCGCCGTACATAGTTTCCCGATCAGATGAGTTATAGAGTTGCGACCCCCGCAATTTGGGAAAAACACAATTTGGGCATGTTGTGATCTAATAAAATATTTTGAAATAAACCTTACCCTGAGTAACGGGTATATCGAAGTCGAGCAGGGCCGACTTCAACTTACGCTCTCGTTTATTATTTATTTTATTGATTTATGATTATTTCAAATATATATTTCAACTGGTCAGAAAAGAGTTTTACATTTTAGAAATTCGCCCTTAAGGGGGTCTTCTACCTTTGAAATTTTTTTTTCAATTTTTTCGTTTTGCCTTATTATTATAACTTGGACATTCCCCTTTCATCATGTTTAGAAGATATATCCATTTTAGTGGAGCAATTTTCTTGCTAACGTGCGTATTTTCAACGTTGCTCAAAACTTTAACCGCGTTTTTCTCGAAACTACGTTTTTTGACCTGGTAGCCATGATTGGGCCAGTTCTACTAAACCGATTTTTATCAGCCATGTTGCAATCGACGCAGAATTGATGTAATTCTAGCCCGTACCTCAATCATGAGGAAAAATATTTTTTTACTCTAAACTACAAAAAAAAAAAATTGAAAAATCGAAATTTTTTTTAACATGCCGCCAATTTTTCAAAAAAAATATTGAAAATTATGATTGAGGTACGGGCCAGAATTACATCAATTCTGATCATAACCTCATTTACCGTTTTCAATTCCCATAACCTGGAGTCCCGGAATCATGGCTACCATCTTTACACCATTTTTTGGGAGACCTTAATTGTCAGGCCGATAACTTTTTGAACAGCCCTCGAATTCCAAACTTTTTTTTGTATTTTTAATTTAATTAATAAATTACACAAACCAAAAACCAAATTAAAAAAGCTCTTATAGCTTTCTTTCCAGAAATTTCCAATTTTCAAAGGTAGAAGACCCCCTTAAAGAATATTCAGAATCACATTCTTTTTTAAAGATATATAAAATTAGAAAACAAATTTCTAAAAATCGGAAAAACGTTTGTTTGGTAAATATTAACCCTATA
Source organism: Lordiphosa mommai (assembly GCA_018904225.1). NCBI lineage: Eukaryota > Metazoa > Arthropoda > Insecta > Diptera > Drosophilidae > Lordiphosa > Lordiphosa mommai. The sequence continues at coordinate 531,221 of JAEIFT010000024.1, forward strand.
ATTAAATGTAAAGGATTTCTGAGTCCTAAAAAAATCCTCCATTGAATATAGCAATGTTAACAAAATGATAATATAAATTTAAGAAATTAAGTTTCTGGATTTTAATCAAATTTCGCCCTAAAGATACTGTTTTAATATTTTGACATAATTTAAATTATTTAATATTTAAAAAATTATACTTGTACCGGTACGTACCGGTATACCAAAATAAAAATCTGAGTACCATATCGGAACCGAAAACCGAAATAAACTGAAAGCCGAAATAGAACCTTTATCCGATTTTTTTTTTTCGGTACGTACCGGAACCGTTACCGGAACCGATATTCGCTTCGAGATTAATCCCTAGTTTAATCTACCATGTCATCAACTTACACAGAAAAATTGAAATTTATAGCTTAAGGATTTCCTGGGATATTGAAACAGTTTTTAAAACTGGATCGGAACTGGGTTAAATACGGAAAGTAAACCAACTTCATTTAACCAACATAAAAATCTAATTATAAGTCTGTTTAAATAGTTCGAGAGCCAGATGCTGGCTCCTAAATTGCTGTCATCATTCATTATTGGTTTTTAATATATAAGGTTCCTTTTGTCGCTATTGGAATTGGCAAGGTTATAAAAACACACTTTCCCACTGGAACAAATCTCTGAACTTTCTTGTAAGAATTAACAAAAGATTGCCAACAACCTTGACTTGTCATATGCAAAATAGTTTTCGCTTAACAATAAACTTTTATTTGTCTTAAAGAAAGTTCATAAAAAAATTTGCGATTTCATTTGGGAAATCGTCTCAAAAAGTTAACCCCATTTTACTTGGAAGCTAATTTAAAAAGCAAAAAAGTATGCTACACTTTTTTAAAGTTGTGTTAAGCAAAGAAGGCAAGGACACAAGGGTGAAATTTCTAAAGTACAATGGGATCATAAGAGATTGATAAGGACATTTAGGCGTACAGTAAAAGAAACCGAAATCAGACCATTTTTTACTGTTCCCTGCAAAACTGTTTCCACACACATTAACAATTGGCGTGCAAAGCTTTGGCCAATCTAACTAATGATTCACGACAGCTGGCGTTAAGCTGACGCTAAGCATGTTGTCCATACACACATGGCCTGAGGAGAAGGAGGAAAATGGATTACAAAAGTGTGCAAAGCATCGGAGTTTAAGAACGGCAGACGCATGTCAAGATCAATCAGCGCAGCAATCAGCAAGACTTGCCAATAGTTTAAGCATTTTTGAAAAAAATTTAAACCTTGTGCTAACTTAATGATTTGTTAAAAAAAACCCCTTTCGGGGTTTCTTACAATTTTGTCAGCCATTAAGGGTCATATTCAAACCGCACATTGAACTTGAGAACTAGGGGGGGAATATAATTAGAATGCCAAAAATAAATGGCAATTAAGAAAACTGTCCTCGTGATTGACACTTTAAGGCAATTTCCTGTCATAATTCCACGCCACATCATGGCCGACCGACCGCCGCCTCCCGCCAAAAGAAAGTTGAGCGAACCTGCAAAGTCAGGCCAAAGTGTCGTGTTATCGATTTCTTGACATAAGCAGAGGATTCTACAAGGCTTTGAAAATTTTCTGCTGTTTTTGCAAAATAAACACAATCGATGACTTTAAAAGTTGCGACACGTGCATTTCAAGTATTAAAGTTTCGAATTTCATTTACTTGAACGAGTTAACCAGTAGATACCCTGTTAATGCCATAATTTATATACCCTTGCAGTTTCTAGAATCATAAAAAGTGCACGCTCTCGCTCACAAGTGAAACTAGTTCCAAAGAATTTTTACTGTTCATTTAAGTAACAAGATTTTATAAGAATTGTGGCAAAACTGAGGATGTTACCCCACAAAACATTAAAAAAGTTCACAAAATAATTTTGGCCAATCGAAAAACTAAAATCTACGGTATAGCTTAAGGCCCAAAGAATTCTACAACATGAATGAGATGTTGGAGATGACAGCGGACCAAAAGCAGGAACGCAATTAACGCTTCAATGCGTTGTTTGGCACTGTTTCTGCAGAAGAAGTAGAACTTGGATGAATCCTTGTTACATCACTTTACTCTAGAATCAAATATATTGCCAGCTGCATGATTGGAACCTGCTGGAATCGTCCAAAACGACCAAGCATCAGCTGGCAGACTTATGACGTCAGTATTTTGGGATGCCTGGTTAAAGCAACAATCAAAAATCTGAAATCCCTAAAAATAGTTTAAGAAAGTCGGTCAAGCCCGAGTGAAATATACTCTGTAGGTCTTATACTCGATTTGCTAGTACCTAGTGGTTTTTAGAGTGATACAAGAAATCAATTAAGTGTTAGTTATTTAGGATTTAATAAATACCACTTAAACTTTGGTACCTGAATGTTACAATTCAACTATAAAACTTAGTATAAGAGCAAAAACGGAACTTATACTACGTTTATGCACAAATAAGAAATCATGATTTTTGCTCTTCCAAGTATGCTATAAAATATTAATTTTTAGTAGCTTTAACTCTAATTATTCATCATGTTTTTTTTAATTGGATAAACGAAGTAATTGTTCCGGAACAACTCAACTCCACCCAACTCTAGTATATAACTAATAAATTTTCAGTATAGGGCCACGCTAACCATACAAGTGCTGCCCATCAAGGTTGCGGCCGGTGCTGTCCAGCATAATTATTTTCTTTGCTTATAACTCGACTATCTTTCATTTGATTGAAAAAAGATGTATGATGAAAAATCTCTAGAAGGTCCGAACAATTTAACTCCAAAATTTTGAAAGATATGAGTTTTTTTTACATGTTGAAAATAAACTTGATCTGCCTGCAAGTCAGTGGCGCAGCTCAATATTCTGCCGCCCGGGCAGAAGATGAATTTACAGCGCCCAGTTTTGTAACTATGTAAACTTAAAAGTGATTTTTATATTGAAATTTTATTTTTAATTTTTTTAGCACTAAAGTTTTTTTTGATAGCGAAGCTCTTTAACTAAGACGGGATTTACACGATGAAGCAAATTTCATGAAGTTTTCTTAGTAGGCGAGAGACTTAAATGTACTTCTATACTTTTCGTTTAATAGGTCTAAATGAATTCGTCTCAATTTTGGAAAATTGTTTCGATATTGTTTAGGGAAATTGTTCAATTTTGAATTTACGCTGCGTGTCAACTACTGAATCTTTAGCCCAGCGGATAGATTTACAAAAATTTAAATACACCAAAGGCAACACTACGTATGAGTGATAAAAACTTTAAGGCTTCGTCACGCCCATTAAAATATAATTTTTTCAACTTTTTTTCACGTTAACTATACACCGCTATCTTACGAATAAAAGGGCGGCCGTATGACCTCAAGTTTTCCATACAAAATATATTCAGTCTAATGTATACATATATTAAGCCGGAAAAGCAAATTACAAATTTTTCTTAAACCGAAGTTCTGTGGGTTTTAGTATAAACGCTTCAAACGCTTTTTAAATGGGCACAAAAAAAAGTGTATAATTTACCGCATTTAAAGCCCAACCAACATTCTAAAGGAAAACATGACGACAAATTTATTTAAGCGAGAAACCAACAAAAATTCTAACAAACAATTCCCACCAAGCAGACACTTTGTTGTGTGGATTTTCCTGTAGTCTTATCGCTATCATTTTTCATTCGTAAGCCACATCCGCATCCTAGTCACAGGCACAGTCACAGTCAAGGCAACCTCTAACAATAACATTAGCGGACTAATTAATGACAAATTTAAGACGCTTTGCTTATGACTTTGTGGCGAAGTAGAGGATGGAGTGTGCATATGTATATGTAAGTATTTGGGAATTGGAATACGCATTCAACTTTCAAGTATTCATTAGTTGTTTGAATTGAAGGACTTGGGCAAACAAAACAAATTAAAAACTTTACCCAAAACTAGCAAAACAATTAGCCACCAAACAAGACCACAGACAGCTTCAGTCATCATCATTCATCAGGTCAAGCGGAGGCATTTCATTCGAATTCCATTCGCTTCCCTTTGGAATTTGGCCACGCTTAACCAAGGTAAATTTGTGGGTAGCCGCTTCTCTCTCTCTCTCTCTCTCTTTCCCCGAGGCATAATTCTGAATCATGGCATTTACCATGACATTCATTAATTTGTGCGTAATCATGCAAACTGTGTTTTGTGGTCTCCGGTCAGTGGAAGACTTTGGTTTAAGTGTAACGATAAAACAGGGCAAATTCTATTAGTTTGCCAGCTTGCTGGTAACCACAAGACGTTCTCATCGGTGTCGCCTTAGCCCCAATTGCTCAACTTAAAGAGCTTGATGCCTTTATAGTCTGGCCGACAAATTGGAGGTCCATAACCAGCTCAGCACAACAGCTGCGTAATACATTTAGCAAATTAATTTATTGACATTGACTTTGCATACAAATTGAAATTCATGCTCTTTGGGGGCAGTTAATCGTAGAGGTGAAGTGATATTGAACCCGTGAAAACTCAATCTAGGTCATTTAGGATGGCAAATGTGTCATCTTGTGCACACTTCGCAAATGAAGTTATTAAATTACAATTTGATATAAAAATCTAAACTTTAGCAGAATTGGTTCGGAGTTTCGAACCTGTCGCTTAAAACTTGGCTCAAAGCTTCGCAAAAGAAACATATTTAATTTATTTTTGTTGCTTTTTGATACAGCAATCAATAGTCGAATAAATCATATTTATAATTGTTATCCCTCAAATTTTCCTCTTTCAGGGGTTCTCTGGTCTTAGAAATTGAATAGAAGCGTCTTTCTTTTTTCAACATAAATATAGGATATGATTTTTCAATCGCATCTTCATTCGATAATGCAAATAAAAAGGTATAAGTTCTTACAAAAGAGACTTAAGCTTAATTTTTTTTGAACGGAACCTTATTCCAAACAGAAGGGGATCGGTTCGGGTTCAGGTTAGAGAGGTCTTAAATAACGGACAACCAGCGATCAATCCGGAAACGAATATCGGTTTCGGTACCTATTCCGTTACGTACCGAAATGAGAATATCGGTTAAGGGTTCTATTTCAGTTTATTTCAGTTTTAGGTTCCGATACGGTATTCAGATTTTTATTTTGGTATATCGGTACGTACCGGTACAAGTATACATTCTTTTATATTTAATAATTTAAATTATTTCAAAAAATCCAAACAACAAATGCATGTAATAGAACTTAAAAAATTGTGTTTTAAGAATATGCCTGATAAAAAACGTTTTATTTTAAATATAACTATTTTTGAACGAACAATTTCGCTAACGACGAATTTCGCTTTCTGTTATTCACTCAGAAAAAACATCCTAGAATAAAGGAACTTTCTATTATTTTATCGTCCAGGCAAACTCGCCTTAGGGCGATTTCTCATAAATCTGAACAAATAATCCGCTCTAAAATCTATACAAAAATAGAGATCTTAGATCTTTAGATTTGTATCCATACTATAAGACTACGGTCCAATATAGCTCATAATTCGCTGGTAAAATACTCAAAAGGGTATATCAGCTCTTAAAAAAACACAAAAACAGATTGAAACATAAAATCTGCCTGAGCTTTTTCTTTCATTACATTTTTCGAAATATAAAAACAGAATTTTTTAGGGCGAAATTAAGTTAAAACCCAGAAACTAAATTTCTAAAATTTTTATAATCCCTTTTAGAACATTTCTTTATTTAAGGAAGGATTTTTCTAAGACTTAGAAATTCTTTACATTTAATTAAAATAGGAATAATATTTACCAAAAAAAAATTTTTCGGATTTTTAGAAATATTTTTTCTCTATATCTTATGTATCTTAAAAAGAGAAATTGATTATGGTTATTCTTTAAGAGCGAATTTCTAAAAGGTAAGACTTTTTCTGAATGTATACAATGCTATTTTACCAATTAAAATATATATTTGAAACAAGGCTGCAAACCGGTCTGGAACCGAACCCCTATGAACCTTATACATTTTTGATCCCTCGAACCTAAACCGGAACCAAACAACTTATTCAAAAAAAAAAAGGTTCGGCTCACAATATTAAGTAATTTTTCAGCCGGATGAAATTCTCGATATGTTTATTTAAAATTTAACTTTAAATGAGTGCACGACTGACTTTAAAGAAGGGAAGTTTATAAGATCAATAGAATGCAATGATGTTATAGATTTCTTCGAAAATTGTCCAAGAGAACATACATCGAAAATAATTTAATAATTTGGAAAGGTCTTTAAAAAATATTCTTCTAACTTAGATGTACGAGCATTTTCAACAGTAAAATCTGTTTCTTCTAATCAAAGATTAAGTAGAAATGAACAGTTCCAGACGAAAAAAGATATCCGGACTAAAATTAATCCCAATTAATGTCACTTGATGGTAGTTTCCAGATTTTATGAAATTTCTTGAAATTTTAATCCGAAGTTCGGCACTTGAGTTAACCTAAACAAGGCAAGGTCGCCTATATAATCTTATATAATAATAGATGATCAAACTAATTGAATCGTATAAATTAATCGTAAATAAAAGCTTCATATTATTTTTTTTTAAGTGAACCGAGGTTCAAACCAAAACCTGGGGTTCAGAGGATCCAAGAACCGGTCCGCGAACCTAACCCAAAGAATCCTCACTGGTTCGAACCTCCGAGGCGAACCTCTTCCAAAATTTCGGAGGTTTTCAGTCCTGATTTGAAATACTCATAAATCAATAAAATAAATAATAAGAAGCCGAAACAACACCGGTATTAGCGTTTCGGTATGGTTCCGGTTTTTTCGGTTCCTATTATAACGGTTAACGGTTTTCGGTTCTAAAAAAAATATTAATATAGGTTCCGGTTTCAATACCTAAACCTGGCTTTAAACTTTAAGCTTTCGGTTAACGGTTCCGGTTCCGGTATTATTCAATGCGAACAACTGATTTGTATAAAGAAAGTTTGATAACCCCAAGACGTTACTTCTTCACGATCGTTAACAAAGTCACAGCGCATCACTATCTACATAAGTCCAGCGAGACTCTTGCTAAGAGCGCTCTCTTTTCACTGTGTTTTTAAGTGGCGCACTCTCATCCAGCGATAAGCCATAACAATAACAAAAACCAGCTGGAGAATTCAAGCGACAATAAATACGTACTAAAACGTTGTAGAACGAGTGTGAAGTGCTTAAAGATTTCGATTAGATTTAATTAAAAAAAATTTACCATGAAGCCGGTGCTCGTTGTGGGTTGTACGGTCATCGATTTCGTCACCATTACCAGTAGTTATCCCCTGGAGGATACCGATCGACGTTGCCTTGATGGCTTTTGGCAGCGTGGAGGCAATGCCAGCAATGTTAGTACGGTGCTCAAGATACTTGGAGCTCCAGTCGAGTTCTTTGGCATGCTAAGCAGCTCAATTGCATTCCGCGCTCTGTTGGAAGATCTAAAAACGCGTCAAATTGATATACAACACTGCCCCAAAACTGATCAGGATCCGCCTTTTTCGTCGGTGATTCTAGCCCAAGATAAGGGTACACGCACCATAATACACTGCAACAAAAATTATCCACAAATCACTTATGATGATTTTCAAAAGATCGATCTTAGCCAATATGGTTGGGTGCACTTTGAGGCTCGCAATGCTGCAGAAACTAGTCGCATGATGCAAGCCATACGAGAGCACAATCAACGAAATGAGGAACAGTTAATTATTTCTTTGGATTTCGAAAGCAGGTATGAGGAGAATTTGGAATTGTGCCATTACTGCGACTATGTATTGTTCTCCAAAGAGCTAGCCAGTGAGCAGGGCTGGAGTACACCGGAGCAGACCTGTGTAGAACTGAAACGAGTGCTGGGAACACTTAACCTCATCATACCCTGGAGCAGTGCAGGAGCTGTGTGTTTGGATAAGGAAAATAATTTCCATGAAATGGCTTCATATAAACCAACAAAGGTGGTGGATACCTTGGGTGCTGGCGACAGCTTTATGGCTGGTTTCATATATGCCACCTATTTAAGGAGATTATGTCTTAAAGAGGCGGTGGATTTTGCAAATCGTGTGGCTAGTCATAAGATTAACCAATTTGGTTATGATCATATTGCGCAGATGAACTGGGAATAGAAGATTGAGATTGGTATTCGATTTAATGGAATCAGACAGGATTGGACGATAAGCACCTATTTATATAAAATTAAATAAAATAAAAGATATATCTTGTTTTAAATTTTAAAAATAGTTGAGCCTTGATTATTATATATTATTTATATGGTAAGATAACATTGATATAGTATATAGAAAATATTTAAGATTTTTTAAACATTGACTAATAAAAATTGAACCTATAAACCTTAACTGAAAATCTTTTTTTAAATCAAGATCAACTGAGAGAAAAACATTTCGCGGTAGTTGGTCCATATACACTGAAAATTGTGCCAAAGAAAATTTATACTGAACCAAAACCAAAAAACCTTAAATATTCTACCAACTCATGTTAAACTTCCGAACAAATTATGAATTAAAAGTGGTTTAAATTATTTGCCAGAGTCGCAACCCTTTTATTTACTAACATTCCAACTAGACTTTTGAATAAGAATTAAAAATCTCTTGAAAATTACAAAACAATCATCGACAAAATTTCTAGAGATTTTTGGGTCAACCTCGATAAAGAGTACTTAGACTTTTAAGTCTTTAAAACGGCATTAATTCGCTTGTAAGCTGAGGCGATTAAATACCTTTGTTCCTTGCAAAGTTTTGCATTTGGAAGCATGTAAAACAAATTAGTTGGGGTTTAACCATGAAGCAAACTTCAGAGTTTTCTTAGTAGGACGTGGAATTAAAAGGGAAATCTTTCAGACCTTTTAAACGAATCCTAATAAAAATACATATAAATCTATCGCCTACGAAGATTAATGAAGTTTGCTTCATCGTGTAAATCCCGACTTATTTGACAATAATGGATAGGACATTGTCACGAATATGTTATAATGTATATTACCATTAGATATCGTTGATCGGCAGTTGTGGTACAAAAGACGAAAGGAATAGGGTAATAAGCAAGGAATTATCTCTAAGAATCCAACGGTTTCGAACGTTACATTAGGACCTCGGGTCAAAATATAAATTATCTTGTCTAAATATTTAACCAACTATTAAGGGCTTAAAAAATAGTTATTATACGAGTTTAGAAGAATTGATTTGGTCCCGAGCTTGGGATTGTAGTTTCAAGTACGGAAGACTTTGAACCACGACACAAACCGGTTCTTTGGTTCACAGAGATTTTAAACCGCCATTTCGGATCATAATATGGTTTTTGTAGCAATTCGAACCGCGGTTTTGGTTCGGTTTAGTGGTTCACGATTCCTGATTCCGTTTCCAAATTTCCGAACTTCTAAAATGAAACCTACGACATGTTGCATTAGATTTCTTATAAAGCATTTTAATAATTTCAATGGAATTTCAAATAAAATGTTTTTTCTTTATTTTTAAAAATCTAAAATGTTTACTTGGTGTCAACAACTTGAAGGCAAGACGACCTCCGCCTTAAGTAAGCACCCAGAGACTTATGAGTAAAGTAGCCTTTAATGTTATAAGCTGGATATGAAAATGGCCCTTGGACTTTGGCGACTGATTGAAAAAAAACTAGATTCTTCATATATATATTGGTGTTTGCTCTTTCATATGCACTCAGTGGGCGTCCTTGTCGTAGTCTTTACATTATTAAACTGATCAATAAATATAACCGAATCGAACCGTTTTCATATACGGTTTTCAGTTCGGATCAGAATTTAAAAAAAAACACCGGTTCGGTTCTTGAATCGGTTTACCAGCACAAATAAGCGGTTCGGTACGGTTTGGTTCGGTTCAAAGCTGGTTTGCAACACAATCCCAGAATTCACTTCAAACCTAAAAGGCTTATTTTAAGTTCGTATCCTACTTGAAAATCATATCCAATATTTTTGGGATTGGTTAATTCGTACTCAAGTCAATCCTTTAATACTTGGTTTGAGAAATTCAGGGATCGACCTACTTCTGACATCGTTAGGGATTGATTTTTATCAAAATAGATCGTATATTTTATTCTGTGTACTTAGATTTGCACACATCCATCGATCGAACACTTACCTGCATGAACAATTTCAGCCTTGTAGTCAGCCTTTATGTAATACTTCAGAGATTTATAAAATGCACTTAAAATGCGTATTTTTTCATGCGGTTCCTATATTTTCGTTTTATCTTAGTAAATTTGGCTTTGAATTGGATATACGAATGCATTTGATGACTAAATGCTGATCCTGAGTGATAACTTAAGTGAGCGCCATAAACCTGGATAGTTTGTAAATCGTAGTAGTTATTTTTTGTTGGTATAACTTTTCTCTTCCCATTTCCAAATAGTTTTGATGGAATTGTATTTAAGTGGGAAGCGTACTTCATCTAAGTTGTTTGACCAAAATCACTCCCCAACTATAAAATTTTACTACCACAGACTAAAGTTGGCAATTATAGCTCTTATATTAAATTTTATAATGAAATTGCTCAATAAAGGTTCCAAATTTTTAATGAAATTAAATTAATCGTGGGTAACTAACACCAAAGAATTTGTCTCGGGTCAGCAAAAAAATTGCAAAATGCTGGTTCTGCCAGCAGGACCCGCTATATAAATTTGTTTGTCGAAGATGTCGCTTCTGGGTATTGTAAATTCTTTGCTAAAACCCACAAACGAGATACTAAGACCTAGTATAAGAACAATATAAGTTCTATATGACTGACAATTATCCGGTTTTTTTTTTTGCGTAGCATAAACAGCACTTATATATTATATGTTCACAAATTTTATAAACTTGTCATTCATTAGGGTTAATCTTAATTAAATGGGTCTTCAAAATCTAAAAGTCAGCCCCACGAAAAGTATTGGATAATATTTAAACTCAAAAGTCAGCAGTGATTCTGCCATAATTCGTCGTCGTTGTTTAGGTAAATTTGGTGAAATCTGCACGCTGATCATCCATGTCTGAGGAGGCGCCACCAATGCCGCTCGATGAGCTGCCACTTTGCTGCTGACTGTTGAGATTTTCGATAACCTGTTGCAAAATATAAATTTAATTTGTATTTCTTTATAAATATTTTGTCTAACTTACCTTGGAACGCAAGCGTTTAAGTTTACGCAAACGCTCTAGCCAATTGGATGCATAGGGGTTCTTCTTCTGCACACTTTGATAGACCAGCGAGGCCAGCTGAAATGGGTGGAATAAAATTAGTAAATATTTAAGGATTAAACTCTTAGACTGACATTGGCATGTAGGGCCATTTGACGTGCCAGCAAAGGAGCACTGCGATCGGATACAATTCTGGGCTCTGGATGGCAAACAAATTTGGAGATCTCTTGTCGTGCCTTGACATAAACACGATTTGAATTTAGTTCCAATGGCTCCACAATAACGCAGGCATAGTTAAATTGACCCTGTGTTAATGGTAGAAATAATTGAGTACAATTTAAGTATTTCAGATCAGAAAAAAATTGATATGTTACCGATATGGTGGTCAGGTTATATTCCTCGCCGCTTTCATTGTATATAATTTTGACAAAATCATTGCCAATATGTTTTTTCTTCTCATTGCAATTGCGATCATCCTGCAGATTGGTGGGCATTAGTGTGGCCACATGAAAGGTCACCTATTAACGAAAAAGGATATAAGAATTAGAACAGGGTGTGTTTAAAGACTCACCTGTAGTATATCATCCTTCCAGATGTAAGCGAATTTCCCATCGGCTCCATTCTTGTCCAGTGGTATAAACAAATTATTCTGTTCGGCTTCCTTGAGACTGACCAATGTGCCTATGCTACGCAGAAATTCTACATAACGTGTGGAGCCATAGGAATTGCGTAATATTTCCACTTCATTATTACACTGACCCTGACCCACATATAAAACGCCTATGCGATGCGTCTCAAAAGGCGGCACCAGATCCAGCAGGGTCAAGGCACTGGCCTGTTCGGGTCCCACTTTAAGGGGCATTTCCGTCACACCCAATTGACCAGTGCTGCACAGCTGTAGGAACACAAAGCTGGGATTCATGCAGAGTTTGGCATTTATGGGTGGCTTGACGGCGCCACCAAAATTACGAAAACTACTGGCCGGCGGTGGACGTGCCTTGCCATTGTTAACCTCACGCACCACCGAAATGGTCTTGGAACGTCCACGCATCATGTCACCGCCAGAGCCGTTGCCATTGCCATTGCCATTGCCATTGCCATTACTGCCACTGCTGCTGGTTTTGGCCTGTTGCTGTGTGGAACCACCAAAACTGGTAATCTTGGTAAGTGGCTGTTGTTTGTTTACCACTGGATTAGACAAAGCTGGTGATAATGGCGGCTTGCCCACATCGTCGGCCGAATGTTGTTTGGGTGGCAAAGTATTAAATCCAATTTCAGGCTGTAAAGCCGCCACCTGGGATTGGGTTTGAGGTGGCGTTGAGCCGGCTATCTCCTCGGGTATGGCCTCACAGCTGACACGCATATCCTTGGTGCTATATTGTACGCTTTTCTTTTTTAAAGTCAACTGCAACTGTGGTTCATCTATGGTCTTGACAAACGCCTCTTGTCCCGACAAAGGTGCGGGTTTGGCTTGCAGAAAAGCCTGTCGCCAGCTGGAGGTCATTTCGGGGCTGGAATTGACGCGTCTAACGGGATTACGTGCACGACTTTCAGCATCCTCAAAGGCCAACGAATCATCATCAGCCTCACCATCGCTTACACTGCCGCATAGAGCCGCCTCTTTGCCACGTTTGGCGGATACACGTGGTATGGGTATGGCTGCCGAGCCTGAACTGCCTCCAGCCGAATGTATCTCCTCCTGACGCTGTAGGGCCCTAGCCTTGGCCACCATGCGACTACGCATTTCATTTATAGGAGCTGGCGTTACAGTTGGTTGGTCTGGTTCCTGTTCCAGCTCTGCCGAGGGCTGCTGCGGCATTTGCAATGCATCTGGTCCAAAGACCCCTCCATAGGCCGTGGGCAAAAACAGGGATACCATATTATTAAATGGCAAATCCTGGCCAAAACAATCATTGGTAATGGGATTCTGTATGCGTGTAATCCATGAAATATTGCCTGTGGGTCTACGTATTAAAATTTCCGCCCAACCCGTGCAGGAACGCACACACACCGGCTGCTGTACCACCGAGGCAGCCGAAGGGCTCATGCTGGTTGAGGATTGCGACAAGGAGTTACCCAGCAATGAAGTATTACTGCCAGTATGTCCACCAGCCTCACCCAGAGCCTCTGGATTGGAGCCACGACGAGAGAGAGCATCTAGTGAGGCGGTGGAACTGTTGGAGATCTGACGATGCGGATGTGTGGTGGAGGAGGAGGATGATGAGGTCAGCTCAGTGCTGCCAGCAGATTCATTGCCACTGCTATGCTGCAGGCTTACTTTGGTATAGCGACGCTCGCGCTCAGGTGACAGAGGTGGCACCGCAGCATCGCTTAGACTCTTGGAGTTGAGACTTATGCTGGGTGTTTTGGCCAGCTGAGAGCAACGCTCGCACAGACCATTGCGTGTGGGTGCCGAGGCACAGCCAGAGGTGGTAATGGTAACCAGATTATGACCCACCAGCCAGGTTTGCGAGACGCCATCCTTAAGCAGATACTCCACAGCGGGCAGGCTGGAAAGGAAATGGATTTAGTTCGAATATTCTCTGAAATTTAAGCGTACACTTACCGCTTGGGCAGCGAGGGGCAGGGCGAAAAAGTGTGACGTGCCAGAAAATCAAAACAGGTCTCCGCCAGTTCGGCATGAAAGTTACGCAAACTGTTGTTCAACAAAGGACGCATCTCCGAGTCACTGCCACGTGCGGTGGCATTATTACGACTGCCACGTTCCGTTAGGCTGGTACTACGCTTACGATTCGATGAATCCTCATTTAATGAATTGAGATTAACAATATCATTAGACAACATCTTGGCATTTGACTGCATGGACTGCAAAACGGTTTAAAAGGAAGATTAAGCTTAGCTTAAAGAAAAAAAAATAACAAGTAAGAAAGTCGGTCAAGCCCGACTGTAGTACATAACTGATAACATAACAAACAGTGAAAGTGCTACCCATGACTATTACGGCCAGTGCTGCCCAGCGTAATTTTTTGTTTTGCTTATAACTCGACTATCGTTCGTCTGATCGGAAAACGATGTATGGGGGCTTGATAAATTTTGATCAATAGATTATATGTCTAGAAGGTTTAAACAATCGATCTTTTAAATTGTGGGAGCTTTAAAGTTTTTAGAGCGTAGCACTTTAACGGATTTCGGCTGAGGGACTAAAACGAGATAAATTTTGACAATTATTTCTTTACGACAGCTTTTTTGCGTGAGATTTTCTTTGTTTCGGTGTTTTGTTTTTTATTTGTGTTTTTATTGTGCAAGCGCAACCATGCACACACATACATATACAGGCATCTGGGATCAGGGATGTGGCATCGGGGATCTGGGATCTGTAATTGTATCACGGATCTGGAATCTCGGATCTGGGATCAGGTATCTGAGATCAGGTATCTGGGATCTGGAATCAGCGATCAGGAATCTGGGATGGATCTCTGATTAGGGATTAGGGATCAGCGATCAGGAGTCTGGGATCTTGGATTAAGGATCTGGGATCAGGCATTTGGGATCTGGGTTCAGGGATCAAGGATATGGGATCTCGGATCAGAGGTATGGGATCTGGGTTCAGGGATTTCTGATCGTTGATTTGGGATCTGAAAACAGCGATTGGGAATCTGGGATAGATCTCTGATTAGGGATTAGGGATCAGTGATCACGGATCTGGGATCAGCTATCAGGAGTCTGGGATTAGGGATCTGGGATCAGGCATTTGGGATCTAGGTTCAGGGATCCAAGATCAGTGACCAGGGATTTGGGATCTGGGTTCAGGGATCTGGGATCAGGGATCAAGGATATGGGATCCGGATCAGGGGTCTGGGATCTCGAATCTGGGACCAGGGATTTGGGATTCAGGGATCTGGGATCTCGGATCAGGGGTCTGGGATCTGGGTTCAGGGATCTGGGACCAGGGATTTGGGATCTGGGATCAGGAATCTGGGTTCAGGAATCTGGGTTCAGGGATTTCGGATCTGGGATCAGGTATATGGGATCAGGGGTCTGGGATGTATCTCGGATCTGGGATCTCGGATCTGGGATCAGGTATCTGGGATAAGGGATTTCGAATCAGAAATCTGGGATCTAGGACTAGTTCAGGTACACTATTTGCCAACACTTTTTTATAAAATAATAATAATAAACTAACTTGATATTCTTATGCAAGAAGAATTCTTATTTTGATTCTGGTTTTTCTTCGTAAAGAGCTTCGCTCGTACCGTGCGTTCCACGATACACACTACTTTTATTTAATTGTGGGGGTGGCAACTCTACTATCGTTCATCTGATCGCAAAACGATGTATGGGGGCTTGATAAGTTATGATGAGTAGAATATTTGTCTAGAAGGTTCGAACAATTTAACTCCAAAATTGTGGAAGATGCGAGTTTTTTTTTATTTGTGGGGGTGACAACTCTATTATCGTTCATCTGATCGAAAAAAGTTGTATGGGGGCTCGATAAGTAATGATCATCAGACTATATGTCTAGAAGGTTCGAACAATCTAACTCAAAAAATGTGGAAGATATTGCGGGGGAGGCATTTGGCGTAGCATCACTACAATCGTTCATCTGATCGAAGAACGATGTATGGCAGCTTGATAAGAAATGATGAGTAGAATATTTGTCTAGAAGGTTTGAACAATTGAACTCCAAAATTGTGGAAGATATGAGTTTTTTTTTTAAATTGTGGGGGTGACAACTCTACTATCGTTCATCTGATCGACAAAAGTGGTATGGGGGCTCGTTAAGTGACGATCATTAGACTATATGTATGTCTAGAAGGTTCGAACAATTTAACACTAAAATTGTGAAAGATATGAAGTTTTTTTTAAATTGTGGGGGTGACAACTCTACTATCATTCATCTGATCGACAAAAGTTGTATGGGGGCTCGATAAGTAATGATCATCAGACTATATGTCTAGAAGGTTCGAACAATTTAACTCCAATATTGTGAAAGATATGAGGTTTTTTTTTATTTGTGGGGGTGACAACTCTATTATCGTTCATCTGATCGATAAAAGTTGTATGGGGGCTCGATAAGTAATGATCAGTAGACTATATGTCTAGAAGATTCAAACAATCTAACTCCAAAATTGTGGAAGATATTGCGGGGAAGGCAGGGGGGTCAAAAATCCAAACTAAACTTGATCTGCCTGAAAGTATAAGAGTAATATGTTCCATACACTTCAAACCTCTAGCTCTTACCATCTCTGAGATCTCAGCGTTCAGACGGACAGACGGACATAGCTATATAGTTTATAGGGTCGGAGATGCTTCTTTCTGGCTGTTACGGTATAGAGTATAAAATAGCGACTTCACTCACCGATTTGATGTAGCTCACACAATTCTTGCGCAGCTCCAGCTTACACTTAAGAAACCAGCCGGCAATTACATGATGAGCCAGCGATACGGTATAATGATCATAACGATGCGGCTTGGTATAGGGCAGTGAGATGGCAAAAACGTACATATTCTGCATGGGCGTAAAGTTGGTAAACAAATGATTCGACAAATGTATCAGCACTGTCAAAGGAGGATAGAAATATTTATTAACTTAGGTCAAAAACCATTTTGAACTTTCCAACTTACATGACAAAAACTCCAAAACGGGTATGGCCACCGCATTTGTATCGGACATCTTGCTCATTTGCAGCAGCACATCTGGCAGCTTGCGCATCAAAGCCTCCGGCATTTCCAGTATCAATATGGTCATGGTGTTTATACACACACTGGCTATACCCGTCAATATGCGTGAATTTAAAGCTGTGATGATGCTATAATGCTGAGGCTGCTGCAAACACTCATGATAGATGACCAGCGAGGCAATGGCTGGCAATACCAAGGCATGAAACTCATCGGTGGGCCTTTTGAACTTATTATTGCTAACCGAATTGATTTTAAATAAAGTGTTGGCCAGCTCCTCAATGTCATTGCCCTGAATGAGTGCCTTATTCTGCAATACCTTGGGCAGTTCTTTAATGACCAATTGAAAGATTAGATAATCGGTATCCTGCTCCAGGCTACGCACAATAAGTTTGCAGGCGCGTCTTATAGAAATGGTGGTAGTTTGCGTTTGAGGCGGCAGTGGAGAATCAATGCCCAAATAATGACTAAACTTCAGGACATCATTTTGGCTGGCATCTGGATAGCCAATGTGATAGGAAGCATTTGCTCGGGCCTTAAGCATCCAAGAGAAGATCTGAAAATAATTTAAATTAAGTAAGAACTCTTTCTAAACCTTATTAAGCGCTCACCTTAAGTCTCACAATGCTTATGTGTTCAAAGATCTTGGGACGATCGTAGTGCAATTCAAGATGATCCATTAGTATATTAAATATTTTAATGGCATGTGTGGCGGGCAGACGATGTAGCTTGATCCCAAACACTTCAATGAGACCATCAACAGCGGCTATTATATCAGCCATATCCGATTCATTTTCATTACTCCAATTCCTGCTGTTTCGGCATGCTCAAAGGGTCGATTGATCAAAGCCTCCAGTATATCCAACAGATCTACGCAACGTTTCGTATCGCAGTGTGCCGCAAAGTGGGCCAAGGCACGTGCCACCGCCACGCGTACCTGTACACTGGGCTCCTGATGTATATTCGCCAGCTGTTGCAGTACCACATGATCCAGTATTTCCTCTTCATAACAAGAGCGATTCTGATCCATAATACGCACCAGCGAGGCAATTGTCTTGATGCGCACATTCACATTGGCCATGCCATAATAGCGACGCACAAACTGGGTTAAAACCTGTAGCCATTCGGGTCGTGTGGCGGTTACGCGACGAGTTCGATACTCAATTAAAGCCAGAACCGATGCTTCAGGTCGTCTATCCGCCACACGTTCAATTAGATCATAGATGCGATCCACATTGCCCAAAATCTGGGCACGTTCATCCTGCAGTAATTTCTCTATGCAATCAATATTCTCATGGAAATTGATTTGCAAATGATGCAAACGATCCTTGTTGACACCCGAAATCTCATAATACTCAATGTTGTTCACAATGGCTGACATTATGTCACATATGCGATCCCAAATGATTTCCGATAATTTGGATTTGTTAATCACCATGCGAACACTGAGTATCACCTCAAAGGTGACAATCACCTGACGGCTGTCCAAAGCCTAAAATTTGTTAATTTGTTAAAAATATATATAGAATATATATTATTATAAAAACCTACACGTAGAAATCCTGTAAGAACATTTGTGGCATAAATCATGGGTGAAACCTGAAAAATGATATTCGAATTGAAGATATTCATATTCAGATGAAATACGGCGCCACGTAAAAGTTGAGCATCTTCGTAGAGGCCATGATCATTGAGTATGTTGCACATCATCTTCATGGAATGATAACCCAGTTGAGTGCCCAATAGGTTCTTCATGATCTAGAAAATAAAATAAAAAACCAGGGAGGTCGTCAGTTGGAAGTAAGGATATTTTTCCTATCTCCTCCCAAAAGTCGAGAGGGGTTTAAACCCGCGAAACATATGGGTTCAAGTTCATGGAGCGGGTTCATAAGTTTGGTGAACGTAAGTGTCAGGTTCAAACCCGGATTAGGTTTAATTTTGTTGTTTGCCGTGAGGTTTAAATTAGAGGTGCGCGCGTGAGCGATTATTTCTTCCCGAAATAAAAATCTCTTAACGCACGATTCATGCACGATTAAAGGAGAGGTCACGAATGATCATGCACAATCAACCACCCACGAATTTTTGCGTGGAGAGACCTTCTCTATCAATTCTATCATGGGTTTCTTGGCACATAGAGCAAAATTTCATGTAAACCAATACACTTTCTGCAGATTCTACAGAATAAAAACAAAAGAAAAATCTGTTCTAGGGTATAGCCCGCTATATCTTTTTAGAGACAGCAGATTATCCTTGGGAAATGGGTACAAATTATCTCTAATTCAACCCTTCTGTAATTATAAAATTTTGAGTTGGATATTAGCCCTAACATGAATACCCTTTACTCCAGCGGTGGGCATAAAATTTGAGTTTGGGTGCAGTCCAACAACAACAGAAAAACACAACCCCTATTTGCGAACCTCGAGTTGTGTTTAGTTTAATATAATTATTATAGGCTCTTTATCAATTTAAAACAAATTTCTTGGATCCCAAAATAAAGATATTGAAATCGGAATTGTATTAGGAAAAATAAAAAATATTGCTATACTATGATTGTGTGTGACTCAGGGAGCTGCGAAGAGCCTCTAATTTGCGAGCACACTCGACCATTTACAAGGCTAGTAAAATCTGAGTGTTACACTCCTAAAAAACCAAGCCAATATTGGCAAGATCATTACCATCAGTAATGAAAAGGGGCGCCTATCGCAGTCTGACATCGACTATCAGCGAGACCGAGAAGTATGACGAGAAGGATAAGAAGCATCGCAAGATAATTACAGCATGATATCACCTAATCAACTACATGTTCGGGGTAAAGAGGCTTGATAGCAGCACAACGGCCCACAAGGAAGAGCACGAGTACAAGATGCAGGAGCCTACTAAATTCTTTTTTATCCAACCAAGATAAAGAAACCTTTAATCTTAGATCACTTAATTCAATAATAAATTTAAGAATTTAATTTAAAGTAACCAGTGTTTCTTATGGGGTGCAGATCGGATTGGGTCTCTACTTGGGCAAGCATTCGCGCTTGGCCTAGCGACGGCTGGCTTGGAAGCTTTATGGTTTAGCTTGTCAATCTTGCAGTGGAAAATAATCTCAGTAACGGCATTGTTTATGTACGTTTTTGTTTAACGGAGCGAGGAGTCGGCCCGCTCACTTCGATATACCCGTTACTCAGGGTAAGGTTGCCCAAATTGTGGGAGATATGAGGAATTTTTCAAATTGCGGGGGCGTGAACTTTTCTATCGTTCATCTGATCAAGAAATGATGTATGGCGGATCGGTAGGTAATGATGATTAAAATATATGTCTAGAAGGTTTTAACAATGTATTTTCAAAATTGTGGGAGATATGAGGTATTTTTAAAATTGCGGGGGCGGCAACTCTTCTATCGCTCGTCTGATCGGAAAATGATGTATGGCAGATCGATAGGTAATGATGATTAAAATATATGTCTAGAAGGTTCGAACAATCTATTTTCAAAATTGTGGGAGATATGAGGAATTTTTCAAATTGCGGGGGCGGGAACTTTTGTATCGTTCATCTGATCGAAAAATGATGTATGGCGGATCGATAGGTAATGATGATTAAAATATATGTCTAGAAGGTTCGAACAATCTATTTTCAAAATTGTGGGAGATATGAGGTTTTTTCATATTGCGGGGGCGGGAGGGGCGTGGCAAAATTTTGAAACAAACTTGATCTGCGTGCAAAAGATACAAGTCTACACTGAAAAAATGGTAGCTCTAGCTCTTATAGTTCCTGAGATCTAGGTGTTCATACAGACGGACAGACAGACGGACATGTCTATATCGACTCGGCTATTGATGCTGATCAAGAATATATATACTTTATGGGGTCGGAGATGCTTCCTTCTGCCTGTTACATACATTTGCACGAACTTAGTATACCCTTTTTACTCTACGAGTAACGGGTATAAAAAGGAAGAAACTGCCGGCCAGCTCCTGACTGTCTCAAACCAAGGAAATGTTGATGGTGAGAGATTTTTTCTAGTTTTCTTTTTTGCAAACACCTCTTCGAAATGGCACTCGCTCTCTAGAATCCGGTATATATATAAGCAGTCTAAATATTTGTCACAAATTAACATCAAGGCAGGAAAGTATATTTCAAATAAATATTTTTGAAATTTATTTACTTGGCTGTCACTTTGACCATTCACGTATAACCGAGCTGAACATTCCTCAGTGGAACAAGAAATATATTCACATTCGAGTTTGTTGATTAATGTTTATCAGTGGAACAGGGCTATTGGTCCGTGTTTACACGATGAAGTTTGCTTCTTAAAGCTGCCCTCGTTTTCACTTTTAAGCATCTTCTTGCTTCGTGTTTTAGTTTAACTCGGCTGACAGCTCGAGTTATCGATAAGCAAATTACCCACAAATCAACCCTGCATCAGATCAATTGGATCAAGCTTTGGCAGTTTCGGCTGCCCCTCCTCCTCACCTCTTCGCTAAAAACGAAACCTTTATGTAGAACTTTATGAAGGAAACTTCGTCGGGTAAAGCCGGACTAAGACCGGACTAAATTTGATTTACTAGCGATTCGTGTTCAAAACTCGTAAATACAATATATTGCTATAGCAAAGTAATCACAGATTCGGTTAAGCATTTGGCATAGCTTCAAAATTTCCAGATTTGTTCAAAATGAAAAAGCAAATAGTCAAAGAATTCATCACGGTGAAAAAGGTGCGTTATCTGCCACGTGATCCGCCACCTGAGTCTGAACCGCCGCCAGCGCCCAAGCGTATTGTATTGGTAGTGGGTCGCGTTACTCTGGACATGATCACGGTTTGCGATAGGCATCCCACACCCGGCCTAGTGCAACGCACCAGCGAGGGCTGGTGGCAACGTGGCGGCAAGGCCTCAAATATTTGCACTGTTCTCAGACGCTTGGGTACCGAATGTCAGTTCCTTGGCCGCCTGTGCAGTGCTCCGGCTTTTGAGAACCTCATAAATGGTTTTCAGGCCATGGCTATAGACATTTCCACTTGTCCCCGTTCACCACATCAGCCGGCACATCGGAGTATCATCCAAGTGCGAGATCATGATACACGCACCATTTTGGAATATGTGAATCGTCATCATGAGCTCTCGTATCAACAGTTTTTGGGGGCGGTGGATTATCAGAAATATGCCTGGATACATTTTGAGGCTCGCAATGCTAAGGAGACCTTAAAAATGATGCGAGCCGTACGTGACTACAATGAACGCTCCGGACAAGAGAAGATTATTTTGTCCGTGGATTTATATGATTTGAAGCCCTTGAATCTGCTCATGGCAGATCTGGGGGATTATGTTTTTGTGTGCAAGCAACTGCAACGAGCCTATGGTTATATGAATGGTCACGAAACGGTGCGGGCGATTAGGGAACATCTGGTAAGAGCACACTCCCGCTGGCTAACCACTCAGCCCAAGAAGATGCCCTATTTGGAAGCTGACAAACCTCAATCAGATTGTTTGGTACAGACACCAAACCAACCCACTATTATCTATAATAATTACAAAGAAGGAGCTAGTTGCCTACGACCCGATGATACCTACTTCAAAGTGGGCGGTCATAAGGCACCAAAACGGGTGGATGTGATCGGTGAAAACGATACCTTTTGTGCGGCTGTAATCTATGCGTTACATGAAATCAAACTAAGTCTACGAGATGCTTTGGAATATGGCACTCGAGCGGTGGTCCTGAAAAGAAGCTTTAAT
This sequence comes from Lordiphosa mommai, assembly GCA_018904225.1. NCBI lineage: Eukaryota > Metazoa > Arthropoda > Insecta > Diptera > Drosophilidae > Lordiphosa > Lordiphosa mommai. Next base: position 553,673 of record JAEIFT010000024.1, read on the forward strand.
GGATTTGATAATATGCGTTGCATGCCCAAGGATCTCATCAGTTGTTATTATGCCTAACCTTGAATCAAGTGACTGAGTATCATGTCGTACGATAAGAAACCGTCAAAATACTTGTAAACAGAAATACCGTTATTGGGAGTGGATCAGATAAGATGTTGCAACTAAGAAGAAGCCAATTTATTTAGATTCATTGGAAAGAAAGAATGATTGGTTAATCATCAGGTAGTAGCCTTGTTGTACGATAAGAAACGTTCACAAAATTTTGTAAACAGACACATTAATGGAAGGGATCAGATAAGATGTTCTGGAAGACATTTCATTAACCTTGGTTGTTTGCGATATTGTCTATCGTATTGAGCAGATAAATCCCCGTACATAAAAAGGCAATTGTAGCCCAAATTGTGCCGCATTTAACAATATCTTTTAGCATAACGCGCATATACAAAATTGGAAATGAAAAATAGTGAGTTTTTAACTGTGATAAGTGATTGGTGCAAAATTCTTAGCATGTAAAGTGAGATCCTCAAACTGGATCATGAAACAAGCCTATTAAATCAGAGATCTTACGAACCCTAACGAATCAATCGCAGCCTTTAGTTTCGTAAAAGAGTTCGGTTCAAAAAATGATTGGAATTCGGTAACTTCCAACATTTCTTTAATATTTTCGTTTCAACCGGGTTAAAATCATTTCTACTTTAAAGCAAACGTACGCCTGATTTTTCGGAAGCCGGTTTATGAATCTTTAAAGAAACATTAGGCAGTCAGTTTGGAATGGTACAGCACCATTTGTTTGGCAAAAGTTTTCGGAGAATTGAGAAAAACCAACCAATAATTGAATGAATGCTATTGAATCTTGGTAAATAAGGTTTTCTTTAAACTTCAAGTCGCACCTGGTCACACTAATGTAATGAAATTGCCCAAACCAACTGAATTATAGTCGGGCCTGTTCCCGTTTTCGATTTCGATCAAATCGTGCGGAATCGGAATTGGTAAATGTTTCCAAACCGATTGTATTATTGGACGAATAACTTCAATCGACTGTCTTGGTGGATCAATTTAATGACCGAATTCTCTAATCGTTTCTTGAAAATAAGAACCTTTACCAATTCCGAAACCGAGAACAGGCCCGAGTATTCAATAATACTAAATTCCTAATTTTCGAATTCGATCATTCGAAATTGTTAAAAGTTTATACTTTCAAGAAATAAATCGAGAATTCGGTTGAAACGTTTTGTCAAAAATACTGTCCGTTTTTCAATTATTGCAGGAAAAGTGATGTTTAATATATATATGGGCATTTCCATTATGTCGAACGGGACACGTTCTTGAAAATAAGAACCTTTACCAATTCCGAAACCGAGAACAGGCCCGAGTATTGAATAATACTGAATTCCTAATTTCCGAATTCGATCAATCTTAATTTTTAAAAGATTCTACTTCCAAGAAATAAATCGAGATTTCGGTTAAATTAAAATTGAGGAAAAGTGATGTTTAATATATATATGGGCATTTCCATTATGTCGAACGGGACACTTTTAAAGTGAAAAAATGTCAAAATAAAACGGATTTTTTTGTTCGGACAGAAGGCTTAACTTATAGCTCTTTATAGGCCCTATAATCGGTGCTAAGGTTGATTTTTTGAGCAATGTTTACTTTTTGAAATAATTGCAAAAAACCAAGGCATTCGAATAAGACAAATACAGAAGTGATTTTCGCGACCAACAATTAAAAAACCGAATGGTTTTACCCAAAAAAACCATATACTTTTAATTTTTCATTTGATTTCAGCTGCTATTTCGACGAAATTATATATAATCAAGCTTAGTAGATTTTTAATGTATTTATTTTCCCATAAAAACAAAAAAACAAAAATAATTTATTCAAAAATAATGGATCGTCATTCAACTTTTCTCTCCACCGTTTACAAATGTCTTTTTTTTGCTCATTTAGATATATAAAATTAAAAAGTATGATTTTACAAAAAAAAATAAAAAATTACTTAATATGTCGCACGGGACTAACTTTATTTAAGTACCAAGATCGCAAATCTTCCCTTTTTCATTTGATTATAAAAATCTATATTTTTTATCTGGATAAGATTTGCACGAAAATTAATTGGAAAAAATGGGTTTTTTCAATAACTTTTTTTGAACTCTTGAAAAGATTTAAGAAACAAAAATCAAAGATAAATACTAAGCCATTCACATTTTGAATTAGCTAAAACGTAAATTGGAAATATATATTTTGTATAACTAAACTTAATCGGGCCTTTTAAAGCTCTTTGAATATTATTTCTTAAAAATCCGTAAAATTGGCCGAAAATAGTCCGAAAAATAAATTTTGTTATTCAATTTCATGTTAAGAACTTATTTCCCGACTTTGCAGGGTGATTTTCAAAATTTTAAGAGAACGTTTTTATTATTGTGTTATGTAGGTCCGAACGAAGAACATCAGTATACCATAAATTTTTCGATTTTGCAGGCGGATTTTTCATAATTGGAAAACCCGTTGGTTATGGTTGGTTCCTTATTGGGGTTCTATTAACAAGTGCGAGGTAGTATAATATTATACCTCATTAAACTATTGGAATAACTTTTTGCATGCAATTTTACGTTCAAGTGGCCCCAGTACGATCAGGTTAAGACTCTTTAAACTTTTCGTTCTTCGAGCGCAAATACCGTCTAGATGGGATGTTCCTAAAAAAAATCTCTTTCTTGTCAAATCTATGTTTGTGTCAGCCCCATATATTTCTTAGTCTGCGCTAAATGTTTCGGTTTACAGCATTATTTGTAACGTTTCATAATCTTTAAGAGACATTTTCCTTTCTTCTTTCTGAACACCCCAAAACTAAATCCTATTATTCTCCCTTACAGGTCAATTACTATTCCTGCTCAAATGTCTGCTCTGGGCTCTGAGCAGTCACAGTGTCATGGCTACCACAAATCGACACATTGCTTCATTGTGTCGCTTAGCTAGACCCTGGACCATGCTACCAGATGAGCTGCAGTGCCGCAAATTCTATGTTTGTACAGGCAGCTGGAAAGAAAACAACTACCAGGAGTTTAGCTGTCCACCGGATTACCATTTTAGTAGTATTCAACAACTTTGCGTATATGGAGCCTGCTACGATATGCCATCGTTAACTTGCAACACCACCAATAACGTGGAACGCGTTGCTGAGGATTGCACCAGCTATCGTCGTTGTACACCTGGTGGAGCCTACGCCCTGGTCAATTGTCCAAAACATAATTACTTTGACACCAGCCGCAGTGCCTGTTTGCCGGTAGCTGTGACACCGGATCATCAGTGCAGTTGCCTGCTGCCGGAGCATGCCATTGTGCCCAATCCTAGCGATTGCGAAACCTATTATCGTTGTGAAAAAGGTGAAGCTGTGCTGGTACAGTGTCCACCGGATCAATACTATGATATCAGTGTAAAGAGTTGTGTATTGGACACAACAGGTATATGCTTGCAGAAACCCACAATGCCGCCCGCGGATGAGCTAGACGAAATCTTTGCCTTGAAGGAATGTGCCACGACAGGCAATCTAGTGGTGCCCCATGCAAGCGATTGTAGTCGCTATTATTTGTGTCAGAAGGGGCAAGTATTGGAAATGAGCTGTCCCAAGGGGCGATACTTTAATACGATGCAACTTTACTGCACCATTGATGTGGGTCTGGAGTGCCAGCAGCAAAATCAGTTGTTTGAAAATCAGGACAGCGATACATTGTCTAAACACGAAGAGCAAGCTTCAAATATAAAAGAATTTTCAGAGTTAGAAACACAAGATGTCATCACTAGCTACGACAAGTTGTCATCCAAATTTGTTGCATTTTAAATATATTAAATTTTAATAATAAATTATGTACTCCAATTACAGTCCGACTGTCAAAGCTTGTATATAACAGACAACTTTTAAGTGTTAACTGTGTGAGTGGTGCCCATCACGGTTGCGCCCGGTGCTGCCCAGCGTAATTAATTGACTCGACTAGCATTAACTGATCGTTCCCAAACTTGGGTAATAATACTAATTACTTTATATGTCTTAGAGCTCCGAACAATATAACTATAAAATTTTATGAGATATGATTTAGCTGGTAACAGATCGCCTGCAAGTATAAGGAGTCTAAGTCCTATAAATTTTTTTGTCCCGCTCCCAGCTATCCTAAACATTTATAAAAATTTGTTTCGTGGGTCCCAAAGCTTCGTAATACCATGTTAACGAGGCTTTAGGTACTCCTACAAATTGCATTTTGGATTTTTTAAGGTTGCATTGATATGTGTACTGTCACATAAGACTCGTAAATCTAGAAATTATGATTGTTGTGACCTCAATAATTTTTCCAAAGGCAAAATATACTGAAGGCGTAAGTAATGCTTTCAAGAACTGGTCCGCAAACTGAACCCTAAGGGGGTCAAAGCCAGTGACTGTTTTAAAAAGTCGAATCGATTACATGTTACTAATTTTTCAATATTGCTCTTGGTTTAAAAGTTAAAGCTGTTAGAAGGAAAGGTCCTCAAAAAAAAACTGCTGATCAGATGTTTGGGAGCACAAGTCCAGCATAGAAACGAATCTGTAAATTCACTGATATGGACGATTGCTCCCAAACACCTTCAGTTGTGGAGCTTTTAACATTTCTGGCGACTATGATCTTTAACAACGAATTTTAGGCTGTATTAAACTTGGTAAAACAAATCTAGTAAGTGTTAGTTTTTCAGGATTCATTTAATATCACTTAAATATTGGAACCAGAATGTAACAATCCCACTATAACACTTAGTAAAAGAACAATATAAGAGTTCTGATCTAACTCTAAACGAAACACGAATCTCTCGCTGAACATGCCGCCTGACGCCCGAGTGGAACAAACAACCTTAAATGACTTATATAAGGAACAGGAAGAACTTCTTTATGGAAAGCCAGATTAATTTAAAATTGAAAATTTCATGAAGTAATTTGAACTTGAACTTTCAAACCAAAACTGCTTGACCGAAGACCTATATACTATTCTTTCGGATTTATATGACATAATCGGAATAGATGTAGATACCGCAGGAACTAGAAAATTTGAAAATTATCTGGAACTTCTTTTATTTGACAAATAAGTCGAACAAAACAACAAATTTTTAAAAAAACAAAAAAAAAATTGTAAAAACCGCATAAAAAATTAAATGTTTAATATTTAACAAATATTCCAGTTCTGGCGATAGCTTGAGGAACTATTCCTTGCCTCATTCCGCAACTCAGAAGAGAGTTGCCATATCAATAACTTGTGTGGATTGTATCTGTTGTCTACTTTAAATGGAGCGGAAAAAGTTACTTTGATTGGTGAAGTTAAGACCAAAAATTGATAAGGGGACATCTCAAATGGCCAGCGGTTATGAATTAGTTTCTAAAAAAGGCAAACGCAAAAAATTAAGTGTTTTTTTAATTAAAGTTTTGCCTTTCATTGTATGGAAATTTTATTTGCTAATGTATTTAGCATATCAAACCCGTTTTCCATACTGTTTGGTGGCATAGTCATCGAATTTTTGCTAAAATGTTGCTGGCCAGTTTTTTTTAAAAACAGACACAGGATTAGTTTGACCAGCCCCATGATAACTGAAAAAAACCATAAAATGCAATGTTCAATCTGGTCACACTGTATCTTGCAATCCACCTAAGGAATATCTTGCAAATTCTTTCAAGAACAAGTAAGAAAGTCGGTCAAGCCCGACTTTAATATACTCTGTACCTGTTTGTACGAAACTAATAACTTTAAAGTGTGAGGTTTTTTCAAAATCTGGGGTTGGCAACTCTTTCAACTATCGTTCATCTGGTTGAAAAACGATGTATGGGGGCTCGTTAGATGAGTAGAATTACCCTAGTAAAACCCCGTAAAATATAAAATTTGTATATAATTTCCTATTAACATAACGTACTTTTATCAGGATCACGGTGATTTCTGACCACAGGCCATCTCAATTACATCGCTCCTCTCTAAAGGTCCAATTGGAAATACCAGTTAGCTTGCCTCTCGCCTCGTTATCGTAAGTTCTACCAAGGCAACGGTGTTGTTGTTGGCGTTGGTTTTATTTCTTACGTATAGCTCTAACATCGTCATCTGATCGGACTATGTAGCGGGTCGTCAAATAAGTAGTAGATATATGTCTAGATGTTCGAACTATCTATCTTTTGTGGAGTTATTGTTTTTAAATTTGCGGGGGAGCAGGGGCGTGGCAAAATTAAACCTAAACTTGATCTGCCTGCGTATAAGAAATATATGTTCCATACACCTCAAACCTCTATCTCTTTCCATTGCTGAGATCTCTTCGTTCATACCACAACACAACTGACAACGGACAACGACATGCTATATCGACTCTCTGTTAATGCTGATCAGAATATATATACTTTATAGGGTCGGAGAGCCCCTTCTGGCTGTTACATACACACACTCGTGAGTAAAAAATTCGATCGCCCTCGCCTAAACCACAAAAACCGAAAATGGTTCGGTTTATTTTATTAACGTATTTTCTGATGTATAGTGCCTACCTTAAGACCAAAATATTTGTGGTTTTAGTTATTCATTTTCTAAAAAATTCCATTATTTTTTTTCCTACAACCCTCAAGAAATAGAGCGTATTGAGCCGTAGTGATACCGGATCAATATTATTCATACGCATTGTTTCGTAGTTTTTGGGTTGTTGAGAACCACTGAACCGAACCAGTCTAAATTTGCGAGCGGTTTGCATCTCTGCTTAAAAATAAATAAATGTTAAAGTTCTAGGTTTGCCTAGTTCTGATAAAAACAAATTTTCCATAATGAGAGAAACAGAAAGAGGGATAACCCTTTTAAGTTTTACAACTAACCACCGATCCGAACCTTAAACGATATTTGAGGGGTACGCAGCTTTGATAATACAAAAAATCATCCAGATTTTCTTCCCTAAGCAACTTTTTAATAGACTTACACGGGATTTACATGATGAAGCAAACTTCATGAAGTTTTCTTAGTAGGCGAGAGATTTAAATGTAATTCCTTACTATTCGTTCAAAAGGTCTGAAAGATTTCCTCTAAACTCCACGCCTACTAAGAAAACTTCATGAAGTTTGCTTAAGTTAGCTTTGGGGCTTAAGGTTATTTTCAGTAATGAATTTCAACTTTTCGTCATTTTCTTAAAAAAATAAATGGTTCCATTTCGAACTTAAGGAAGTTCAAATATCGAAATATTTTTTTTTGCTTCATATTTTATTATCTTTGTTGTGTGTTGTGCTTTAAAAGCTTAGCCGACGAATAACGGTTTTTTCCATTATATTTAAGTTTTGTTGGTCAAGAAAACAATTTTTTCAAAAAGTTTAGAGGTTTAGGATCTTAACTAATGTTTCAATGGATTTTTTTGTCTTTTTTTTTTGAGTTCCTAGAGATCTCTGCAGATGCTACTATGGCACAAAATAATTTCAATTCACAACAAGTTTAACAAAATATCATAAAATGCCGCCATATCGTGAAGATGTCTAAAAAAAACTGCGTGCTTATATATTTGTGTTATTTCCGTAAAAAAAAACACAGCTGATTAAAGGGTATATAAATGCCACAATCGCTAGATAAGGGTACAAGTGCAGTAAACCTTAAGTATGGTAAATTCTGAACTAACTAAGAAATGGCTGAACTAAATATATTATATTATATTTTTCTTTATAGTTTTCGCAGTATTTAATTTTTTCAAAAATTTTTTCTATTTCTTTTTTTAACGAAAGACAGAAATGGTTGCTTCAAGATCAAAAAAATTTTAGAAACTGATTTTTCAGAGTATTTTAAACAACTCTAAGGAAGTGCTTGATGAATTGGTATGTGCCTAGGACAGGATCGCCTCGAAAAGACATAATTTGTAGGCCATTGGCTCTATTTATGGTGTCATCAGATCAATATTCTTTTTCAGAATTCTTTTTTAGACTAACATTTCAAATATAATATAATAATAATATAATTTAATAATATATAATATTTCTCATTAAATCTTGTTAACCCATATGCTTTGTTCCTGCTGTTCTTGTTTTGCAAATCTTGCAGCCAGTTCGGTATTTTGTTCAATTACCCGAATATCCATGAAATACAGCCTAAAGCTGCCTAATTAATTTTGTTTCGGATATTATTTTGCTTATTTCCACTGACTAACTCACCTTAAACGATGCCTGACAATAGCGTACATGATTCACAGTGCGACACAGTGTGATTATACACTGAGGCAGCGGTTCGCTGGGAAAAATGGTATATCCAATGACCATTTCCAAAATGGTTAGACACTGCAAACCAATATCATCATCGGTCACGGTGCAGCTCAAATCGCAGGCATTTCTAAAGCAAGCAAAAAATTAATCATAAATATTATGCATGAAATAGTTTGCAATTCCTTGCACTCACTGTACAATGCCCACGAGTATATCCTTGTCCAGGTGGGCGGCATTAAATTTGATTAAATTAACCAGCATATCCAAATAGGGACACAATAGATCCGCATCTGTGATATCGGGTATCCACAGTAGCATAAATTTGCCTATCTAAAAATTGGAAAATCATCATTTAAACCCAATCTATAGCAAACGATTAGCCACTTTACCTTTTCCTCAAAATTGGTAATATCCTTGCCATTGTCGGTGAGGGTGATGAGCAGCTCCAATAAATGCCGCAAATCCTCCCGAGCCTCATGATTTTGTATGACCAGAAAGAATTTTTCCCTCATTATGGTCAAGTTCTTGTATTGTGTATGAATGAGACGCTTATAGAAATGCAAAGCAATTTGTCGCGTTTCAGCCGGCTTATTGGGCACAATGAGATCATTGGTCAGATGCCACAGCTTGGTAATGGAGGTCTGCAAATTTGAGTACAAATGTGTGTGTGTGTGTGTGTGTGTGCGTGTTAAAGAATTATAACAGTTAAGCCGGTCCCAGCCCTTCCCACTTACCTCATCCAAATTGATATTGGGCAAATGCACATCGCCCAATTCCTTGAGCATTTTGCAACGCTGTGCCACCGGCTGCTCTGGTCGCAATTCTCGCTCAAATTCTGGTCGCAAGGTGCGTTCGCCCGCATTTCCTAAAAACAAAATGTACAAAATGTGATCCAGAGTCAGAGTTTAAAGCGGTTTTTACTTACCTGACGCCTTCGTCGATTTTAGAAACATCTTAAACTTGGATTTGTCTTTGGAGCTCATAATGGTCACGTCCTAATCAACTTTTTAACTTAAATTCTAATAACAATAACTTATCATATACACAGAGCACCAGCAGCAGCAGCAGAAGCAAAAGCAGCAGAAAACAGCAGTAATAAGCAGCTGGCCAGGCAAAACAGTGTGACCACAGCAAGGAAATGTGTGTGTGTGAAGACAGCGCCAGCTTAGATACCCTTTAATTTGGCTTAGAAAATGCACATATTACGGATTTAAGGTTTAGTTGCAACTTTTTAGTATTAATTAAATCGTGTTTTTTTGGCAACCACTTGAATATGAGTTTAGTGGGATTTAATTAAACAGCTGTTGATTGTTTTGATTTGTTCTTATTGGAATTAGAGATGACACAGTGACTGGGTTTTTACTATCACGACTATCAACCGTATATATCTTCTAATATGCAAATTTCAACTTTTTGCGATTATTTTTAACTTTTAAATAACTGCAAAAGCTTTATATAAATGTTTTAACTATATAAAATCAGGGCTGACTTTCCAAAAAGCTCCCAACTCCAAATCTTTTTCAAACTTTTAGTGTATATGTGTATTTTGACATGACTCTAACTATGAAAAAATATAATCAAAATTAACGGAATTTTTTTTCTGGGTTAAAACCGGAAGAAACTTTTAAAATTGACCTATATCTCAAAAGATATTAACTTTATCAAAAAAGGTTACAAACAAAAATGTAAGATATGGCAAAAACACACGTATTATGTTTAGTGAATTTTTATAGAAAAGCTTGTAGTTTTTGAGAAAAAAAACAAAAAACATTTCCTTCTAAAGGCCACATTCCATATGGCAAACAAATTCAATATTTATATAAATAAGACAGCTTTTAAAAAGCATTCAGCTTTAAGAGCATTCCAAAACAGTTTCTACTCACTTTTGATATTGTAACAAAATAAATTTTTATGTCATCTGGAAAGAGGCCTTAATTATAAACTTTTGATTGATGAAATGAAGGTATATTCTGGAATATCAATTAATTTTTCAATTTTCTCTGGAAAGATAAAGGTAGGAAGCACGATATAAATATATATAAACGATATAAATTTATATGTCATCTGGAAAGAGGCCTTTATCATAAACTTTTGATTAAATAAAGGTATATTCTGGAATATCAATTAATTTCTCAATTTTATCTCGATATTTAAAGGTACCTAAGACCATCTAAAGGAACGTGCAGCTAGTAGAGATCGTGATTTACAAAAAAAATCCCGCCATCAAAGATCGAACCTATCCCTGAGTAAGCCGAAAGCTAGCTGGCTACCGATAGTTGGACTCTTAGAAAAGTAGTCGGAACAAAACATATGTTAGATTTTTTTACTTTCCACTGAGCTTAAACTGTTAAAACTGCTAATTTGTAGTGGATTTAAGTAAAAATCACGAAAATTTGAGACAGATATCGCGTGAAACATTTAACTCATCTCTAATTGGTATGGAAATGACTGTTACGTTGTTTGCCATCCCTATCATTTCTTGCCAGTGTTGCCAGTTTAGCCATTTTCTTCACCAAATCTAGCTATTTTGTAAGCAGTCCAGTGGAATTAGTAGTACCCCGTTCGATTATTCTTGGTATTAGTAGGACCACATTTGACCATTTTTGGGACCAGCTTCGGTTAGCAATAATTGGCACCACTGTTTCATACTCTACCGCATCTATAGAAAAAAATTCAGTGTGTGTGAGAGAAGTTTATTTGTTTAAACGCCTTGTTTGTATTAACAATATAAACGTTAAATTGTCAAATTGCCTTGCACTTGCCTTGCTGTGTGTTCAAGTCTTATATATTTGTTGTTCTGCTGGGCTAAAAAGCTTGCTAATTGGCAAAGCAAAGCAAAGAACTAAAGACGTAGAAGGGGTAAAGAACAAAAGAAGGAAAACAACAGTTAATCTTCAAACAGTGAGGAAATCAGCCCCCATATACATATATCGCGTAAGTATATATGTATTCAATAGAAACAATATTTGATCATTCGATTAGGATAATTTATATCGAGCGTTTTGCACATACACATACATACAGAGGTGTGTGTGTGTGCGTGTGTGTGATGAAATGCAACTTTTATCTTGGCATTTTTGCGCGCCTCTAAAACTCAGAGGTTGCCCTTGTGACATTTCCTTTATCGCCATTTTAGCTCAGACACAAGTTGAGATTGATTTTGCTCTAATTTATTTTAGTCAAGTGCCATTAACCGCTACACCAATATGAGCTCCACTGAGGACAACAGCAACAACAGTCCGGCCACCACGCCACAGGACGAGACGGTTCCGGAGCAAACGAATCCCAGGGATTTGGAGAAAATCGAAGAGGAGAAACTTAAATCGAAATATCCCAGCGGCATGCGTGTGCCTGGAGGCCATTCGGCATTTCTACAGAAACGGCTGCAGAAGGGGGTAAGGATAATTATGGAGATGACAAATATATGATGAAAACTGGAACAAGTGTAATGTGACAATTACTTTATTTTTTGTCACACATTTTGTTACTGACTCTCAGAGGGTTTTGTTTACATGAGACTTTCTGCTCTTGCTCTCTTTTTCTCTTTGAAAAACTAAATATACTAATACATAGGCAAGTTTAGTCACGATAAATTGGGAATTAATAGATTTTATCTCACTGAAATCCATTGATTTTATTATAATCACCTGTGTGATATGTGAGTTGTTAGTTTACTTACAATACTTTGTTGTTAAACCTTTCCATAAACAATAATTATTAAAATTCTAGCTAAGCTTGCGCTTTGTTAATGGAAGAAGCATTCCTACTTAAATTCTAATTTAAATAAAATATTTGGCTTAACTGCCAGGGAAAGGCTTCTTTAACTGATTCCCGAAACCTAAAGGCAAAGTCTGAGAAGGTTGGAAATGTCTACCTAATTCACAGCTGGTAGCTGGTAAAGATGACTGGCTGTGTATAAGTTTTTTTTTAAAAACTTTTTCTTATATGTTCCTAAGACGGGGGGGACCTTCCTCCCGCACAATATAATATCTACTACACGACTTTGTTTGGTTCCTACAAAAATTTCTAAAATATTCGATAATATTGTAAGAGTTTGCAACAGTAATCCAAACCGCTCGAGATTTACGACTGGTTCGGTTAGGTGGTTCTCTGAGATTTAATACAGTCATCCCCAGCGGTTCAGCATAAGCAAAATTCTGCATTGGTAAACTATCCACACAAAATATTGAGTTTTACGCGAAATTATGATAATTTGTTTGGCTTCGTCTTTATGCCTAATCGATAGGATAAGCTGGCCGGCTACCCTTATAAACCTAGTTCAAAATTTGGCCTCACCCTTGGCTAATTTTAGGTCAAAAAGGGAGTTTTTAAATATTATTTTGGTACTTTCCGTCTTTATTTTCTATAAATTCCCCTATGTAATCCTTAATAACGGCTCTTAAGATATTCACCAAACTTAACTTAAATAACCTGAATTGAGATTCGGCGGAATTAAGGTAGATCCAAGGAAAGAAAGATTTTTTAAATGTCTTTCCTTTGAAAGGCCGTAAAAAGTACTTTTCGTATAGATTTAAGGAAAAGCCTCGACATAATCCCTAAATACTGACCTTAACTTTTGAGATTCAATGGATTTACGGACGATCCAAGCACAGAAATGGGTTTTCGGGATGTCGTACCTTTGAAAGGCCTGAAAAGGAACTTTCCGTACATATCGATCTATCCAAGCACAGAAATGAGTTTTCGGCATTTTTTTCGGAATGTCGTTCCTTTGAAAGGAAAAGAAAAATTACTTTTCGGATAGATTTAAAGAAAAGTCGGGACGGATTGCGGAATTCCGGAAGAGCCAAGAACAGAAATGAGTTTAAGGCATTTTTTTTGGACTGACTTACTTTTAAAAGTTGGTGAAAAAGTACTTTCCGGATCGGTTTAAAAAAAAAAACAACATGGTCGTTATTCTTAGAAGTCCGGAAAAAGTACTTTTCATACAGACATAATCCTTAATAACTTTTTAAGTGTTGAGATTCAGCTGAATTATGGTCGATCCAAGCACTGAAATGGATTTTAGACTTTTTTCGGAATGCCGAACCTTTGAAAAGCCGGAAAAGTACTTTCCTTACAAATGAAGGGGAAAATTCGTAACATAATCCCTAAGAACTTTCTTTAAGTGTTGGTATTTAACGAAATTATAGTCCATCCAAGCACTGAAATGGGTTTTAGACTTTTCTTTGGAATGTCATACCTTTGAAAAGCCCAAAAAAGTACATTCCCCTACAGATTTAAGGAAAAGTGACGACTTAATCCTTAAGGACTGGCTTTAAGTGTTGAAATAATAATTATATTCGGACAAATTATGATCGATCTAAGGAAAGATATGGGTTTAAGGTTTTTATTCGGAATGTCGTACCTTTTAAGGGCCGAAAAAAGTACTTTCCTTACAGATTTAGGGAAAATTCGCAACATAATCCTTAAGGACGGGCTTTAAATGTTGATATTGAACAGAATTATGGTCGATCCAAGCACAGAAATGGGGTTTTTAGCCTTTTTTTGGGAATGCCATTCCTTTGAAAGGCCGGAAAAAGTACTTTCCGTACAGATTTAAGGACGTCACACGATGAATTTATAATTACTAAATTAAAAAAATATAAAAAAGTTGTCCTATTTTTTTTTTCGCCTAATTTCCTTTATTTTTTCATAAAGTTTTCTAAATTCGTTGAAAACTGTATATAAAACAATGATTGTTTTCCTTTCATAATTTTTAAAAGTCTTCTTATTCTAATAGCGTATTCAAAGGTTTCTAAAACTTACAAATTTAATAATGACGTCTTTGGAAAATTTGCTTTAGAGGTTGGTCCTATTATTTTCTGATTTGAACTTTTCTGTTTTCTGATTTACAAACAAAAAAATATCCTAAACTTGGCTTCACCAACCTTATAAACCCGCTCCGCGAAACCAAACCCAAAAAAATTATGCCGATTTTAACCCCAGAGAACTCTATCCGATTTCTTTAAGGTTCTAAAATTTTTTTCCATTCTTTCTTAGGATGGGCAAGGAAAGCGAAGGATGGCAAGCAATTGAAGCTTTCAAAAACCAAAGACAAATTTTCTATTCTTTTAGTTCTGTATGTTTACACCAAACAAGGTTGAATTTTTATTTGAGTTTGATCCTTGGTCTTGAAGATAACAATTTAAAACTATATCCCCATTTATATTAAAAAAGCATTTACTCTACATTATTCTCGTTTTATTCGTCTTTCTTTTAGCAAAAATTCTTCGATTCGGGCGACTATCAGATGGCCAAGCAGAAGGGTGGCGGCGTTAAGCAGGTCTTTGCCAATAAGGTGTCCACCGGTGATGCCATTCCCACGCCCGAAACGGTACCAGCGCGTAAAACCTCAATCATACAGCCGTGCAACAAGTTTCCGGCGACAAGTTAGACGATCGCCCCATAATAAACCAACAAACAAAAACACCTCTCAACCAACCGATCCTCCCACACTCCCCAAACAGAAGAGAACATAAACAAACAAAAAACAAAACCCCAAATGCTCTTTACCTAATATTATTAAAAAAAAAAATGATAAAAAAAACTAATGTTAAGTTGGCTTGCAAGCATTTCAGGCAAATTCTAATTGAGTTCAATTCAACCACTGCAGATGACAGTCCCAGCCCATCCCACATTTAATTGTAATATTTAAGCGTAAATGTATACGTCTCTTTGGTCTAAATCCGCTCTACCGCCTCTCCTTCTATTTTATTCAATGCCGCCAATCTCTCAACAAACTTTGTCCATTTCTCATGGCGAGGCAGCAGCAACAACAAACAAACAAAAGTTATATTTATACATTTTAAATAATATCTCTTAACTTACCCCTGAACACGTACATTTATGAGTAGTTTGTAAGCAATTGCGAGAGCGTAATTTAAAATTTAAGTTGGAGCCAGCTCTAAAAAAATTATAAAACTTGTTGCACACTTTTCATCATCAAAAAATGCGAAAACGAAAAAATGTTAATTGAAAATGTGAGAAAAAAAATAAGGGAGAAAAATCCCAATTGTAAATGAAGCAAACAAAAACAAAGCATTTTGCATGGTAATAATTTGAAATAAATGTGTGTATGTACTTCAAAATTATGGAAGGTATTTTTTTTGGAGAGAAAAAGGGGGAGATCCAAGAGGAAGGCTGTAGCCGAAATATGTGCCATTTCCCGATGCGCGGACCTTAATATGGGTAAGAATTACCATAATAATCAAAAAGTCATCCTTTCGGATAACCAGGCAGCACTCAATGCGCTCAGGAGCTACAAGATTACCTTCAAGTTGGTTTGGTAGCTGGAATAACCTGTCCCTGCGCTGGATACCGGTACATAAAAACATTCCCGGAAATGTAATGGCGGTTAAGTCAGCGCGCAAGGGTGCAGCCACCACAATGAGAGGACCAGAACCTTATTGCGGCATAGGCCAGCACACTATTAGAGAACTCCTTAGAAATGAGGAGAAAAGGCTTAGAACAACCACCTGGGAAAACACCAGGGGGTTAAGACTAGCAATAATCGTGAACCATGATCAGAAAAGCTTACAAAAATTAATCCAACTGATCCTGATAGAGCTCTACATGGGACACTGCAGACTGCGGAGTCACCTATATAAGATGGGGATAAGAAACAACCAACGAAGAGAAGGATGAATCCGCCGAGCACATAAAAGCCAGGCTGCAAACCAGTCCGGAACCGAACCCCTATGAACCGGTTCGGTTGGGGTTTTTTGGACCGCCGAAACCGGACCATGAATCGAACCTTTTACATTTTTCACCCCTCGAACCTGAACCAGACCACTTATTCAAAAAATTAAGTTCGGTTCACAATATTAGTTCAGTTTTCCAACGAATGAAATTCTATATGAGAGTTTTCAAAATTATATTTTAAATTTTAACTGTTCGTCTGATGTTATAGATTTCTTCCTTCCTTGTTTTCAAATTTTGGAGTTGTCTTCAAACGAAAACTTAAAAAAAGTTACGTTATCTATATTACCTGTTCCAACAACCCAGTAATCAGTTGAACTTTCATTTTCAACACTTGAGTTTCTTCTTTCTTAGATGAACAGTCTCAGGAAGATATAAGGCCTATTAACTTAAACAGAATAGATCATTAATATGACTAATGTCAGTTAGATCAGAAGGATAAATAAAAAAAAAAGATTTTCAATATAATTTTCTTGAATCCAAATAAACTAGTCTTTTTTGTTCAAGTGAACCGGGGTTTGAACCAAAACCTGGGGTTCAGGGGTTTCAGGAACCGTTAATTTTTAATAAAAACAAGTAAGAAAGTCGGTCAAGCCCGACTGTAATATACTCTTTAACTGTTACAAACTGTGCAAGTGCTGCCCATCACAATTACGGCCAGTGCTGCCCAGCATAATTATTTCTTTTGCCTATAACTCGAATATCGTTCATCTGATCTGGAAACGGTGTATGGTGGATCGATAAGTAATGACAATTAAAATATATGCCTAGAAGGTTCAAACAATCTATCTATAAAATTGTGGGAGATTTTAGATTTTTCCAAATTGTGGGGGTGGCAACTCTGCTATCGTTTATCTGATCGGAAAACGATGTATGGGAGCTTGATAAGTAATGATAAGTAGAATATATGTCTAGAAGGTTTGAATAACCTTACTTCAAAATTGTGGAAGATATGAGGTTTTTTTCAAATTGCTGAAGAGGCAGGGGCGTGGCAAAAATCCAAAATAAACTTAATCTGCCTGCAAGTATAAGAATTATATGTTACATACACTTCAGAACTCTAGCTTTTACCATCCCTGAGATCTCTTCTTTCATCGACTCGGGTGCTGATGGTGATCATGAATGTATATACTTTATAGGGTCGGAGATGCTTTCTTCTGGCTGTTACATACATTTGCACAAACCCAATATACTTTTAGTACCTACGGTACAGAGTATACAAATTCAAATCATTAACCAAACCTTCTTAACTTAAGACCAGGGTGTCAAACCGGAACCCGAACCGGAACCGTATACCGAAAAGAACCGATTGTAACTCAGAACCAGAACCGTAACCGGATACGTTATTATTTATTTTTTGAGAACCAGTATTTCCGAACCCTTATTTTTGGAACCGAAATGACCGAAAATTAACGAAACATTGTACCGGTACAGTTTCGGTTCCGGGTTTTTTTTTTTTTGTTATTTCTGTTTTATTGCTTTAATCAGAGATTTCTTCAGGGTAAAGCGCAGAGTAAACGTTAGAAAAAACTTACAAATGTTAGGTTAAGGGATCATCTGGTATATACTGAAATTATCAATAAAAATAACAATTTCATCTTATTTCTTTGCATCTATTTTGGTTCAATAATTTCCACATATTAATAATTTATCCTTAATTTTTGGATTTTTGTGCCTTGGTCTTTGGTGTGGAATGATGGCTGCAAGTTTTATCTACAATAACGTGTAAACGTACTCCATGAAACTTCACCAGCAGTCAGCTGATGGATGTATCAATTGATTATGCTGAATGACTTATCAGACGACAAATTCATATCAGAAATCTCTCTTTAGTATCAATCAAAAATAATTTGATCTACTTTTTTTTAACATTTGTCATCAATCAAATATTTATTCAGGCAGTTGAGCCCTCAGTTACTTTGTAGTAGTTATTAAAATTAATAATACGTATCAGGTCGCCAATTTCCTCTTGATATCCCGAAGCAGCCACTTTGTTGCCCAAATAGATAAGATAGCGCATGAATTTTTCAAATTCGGCCTCTTCGTATACCAATCGCTTGTAACGTGGATGGACAAACTGTTGCTCGGCATTCAGCTCAAATGACTGTGACTGAAAAGTTCTGTTTTGGGGGGAAATTACATTATTAACTCTCGACAAGTTCCAAAATTTAACTTACTTGCAAAATCTCAGCACTATGGCCAAAATACCATCAATGGTCTCCTTAACCTTGACGCTGCGTCGATTTAACAAAGCCAGGAAGGCAATCTGTTTTAGATAAACCACATGCTGCTTATACATGCCCTCAATTGAGTCCACCGAACGCAGTATATCTTTAAACGACTTCCAGGTTGCCTCCAATGCATTTGCCACCAGATATGTTTGCCAAGTGGTAACAAAATGCGACAATTTATGTCGCATCATTTGCACATGACGATAATGTGTGGCCTGGCGTATGTGAGAGCCATGTAGCTTGCCCAACTCTTGCAACTGCTCGTAGGTTTGCTCCAAAACATAACTGATGTGACGCAACTTGAGTAAATGATTAAAAATTTGTGCATATTTGGATATGGTCTCGGCACTAATGACCAAATTCAAGGGCCAATCCACTTTACAGTCTAAAGTTATTAGGGATGAGGCATCCAATGACATGAGATCAATGGTGGAGGGGATTCGTAAGCAATTCAGCGTGAGATTCGGGGATAAAAGGGTTTCATCTGGAAAAATATAAAAAAAAAATTAATCTTGTTTTTTTGATGTGAAACATCTTTAATAATGTTTATAATACCCTTGCATTTTTTGAAAGGCGCTACCATTGATAACAAAAAAGTTTTTCTTACTAGAACTAGTTTTTGAACTGATCGTTTCTATGACAGCTATATGCTATAGTCATCCGATTTTAATAAATTTTTTCAGAATTGTGTGGAAGCATGTCAAACTAATATATACCACGATTGGTGACGCTACGATGGAAAACAAACAAGTCTTTCTCACTAGAACTAGTTTTTGGACCGACCGTTTATATGGCAGCTATATGCTTTAGTTATCCGATTTTGATAAATTTTTCCAGAATTGTGTGAAAGTATATAAAACTAATATATACCACGATTGGTGATGCTACGACGGAAAGCAAAGAAGTTTTTCTCATTAGAACTAGTTTTTAGACCGATCGTTCCTATGACAGCTATATGATATAGTCATCCGATTTTGATCAATTTTTTCAGAATTATGTGAAAGCATATAAAACTAACATATACCATGATTAGTGACGCTACGATGGAAAACAAAATAGTTTTCCTCACTAGTACTAGTTTTTGAACCGATCGTTCCTATGGCAGCTATATGCTATAGTAAACCGATTTTGAGAAATTTTTCCTGAATTGTGTGGAAGCTTATGAAACTAATATATACCACCATTAGTGACGCGACGAACAAAAAAGTTTTTCTCACTAGAACTAGTTTTTGAACGGATCGTTCCTATAGCAGCCATACTATGATATAGTCATCCGATTCGGCCGATTCCGACAAATCTGCAGCCTATGTGTATTTAAAGACTTTTTGAAAAGTTTGGTCAAGATAGCTTTAAAACTGAGGGAGGAGATAGCATAGAAATAGAAGGACAGACGGACGGACGGACGGAAATGAACTCAGCTCGTCATGCTGATCAAGAATATATATACTTTATGTGGTCGGAGATGCTTGCTTCTATGCGTTACAAACATTGTGAGAATTTAAATATACCTTCTGCAAGGGTATAATAACGCATAACGCCTAAAGCATAACGCATAACGCCTAACGCATAACGAAAGGAATCTGGGATGAGGGATCTCGGATCTGGGATTAAGGATCTGGTATGAGGGATCTGTGATTAGGGTTCAGAGATTTGGGATTTGGGATGGGGGATCAGTGATCTCGGATCAGGGACCTGGGATGGGTGATCAGGGATCTGGGATGGTGGATCTCGGATCTGGGGTCAGGGATTTGGCATGGGGGATCTGGGATCAGGGATCTGGGCTTACAAATCTGGGATCAGGGATCTGGGATTTGGGATGAGGGATCAGGGGTCTGGGATCTCGGATAAGGGATCTGGGATGGGGGAACTGTGATAGGGGATCAGGGGTCTGGGATCTCGGATCAGCAATCTGGTATCAGGGATCTGGGATCTGTGATAGGGGATCAGGGGTCTGGGATCTCGGATGGGTGATCAGGGATGGGGGATTAGGGATAGGGGATCAGGAATCTGGGATCTGGGCTCACGGATCTGGGATCAGGGGTCTATGATCTGGGATCAGTAATCTGGGATCAGGGGTCTATGATCTGGGATCAGTAATCTGAGATCAGGGAATTGAGATGGGGGATCAGGGGTCTGGGATGGGGGATTAGTGATGGATGGGATGGGATGGGGGATCTCGGATCTGAGGTCATGGATTTGGGATGGGGGATCTGGGGTCAGGAATCTGGGCTCACGGATCTGGGATTAGGGGTCTGGGATCTCGGATCTGGGATCAGTGATCTGATATCAGGGATGGGGGATCAGGAATCTGGGATCAGGGCTCACGGATCGGGGGTCGGGGATTAGGGATCAGAGATGTGGGAACAGGGATCTGGAACCAGGGATGGGGGATCTGGTATCAGGAATCAGGGATTTCGGATGGGGGATCAGGGATCTGGGGTCTGAGATGGGGGATCAGGGATCTGTGATAGGGGGTCTGGGATCACGGATCTGGGATGGGGGATCTGGGATCAGGAATCTGGGCTCACTGATCTGGGATTAGGGATCTGGGCTCACGGATCAGGGATCGGGGGTCTGGGATTTGGGACCAGGGATGGGGGATCTGGTATCAGGGATTTCGGATGGGGGATCCCTGGTATCTGGGGTAAGGGATCTGGGACACTGTTCTCCAACTCTGTTTCCCAAGCCAGCCGTGGCATTTCCCACGGTATATATAAACTATTTCATTTAAGATTTTTCACATCAAAGCCTCGTGGGTGTGTTAACCACACTCACACATTTGTTTTTTTTTTTATTTGGATAACTCACCTAAATTGATGGCATTATTAAGCAAAGCATCCAGTATGCCTCTCTGACACAAACTGCTTGGCTCCATGCCCGCTTTTATATGACCCAAAAGGCCATTGGTAAGCAGAGTGCCAAATTGTCCATCCAATAGAAAGAAATAATTGCGCAGCTGACGGAAATGCTCATAGATGCGTAAATCCTGAAAGATATGCATGACCTCATTGCGTAGCAATGAAAAGTGAGCATTTAGAGGCAACATTATAGACATTTGCAGGCAACGGCGTATCATATAAGGATTGCGGGCGGATGATTTAGATGAAGTTTGAATTTTAGGGAAGTTCATATTGGTGGGCCATTCATAAGTGGGCCTAAAAGTGGCAGCGAAAGCCAACTTCAATTCATTTAAGGGAATAAGGGGTGATTCTGTCTCATTATTGTTGTCTTCTTCTTCAACTTCATTTTGAACTTCCACCTCCACATCCGAGTTAATGGACATGGGTGATAAGGGCGGGGCCAAAACTTGCAGTTTGTTATCCTCATAAAGTTCACCGGTTATAATATCAAAATCGCGTTCCCTTTTAGGATAAATCACCTCAGGCTCACAGATGGAAACTTCCGGTTGTGCCACAACAATACCAAATTCACTTTCCATAACACGTCTACGATTCTGTGCCAGTTCGGTTTGTGCATTGAGTTTACATTTGAGTCGCAATGAATCTGAATCCTCGCTGTCATTGAAAGACAGAAAAGGATCATGATGCATGACACGTAAACGATTACGTTCCAAATCACTTAGATGCTCCGAGGCGGGTAAAGTATTGAGATTCAAATCGGGAGGTAGTAAAACTTCGGTTTGGCATTCTTGAAATTGTTCCGAGGACATGACTTGGCAACGATTGCGCGTGGCCTCTGTTTGTGTGGGTTGATTTGAGTTGAGGACATCCGAGTGACTGCGCTGTAAGTGTACCACAGAGGGCACTGGCGTGGGTTCCGTTTCAGTTTCTAGCGGTTCCTCCAGGCATGACTTAAAACTGCGACCGCTGCTAGAGCTTTGATCTGGACTAACTAACTCTTCTTCTTCTTCTGCTTTTTTCTCCTGTTCCTCCTGCTGCACGCCTTCTTCTTCGTTTACCACCTCTAGATGTCCCTGCTCTTCTTTTATTTTCTCCAGTAAAGCCCGTTTTTCCTTTTCCAAACGTCTTGCCTCCTGCTGCACGCATTCCTGTTGAAACACCAATTCGTTTACCACTTCCAAACGTCGTTGCTCTAGACGTATCTCTTGCTGCTCCTTTTGCTGTGCATTTAGCTCTTCATAGCGTAATTGCTTCAAAGCATTTGATTTTACTAGCAGCTCCTGTTGATGCTCCTGCCAGGCCTTGAGATGTGCTTGTGTACGCTGTATCATTAGATTACCATAATCCGGCTCCTGACAAATGGTTTGCCAACTGCAGGGCTCAAATTGTTGTAGGATGGACTTGTAGCTTAGCTCCAAATTGCAGCGCATTTCGGTCACTTGTTCCTCTGTCAGGCAGACCGTCAGTTGAGGGTAGTTTACATCGAACACGGCATGCTGAAAATAAATTGATTCATTAGATCTTTCTATATATAAAAGAGTTTGTCCTCACTGATTCACTGACTGACTGATTCCTGACTGACTGATTGGCAATCAACGCAGAGCCTAAACGGTAAGAGATAGAAAGCTGAAACTTTCGCAAAAGTTTGCATATAAGTTGAAAGTGGGCACTAGTGCGGGGTGTTGGAAAATTCCAACCCTAAGGGGTGGAAAACTCCAGGAAAAGCTACTATGGGGAAAATTTTGTTTTTCATCCGATTGACTGAAATTTGAAAATTTGGTTTGTAGGTAAGTAAGCGAAATAATTGGACACCTGATTTCTAGATTTCGAAAAATCCGCCCCCAAGGAAAATTGGCCGGAAAATTCTTCATAAAAAAAATTATTTTTCATCCGATTGACTTTAAACTCGGTTTGTAAGGACATGAGATTTTCCGATGTTGGAAAATCCTCCCGAAAAGTCGGGAAATTCCCGGAAAATTCTATATGGAAAAAACTATTTTTCATCCGATTGGCTTAAAACACGGTTTGTAAGGGTAGTATGCACAATTATAAGACATACGATTTTCCGATGCTGGAAAATCCACCCACTAAGAAAATGACTGGAAGATTCTTTATTGAAATACCTTTTTTTTATAGTATGCAAAATAATTGGACATGAGATTTTCCGATGTTGGAAAATCCTCCCGAAAAGTCGGGAAATTCTCGGAAAATATGAAAAAAACGATTTTTCATTCGATTGACTTCAATCGTGTGTTGAAAAATAGTCGGAAAATTCTATATTAAAAAAAAACTGTTTTTCATCCGATTGACTTCAAAATCGATTTGTACTAGAGAGTATGAAAAATAATTTAACATGCAATTTTCTGGTAATAGAAAATCTGTCCACAACGAAAGTGGCCGGAAAATTGTGTATGGAGAAAAAAACATTGAGTTTAAATTTGGATTGTGAGCATAGTATGCAAAATAATTCAATAAGTTATTTTTAGATTTTGAAAACCCGTCCTGAGAGTGGGAAAATGCTTGAAAATTGCTCTGTTAAAAAAATTATTTTTCATATGATTGACTCGAAATCCGTTTTGTAAGCACAGAATGTAAAACAGTTAGACATGATTTTCACAGATTTTTAAAAATCCACCTACAAGGTCGGAAAATGGAAAATATGCCAATTTCAATGAAATTCTGTTCATATTCCTTATGCACCAATAAAAAATTTAGAAATTATTTGAGAATTTAGGAAATTTCATTCCAAAGGTCGGGAAATAAGGGAGGGCATGACTTTATTTTTGAGTCGATCTAAATGAATTTAGTTTGTAAGCTCTATGGGCCGAAAAGATGAAAAAAAAATTGTCATTTTTTAAAACCAACCCAAAATGTGGGTCATTCCATATGAACTCAGCCACCTAATTTTTTTCTCGTTTTAGCAAAAACTCATAGTAAAACCCTATTTTTCGAGATCCCCACCACTAACAGATCGCGAGATCAACTAGAAAGATAATAAAACTTTAAAAAATTATTGCGCCACAACGTTGCATCCGATTTAAGCGAACCAAATTTTGAAGTTACTAATATCGCGTCTTCTATCCGAGAAAAAATTACAGGTTCAAAAAAATGAGTTCTTAAGTAGGGTTTTGGCTATCTTTAATGGTTTCTTTTTTTTTTATAATTATATTATATTATATTGATATTTTCATGAAATATTTTTTTGGTTAAGGATATCCGTATACATATTTTACAAAAAATCTCACGATGGAACAATTAATAAACGAGCGAAAAAAAATATTTTTCGAAAATAAAAATTTTTTAAGTAAAAGTAATTTATTGAAAAAATTGTTTAAAATATTGTCAACCACGGCTGATATTAAAATGTTGCTTTAAAATTATTTCCCGTTCGATTATTGACATAATTAAAACTGGGAGTGCAAAAAAACATTAAAAAAAATGTTATATAAGAAAAATATTTTTCCTCGCGCATTAATTGAATGTGCCATCGTGAGTTTTTTTCTAGAATAAGTATACGGCTATCCCTTACCAGAAAAAAAATTATTTCATAAAAAAATCGCTTGGCCCTTCTTGAAAAAATGACAAAAAACCACTAAATTTCGCTAAAATCCCACTTAAGAAAAAACTTTTTTGAACGTTTTATTTTTTCTCGGATAGAAGACATGAAAATAGGTTGGTTTTCGCCACGGGAAAATAAATTGATAAAAAAACGTTAAAGAATTAATCCGAATCTATACTGATGGTGGCGAAGCGAATATAAAATTTTCAAAATATTACCCTTTGATTGTAGGCCTTAAGCACTCGATTATATTTGCCACATTGAAGTATGGCCTGCTCGCAGCCTCTTAAAAATCCGGGAACTGCTTCATGACATATGTGATAGCCCTCGTCGAAAAATTCCTTAGTGCACTCATCCATTTGTCCAGCTGTGCGTCTGATAAAAAGCTCACTAAAATGCTCATCCAGTTTACCCAAATAAAGCCATTTTTGTAACTGACTGTAGTAGGTTTGGCACAGGGATTTAAGCAGATAAATCAACAGTTGCTGGAACATGCAGTTGCTGCACAAATCTATGGCAGACCATATAAAACTTAGCAGAAAAATGCCCGTGGTGCCAGTGCTGAGGTTAACTGCAATGGTAATACAATTTAATAAAAATATAAGAGAGGAAGCCTCTTCTTCTGCCCACTTACGTCTGGGTTCATCCACAAACATGTTTTCCAATTGCTGCATTAATTGCAGGGCGCCACGTGAACTTCTTAAAAGCTCGGACAACTGTTGAGCATGCTGATTTAGTAAAACCTCACGATAGGTGGCCAGTATGGCATTAATGGCTTGACGCATGGTCTGCAAATTAACTTAACTTATTAGTCATTTCTTTATTTATAAAATGTTCACTTAAACTCACCCGATTTACAGGTCGTTCCCAATTCTGTGAAAGCTGCCATTGTGTGCGTTTACTTAAACTACGAAAACAGTTGCCCGACTTAAGAAAAGGTTCCACAAACTCCTCCATTACTTCAGGTAAAATAGTTTCTATTGTAATATTGGGTCTCAGCTTGATCAGTGAATTCTCGCAAAGAAATGTCTCCGATTGCAGACCCGCTGAGGCCAGCTTTAAGTGCCAAATAAGTTGGGGCACTTGTATATATTGCAATTGCAGCTGGGGCTGGTTTTGCAATTTAAGTTCAATGCTCAAAAGACAATCCGATATTAACAGCTTCTCAGTTTGGGGGCCAGCAGTGATTATCATCTCTTCGGATCCACTTTCACTTGATCCACTTGAACTGTTAGGTGGTTCCTGCCTTACAGGCAGTTGTGGACTTTGCAGAGTGACTTGTTTTTTAGACTCATGTAAGCGTGCCATAGACTCCTGCATGGCCTTGCAGCGTAAATTCATGGATTTGTTAATTTGACGTTGCTTCAGCGCCTCCACATCGCTTAAGAGCAGCGGGAACTTTCGCTCAAATTTTATAGGTTTTAAATTCGAACACATCTCTTTCACACCCTTTAACAGCTTGGGTTGCTTTTGCCTCAGCTGCACTCTGGGCTGTTCCTCCAATTTCAAGAATCCCGGTTTAAGCAGTTGGTAGCTGGGCCCCCAGATTGGCTCATCTTGCTCCTCTGCTGGCGGGGGCGGCTTGATAATTTCCGCCTCCTGCTGCTGCTGCTGTATATGCTGCAAAAGGGCCACCAGATTCTGGCCCAGTTTAGTATCCTGCTCTTGTTCAAGAAGCTTTTGGAAGACCTGACCCTCGAGCGCTTTTTCCAATTCCTGACGCAGCTTGGCTGTCGGCATTGTTGCCTCAACACCAACTCCATCGCCATTAAGCAGTGCCTCATAGATTTGAATGCGTCTTTTGGTTATGGCGGCAGCAGATGTTGCTGTATTTTGTATTTTCGGCTTGCTGCATAGCAATGTGGCCAGTTGGTTAACCAATTCATAGACACTGTGCTGGCACTCATATGTGACATCCATTCAAATTCGGTTTACTCAATTAACTAATTAACTAATCATAACAAACAAATTCGCAAATTGCAACTCTTTCGCCATAAGCATAGCCACACACACTCACACATATGTATTGCACAATCGATAAGTTATCGATATATTTAATGCACTTTATTTTGAAGTGTTTCCACTGCGCAATGTTCAATGGATCTTTAACATAAAAATATTGATTACCTAATTAACAACAAAATATAACTTGAAAAAAAATTAACAAATTTAATTGATTAAGCTTTAAAAAACATATGTACATTTCATTTTGTGATTTTAGAGAGTATGTACCAACATTATAGCCAATTACCAAAATTTATCTGGTTCGTTTCTAAAAAAAATATTGACTGATGAATAATCGCTAAAAACCAAAACTTACCAATAATTAAGGTTCAGAAATTCAAAAATTTAATGAATTTTTGCTAGATTTAATCCGTGCTTCTGCCCAAGTTTTCCCAAATTGAAATAGAAATACAGTTAATTTGATAAAAATTAAAAAAATAATTAAAATTGCTTCATTTTGGTTTAATTGAACGTAAGACTTAATTTATTTGTAATATAAATTTATAGGAAGTAATTGTTGATCTATTTTAATTCCTTGATCAGGTAAATCAATATTTGGGTAATAAAAGCTCGTTCTAAAAAAAACTTGTGAGTTTGGTTGACCCGAACCGAAAATTTTTGTACAAAACAGGTTCAGGTTCAACTATTTATCCACAAGAAGTTCGGCTCAACGTTTGTTTCAAGGTAAAATAAATATCGAAATCGATTTAAACCCGGTTTGCAGCCCCGATAAATAGTTAGAATGAAAAACTTTTATTATAATTTTGACCTAACTTCCGAATATCTCACACTTCCAATATTTTTCAATCATTTAGCACATATGTATTATGGGATACTGATTACGAAAAATAAATTTCAAAGTTGACGGAATAAATTTTTCTTAGTTAAAAGGCCTCACTCCAGATGACATACAAATTTATGAATAGAAGCACTTTTAAAAGCTGAACGCTTTTGAAAAGCTGTCTTATTTATATGGAAGCATAGTGCCGAAAGAAATTTGTATGCCATCTGGAGGGAGCCCTTAAAACCAGAAAAAATGTTAGAATATTTTTTTTTTAATAAAAAAAAAGCTTCATATAAACAGCTGTGGAATTTTTTGGCTTGGCCATTCCATATTGAGTTTCCAATCCGCGTGAAAAAGTCTACGTATTGCCATTACGTTATGCTGGCAATCACGTAGCGATTAACACACCGTTATCGTTTCATTTTGCATTGATGTATGTTAATAACGATGCGAAACGATATTTGGTGTAGAAAATTGAGTAAGATGAAAAACGAATTGTAAAAAAAAGATTCCGGCAGAAAATTTAGTTGCAACAAAAAAAGATCACCTTCAATGATGTTATTGATTCAAAAGAATTCAATACTGTTTTTTTCGTGGGATTTTTTAGCTCGTTTATAATTATTTTGATTCGTTTTATTCGTTAAAAGAATTTGATAGCATTTAGTATAAAAACCCTGGTTAAGATTGGACTGGTCAGCTGCGGTTATATATATTTTTTTTTGCAATTCGAAGTTTTTAGATTAAAGTTTGATTTTAAAACTTTAAATCTCGTTATCTATTATGAATTTTTCTTTTATTTCTATAGCGAAGTAGCTCTTTATTTGGCCTACAACACATTCTAATGTTCTATATTAAAAAATCTAAATTTACATACTAAAAATTACAAAAATGTATTAAATAAATCAAGTTTTCCCTTCATTCTTTATAGTTTTTTAATGTAAATAAAATATATAATAATCATAAATAGTTATGTCTATTTAATCCTATTAATTATTTTTTCCTTTATTTATTTAGTTACTAAAAGATATTGTCTTTTGAAGAATCTTAATAAGAATTGACAAACTGTTTTTTGGTCTGCACACCTGCAAATCTATAGTTAATCGTTCAAAACAGAAAAATGTATCCTTTCGCCAAAGACAATATATTTTTTGAATTTGAAAAAAAAAACGGCTGCTTTCTGTTTATTTTATTTTTTAACAGCACAATTTTAATTCTTAACGTTTATCGATAGGAAAAAAATTGGCTATCGTTCCATAACAGTAGTTTAGCAGATACTGTAAAGTATCTGCGAAATAACAACTTTTTCGCGTGGAAATTTCGCGTCAAGTGGACACTGGCCTATATTCACCTGATCGGAGGACTGAGTTTTTTTTTTGTTGTTAGTCAGCGTCATATTTAAATAATAAACAAAGCAGCGCATTGAAATTCTTGCAGTGTAAATACACAGAATATGTTATGCTAAACAGCTGACATATCGATAACTTTTACTGTTCCATCCCTGGACATGAGTCACATTTGAAATAGTTTAAACATTTATTTTTAGTTTAAATAGAAAAAAAGTTGCATTTAGGCTATTCCTGAATTACTTTTACATCAAATTGTTGCTTTTATTAACAAGAACTTGGACAACATGCAGGTGAGTTACGATTGCAAGTGATTCCCCAAGCAACTTGCAGTCTGAGATAAAACTACCATATTTGGTCAACACGCTTGGCCGACTGCCCTCCCCCATTAATTTTATTTTTTGGTTGCTTGCTTAGGACCCCAACGAAGATACCGAATGGAATGATGTGCTGCGTGCCAAGGGAATTATTGGACCCAAGCAAAAGGAGGCCGAAATCACTGAGGATCAGATACAGTCGCTAATGGATGATGCCATCCAGCGACGTACCGATCTACCCGAACAGGCTAAGAAAATCGACGACATGTCACTGGATGAACTGGACGAACTGGAGGATTCCGAGGATGAGGAAGTGTTGGCACAATATCGCCAACGTCGTATAGCCGAAATGCGGGCCACAGCCGACAAGGCCAGATTTGGTAGTGTACGCGAGATATCCGGACAGGAGTATGTCAATGAGGTGACCAAAGCGGGCGAGGGTATTTGGGTGGTGCTGCATTTATATGCCAATGGTGTGCCATTGTGTGCCCTTATACATCATCAAATGCAACAGCTGGCGGTGCGTTTTCCTCAAACCAAATTCCTGCGCTCCATAGCCACCACTTGTATACCCAATTTCCCAGAGAAGAATCTGCCCACCATTTTTGTGTATTATGAGGGTGCGATGCGTAAACAGTTTATTGGCCCACTAGAGCTGCGTGGCGAGAAGTTGACAGTGGAAGAGTTCGAATATATGTTGGGTCAGGTGGGGGCGGTGCCCACAGAGATTAGCGAGGATCCCAGACCACAGATTAAGAGACAAATTGTTGGCCGAACTGGAGGATAAGAGTGCGGATTTCTATTGATTTGATTTCTTTCTTTATGTTTTGTCATGTTCTTGTCTTAAACTAATAAATTTGTTCATTTTTCTACTTGTTATGCGACTTTGACACCACTGGCCGCTGCCGTTGACTGATTTGTAGCCACCTTGGCCACACTTTTGGGCTTGCCACGGAATATGTTGGGATCAATTATATTGTAAGGATGTTCACAGGCTGGATTTATAATACGTCCGCGTCTTACTTCATGCTCCTCCAGCAGATGTGGTGCCAAGAGCAAAAACAATTGCTCTGTCCAGGAGGGTAAACCAAAGCTAGAGAAGCACAACTCCCAATAGGGTAAACCCAAATGGGCTATGGACATGCGTAAATATTCACTAAAAGTTTCGGCCAGAAATTGCCAGCTTAAAGTGTTTAGTTCCAGCAAATAGAATTTGGGATTATTCGAACTGGTTGACTCATACAACATGCAGACCTGTGGGAGGGGAAAATGGAAGATTATATTTAGAATAGATTTAGATAATTAGAAGACTAAAATAGAAGACTGTTTTAAATACCCTTGCAGTTTTTGAAAAGTTTTTCTCACTAGTGTGAGTTTACTTTATACCTTGTGAGCTCGAGCTCACTAGACTAGTTTTTAGACTGATCGTTTCTATGGCAGCTATAAGCTATAGTCAACCGATTTTGATAAATTTTTTCTGAATTATGTGGAAGCATATAAAACTATATATACCACGATTGGTGAAGCTGCGATGGAAAACAAAAAAGTTTTTCTCATTAAAACAAGTCTTTTGACCGATCTTTCCTATGGCAGCTATATGCTATAGTCATACGATTTTGATAAATTTTTCCAGAATAGTGTGGAAGCTTATGAAACTAATATATACCACGATTGGTGACGCTGCGATGGAAAACAAAAAAGTTTTTCTCACTAGAACAAGTTTTAAGACCGATCGTTCCTATGGCAGCTATAAGCTATAGTCAACCGATTTTGATCAATTTTTTCTGAATTATGTGGAAGCATATAAAACTAATATATACTACGATTGGTGAAGCTGCGATGGAAAACAAAAAAGTTTTTCTCACTAGAACTAGTTTTTTGACCGACCGTTTATACGTGGGTTGCTATTGAAGTTTCTGGCCTAGGTCACTTCAAGCCATTTTAGGACCAATTGGCCTTTTCCCAAAAAAAGTTTGGACTTTTATCGATAAAAGCTCCATACAACTCTTTCATGTGTGACCACGTTTGATATCGATTAACGATTAATCAAAAACTTACCTCGGCAGAAAAATGGAATTAACTCGTGAAAATTTTCGTGCAATCATTTTTCACAACTTTCGACGTGGATTATCACGACAAGAGTGCAACGATGAACTTAAATCTACGTATGGCGATGAACCACCATCCTAAAGCACTGTGAAAAATTAGTTTAATGAAATCAATCGCGGGCGACGCTCGCTCGAAGACGAAGGTCGTCCAAAAACAGTAGTTGTGCCAGAAAACATTGATGAGGTGCGTGAACTGATAATGCAAGATCGTCATGTGACATACCGTGAGATAGAGGCATCTTTGGACATTTCTTTCACCAGCATACATTCGATATTGCATGAACACCTGCTCTCGTTGGATTCCGCACAATTTGACAATCGCTTAAAAAAAGGCTCGTGTGGATTGGTGCAAAGAAATTTTGAAAAAATATAATCGCGGTGTTTCAAAAGACGTTTATAAGATCGTCACAGGTGACGAATCATGGATCTATGCTTATGCCGAAACAAAAACACCCTGGTCTTCGAAGACGAGCCAAATCCAACATAAGTCGTTAGTGGAAGAAGCACTTCGAAGCAAATGGTCGCCTAATTCTTCTGTTCCGCTTGAGCAACGGAGCAACGGACGGTCAATTCTGAGTGGTACATTACAATTTGTTTGCCTGAAATCTTCATGGAAATTCGAAAACCGAACAAGAGAAGACAGATCATTGTGCACCATGACAATGCGAGCTCTCACACATCAGCTCACACCTGCGCCTTTTTGACCGCCCAAAACGTCGAATTGATGGGTCATCCGCCGTACAGCCCTGACTTGGCACCCAATGACTTCCTTTTAATCCCGCACATCAAGGGAAAAATGCGTGGTCAACGATTTTCGTCGCCAGAAGATGCTGTTGAAGAGTTCAAAAACCATGTTTTGGAGGTGTCTCAATTGGGGTGGAAAAAGTGCTTCGACAATTAGTTTGAGCGCCTGCAAAAGTGTATAAATCTTGCTGGAGAATACTTTCAAAAACAATAAAACCATTTTTGATCATAAATATTCGCGTTTTCATTATTAGGCCAGAAATATATATAGCAACCAACGTATACTTTATGTGGTCGGAGGTGACAATTTTAATATACCCTCTGCAAGGGTATAAAAATGCAACTAATTCCTGTGCTTACCTTGGCCATTTCATTGACATTGTTGATTTCAAAAATTTTGGATTTGGCCGTAATAATGGGTGTGGCATTACCCCATTTATCTTTACCTGGTGTCACACCCAAACTGCTGCCACTGGAACTGCTCGAGGGCTGAGAGGCTGAGGACACACTTAACATATCTCCTGTATTAGAGCTGGCACTGGCCAAAGGTAAGGCCGTACTATGCGTATTCTCAATATTCTCGCGCAACAAGGTGACCTGCAGCAAATGTGGGAAATGTATGTGACCCACGCGGCGTATATCGCTAGCTGTTTTTTTAGAAAATTTATACTTCATCCGTCATACCCCACTCATACCTTACTCACGCGCATACTGATAGCTCCAGTTCAATACAAATCCATCGGTTGACAAATAAAACTTTTTCATATCTTCCGGCAGATAAACGCAATGTCTCTGCTCCCAGTTTACCACCTGGCAGGCATTAAGAGGCTGACGACGCTCCAGCGTTACATTGCACACACGTGGTACATTGGCTATACATATAGAAATCAGTGAGAAAACTTGACCTGATACGGCCCATACTCACATAGCGTTTTGATTAGACCCAGCGTTAAATTTTCATAGAATGCATCTTCGGGTGAAAGTTTCTTAGTCATGATTTAATTAATAAAAAGTAAAAATAGAAACTAGAAAATTGTGTATGCCGCAGGGATTGCTGTGTTGAATAAACAACGTGTGGTTGTTGTGGAAACTAGGCGGGGGTGGGAGGTGGGGTGACTACTTCTGGTTGGCATGATTTTATTTGTGGCTTTATCCTAGTTAAAATTTCGACTTTGAGCGCTCCTAAACTAGATTCAAAAGGGACTCCCACAGCTAAACCCCTTAGGAGTGTTTTTGTAGCGACGACATTTTCAATCAAAAAGGGACTGATCCATCCAAGTTTATTCGATTAATATTGAAAAAAAAATTGTTTTCCATTGGGATACAATTGTAATAAACTAAACTCAATCATCAAAGTTCACGTGTAGTTAAAAAATTGTTCTCGTTCTGAGTTCCAAACAATTTTTGGAATACTTCAGTAAAATTTGGTTAAGGTGCTTGAAAAGCTCTTAAAATACATTTCATGTCGGAATACTCTAAAAAAGTTGGGGAACACTTTTTTACAAAAAACAGAACTTATTAAAATAATATCTTAAAAACATTTCATTATTATAAATACTTCAGAAAGAAAAATTAACATTCTAATCAATGGTGGAAATACTCTTAATACTGAAAACCAGCAAACTTTTCGCTTTATTGAATAAGACACAAAAGTGGTCATTAAAGCAAAGTTTGTGATTCTGAGCTGAGATAATGCGGTCCAGTGCTCTTTGATCAATAAAGTATGTGTTTATTAGGGCATCCACGAAAGAAAAATTACAGATATTCTAGCAAAGAAACCTTAAAAAAAAACCAAGAACTTTGTAGTTGAATCAAGTACAAACGGTATCACCGTACGGTAAGTACGAAAATACTTGATTCAAGTACAAAGTTCTCATATGAAGTACGATTTTTTTAATCCCGAAATACTTGATTCTAGATCGTTTTGAGATATATTAAGTACATTTTGAACTATATTAAGATATGTTTGATCATACTTTAAGGTAGTAAAAGTCTTAAGTCAATCCCGACAAACTCTTAAAACAAGAATTTGCTGACTTTAAATAAAAACAACATATTTTTCCTTGAAGCTTAATAAATTCTAAGTTATTCCCCCAAAACATTCTTCTTATTTGTGTTCCTGATTTAGGCCCAATCAATTCTTAAGCTGTTTCCAATTTGTGCTAGAAACGATGTTTTTGTATCGAGTCAAATATAGCTGCCAAGATCCTTTTACCTTGAGCTCATCAAAGTCCAAGAAGGTATAACTGTAGGCCAGAAATCTACGATCCCTCCATAAGTAAATTGACAGAACCAATTGGGAATTTTATGGACAGATACGCATTTTCCATTGTATACTTTTTAAGATTATTTCGTATTTAATCTAAGAAATTTTATACTTGAATTAAGAATGGGTTTTCTAGAATTTTTCGGATAACTGTAAGTACGAAAAATTCTGGAACCAAGAACAAAAAATATGTACTTAAAATTTCCCTTTAAAGTCGTCCCTTTGTACGGACAAAAACAAGATTGACTCAACGGATTATCACTAACATATTGAACACGACATTCAAAGGAGTTTATTTACAAGGAAAATGCAATGATGCAATACATATAAAAACACGTCGTACTTTTTAATAATGAAGGTGAATACGTTGAAATGACTCATCGCTTATCCTGATCGTGCGTTTGGCTTTCAGCCTCCTCCTCGTGTCAGGAAACCTCCCACACAGTTGACTCCACCGAGCGTCGGGGACGTGCAGCCACCTCTACATGGGCATCGAGGCCATCACTTAGACGGCTAAAACGCCGAGCCCAGCTGCCGCGTGCAGCTGTCTGGCTACCCGTTAATGAGGTACTGCGATTGCTGGCATCACGAAATAAACTCATAATATCCTGATTGTCACCCTGAGCGCGTTTAATGCCATGCTGATATTTGGCCTCCTTGGCGAGCAATTGTTCGCGTTGCATTTGGGTCTTAACCTCGGAGGGGACATCGGGTATAATGAATTGCATAATGCCGGTAATGACAAAGACCACATGCTAAACAAAAAGGGGAAATGAGTTGATAAACTTAAAATAAACGAAATAACTTACCTCAAAGACCACCACAAAGGCCAAGCGTGCGGCAAATACATGCCAATAGTGGGGACTCAAGCCATACGGCTCATAGTCCTTGGGTCCATTTCTTTAACGGAATTTCATATATTTAAGATGAAAGCTAAATAGTAAGACACTTATTTACCTATAACCCCTATATTGACAAGTATCTGGATCCTTTTCACTAACCGACGCACCCCATTCTTCTTTATAATCCGACGTGTTGAATATGGACAACGAATGTTCAATATAGCCGGCTAATGTATGCGACTCGGAGTAGACAAATTTGTAGACCATACGTGGTATAAAATCACTGGTATAGGCAATCACAAATGCATTGGAAACCACAGCCGTATAGGTTATGATTCTCAAGATGCCATACCAGGCGCCAATATCCTCAACACGTTCGGCCAAGGGACGTCTGGCCTGAGTCACCATTTTGTAGGCATCTAGACAATCAGATGAATGAAAGTTAAGTTATAAGGAAAACAAAAAATTATTACCTAGTCTAATCTCTGCTACGTTATTCAATAACGCAAATAGCGGGGCCAACGGAAAGGCTGCCACAAACAAGGTGACAAAGCCATATTGAAGTACTAAAGACAACAAAATTGAGTTAGGTATTGGTTTTATTTTTAAGTCATTCCACTCACTCATCTCCAGGTACTCATCAAACAGAGCCAAACGTCCGGGATCCTGCATATGATAGTCCTGTTCCCAAGCCATATGCAAGTGGGATTCATCTTTGGTGGCCTGTGAACATAAGAATTAAGTTTAATCTGCAAAAAAACTGAACAGAGATCAGACCTGACGGTTCAATATTAGCCCTTAGGTTCTACTAACTGTTAAATTAACTATCCAAAATTTCAAGGCATAGTAAAAAATTCTTTAGTTTTGGGGCTACAATTCCGATATAGATCAATAGTATATACACTTAGAAAATCTTCGATTTTATACAACCAAAACCAAGTACATTCGTAGACGTTTTTTAGGAGGTCCGGTTCGCGGGCTTACATCAAAATGTACCATTGGTTAAGGTTTCGAAATTTGGGGATCAAGGTTCGTCCCAAGTTTTTATCAAATTTTGATAGAAAAGCAATTAATTTGTTAAAGCTATAAAAATATATTCAGAGTTTCGGTTTTTTTTGTTTACTTGAACTTCTGAAAATATATTCAGAATTTATGTATTTTTTACTTTTGAACTTTTTCATTTCATTTATGTAGAAATTTTAAGAGTAACTTTTGGTCAATTCTGATTAAATATCAGACAAAATTTTAGGGTAATAAAAATCCGCTCAGCTAAGACTTGTAACTTTTGATTTACCGAACTGAAAAATTTGGGTCGAAACAGGTCCAGGTTTAACTATTTTTTCCACAAGAGGTTCGGTTCACAGTATAAGAAAATCAGGAATTCCGGGTTAAAGCTGGTTCGGTTCAAAATCGGTTTGCAGTTCTGCCTTTAGCCAATCCTTTTAAAAGAACTCTCTCACTGAACTATTTCATTTTGAAAATGGCTCTGTTAGTTAAGGGGGGAGCCTGCTTAAGGAAGACAGTTGATTATTGCTTCAATCGATTCTTAATACAGTTAAAAATAAAACCCAAAAAGTGACAGAGTCGTCTTCTCAATGTTTTCTGAGATACACAGCCGAATTCAGACAAGAGTCAGGTAGTTTCGGTGCGAACCGAAACCGACTGTGAAGCCTGATTTCTCGACTTCTCATTTCAAAGATTTCTCTAAATCATAGCTTGTTCTCTTCAGTACTAAATTCTCTTCTTTAAACTAAAAGAACTGTTAAAAAATTTTAAAGAATTTTTTTTTTTTTGGAAATTTTTTTTTCAAAAAATAACATTTTTCTTTTCAAACCTCAAAAAAGTTGGAATTTTTTTATTTCTTTCAGTTTTATTTAGTTCAAATAAAAGAAAAAAATCATAATAATACAAATTCTGTTCGACTTTTATGGTTCAGAGAAGAATTCCGACCTGTATCTTTCCACCGCCTAAAATTTCATGGGCGGCCCCCAAATTTCTTGCCGCCCCCAAATTATATGGAATATTTCAACTAAACAAAAATTGTTTTGTATTCTTCAAAAATATAACACTCAAAAAATTTTCAAAAACTTTATTTATTCCGTCCAAAAAAAATTAAGAAAATAGCAAGATGCCCACTTAAATAATTTATTTTTTACAGACCTATATCTTTTCTTAGTATTTTTCCAAGCAAGAAAAGTAATGAAAAGTTTACAGCTTCCTCGTGCCTCTAGGATTTGGTCAGTCACATCGAATACGGTACCTACGATCTCTTTCTTGCTCTTTGATCGTCTCTAAAGTTTAAATTGATAATACTAACGGAGTCCTACTCATACTGACCCGCCCCTTCAGTTCTGTTTAGAGTACTAACTCCACCATTAAACCTTCGCCTAACCTGTCGTCGTTACATTCCTAGGTATGTATGTATGTTTCTCACATTCGCAATAAGTGTTTCGGGTACTAACCATAAATTCATCTGTCTCTCAATTTCTCAGTCTTGTATAAGACATTTAACCTCTTTATATCAAGTCTTGATATTCATGGTATATACTATTTGTATGATCAAGTATCCTATCAACCTAGCAACCACAAAAGTCTCCGAAGATTTCAAATGTCTTGTATTTGAACTAAGATCAACTAAACACCCAATCTTAACACGAACCGCCGGGTCTTACACACACATACCTGTTTATGTTTCCGCTGACGCCACCAGTTCCAAAATTTGGGAAACAAATACTCCATAAAATTATTCCAACATTGTTTTCCCACCATTATGATGGCCAATTGTATGCACAATTCGGATAAACAGCCCGCCGGATCGCATATATCATTCTTGAGGCGAAAGAACTCACTGCGACGCGCCTGATCATCACCGGGATAGTCAAAGAAACGTCCCTTGAAGAAGGCTATATAGATGAGCGAGGAGTAGAAATTCATAAACTCAAAAAAGAAGATCTTGAACGTATATGAATCCTCGTATTCGGTGTGTGTACGCGGATTCTCCAGATTAGTTAGTCTAATGGCCATACGATGATAGATCTGTGGTAAGTAAAGGGATTACCTTAAGAAAATGTTTTATGAAATATTCTACCTACTCGTGTTAGTATCATGATGACCACCAAATTGATCAAAGCGGCGGTGACAGTGGTGAAAAGTTTTGCATGCTCTTTAACAAAGAATCCACCGCCTCCATAGATCACCGAAACCAGGGAAATACGATACAGAATGGTACCCAACACTGCAGAGAGCACCACGGAGATCTGCAAAGTGTTATGTTAACATCAAAGCTAGTTTCGTAGGCTATGATTTACTCACCATAAAAAGTACAGCACTGCCAGTGATCACAAATCGTATGGCCCGATTCCAGGTAGACATATAGGGTTCCTTTTCTCTTGTAACAGGATTCATACGATATGTTGTGGCATTAGTCTCAAATTCTGGACGATTCTCTTCATCCATTTCTACATTATGTAAGTCCCATTCCCATACTAAAACCGATTGCTTGCGTTTCCATAGTTCCAGAAAAGTGGTGGCTAAATAAAGTACATACAATTTTTTCATACAACTTAATTACTTTTGATTAAAGTGCTTACCCCAAAAGGACATGAAAATGGCAAAAAACACCGTTGAAGGATTATCAAATAGATACGTTAGACGCGAAAAGAGACACGATTCGTATAACCTTTGATAGCTGCAGGCTTTGTCACACAGTGGACACAACGTAATGTTACCAGTATCAAATTCATTGCATATCTCCTTGCTAGGCGTATTATCCTCCCCCTCCAGTGTGGCCAGTCCATAGATAAAGCACAGAACACCCACCACAGAGGGATACACCAACATCTCAGTGTAAAAACCCAGCCAACAAAAGTACAAGGCTATTTTATCGCCAAAATATTTACGCACCAGGCAGAGTGGTTGCTTTTTGTACCATTGCGAAGGATGTGCCCATGTTTGGTAGAGTACGCGACGATCTAAAGAAATGCCACTGGAATGTGGTCGATCGTAACGACCCTCGTGCAGGGGAAAACAACCCAGATAGGTGCCATCGTTG
Organism: Lordiphosa mommai; assembly: GCA_018904225.1. Lineage (NCBI taxonomy): Eukaryota > Metazoa > Arthropoda > Insecta > Diptera > Drosophilidae > Lordiphosa > Lordiphosa mommai. The sequence continues at coordinate 592,693 of JAEIFT010000024.1, forward strand.
AGTAGTCGTCGTATGCCACTGCGATCGCTTTCATCAAAGGGTGTACGTATGAGAACCTGCATGACCATCAGAGAACGTTGAGCACTCGTATAAGCGGTGGCACGATCCTTGACAATGAACCTAAAAAGAGATTTCAATACATAAAATCCCAAAATGTATTTAAACAACGGCTGAGCCTCGAGAGCTGCAGCATGCTTTTTAACAGGGGTCGGCAATGTGAGCAGAGACGTCGCACAGTGGCGCCATTTGAGTTTTTTCTTTTCGAAAATCATAACTTTTAAACCAAATGAGATCATAAAATAATTTAAATGGCAAATGATACATAATTGTTCAACCTATAAAATGAGTGTTTGAAAAACGTGCTACGCTAACTAGAGGCTTACCTATGGGTTATCAAAGTCAAAATTTGAGAAAAAATGTATTTTTAGGTAACAAAATAATCTAAAATATAAATCGCATTTTATTAAGGGTTGCATATTTGAAATCGTTGAACAATTTTCTATAAAATGGGTTCTTTAAAAATTTCGTAGGCGCACTCGAAATTTTTGGATTTTTGCAACCTCATTTGTTCTACGGGCGCCACTGTGCGTCGGTGTTTTTTAGGTTCAGTAGTATTTGTTAGTCCGCATTTACACGATGAAGTTTCCTTCATGAAGTTCTTCATGAAGATTTTGTTTGTTGGAAAGAGGTGAAAGGGGCAGCCGAAACTGGCAAAGCTTCATGACCTACGAAGCGGGAAGCTTTTCATGAAAATTCTCCGTTCTTTGTTCCGATTGAACTGATGGGGTTGATTTGTGGTTATTCGCTTATCGATAACTCGTGTTCTCGAATTGAAATCGAACTTCGATGAAGCAAACTTTCAAAATGTAAGTTTCGAAGATGCTTCAAAATGAAGCAAACTTCATCGTGTAAACACGGACTAAGACCGGATTTACAAGATGAATCAAACTTCATGATGTTTCTCGAAACGCTTTTGTTGGTGGAAAGGGGTGTAGTTTGCCCCTCTACACCTCTTTACTACAAGCAAGCCACCCCACCACACCTCTTTTCCACAAACAAAAGCTTTTTAAAGAAACTTCATGAAGTTTGCTTCATCGTGTAAATGCGGTCTAAGTCAGAAAAGTTTCGAACACATTTAACCAACGATCTTAAAAGCTCTCTATTCATCGCCTGGGCCATGGCAAGGTGTATCTTTTTCTGGTGCGGCGGTCATTCAAAAGCTTTCAGTCAGTTTGCTATTCATGCACCCGCTGTCTGTCTCACTCTAGCGCATTTGGAAAAAAGCTTCGAGATTGTTCGGCTGTCGAGCTCCTTTTTCAACTGAAAGCGGAAGGTACAGATAGAAAAATCAAAGGGGAAAAAGGAAGCTTTTGAAAACACTTATTTTCTTAGTTGCCAGTGGCAACTTCTCTGCTCACATTGCCGCCCCCTGCTTTATATAATTAAACGTGGTGTGGCGATCGTGCTCCTTTTTCAACTGAGAGCGAAAGGGACAAATAGAAAAATCAAAGAGCTTTTTGAAAAAGCTCCTTATTTTTTCTCAGTGGCAGCTTCTCTGCTCACATTGCCGACCCCTGCTTCGTATAATCAAACATGGTGTGGCGATCGTGCATCGTTTTCAACTGAGAGCGAAAGGGACAGAAAGAAAAACAAACGGAAAAAGAGGAGCTTTTGAAAACACTCATTTTCTCAGATGCCAGTGGCAACTTCTCAGCTTACATTGCTGACCCCTGCTTTATATAATCAAACATAGTGTTGCGCTCGTGCTACGTTTTCAACTGACAGCGAAAGGGACAGAAAAAAAAATTAAAAATATTTTCTCAGTTGCCAGTGGCAAATTCTCTGCTCACATTGCCGACCCCTGCTTTATAACAAAATATTCTTTTCCCAAAGCTCATGCGTTTGTGTCTTAAGTCAACTTACTGTTCTTCTGGATTGCCATTAGCTGTGGCCGCCTTATAAGTAGTCTCACCCTCCAGCAGAGTCTGATCGAGCTGTATCTTTCGTGTCAGGCGTTGCCAAACCTCCTTCCAGTATTGAACATTTCGCATTACCACATTCTCCTCATCCTGCAAAAAATCAAATAAAATGTATTTTCTTCTTTTTTGCATTGCTCGGCTCAACTTACCCAAGAAGGCTTTACGGATATGGTTATAAACCGTTTGATGGGTAATTTCAGATTCATTACCTCCGCCAATCGTGTTTCCAGACGCCAAGGTAAATGAACTTTGAGAAAGAACGTTTTCTCATTGAATGACTGTGATTTGTCTTCCAGTTCCACCTCAAGACCCTCTTTGACCAAATTCTCCATAAAGCAACGCCTCAAATCTCGTCGACGTGCCTCTGCCTCAGTCATAACACCCAATTCCTCTTCCTCCCAGGCTAAAACCATATCCACCTTTCGTCGTCCATCGCGAAACATAAGCGATTCGGGATCGAGACCTTCACGATCCTGTTTACTTCTACGTCGTTCATTATCGGAGTCACCACCCAAACTGTTACTTTTGCTAGCCTTGCGGCTGCTGTAGTAGCTACCGCTAATGCTGCTTGCCGTATCGGAAGCCTTACGTTCCGTGGGCATAAGTTGCCTATAGCCAAACTGATCGGCTAAAATATTTGAATGCGTTGAATCGACAATTTCGTATGATTGATTAACCTTATCCTCGGAATTAGTTCTAAGTGCGCCCAAACTGGGGCTTAGGTTGAGACCCAGGTTACGACGCATGGCGGTGCCTGGTATATCCTCTTCATGACTGCCATCTATTTTGGGCCCAAATGCCTGAGTGGGACTGGGCTCAGCCGAATCGGATTCTAGGTGTGTGGGCAATGGTACGGTTATTAAGTTGGATTTGTGATAACATGAAGCGTTACTGGCACGCATCACGGAGGAGTTTAGCCATTTTTCGGTATAGGCAGCAGAGCTACTGCGAATAGAGTTTGACTCCATGGTGGGGCTAGCTTTTGGCAGGTAAGGAGTGCCGGGCTTTTGAACTATGTTAATACCGTTAGTTTCTAGAAAACTTAAGATGTTATCGGAGGAGCTATGATGCTCTGCCTCCGTGGGACGATCCTGAAGATTGAACTCACTTAAGGCATTGTCCTAGGAGTTTTTAAAATTTACTTATAAATCTGCTAAAAGAGACATTTACTTACTCCATAGCCCACCAATCGTCCAGCCACAATGCCACTATCCTGACTAAGTCTACGCGGTCTTAACTTGGTCTGATGTTTTCGTATCATGCGCTCACTCTTGGCCGGACTCGATACCACCTCACGACGCGTGGTGTTTACAGAATTCTGACGCGAATTCCGTAGCGTGGGCACCGAAAGGAATCCTGTAAATATATTAAATATTACCCTAACTTACTTAACCAAAAAAAAAGTAAAACTCACTTGGAAACTGAAACACTGTCTGCTCGCTAGTTCGTTCACTCTCCTGCGCTGTGCTACCAATCAGATCCTCTCGTGAACTGGCCTCTGTTATGGGTGCAGTGCTTTCATCGTCCACACTGTCAATGCGTATTTGAAATATACTTGACTTGTCCACCGACTTGCCCACGTAATTGCTCATTTTTGTGTATATATTTGACCTTCTTCCGATGGCGTCACTGCTGCTTCTTTACTCTATAAAAACCGCGTAGGTAGAAAAACAAAAACCATATTTTTAGTCTGTATGCCACTTTTAATTTGTCCTACTTTAATGCAATAACAATAAAGAAACAAAAAGGAAGGAAAACAACAAACACCTGTCCCAGTACCCATAATAAACTATTAAAATTCGTAAGTCAATTCGATGACAATCGAACGTTCAATAATAATACCCCAACTACGTATTTATGGTCAAACTTTCCACGATTAAAAACTAGGACATACACAAGTAAGGTAACCTACAATTTCAATAACAAAAACAATTTTCTTAGTGGGGTGAAAACGTGTTCTTAATCTACATTCAGTTTGATTCTAGAGTAGTTCGACTTAAGGTCACACAGTGTGAGCTGGGTGTACCATGGTGGGGAGCATTTACCAGACAGTTTGCCAGGCTTATCTTTTTTTTAAGCCCATGACAAGAGGATAATTATTTTACAGTACAGAATGCAATCTTTAGTAAAAGACTTTGAGAAATTCAGCAAGACTCCCTTTATTAACCTAGGCTAAAATTTGGTGGAATTAAGTAAAAACCAAGTTCAGAAATGGGTTTTGAGCATTTATTTGAGTTGCCGCATATTTTAAACCCAAAAAATACTTATAAAAGATAAATATGAAGGTAATCTCTTCATTAAATTTACTTTATATTATTATAAAATTAATTACATATTCTAAAAGTTTAATTAAATGGTATGAAAGTTCTTTAAATTATTATGCAAAATCTCTTGTCATTTTTGTTGGAAAAAAAATACAAATACTGAACTTACCCTTTATAAAAATCTGATTTACATCTAAAGGGAAGGAATAGTTGGTGAATTGTTTTAAAACTAGCATAATATATTAGTTTTTCAAAGATGATCGAATGAGAAAGCTATTTTTTTTAAAGATTTAATATGTTTCCCCCGAAGAGCTTACAAACCGAATATTTTATACATCCGTTCATAAGTAGCGTTTTATTTAAAAATTTTCTGATCTTCTTGGAAGATATTACCAAATAAAAATTTTGCCTTTTTTTCTATTATTTGTCCTGTACCTTCATTTTCAGATCTTGGAGTAGATTTTTTTTTTTCTTTATAGTTTCATCTTTTTAACCCAGCAACACACTTGTCTTCAATTTTACTTCCTTTCGAGTCAATCTTGTGATCAAATGTTTTAAAAATCCGTCAAAATGCAAACCTAGACCAATTCATTTTCTCAATAATTTAACTGATGGATTTTTCACTAACCTAATTGATAGAAAACAAATGTTCCTACATTTATGTAATGTATATTCCTAAATGTATCCAAGGGAACCCTCTAGGTATACCTGAAAAGGTATGCATGGTGTTACAATTTTCAAAAATTTCATTTTTTTGGCATTTTCGGAATGTACATAGTGTTTAAGTATATTCTCCGACGATATCCAACTGTTTCATCCAATAGATCCGTAAATTTTATTTTGGAAATATACCCATATTTGTAAGGACGCTTTAGGGCTTCAGACACATTACTTTCTTCTATTTGACTTTACCAACTAATTTTTCTAAAGCCGTATTCTTAATTTATGAAGATTTTATCAACGAAAAATTATTGGAAAGATGTGAAGGTGATTTTAGACAAAAAAGTTTAATATTTAATCAGATGATATGGCAAATAGCTCAAAATAATAGTCTGCGAAGGAAAAATGGCTCGTCGACACCATTAAATCAACCTATTAGAAGCTGCAGAGGGTATCATCTTTTGGCCCTTGAATAGACGACACCATGTAAGTTGAAGAATACTAGATATCAAAAACGGCTAAGCCGATCGACCTTAAATTTTTACTAAACCTTCTTAGAAATATTCTACGGGGATGATCGAAGGATTAATATATCCGATAATTATTTTTATTTTTTTAAACCATTTTTCTCGAAAATTTGTTTTTTTTTTTTAAATTGCCGCCATTTTATCAAACATTGAAATTTCGACTAGTTTTCGATGAATCCCAGCATTGCTCTATCCCCTAAAAGAATCCATCCGGTTTTTTTGATTTCAGATAAGATAAACCAGAAAAAATAAATTCTAGGATGGTCATAGCCCGTTCAACTAAGAATTGTAGCTTTTGTTAAACCAAACTTAATATTTTGGTTAGGAACAGGTCTTAGTTTCAACCATTATTCCACAAGAGGTTCGGTTCAAGGTTCAGTTCATGGTTCGGTTCAAGGTTCGGTTCAAGTTTCGGTTCATAGTAGAAGAAAAGTCGGAATTCCGGGCTCGAATCGGTTAGCAGCCCTTTTCAGGACATTTTCCTCTTTGAGGTCAAATTTATTCCAAAAACCCTGTCCTAGTACCAGCTTTCATTACAAATGGAAAACAGTGTAGATTGCCAATCAATCAGTCATTGAAATAGAGATGACCACAACTGAAGTGGGCCTGTCAGTAATTGGTTGCTAGAATTAACACGTACCTTCTACCAAAAGACAACGGTAGCGTTAGTGATTATTAGTTCAATGAACAGAATGTACACCCATTAAAGGTTAGTACCCACCAACAGACTATCTACCATTCATGCATGGGATTAACGACATTTGAATGGGAATGTCCTTTGAACGAATGTGAAGGTTCAACATTCGATTAACTAAGTTGTTAAGGAGTTTATTGGGGACTTCAACTTAGCAAGTTGAAGCTATTTTCTGGAGAAATTTAAACCATTCACCTAAGGTTAATACTCCTCTAATTTCAGTCCTTAATTGAGATACGCTTAAATCTATCTGGGGAATTACCTAATGAATAGTAGTAAAGCGCAATTTAAAAAACCCTTTTCTCCAGTCTCTGGAGAATCAACTGTGCACATTCCTTCTGTTGTACATCAATTAGAAGGTTAACTTCCACTTAAAATAGCTTAGCCTTGCCCATCCCTGCGTTTTGAGTGATACTCAAACCGAAAAATTAACTTAAATAACCCATTGGCATAAAACGTGCCGCAAATACAATACAGGGGACCCTTAGTTTGTACATACATATGCATATACATATATATAAGTGGTAAGTCAACTAACTGCATGGAAAATATATTGTTATTAATAATTCATTGGTGTTTATACAACTGGCCCTGACCACAACGCTAATTTGTATTTGTATATTAATTTACAAACCAACAAACGCGTAGGCACGCACACATACTAACACTTTAACGATATTTTACAAGCATTAAGTAGTTGTACTTGTGGTAGTAAATAGTAGTATGATTTTTTTTGTTATGAATTGGTTTTTCTTTTTTCTTTATTTGTTGGTTCAAGAACTTGTGCGCGCTCTTTTCACGTACGTCCTGAGAGATACAATTTGAACCGCAGTTAAATTGTATTTGTACTCAACTTTTGCTGATAATGATGATAGCACTCCTGTGGGGAAGGAAGATTACCAGCAATATGGCATTTGAGAAAACAATGACCATCCATTAGTTAGTGCAGTATTTGGTTAGAAGTATCCCTTGGGTGAATGAAGGTTAAGCAAATAGACTTGTTGCTCAACAGCACTAGTTGATATTAAAATACACTATGGAGTGTTGTAGTCGCACGAGGCAAGTATCAGTATTTTCAAGTAGTTATTTTGGTTTTAGCTAGCTCAAGGTCAATAGTATTTTATGTGCTTTTCCAAAAGGTTGTTAAAATACTCATGTTGTTTTTCTTCCATGAACAAACATTAAACACTTATCAATTTTACGTACTGTGCACAGCGCCCACTTCGTCCGCTGTGGAGTTTGAAACTGATTTGATTTTTATTGTGGTCCAGTAAGGTGCGCAATTTTCCACACTCAAAAAAAATACGTTTTAAATGTACCGAAAACAGAGTATTTCGTTCACAATAGTTTCGTTACCGAATTTACTCATACTGAGAATGTCGGGCTTAAGTTAGGTATACTTTCAGAATTTTGGCACATTTCAAGAACGGAAAAAATGATAACAAATTTCGTATTAAAGTAAGAAAAATTATGCTGCCTGTTAGAGCGTCACTTTTTCTGAGTGTATGTCTGTTTTAAAGAATAGCCTCATATGTGTAGGTGTGTCAATTATATGAAGCATGCGAGCGTAAAGCGTTTTTTAGTCTCGTCTCCAGAGCACGGAATTTTGTTAATGAGTTTATTTTTATCCCAATCTTGCAATTAGTTAGTACTGCCTAATTGCGTTAGCCACATCAGATTAAGTATAATTGAAATAAAATATATCCAAACTTAGAACTTTTTCTAGTATTGTATTAAGTTTATTAAAATTCTCAGAATAATGTCAGTGAAGTGAGTCTAATGGTCAATCTGTACTAGGTTAATGGGATCTTTCCGAGTTTCTTAGACCCGATTCGGTCCCCGAAATATATATAAGAGTCTGTACCAAAAATACAAAATGTAAATTAAGTATCTGCATATGTATGTAACAGATAGATAGAAGCAATATCCGAACCTGTCAGCTAGAGGGTAGACATTTATAAATGTAGACTCTTTTTATTTTCAAAGAAGTTGAAGTTTATCTTTGCCACACGCCCTGAATTCCCCGCAATTTGAAATTAAGAAAGAAGTCGGTCAAGTCCGACTGTAATATGCTCTGTACCGGCCAAAGTTTGTATATAACTGATCAGTTTTAAGTGTGGGACCACACAAATTGTGTAAGTGCTGCCCATCACGGATGTTGCTTATAACTCTTCAATCGTTCATCGGAACGGAAAACGAATTATAGTAGACCGATAAATAATGATCATGACTATATATGTTTAGAAGGTTCGAACAATCTACCTTCAAAATTGTGGGAAATTAAAGAATTTGACTATATGACAAATGCTGATTAACTATATAAGTCCAGAAGGTCTTAAAAAAATCAATCAACTAAATTCTGAGGGAAATGGGGATGTTTTTAAAAAAAATTAAAAGAAAACTTGATCTGTCTGCAAGTATATAGAGCTTATGTTCTGACCATCTCTGAGATTTGTGCGCTCTTACAGATTAACGGACGGACATGGCTATATCGCTTTATAGCCGAGTTATATGAATTTATATGTATACTTTATCGGGTCGGAGTTGCTTTCTTCTGGCAGTTACATTCATTTGTACTAACTTAATATACTCTTTGTACCTTTGGTAAGGTCTTCCCTAGAGTCAATGTCTTTAAAGAGTTTAGAATAAGGCTGAGTTTACATAGTTCGACGCATGAGACATGACAATCTAGCAGGCCTTCATGTTGTATTGATTTGAATGTCAAATGACAAGCTATTCACAATGAAAAGAAGACAACATAAGATTGTCATGTCTCATGCGTCGAACAATGTGAACTCAGCCTATCTCGGAATTAAAAAGTAAGATTAATCACAGTTGTGCCACCAAGTGACCCAACACTAACAATTGTATTGCTTGGCTTAAATTAGGACATACCTGTTCCGTCTTAGAAATGTATTGTGACGTGTATTTGATTGTCAGTTGTGCAAAGTCCCATGCCATTGAGGTAATCACAACAATTGAAGGTTTATTGATTCGGACCTGTCAGTTACCAAGTACAATAATAATCGATTATTGATTTCAAATCGGTATTATTCCCAAATTCCCAAATGTTTACACATAAGTATATCACATTTTCTTTTGTAACTTCATGCTGGACCTATTGATTTTGTAATATTGTGGTTAATCAATGTTAGTATTTGCTTGCATGCATGTTCATCCTTTTGTTATAAACACACTCATTTAATGGTTCTATGCATATGGTGGACACAGATACGAGACACTAACACGATTTTTCGTCCAATGCGTCGGAGCACTCGCGCACGAATGACCGACTTGTAAACGGGGCCAGGCAGGACCAACGAGGACCTGCTGGTAAATGTCGTGGCTAATGGTACTCCTGAATAGATAATCAAAGTTGTGCCAGTAACCACTTACAATTTCATATGTTGCGCTCTCTCTTTGCCATTGAGTCGGAAATAGAGCGTAAGCCTGGGTAGGATGATGAGTGCAGGGGTTTTAGAATATAGTAAAACATACTGGAGGGCATAGTCATATGGCACTTGACTTGTAATTTTAAATCATATTGTGACGTATCGTTGATGTCATTAATAATATTTAATTGGAATGACGTCAGTTATTGGTAAAATGATGAATGATGTTATTTGTTTTGGGTAAAGGACTTTCAGCATATTTCAATTTCTCTTTGCACTCCTGAAGAGTTCAATTAGTCTGCTAAAATGAAATTGGTTTTCACAAAAATAGCCATCAATGTAGGTAGTAAGTACTATTATTATACATTGGGAGTCTATTTTGGTCACATGTACGTCATTACCAGCGATAATTGCTTCGTTTACTGCATAGGTGTGCGTGTGTCCATCTAACCAACTGATGTTAGGTGTCATGTCTGCTCAAGGTTGCAAACTTTGCGTGATTTTTTCGTCAAATTGACAACCAATGGCAGTTGAGACGAAATGTGATTGGTAATACCATATATTTCCTATTAATTTCAAGGGGCTTCCCCTGATAGTGGATCAACGTGAGGACCTAAGGACCAGTTGCCTTCAAGGGAGTTTAAGTAAAAAGAATTGACCAAGCTTTTTAAATATTTTTTTTTTAGGCCTTGCCATTTTCCATTTTCTCAAAACTTACATTATTTACCGTAATCCAAAAACAAGAAAAAATTTTTTTTTAATTTGTTACTTCTGAAAAATTGTTCAGAAGATAATTTAGGGATATTGTTTTACAGGTAACGACATATTTTTGTAATATAAAAACATTTGCTTTTCTTTTAAAAACTATGCACTATTTTCAATGGATCTCCAACTATTTTATGCCTTCCCAATAATTAGATTGGTTGTCCGAAAAATTTAATTTTAAAATAAAAGTCCAATAGCCACAGGGTCAGTTTTTTGTCTAATAATGTCTTCTTCTTCTTGGAATCGATCCAAAAGCTCTATAGAGTATTTTTCGCTAACGCTGGGTTTTTTTTTTACTTTTAAGTCCAACATAAGTTATTATGTAAGCTGCGTTGAATACATGTTTTTGGGGTAATATTTTTATGTCGGGAACTGGTACACTGTTCTCAATAGTTAAAATCTGGTAATTCCAAAATGAAGCTTGACGTTTTTTTGCATAAACGGTCCCACAACGTTTTGATGTACAAGCGCTATTGGTGTAGTTTATAGCGAGCTGTAAAAAACAATTTAGCTTTAAAATGGAAATTTTAAGAAAAGTTTTTCGTTGGATTATTTTCCACAATTTTCGACGTGGATTATCTTTGTATGGCGATAAAGCATCATCAAAAAACACTGTATATCGCTGGTATAGCAAATTCAATCGTGGTCGTAGTTTGCTCTGCGTTGAATTCCGTGAAGGTCGTTTAAATAGGTTGTTGTATTAGAAAACATCGATGCTGCAAGTGAACTTACAATACAAGATCGTCATGTGATATACCGTGGGTGATCTAATTTTGGGTTGCGTTGAGTTGTGATTAGTTCAAAGACGCTACGCTCAATCAGATTATGAAGCATCTCTCTTTTAAGTAGATTTATGAGATTACCATCACACTCACTACCAGGTTGAAAAAAAAGTAAAATCTAACTCTTGTTTTTAAAAATAAGCCTAGAATTCCGGATTTGAAAATTTTCTTGTTAGAAAACGAAATCGACTACTTTTCATTTCTTCTTGTTTTTGTTTGATTAGGTTTTCATCTCTAGTAGCTTTTAAATAAGAAAGAACCATCTTAAGTGCTGAAAATGCTTGTACAACTGATACCTGGAACAGGTTTTAAGACCTTTCCCAAGTTTGAAAACATTGGTTAATGTATGTATGTCCCCTTAGACAATTTTCGAAGAAATCTTTATCATCATTGACAGATACTACGTTTATACACAAAAAATTTATCATGATAAATGCCCTTAAAAGTATGCAAACTTTAATTGCGTTAATAATTATCTATTTGAACGAGTACGTTAAGGTAGCGTCACACAAAGTTTTCACTGCGTCTTTTGTTCATATTGTCGGAGCAGATATAGTTATACAAAGTAAATAAGTGTTAAGGCAAATATAAACGAATCATTTTCCTTAATTATTTCTCTTTATGGACATACTTGAAGTTTATATTATTGTGTGTGTATAAACGAGGTAAGAGTTTCTATTTGATATATGTTCATTGCTTTCTATTGCTCTCATAAACCTTATTTTTAATAAAAAAAATTGCTTTGGCTTAAAAAATTACTTTATATTAAAATCCGAATATTCTTTTTTAATAAGTGGTCCGATTCGGGTTCAGGTTCGAGGGCACATGCTCCGGTTCAGGCACTTTGAAAACCCCTGAACCGAACTGGTTTTTTCAGGGGTTCGGTTCCGAACCGTTTTGCAGTCTTGGTAACGATACAGAAAAACCAAACAAGATGTTTGCATTTTATTCGTAAGATACCAAATTTTGTATATAAATGTGAAAAGTTTAATGTTTTATTGAGAAGATCTCTATTTTCCATTCTGAAATAGTTCTTAAAAATGTTAAACGGTATTACTATTAAATAGGCCTTTAATTAACAACACTTTCAGTTTTTTGACAGAACCGGTGGGTAAATTTACGGTCCTAAAACTATTGAACTTCAATTGTACGGCTGAGTTCACATTGTTCGACGCATGAGACATGATAATCTAGTGGGCCCTTATGTTGTCATGTTTTCATTGTAAATGGCTTGTCATTTGGCATTGAAAATAAGGCAACATTAAGGTCTACTAGATTATCATGTCTCATGCGTCGAACTGTGTGGACCCAGCCTAAGTCTTCATGTTGTATTGTTTTAAATGTCAAATGACAAGCTATTCACAATGAAACAAGACAACATAAGGGCCTACTAGATTTTGAAATGAAATGCTGATTCAACGAGCTAAATCGTGCACGATCTTTGCTTAACTACGGAATTCGTCAAGGTCTTTAAAATTATCTTAGTTGTTTAGAAAACGTTGACACTGTGCACTAACCTATAAAAAAACTATATAGAGCTAAGAACTAAACGAATTATTAATCGAAGAACTATTGAACTAAGAACGATTGAGCTAAAAACTAAATGAACGATTAGTTCATCTTTGGAAATGGACTACTACACATAATCTTTAAATTGAACTAGAATTTTCAACTCTTTTTCTGGTCTAACTGTTGGATTTTTCTGAAGAATTCGTTGGAAGGGTAGCTTTATTTTTGATGAATTCGAGGATTAATCGATTTTTGTAAATTTGGTGTAGACTTGAAGGATCAATCACTTTGATAATGACCAAAAATTATCTTTGAAAGAGCAGTGTAGAGTTTAGGAGCTAGAGACACTTCATCTTATAGAATAGATAAGACCTAATGTAGTCCTCCCCCGCTTAATACTTTTTCAAGATTTTTATTATGCAAGTTTAAATATGTACGCCATCACCAGAATAAACTTAAGCTAATATATATATCAGATCACTCCTGAATTTTGTGCAATTCATCTGCTTTGCTCTGGTTGCATACTTGCTGTACATCCTGCTCACATACATTTGTCACCTTGTTAAAGTAATCACCCTGCCGGCACTCGCCCTCAATCTTCTGACCATGCACACAAACGAAGTAACCTTGGCATTTGTCCGCATCACGAACCAGCTGACCATGTTTGCCATTACACACACCCACACGTACGCCATTCTCCATGAGACAGGTGCCATCATTCTGGCGACAGATGCCCAAAAGACTGTCAAAGCTTTCGCCATTGCGACAACGCTGAGATGTGGGCTCACTGCCCTCACAGCTGGTATAACGACGACAATCGCCCTGTTCGGCCACGGAAGAGCCCACACCAATGACCTGGCAAAGTTGGGTAAAATTGGTGGGGGCATCGTGGCATACCGAAAGTTTTTGCGGCTCCATTTCAATCTGATCCTCCTCTGGAGGTAACTCATAGGCCTGACACTGTTGCCGACTGGCATTGAAGAAGTGATCCGTATAGCAGCACTCATGACGTAACTTGCTCGAGATGCATATATAAAAATTATTACAATTTATGGGATCGGGCATCATCAAGCCATGCTGGCCCTCGCAAACCAAAGGATCGGGTGGTATATGCTGATTATTGCCTTGATCTTCATCCTCCTCTACAAAAGGGACAAGAGCCATCATCGGGCACACAAAGCAATTGAAGGGCATCAAAGTAATGACCCGAACCGCAACGTTGAGGTAAGGCCACACCTTGGGCGCAAATAAAATAGCGTGTACAATCTGTACGATTCGCCACAAAGGAGCCTTCCGGCAGGGAACCGCAACTATAGCTGGGAGTAGTAACATTTCCTTCCCATTTGCCATTCAGGCACTGTTGCAGGGCTTGCTGCTCGGGTTCGCAGTGTTCTAGCACGGGATTAAATTGCTGATTTTTAGGACATTCCACGGGTATGGCCAGACCCTTGACGCAAACGTAATACAGATTGCAATAGAGCTCATGCTGTAGACTTACGCCATGTAGCCCCACACAACGATTTGGAATGGTATCTGGCTTAACTGTAGATCCCTGGCACTGACCATGATCTACTCGACATTGCGCGATTTGTTGGTGAAAGTATTGTCCTTCCTGGCAGTAAATCAATTGGGTACCATTCAGCTGGGAACAGCTGTAGTAGGCGCGACATTCCCTAGGATGTGGCACTAGTGTACCTTCCTCTAAGCCCTCACAAATGGCCAGTTGACAACTGCCATCATTGGGTCTGCAATAACCCAGATTGGTATCAAAGAAACTACCCGAAGTGCAGCTTTGTAAGAAGGTTGGTTGCTGCTGTAGGCACAAATAAAAGCGTGTACAGTCTTCCGCATCTGCCACACTAACTCCATCCGACTGATCCATACAACTATACTGCAAGTTCTTAACTTTTATACCACACTCCTCCTGTGACACACACTTTTTGAGCTCCTTGTCAAAAGTATAACCGCGCAGGCAACTACCCAGCTGCCAATCATCCTTCTCGCAATAATGGAAAAATGGTGTACAATTGTCACTCACTTCGCTATTTTTGGGTAAAGCACGTAACTCTCCTGTACGGCAAATACGACGCACACCATTTGCCTGACAGTTGCCCAGGCTAGAAACGCAGCCAAACATGGCTTCAAATTGCTGACCCTCGGAGCAACTTTGTCGTACCCATTGTCCCTCTAAGGTACAAAGCTCATAGGAGCGACAGCTGCCGGCTAAGCCGCGTCTCTGGCCACTTAAGCAGCTTGAATTTAAATCATTCCTGTCTTGATCTAAGACACACTGCTGTGCATCATTGGGTAGACAATAGTTAAGTTCGCGACTGAAATACATTTGTAGGGGACACTGCTGTTGCCACCAGGCATTATCCAGGCACATCAAAAAGCTGGTACAACCCGCCGACGAAGGACGCACCGACAAATGTTCACAATACTTCGTGACATTGGTTACCGTCTGATTGAAAATACTTAGACAAATATCCTCTGGGTCTAGTTCCTTGGGTAGTGGCAGACAAGTCCCAATTTGAAGGGCATAATAATGCTGCTTAGGGCAGTTACGTAGTCGCCATTTGTCACCAGCGCAACGAAAGTATTGCTGACAATTGTTACCCCTGGCGGGTAGAGTCAGTGACTCGGTTTGATTGGTGCAAGCCGGCAAATGGGTGACTCTTGCATGGGAGCAAACCATATCATCACGAGGTTCTAGGCAACGTTGCTGCTCTGGATTGTAATAACGATGATCGGAACAAGTGCGACGTCGCCAGTTGCCCTCTAGGCATATCTCGTACTGGGAACAGTTTGCTGGTACCGAACGCTTCTCGTCTGTGATGCAAGGAAGCTGTGGTGAGAGTAGGTGGAAGAATGGTCAGTTATTAAAGAAGTACTATAAATCCATTCCGTCGTGGATTATTAGGCTTATCCTTTAAAATATAATACTTTTAATCCCTGCACTCATAAAAAAGGGTTAAAAAGGTTATTATGACGCAAAAAACTGTCAGAGGCTAGTAAGAACTTTGTGACTTAAACCACACTAGTTTAGGCTCAAGTTCTATCTAATCTGGAACTCCCAACAAGATCGGTTGAAAAACACAGCAGTTTTGGAAGAAAAAACTTTTCTAGCCACCCAACAGATCAGCAGTGGCTAGCGTCGCGATTGCGGCGTCAGAAGCGTCAACTACGTGTGTTTGTCTGTACGTATGCGTCTAAAAATATATCAAATCAAGGGTTCAGGGGACTCGTCTACAGTGTTCTTACTTGTTTTTTAATGATTGATGTTTGATCTTCAGAATTAAAAAAAAAATCAGCTTAATAACCCTTTTTAAGGTAGAAGCCCCATTTAAATCAAAGCAATATAAAAAGCTGGGTTGTACTCTTAAAAAACGGTCTTCAAGAAAAGAACTGGTTCGTTGCGAACCCAAGTTTAGTCTATTCATAATATAAAATTGAAACAAGTATAATTTTTTGGTAGCAAGATAATAATAGAGAGTAACAAATTTCATTATTTCGAAGCACTTTGGAGTCAATTTACACATATTCGTGCTTTATTTAAATCAGGGAATAATATCGGAACCGATACCGTTATCCGAAATAAACCGTTTCAAGCCACTTACCGGTATTGAAACCGGAACCGATATTAATAATAATTCAGCAGATTTAACGACCGAGTATTTTAAATTATAATTTAGAAATATTTTTTTTACTTTTTAGAAAGATTTGATATAAGATAAGATTCAGAAATATTTTTTTTACTTTTCAGAAAGATTTGATATAAGTTAAGGTTCAACTTCTTACCTCCTAGAGAGCAGAGTCTGGCACAGAAACTAACAAACATCAGAAATAAATGAGAAATCGGCCCTTAGATCGATAAACTTACAATTTACTCTGTTATTTTTAAAATTAAGTGACAGATAGTTCTATATGGAAGATGAGAAATCGGCCCTAAGGCGACCTTGATGAAAAAATAATTTCTTAATTCTGTTTCGTTTTTTTCTAAGTGTTGTAATACCACTGGAAGCGCGGACAGAAGCGTTTAGCGAAACTGATTGTCCAAAAATAAAATCGGATAGAAATCGTTCTATTTTAAAAAATATTGTTTTATGTGGCATATTCTTAGAATACAATTTTTTAATTCTATTACATCCAATAAATTGTTGGATATAGTGAAATAGTTTTAATTTTTGAATATTACAAAAAAATGTACTTGTATCGGTACGTAACGGTATACCGAAATAAAAATCTGAGTACCGTATTGGAAATGAAAACCTAAATGAACTGTTACCCAAAATATAACCTTCAGCACAATATCTCATTTCAGTACGTACTGGAACCGATATTAATTTTGGAATTAATTCCTGATTTAAGTACATTTTGGGTTCGTTTTAAGAACAATTTGATTTAAATGTTTAAACATTTCTTGATTATTTGTTCAACAATTTGGGAACAATTTGATTATGTTATAAAAATAAGCATTTTATACGCTCAGGAAAAAAAACGGCTGCCGGCGTTCTAGAATTTATTCCGTTTGGTACGTAAAATTTCAAGTATAATTCTTACTAGGTTGTACTTAAACTAAGTACGAATCAGTCTTAGGTTTCAAATTTTCCCAAAATGTTCCTAAAATGAGAACAAAATTTTTAAATCAAGTACGAAATACTTATATCAAGAATTTTTTGTACTCAAAAGTTCTAAAACGAACGGGATAGAAGTTAAACCGTTTTGTACTAAAACTATAAGGTATGATTCGTTCTTGGGTGTACTTAAACTAAGTACGAATCAATCTAATAAGATCGAATTGGATTTGGTTTAAGACCATTTCGTTCTAAGAATAAGGTTAAAAAACCTTGGAATAGCCCAAAATGTACGTAATCCCATCTGTTCCACAAATCGCTTCCGACCCTAAAACGACCCAAATCGAAAGGGAATTGGGTCGTTTTTGGGTCAGAAGCGATTTGTAAAACACCTGGGAATGTATCCCGAAACGATCTAAAATCAAGTGTTTCGGGACAAAGAAAAATCGTACTTGAATTAAGAATTTTGTACTTGTATCAAGTTTTTTCGTACTTGGCGTACTATTGACACCATTTGTTCTTGATTTAAGTACAGAGATCTCGATTTTTTTGTGAATGTACATTAAATGGTATAAGCGATATTGAAATGAGGTGTATACTAAGGTTGTTCAATTGGATTGCGTTGATATTTGTATTGAATATGCACTAAATAAGATAATGCTTTACCTGAATAACCATAGTTATAAATACTGTATTATCTTTGGATCTGCTGGACCGGCTTTGTATATAAAAAGGATCGTCCCATGAAAGTCCCACCTGTTCCATTCAAATATGTAAGTAAAAGGCCGAATAAATATAAATCATCTAATTTGGCTTTATTTTTTAGCGCATATATAGAATACAAAATGATTATTTCATAGTTATGTATATATAAGTATAAATTTCAGATTCAATATGCATATATAGTAATGGAACAAGCGGAATTTCCAAATATATATAATCACTCATAAATAACAAGCATATAGATATTAGTTATGTGTATGTAAGTACGTATGGTAAGATGTGAACTAGTTTAATTATGTGAGCTTCTGAAAGAATCTCTTTAGCAATGATAGCGATCTTACTTTTTCCTCCGTTACCACTGATCTCTTCTGTATGACATGATTATTGCCCAGGCACATGCCCAATTCCGTAATGTACAGTTGACCGCTTGCGCAAGCATGATAGGTGACCGTCTTAACGTCCTCATCATCGCAGGAGCAGAAGCCAGCTGTTGAATTTCTGGCCGCAAATGGTTCGAATTGCTTCCGAGCTGAGCAATCCTCATGATTACAGGCCACACTGGCAATAATATTTTCCAGTATGCACAAACCATCGAGTACATCGAATACATATCCTTCGCTACAGTGGTGATAGACAGCTAAGCCATCACAAGAACAGAATCCTTTGGTGGTATTCTTCGCTGCAAACGGTTCATATTGTATACGTTTTCTGCACTGCACCGAATCGCAGGCACTGATCACACAGGAGTTGAGGCCATCATCAAAATGATGTTCATCCTCGCAATTCTGATAGATGGCTCGGTCCACGGCAGTGCAAGAGCAGAAACCATTGGTGGTATTTCTAGCTGAGAATCTGGTAAATAAACCATGTACATGACACTGAGTCACATCACAGACATTCAGCTCGCTCAGCTTAGCCGTTGAGGGTAAGCACAGATTTAGGTCCGGATCATATTCAACTTTTGTAGGGCAGGTCTTATATACAGCTGCTCCGTTAATACAAGCACAGAAACCGTAGGTGGTGTTGAGTGCTGCAAATGTGGCATCTTCCTCTAGGCTAGCACATTTGCCGGTTCCACACACAGAGCAGGGTGCCTAGAGAAAATAGATGGTTAAGCTTAAGAACTAAAATATTTGAGAGAAGACTTAAATACTACCTCGGGTGTAAGGCATACGGCTTCCTCAGTATTAAACTCGGTTCCTTGGGGACAATTATCGTAGACTGGTTCACCGTTTACACAAAAACAAAAGCCTGTCGGATCGTCATCTTTGGAGGAGGGGTAGGGTTTATATTCGGGCAAACAGGAACATTTGGCAGCATCACAATAACTGCTGGTGCATTCATTTTGCTGTTAACACAAGATTAGTATCAAGTAACTGATCAAAACCTTTATGAAAAACTCACCATAGGTTCTAGGCATATTTTTAGCTCGGTGTTGAATTCGTAGCCATCTTCACAAGCACGATAAATGGGTACATAGTTGGTACAATAGCAGAAGCCTAGAGTACCATTCTCTGCTTCGAAAGGTTCGTATTCTGGAATCTCATCACACTTTTCGTAACTGCATACCTTGGCCAAACAGGGATCCTATAAGAAAATAGTGTTAGCCTAGAAAGAAAAATAAACTATGTATTACCCAAGTACCTCAGTTACCGGTGGCGGTAAACATATCTTAAACAAGATATCGAATTCTTTGCCATCCTCACAAGGACGATAAATGGGTACATCGTTTGAACAATAGCAGAAGCCTAAAGTACCATTCTCTGCTTCGAAGGGTTCGTATTCGGGAACGTCAGCACACTTTGCAGCACTACATACACTGGCCACACAGGGGTCCTATAATAATATAGTGTTAGTCCAGAAAGAAAACTAAACTATGTATTACCCAAGTACCTCAGTTACCGCTGGCGGTAAACAAATCTTGAACAATATATCGAATTCTTTGCCATCCTCACAAGGACGATAAATTGGTACATCGTTCGAACAATAACAGAAGCCTAGAGTACCATTCTCTGCTTCAAAGGGTTCGTATTCGGGAAGCTCAGCACACTTTGCGGAACTACATACACTGGCCACACAGGGATCCTTTAAGAAAAAGATGATGTATTTTTTTTTTTTTTTTCAAATCACCCTTATTTACCTCAGTTACGGCTGGTGGCAGGCACAGCTGGAGTAAAGTATTAAATTCTTTACCCTCATCACAGGCACGATAATTGGGTGTATTGCCTACACAATAGCAAAAGCCTAGGGTACCATTTGAAGCTTCGAAGGGTTCATATTCTGGCAATTCACCACATTTTGTGGCATCACACACACTGCTCAGACAGGGATTCTAGCAGAAAATATAGTTTAGTTTAGGCATAATACGATATTTAGACATTAAATCATACTTCAGGTTCAGTTTCTTCTAAGCACAGTTTTAAAGCATTGTCGAAGACTGTATTCTCGGGACACCCGAACCAGACGGGACATTCATTTTTGCAGTAACAAAAGGCGGCCGTAGAATTCGCTGCTGGGAAAATGGTATAATCTGACGCCGAATTGCATTCGGTTGCAACACAGCCATTCGGATCGCAAATTATATCGTCCTAAGAAGTTATGGGAAAAAATAATGATTAAATGAAGCAATAATAATTGATTAGAAATGCTTAGGAATTGGTATCTTTATAACGTGGGTATCTGAAAGGCTGAGACTTTCTTTCAAAATTGTAGGTTTGGTAAGGTGCTACTTAAGCCAACTTTAATGAGATGTTTTAACGAGCGTTTGGTCCAAAAATAAGTTTTTCTAAGAAATCTCTTTCTGAAAAGTTTGCTCAATTTCGAAAGACTCTACGACATTATCGACTTTACAACATTAACGACTTACGACATATTAGCGTTAGGATTTTGTATCATGATGTCTCTTAACCAGAGTTTTTCACCCATAGGGCCTGACGGACGAACACATTCGGAAATTCACACAGGCACAAAATTCACACCGCATGCCCAGCCCTTCGCCCAGAGAGCAAACAAATCAGCAAAGCCAATCAGTCGCTGGCTAGCTTTTGATGAAGTAGGTCAGAGCTGCATTGCTTCGCATTATAATCACACACCAATACGCTCTCACTTATTCGCCTCGCTCTAAACAGAAGATATCTTCAAGTCGCTCAACTAAATAATGTTTCTTTCCAAGAAAGAATTGTTCGATCTGTGTGTTAAAACAACCAGAATTTCTGCAGTATTTTTGATCGAATTTTTTCAACTTAAATGGTTTCTAGATAAATAAAAAATAATCTTTCCAATTTTTAGTAGATTTTTTGAATTCTTAATGAAGATGGAATGGTCAATGACAGCGGTATCCAAATATATTAACACATATTTTCGTTCTACATTGGACATAACAAAGACAGAAGAATATTAAGCATAACCGTTTTTGCTCAGACTAAACCCTTTTTTGCTATGTTCGCAGTCACTGAAAACTGGCTCTGGTCGAGCAAACAGCACTAATCTGTCTAACAGAGACCACTTAACAGTATCTGTAGAGAGAGCCTAAACGTGAGAGAATGAGAGGGCGCGAGTCATTTGCCACATATGTGCATACATTAGCATTCGTGTTTTCACACAAACACAAAAATACTTAATTTTGCAAGTGAGTTGGCTGTCTACAGTGGCACTTACCAACACAAGCTCATATTTCAGTCCTCTCCATTTGAGGATGAAATTTTGTTTTGCAAGAAAGATCGGTAGACTGACAGACGCGCATACAAATACTTTGACGAACGAGAGCGTAGGTTAAAGTCGTTTTTGACCGACTTCGATATAACTGTTACTCAGGGAAAGGATTATTTAAAAATTTTTTTTATGAAATCACAATAATCCTAAAATGTAAGTACACTCAGAAAAAAACGAAAAAATGGCTAAGTGATTATATAAAATGACATTAAAGGTACTGCCACTCTTTGTACCGCTTACTCTCTTCACTAAAGCATTATTATGCATTATACCATAACTCTTTTTTCAATTTTTTTTTAGACTTATAACCTACCTCCAAACAGAATCCCAAAGTTGAATCAAAGGTTGAATTTGCTGGACAAGTGTGATATTCTGGTATCTCATCCAAACACACACAGAAACCGGTATTACCATCTAAAGCCGGGAAGGGCAGATAGTTCTCCTTGCCCACACAATAGTTGCTACAGCATCTGTACTGTTAAACGAAAAGGTAAATCCATTTAAGATCTCACATAATCATGGCTTTAACTTACATCCGGCAGTTTAATCTCAGAACATAACATTTTCGTCTGATCGAATGTATAACCAATGGGGCAAGGTACGGGCACTGGTTGACCCACACGACAAACGCAAAAACTATCCGAATCTAGGTAGTCGGGTGAGATCCAGTACTCTTCATGATCCACACAAGAAGCGGGATCACAGGGGCCCGTCTAGAGAAAGAGAAAGAAGAAGAGTTGTTAACAGGGTGTTCCCTTTTGTAGAGGTATTGAAGGTATGCTTACAAATAAGCAAATGTTGAATTCATCATTGAATTCATAACCCGATGAACAGGACTTCAAATAGGCATCACCATCCTGGCAAATGCAGTAGGTGGTGTTATCATCGGTCAGCGAGGGGAAAAGTCAAATCTTCGGGGGCACCCTTACATGTAGCTTGATTGCAGGAGCACTTAAGTCATAAATTTTGAGTTAGAGCTTGAAAGTATTTTTGTTTTTCGGGAAGAACTTACACTAGGTTGGGCCAGGCACAGTTTAAAGGTGGTATCATAGGCCGTATTTGCGGGACAAGATCTGATGGTGGCCTCTTTATCCAGGCAGACATAAAACTTGGAACTATCACCACTGACGGGATAGGTGGTGCCATCTGCAGCTGTGGCACATAGAGCAGCAGTGCAGGATACTGAAGAAGAACACTTTTGCGTACTAGAATCAAAACCTTGACCTGCCGGGCAGTCTACCACCTGCGGCACACCATTGTTGCATTGATAGTATTTCGAGCAAATGGGATGAGCCACATTACCGGTACTGCAGGAACTGCAGGGATTAATACACTGACCCGTAACATCAATTACACACTCCCCGCCACTAAACCATTCCTCCGAGGGGCAAGTACTAGGTATGGCCAAACCATTGGTGCAGGTAAGATAGCCAGTGCAATTATCCGGATTGGGCAGTAAATAACCATTGGGTAGACGACCACACACCCAGCAGCTGCCAGCCGTATCGGGTGCACATATGTTACTACAATTCTTGAATACATTACCCACACCGCAGGTACCCTCCACTTCAACACCATTCTCACAGATCAGATATTTATCACAGTCAGTGGGATGTGCCACCATGCTACCCTCCGTGCAGGTGCAGTTTTCCTCAACGGTTAGCTCCATGACGCTACGTTTGGAACGTACAGCTACAGCTTTATTTTCGGGACACACATTATTCTCATCAGGACGGCATATAGCCATAGAAGCATCAAAGTAATAGTCCTTGCTACAATCCTCCGCTTGCCATTTGCCATCGATGCAGATCTCATATTGCCAACAATTGGCACTCATAGTGGGTACATCGCTGGCACTGCACTCATTTACACACACATGTTCCTTATCCGAAATGCAAACAAAAAGTTGGGTATCAAAGTAGGCGCCCGTGGGACAGTCGTTAATCTGCCAAGCTCCATTTCGACAGATCTTGAATTGGGCACAGTTTGGCGGATAAACCGATATGGTATTATCTTCACACTCTGTGGCACAGCTTTGGGAGCAGATTTTATAAGTGTCGATTTCACAGGCTCCAGTCAAGGGATTAAAGTAATTGTTTTCCTGACAATCGCCTATGATCAAGACACCATCTTCGCATATTTGAAATTGTCGACAATTATCCGGATCTGGCACTATTTCACCATGTTTTACACCATTCGGGCAATCACAACCTAATGGAGAAATAGTTGTGGTCTCCTCTTCACAGGGTTCTGTGGTGGTCTCCTCTTCACAGGGTTCTGTGGTGGTCTCCTCTTCACAGGGTTCCGGTGGTCTCCTCTTCACAGGGTTCCGTTGTGGTCTCCTCTTCACAGGGTTCCGGTGTGGTAGTGGGTCCCGTGCCCGGTAGACAGTTCAGCGATTCCTGACTAAAATAGCTATCCGTGGGACAGTATTGTATAACGGCCTCACCACCACTGCATACATAGAAAGTTCCACTATTGCTTTTATCAGCTATAAACGTGCCATCGGATTTGCCTATACAAAAGTTCTCCCAACAATTTGCATAATCTTCATCCACCGTACAGACACCTTGTTGTTGTTCAAAGTAACTGCCCTTGGGACAATTTTGTGGTATGGTCTGTTGATCCGCACACACATAATAGCTGGCACACATCAGGCTATTCTTCAAAAAAGTACCACTCGCCTGATCGACGCATAAATTTTGCCAGCACTGCAATTTTGTATCCGGCTCACAGCCACTTACGGCCGGATTGAAATAGCTGCGCGGGCCGCAAGTTTGAGCATAGGCCATCTGTTCATCACAGATGTAGTACTCACCACAAAAGCCCGTTTTGGCCAAAAACGCACCATTTACCTCATTCGCACACACATTGGTTGCCTCCGCTAGTGGAGCAGTCAGGCTTAATTTGCATAGACCGCGACCCCGTGCACCACATTTACCCGTCTTGGCATTATATTCCTTATTGGCCGCACAATTGACACTGCGTACTAGTCCCTTGGAGCAGCGATAGTAGCTGGAGCAGCTCGTGGGTTTGGGCCAGTGGGGCGAAAGTCCTCGTAATTTGCGATATACACATTCAGGATCCGCAGCTCCGACCAGGGAAGCCACTGTAGTCAGTGTTACCACTGCGAGCAGAGTAACTAGGTGGAAGAAATAAATGGTTATTAGACCTGATCCTTCTTTTTCTTTTCACCAATTACCTTTCATTTCAGTATGTGAGTAATGATGTACTCTGCACCTCGATTCCAAACGGCTGTGTCTTTTATACAAAATTTTAGTATCATGTTATCACAATTCGATCAATGTTGCTCATGTAAAACATGCGACCATTTAGTAATTTTAATTGAGTTCCAAACATTTCGCTTGAATTCCGGAAAGTCGCCAAATAGTTGCCACTCCTCAATGGTTATGAATGAAGCTGAATGTCAAGTACAAGAACTGATAAACAAAAAAAGTGAAGTGTCATGGGAGAACCGTTAAGAGCAAAGTTCTTTACGAGACAACAAAAACAAAGACAGGAAACAGAGGAGGTAGCAACAGAAAATTTGAGGCGGAAAAGACAAATTTGATAATCCCAGTCCTTTACCTCAGTCTAGTTCGGTTTACGATTAAATTTCTGCACATAAAGGTTAAGTGTTTTTTTACTGTACACAACAATAACACAGGTTTACAAATTTTAGGCAACTTTTGGACTTAAGAAGATAACAAACTTTTCTTATGTTTTTTAGGCACTGAATTCAAATCAATTCTACGTTGCAACAAAATATAATGTTAAAAAAACCGTACTAACTGTGAAAAGCGCGTTGATATCGAAAATATGTAAAGGTAGTTAGTTATGGAATATTAATTGGATAAGAATAACAGATATTTATAAATTCAAAATAATTAAGAATATAATAGTTGATCTTTTATTTTATATTATTTGCTAAAAATTGTCTGCTAACTTATACCAGTGAAAAGATAATTTACAGGATTGATAAATCTAGGAACTGATAAATTTCATATGAGATAATAAATACTAATTTTTCAAATGACAAAATTGAGGAAGTAGAATTATAGTTACAGCACAGGACCTTTTCGGGTTTATGTTGGGCATAGTTGGACCTGCAGAATGACAATCGGAGTGACCGAAATGTTCGAGTGATCCTGAAAGGAACTGCAAGATCAATGTAGGTGAGGAGCGTTTCAGAATGATGTGTTGATGTGTTTTTTAAAGAATTTTCTAGGTACACCGAGAAAATAAGACTGTTATAAAAGATTCAAAATCATGAACATTCGTTGTTTTCAAATCATGAACGCTCGGGATAAGAATGAATATTCTTACAATTGCTGCCTAAACCTACCTTATTCCATAGAATTCGGTCATTACTTTACTCTTCAAGATCCAACATCTGTTTTGGTTCAATAATTATACTCTGTACCGAAGGTACACAGAGTATATTGGGTTTGTGCAAATGTATGTAACAGCCTGAAGGAAGCATCTCCGACCTTATAAACTATATATATTATTGATCAGCATCAACAGCCGAGTCGATATAGCCATGTCCGTCTGTCCGTATGAACAAACAGATCTCAGAGACGGTAAGAGCTAAAGGTTTGAAGTGTATGGAACATATAATTCTTATACCTGCAGACAGATCAAGTTTATTTTTATTTTTTGCCACGCTCCCTGCCTCCCCCGCAAATTAAAAAAAAACGTAATAACTCCCACAATTTTGAAGATATATAGTTCGAACATTCTAGACATAAATTCTACTACTCATTATTAATCGACCCGCCATACAACGTTTTTCGATCAGATGAACGATATTAGAGCTATAAGTAAAAGAAAATTCAAAGCAACAACAACAACGACACTGCAGCGATTGGTAGAACTTACGGGAAAGAGAGTGCGAGAGGGCAATAGCTTACTGGTATTTTCCCAATTGGACTTTGCTTGATGGCATTAGCGCCGCTTTCAGTTTCTCCCCTCCCTTCTTTCCAATAGATATTTGTGTAAGGAGGCAAAGACCAAGTATGAGAGGAGCGATGCAATTGAGATGGCCTGCTAATATAGATACGTTTATGATAATAGGAAATTATATACAAATTTTATACAAATGATACCAAGGTAATTCTACTCCCTCTTTCTTTTCCCCACCAGATGAACGATAGTCGAAAGAGTTGCCACCCCCAGATTTTTAAATAACCTCACACTTTTACTAGGTGATAACTAGTTACATACAAAATCAGCTAAAGAACATATTACAGTCAACTTGCTTTTTTTTATGAAACCTAAAGTTAAAGCTTTTTAAAGTTAAAGTTGTCAATATGTTTAGTTTGTGAATCCACCCCATTTTTTATAGTTTTTTTTTTTTTTTTTTTTTTTTTATTTTTAGACCTATCAATCTAAGGCTTTATACCTATTCAAATTCTATTTATTCCTTTTCCATTAGATTTAAGATTCATTTATCTAAACAGACACATAATTTTTGGGTTTTCTTTGTGATATTTTTAATATCTTTGCTTAAATTGTTTTTTTTTTTTGGTCTCAGGCACAAGTTGTATTACAAGTCAGGACCAGTGAGTCCCAATAGAGACCATCGGGACAGGTTTGTACATATCCCTTTGTACCATCACATTGTATGAACTTATGACAGTCATATGGATGATGTAGATATTGTACGCCTGGACGATTCTTGCACATATTATCTGCATCTATAGAAGGAGGTTCTGTTGAGGTAGTCACTGAGGGATCCTCGTCATCGGTAGTTTTTGGTACGGTGATCTCCGTTTCGGTAGGTTTAGAATCAGTCGTACCCTCTGTTTCGGTAGGTTTGGTATAAGTGGTACCCTCTGATTCAGTAGTTTTAGTGGTATCCTCTGCTTCGGTAGGTTTAGTACCCTCTGTTGGTTTTGGTGTGGTAACTTCTGCATCGGTGGGCTTAGTATTTGTGGTACCCTCTGTAGGTTTTGGGGTGGTAACCTCTGCATCGGTGGGCTTAGTATTAGTGGTACCCTCTGTAGGTTTTGGGGTGGTAACCTCTGCATCAGTGGGCTTAGTATTTGTGGTACCCTCTGTAGGTTTTGGTGTGGTGACCTCTCCTTCTTCTCCATCTGAAGATGTTGTGTTTATAGTTGTGGGCGATTTTGTGGTCGCACCCTCTGTGGTCTCTGTCTCTTTAGGTGTGGTTGACTCCGCTGAATCTTCATCGTCTGTGGTTTCATCTGTAGGCTCCTCTGTTGGCTCTTCTGTTGGCTTCACTGTTGACGTTGGCTTATAACATCTTTTTGCACCATTAAGTGCAGTGGCCAGAAGCATCAGTTCCAAGGATATGAATAGCCAGTAGACTACTGATAGAAAAGCTCATTGACTCACATTGCTTAGAACCCAATTTTAATTACTTACGTTTCATTTTTGCACTGATTTACCGAACTACTGTGGAATTAAGCGTGGTACCCGATATTTATATCATTTCAAAATGCATCTCATTATCATTCAATTAGCATACAACAAGTCACTTACGTAGTTTTCTTTTATCTAATTTTAATTAGTTAAAAATGTGTCTGGCAATTGCATTGGGTTTGCCATTATCTAATAAAAAGTGTCAACTGAAGAAATACTTAATACTTACTTCTCAGTAGTAGCCTTTTGATCAAGAGCTGTCCTTGAGGCCAGATGAAATGGAGAGTAGTTAATTGACCTTCTCCATAAGTTCCAAATATTAAACATTTCTGGTTTTACTCTAACTATAATTATTACTATCAGTACATTTTATTGAAGAGATAACAATAAGATAACTTTAGGCATACATTTTTATAGCATAATTTTAGGCATGACTCAAACAATTACACTTTAAACAATTTATCGATATTTATTTAGTTAAGCTGGTATAGTGGAATCCTGAATAGTTATACTTGTTAGCAAAGAAAGAAGAAATATTTCTTTTGAAGATATACTCATTGCTACACATACAACTTGCCTATAGGCATATACCAAACTCCAAGACGACACCAAGCCCATGATAGTTACGCATGGATTGTTTTTAGCTAAAGGAAATCCACGACCCGATCAACTATAATGGGCGACAAGCGATCGCAGATGGAAGAAAGAAAAAACAAAAAAAATAAAAATGTTATTTTTATTTTGATCTTAAGATTTCCTTTTTTTGAGTTTCCAGAAGGTCTCTTCGGCGTCGATGATCTCCTCGCGCGAGCTGTAATTTTTATTGATAAGCCTTTTTTTTGACGTTTGGGAAGAGATAATAGTCCGAGGGAGACAAATCGGGCGAATGAGGTGGTTGGGGAAGCCGTTTCCTCCCAAAAAAAAAAAATGTTTTTTTCGAGAACGAAAATCGGTTTTTTCCATACTCAACATGATGCCAAGCACGTCAACAACAATCAGCTGTCAAATCAAAACTAAGGGCAGCATCGCGCTGATATTTGAAATGTCTGCCTAAATATGAATGGACTATAAGGCATCATAAACAATGAGGTTACTTTTTACTCCACCTATTATATGCAACAAGCTCTTTTTAATATAGAATGCACAAGTTGTTTATGTTGTAAGTAAACACAACTTCAGTCGCCAAAATCATCTTCTTTAAGAACATCTTCTTAGTGATCTGCATTAAGTGGGCATACAAATCGAAATTATTCCAAGGATGCCGAATCTTCGTGTCCGAGTCCCAGGACAAGCAATCAAATGACAATTCATAAATGTACAATTCGTTGTTTTTCAGTATCAAACTTAACTGGTGGTGAGTCTTCGCATTCCAGCTCCAACAGAGAGAATCTCAAAACAGAATGCTCATCTTCAAAATTAATTAAGATAATTAGCTAAATATTTCTGATTAATATTACCTAATTAAAATATTCACAAATATAATTTAGTTTAATTGTTGGTAAAGCGACCTGTTCTTAGTTATTTAAGAAATCATGGTCGTGGAGTGTGATTTTCGAACCCACACGACGACTATACGCTGTTGCTTTCCCTGATGACAAATGCCGACGGCAATTTCGAAATATATTGGAAATTTATTTATAATAAACGAAAGCACATTAAACGCTCACGATTAATTTAATTAATTTAACTATTTTCATATTCAATTAAAAAAATAAAGTAAACACTTCAGACATACGAGTTCTATATTTAATTTTATATCGATGGCAAAAACATTTAAAACAAAGTGTAAGTATTCTTTCAGTGAATTTATTTTTCAGAAACGAAATATCAGTTACCTTAAATAAAAAAAATTTGTATTGATTTGTCAGTTTTTATGTGCCGTTACAAAGTCATTACTGATAAGTTTAAGGGGTATCTTCACTCGTCACTGATTTATAACGATATTTTTTTATGACGACAAGAATATGCAATTATATTTAGTTTACAGTCATTTCTGTTTACAAATAGTTATAATTAATAGTTGATCAAGATCAATATATACTTTATGGTTGCTTTGTAAATTCAATTGATCAAAAAGAAAGTGCCGATGAGTTACCAATATAAAAGAAACTACATTTCGTGCAAATCAAATCAAACGCCACCCAAGCATGAGTGGTATGTATACCATTTATTTCTATATTAATTTAACTAGGAAAGCATTCTGTTTTTAAATTTTTAGACCTGCGTTTAGTGGCCATTTTTGGCTTTCTAGCCTGGTTTGCCATTCACACAAAAGCCTGGAACCCCGCCAGTGAGATCGAGATCACAACTGAAGCTTCAGAACTGATTACTTCTACAATACCTCCTCCAGTTTTATGTGAAGAAGGAGTTGATTTTCTGCCCGCTCCGGAATGTGAACAATTCTATCACTGCATATATGGTAAAGGAATTCTAAAATCCTGCCCCGATGGTCTCTATTGGGATCCCTCACTTAATGTGTGCTCATGGGACTCACAGTATTGTTTAAATGATGAGCCCAATCCTACAGGAGTGCCCACACTGGATTGTTCTGCGGGCCTAGAGTTCCTACCTGATGATTCCGATTGCTCCAAATTCATTCAATGCGTGCATAACTTGGGTATAGCAATGAATTGCCCACAGGGTCTCTACTGGAACCAGGCACTTCAGAGCTGTGACTACACTTGCGACTTACGTATCGATTAGCAGAAAGGAAGTATTTTGTAATCAACAAAAAATCAATTAATAAATAAATGTAATATTTTGGGTATCAGTCAGACATCCATTCAAGTGTTTTTTTTTCTTCCTCAAAAAGATAACAACAACGAAACAACAATCTGATAAGAAGTGCAATGTGCTGTAAAATTTGGGTATAAATATTCATGCACCAGCCAAAATAAAATCAGTTTTACAAATATTTGCATTGAAAAAAGTTTAAAAAAAATTAAACATGGGGAGAAAATCTATTTTATTTGTAATATTAACTGTTATATTACCTTACCTAATACAAGCTACTGAGGACAATGCTTTGAAGAGTTCACCTAAATATTTAGGAAAAGGGCTACAATTTTTAAAAGTGAAAAACATTATTACTCAGCAGTTAGAAGAAAGCTCCTCAGATGATGAACTAGAAACCATATATGCTAATAAATTAGGTCAAGCAGAACAAAGCATTGGTGAGGAATCACAAGTCACTGATGGTCTAGAAGAAAGCAACAACGAAGAACATAGTGCAGAAGAACGCGCTACTGAGGAATCTGGTACCACAGAAGCCTCAGAAGAAAGTACAGCTGAGAAATCTAGTACAAAAGAATCACCAGAAGAAAGCACCAAAAATGAATCTCAAACAACAATTGCACCGGAAGAAACCACCACTGAAAAACCTAGTACAGCAGACGCTTCAGAAGAAAACACCACTGAGAAACCTAGAACAACAGGTGCGCAAGAAGAAAGCACTAAAGATGAATCTGAAACAACTGATGTTACAGAAGAAAGCTCCACAGAAGAACCTAGCATAACAAATGCACCAGGAGAAAGCACTAAAGAAGAATCTCAAACAACTTATGTACCAGAAGAAAGCTCCAGCGCTGACCCTTGCACAACAAATGCTTGGGAAGAAAGTACCACGGAGGAAACTAGCACAACTAGCACCAAAGATGAATCCAAGACAACGAATGTACCAGAAGAAAGCTCCACCGTAGACCCTTACACAACAAATGCTTCGGAAGAAAGTACTACGGAGGAACCTAGCACTACAAGTATACCAGAAGAAAGCACTAATAAGGAACCTAGTACAACAGTTGCACCAGAGGAAAGCTCCACTGTAGAACCATGCACAGAAGAAAGCACCACTGAGGAACCTAGTACAACAGATAAACCAGAAGAAAGCACGCAAGTGTATAGTACAACAACAAATGAAAATTCTACTAAGGAACCTGATACAACATATCCAATAGAAGAAAGTTCGAGCGAGGAACCTAGAACAACTACCTCGCCAGCTTCCACAACTTTATCAGAGACTAAAACTTCCACTTTATCGCCATTTTCCTGTAATAGTGGGTTTGCATATTTACCTCATCCTACAGACTGTAACAGTTTTATTCAGTGCGCTTATGGAGTTGAGTATACTATGTTCTGTCCAGTGGGATCATATTGGAATTATAAGAACTTTTATTGTGGTTCAGATGACAAAGGCTGTTATAGCAATGAAAATGCTGATATAAGCCCAGATAAACAAGATTGCCAGAATGGAGAAGAATTTGTAGAACATCCAACAGATTGTACGAAATTTATTCAGTGCAGTAACGGACAGGCCATTGAGCAGAAGTGTCCTAATCCTCTCTACTGGAATGCGGAGACAAATGAATGTGACTGGTCAAATGAGCTCTGTGGAAACAAAGTCCTGTAAGGGACATTTTTAAACCTTTAAGCGTACCTAACTCATCTGCCTTTTTACTTAGTTTTTAAACAATTTTATTTCAATAAAAATGCTTCGTACTTATTTTTAAGTCTACACACAAATTTTATCGCAAGTCTGTAGCTTTGAATTCCAGTAAAGATATTTTGGACAGATTCTTACAAACGGTTTATAATCGCAATGTATGAAACGGCTACAGTCTCCGGGATATGGCAATAGCGCACCAATCTGACTTGGCACAAAGTTGTTCAAGGTTTGGCAATGCCAAATCCCCTACGACAGGTGTTGGCCCAGGAATTGGAATGGGATTAAGTGTTAAACAGCCAGCCACTTCCACTGCAGCACATCTCTGTAATTGTTGACTCCAATGGTAATTAGACGGACAGCTCAGCATAGTTGTCTCATAATACTGGCTGCAGTCATTCGGATAGGGAGCATAATTGGTGATTTGTGCCAAAGCAGACGATAGAAGAGCCACAAGACCAACGTGAAGTAGCACTAATCAAAATAAAAATAAACTAGATAAGGTTAAAGCAAAAAGATTTGAAGCTCTTACTTCTTAATGGTTCTGTAATCAAATGTTGGTTTTCATTCCAATGTCGAGAGTTTTTATACCTATTCCGTATTTACATAGATACCTTATCAGATTAATTATTAACAACAATATAATTAATTGTTTATTGCATTCCATAAGTAACTGACCTTGGTTAGATACGCTTGACCGCTTAAGTGGTTGGGAATCACAACTTGGGATTATGGATTTATTTGATATTTACTGATTTCTGTTGACAGTTAATAATATCACAGTATTAGACAGGAAGAAATAA
This sequence comes from Lordiphosa mommai, assembly GCA_018904225.1. NCBI lineage: Eukaryota > Metazoa > Arthropoda > Insecta > Diptera > Drosophilidae > Lordiphosa > Lordiphosa mommai. The sequence continues at coordinate 625,901 of JAEIFT010000024.1, forward strand.
GATTAGGGATAAAAGGCCAACGAACAACTTATTTAAAAAATAAAAAAAAATTTGATTTAGGAGATGACAGTTAGAATAGAAACTGAGAGGTCAATTGTGCGAGGATCTAAGAGACTGCTTTTTGGCAATAAGTAGCTACAATGACGACCTAGGCGTCCAATCTGAATTCCTATAGATCGATGCTCTTGGACTTTGAAGCTATCAATGAAATATTATAACTAAACGAAACACCTTTGTTTTATCACCTATCTCAGCCATTTGACTATACAAAAAGTGGTTAATTTCCTGATGTCCCACTCTCTTTATATTACGTTTATGGTCTGTCTTCTATACCTGTCGTCAGGGAAGATTTGTGGACTTATTTAACATTGTGACCCTGGTAATCGGACAACTTTGTAGTCGAACTTTACTTTCTTGTCTTGATTTTCGAAAACAGAACCACTTGAGTAGGAAACGGAAGAAAGAATGAAACTTGAAAAAGGGGAAAATAATTGAAAGGGAAAAATTAAGGAAAGGAAGTAACGAGGGATGAAGAAAGAAGGAAGGAAGGAAAAAAAACGATTTTGAAAGACGCTGCACTAAGAAACGAGAAGGCAAAGCTAACTTCTACTGTGCCTAAGTTTTAGTACACTTGCAAAAATTCACACCAACTAATAGAAAGCTGTATTTTCACTTGACTGACTTCCTATATAAGTTTCTCATATGAGTTGCTCAGATGGTGTAATAGTCAATTAAAGAAATTCGAATGTGTCAAATTTTAGTGTAAAATCCTATCAAAACTCAATGGAGTTTTTTGACAGCCAACTCACATCTTCCTGAGGTATTTTTCAGCAATCTCATATGAGATCTTAGACAAGTAAAAATACAGCAACTGATGTAGATGTCAGATTCTTATAAATTCAAAATCATTCAGAGTTTAATTGTTGTTTTCAAAATTTGATCACGCTACCATCAAAAAATCAACTTTTCTTGGTAAGACACATTTTCCGACTGATCGGTCCTATAGCAGCTATTGAATATAGTCATCCGATCAAAACCAAATTTTGTAGAACTTTTTAAAAGCATATGATATTCATTATTCCTGAGTTAAGGAACGTTATTATGAAGAACAAAAAAGTTTTTCTTATTAAGACCCTTTTCTCGATCGATGCTTCATAAGGCAGCTATTGGATATAGGCTTCCGATTTTCTCCAAATTTTGGAGAACTGTGTGATAGCATATAATATTTATAATTGCTAAGATTAAGAAAGCTTTCATTGATAACAAAAAAGTTTTTCTCACTAAGACTTATTTTCCGAGTGATCGTACCTATGGCAGCTATAGAATATAGTCATCCGATCATAACCAAATTTTGTAGAACTTTTTAAAAGCATATGATATTCATAATTCCTAAGTTAAAGAGCGTTATCATGGAGAACAAAAAAGTTTTTCTTATTAAGACCCTTTTTTCGATCGATGGTTCTTTTGGCAGATATAAGATAAACACATCTGATTTTGATCAAATTTTGGAGATCTGTGTGATTGCATATAATATTAACAATTGTTGAGATTAAGAACGCTATCATTGATAACAAAAAAGTTTTTCTTACTAAGACTATGTCAGCTATAATATATAGTCATCCTATCCATGCGGTTCCGACATATTAGTTGCGTGCAACAATAAGAAGACTCTGCGCCAAATTTCAGCTCGATAGCTTTAGAACTGAGGGACTAGTTTGCGTAGAAACTGAAAAACGGTCGGACGGATAGTAAATGAACTTTGCTTGTCTTCCTGATCAAGAATATATATAGTTTATGGGGTCGGAAATGAATATTTCTATTTCTATTTTTGCAAGTGTATAAAAAACTGAAAGATGAACGGCTGCATCTTAAAGCATTCGACCACTGCGCTCTTGCACATTGTGTTTATGGTTTCAAAATCGATTTTTTTTTGACATAAATCTTAAAAAATACAAATAATATTAGTTTTATTTTTATCAATACTTAATTTTGAGTAGATTTTAAATTTTTTAGAAGTTATTAAGTATTATGAAGAGTATTTTATTTTGAACTTACGAAAAGAGATATTGTTAAAAATTAACATATATAAAAATATACTTTATCTTATTTTTTAAAATATAAATCTTAGTTCAAGGGTTTAAATCTTGATTTTTCCAGATTGCAAGCTTCTTGAAATAAAGATTCTTAATCATATTTTTTCTCAGTACAAAGTGCAAGAATGAAGTTTGGCTTAATGAAAGGAAGAATACAAAAATTTATCCTACCTCTTAAGACTACACAAAATGTTGAAGCAGTCGATCGGTTCCAAAATTTTTAAATGAAATAGTCAGAGAATTGTGAAAAGGGTATCACATAATTTAGACCTCCAAAATTTTCGGGTTGGAATTGAAACAATTCATAAGTAAATTTAGTAAAAATGTATTTCAATGCTGTGTCGGAGCTGCTATTTCACTTACTCATGTGCTTTCCCATGAAAGAATGAAGTAAACCTGATAAAGTCTAAGATCCTGCCAAGTCCTTTTAAATCAGGGCTTTTTTCAGTGCAGTGCTAAACTGACGAGAGTCAACTTTTTACACTTCTTTTTTGTTGCTTAACATTAAGGGCCGATTTCTCATCTTCTATATAGCTGCTATGTGTCAGATAAACTTAGAATTTACTTAAAATTACTCAATTTTCAAATAGCTCTATGTAGAAGATGAGAAATCGGGCCTAAGACTTGCAAAATTATTACTTAACTTATAATAGAATTTATAGATTTCATTTCAAGGCCAATCTTTACCTTGACTGCCCTTAAGTATCACAGTTCATTACATATGTAATTCCATGCACTTATTTCAAAGTATGTATTCAGTATTATCTGACTTTCTGGATAAGCATTGTCTGATAAATAAATCTGAAGTACCTTCAGACGAGTATAAAAGCTGCTGTAATTTTCAAAGAAGTCATTCAGTTCTTTCTTGAAGTGAAAATCATAAGTAAGAAGCTTCTGGTTAACAAAACAAATAATAAAATATTAATCAATTTTTTGTATTATTTTATATTTTTACACAGTGAAGTGTGTTGCAGTTTTGGTCGGCTTTTTGGTAGCCCTGGTCGTTGTCGAGGCCTTTAATGGAGTGGTGAGTCATATACAAATCTAATCATATATTCCTTTCATCAACTTTTATTTTCTTTAGCCAATTCAGGGTGAAATCGCATTGCCATTGGAACATTGTCCATCTTATAATGATCGCAATCAGGCTATAATGTTGCCCTATCCGAATGACTGTACTAAATACTATCTCTGTCTGAATGGTGTGGGCTATGCTCAACAATGTCCCCCCAATTTGTATTGGAGTCCATTAACGTATCGTTGTGATTTCAAAGAGTATTCCAATTGCCATAATGTTCCCATTCCTGAACCGGTGCAGTATAGCGCCTATCCGGGTGATTGTAGTCGTTACTATGAGACGCGCATTTTACGCTGTGCCGGAAACGATCATTGGAATGAGCTAACACAGCGTTGTGCTCCACCTCAGTTCGCTGGTTGTGAATCATACCAAACCATACCATTGCCACCCCAGTTGCCGTATAACCCACCAGTTGTTGTACCTACAGCTGTTATTTCACCAGCACTTCAGGTGGATAACTTCTTACCCATTGATCCGGAAGTAATATGCCGTAATAGTGGTTCACCTATGTATGTGCAATATCCTGGAAATTGTCATAGATTCATCTACTGTGGACCACCAGCAGCATCTGTATTAACATGTGGCGACTTGTACTGGAATACTAATACCCAATCTTGTGACACTTCCACCAGTGGATGCCTGTCGAAAAAGTAAACTATATTTTTGTACACATTTTTATTTGAAACATTTTAATAAATGCAGCACATATTGAAAGCAAATTACGATAAAATTTGAAAAAAAAAAACAAGAATGAAAGGAAAGCTACTGCAATACTGTGAAATAGCAGCAACTATTTTAGTTGTTAGTTTAGTGTCTTCTCAAGCTGACCAATAGATGGCGCAGAAAAAGATTTTAAGATATATTTGTGTATTTATATATTTGCTTTGTGTGAGTCCCATCACCCATAATACAATTTGATGAGAAATGTAGCTATCTTGAAACAGTCCGTGAACAATGGACGCGTTCAGCAGATACACTTGACCACTGAACAGCTTAATTAAAATTAATCTTACTTTAAGGAGTTCTTGTTAATTTGAAATTGGGATAAGCTTTATGTTATATCTTTAAGAAATATATTATCGATCAGGGAGCAAGTTCTTCTGCTGAACACGACCAATGCCTTCTTGCAATTTAGCAGGAATCTATGTGAGTGTCTGTGTTGCACTTCTATATTTGAAGCCTCAAATTGATTATGCAAATAACCCTGAAAAGCTTTTGATTGTTCAAATCAACTAGCCTACTTTGCCTACCGGAAACTGAAAAGAATTTTTAAAATAAATTAAACATACGCTGCTCTTAATAGGCCTTGACTTCCAGTAGAATCATTTAAGCAATTGTAAGTTCCCAAGGTGTTTAGTTATTGTTTGGTCGTCCTGGTAATAACATCTCTGATGTTGTCAATTATTTTTTCTTTATTTATTTTAACTTGCCTTGGATCTTCGAAATAAGCATCACACAGTCCGGCCATCGGATTTTATTTTTTCTTTATTTATTTCAACTTGCATTGGATCTTCGAAATAAGCATCGCACAGTCCAGCCATCGGATTTTATTTTTTCTTTATTTATTTCAACTTGCATTGGATCTTCGAAATAGGCATCACACAGTCCAGCCATCGGATTTTATTTTTTCTTTATTTATTTCAACTTGCATTGGATCTTCGAAATAAGCATCGCACAGTCCAGCCATCGGATTTTATTTTTTCTTTATTTATTTCAACTTTCATTGGATCTTCGAAATAGGCATCACACAGTCCAGCCATCGGATTTTATTTTTTCTTTATTTATTTCAACTTGCATTGGATCTTCGAAATAGGCATCTTATCTTCGAAATAGGCATCACACAGTCCAGCCATCGGATTTTATTTTTTCTTAATTTATTTCAACTTGCATTGGATCTTCGAAATAGGCATCACACAGTCCAGCCATCGGATTTTATTTTTTCTTCGGTTTTATTTTTCTTTATTTATTTCAACTTGCATTGGATCTTCGAAATAAGCATCGCACAGTCCAGCCATCGGATTTTATTTTTTCTTTATTTATTTCAACTTGCATTGGATCTTCGAAATAGGCATCACACAGTCCGGCCATCGGATTTTATTTTTTCTTTATTTATTTCAACTTGCATTGGATCTTCGAAATAAGCATCGCACAGTCCAGCCATCGGATTTTATTTTTTCTTTATTTATTTCAACTTTCATTGGATCTTCGAAATAGGCCCTCCCTTTTTTCTTACCTTTTCTTTCACTTTTTCTTCGAATGGCATCACACAGTCCAGCCATCGTTTATTTTTCTTTATTTTTTCAACTTGCATTGGATCTTCGAAATAGGCATCACACAGTCCGGCCATCGGATTTTATTTTTTCTTTATTTATTTCAACTTTCATTGGATCTTCGAAATAGGCATCACACAGTCCAGCCATCGGATTTTATTTTTTCTTTATTTATTTCAACTTGCATTGGATCTTCGAAATAGGAATTACACAGATCATATCAATTTTTTTTTCTGTGTATGGCAATGTTTTTTGACTCAGTTCGTCATGCTAGTCAAAAATCTATCGGGTCGGAGTCCCTCTATGCCTTACAAATATCAGATCAATTAAATAATACCCTCAGCAAAGGCGTACAAAATTAGATATAACAAGTAAGTATAAAGTCGGTTAAGCCCGACTGTAATGTACTATGTACCTGTTTGTATGTGACTGATAACTTTAAAGTGTGAGGTTTTTTCAAAATCTGAGGGTGGCAACTCTTTCGACTATCGTTCATCTGATTAAAAACGATGTATGGGGCCTCGAAAAGTAATGATGAGTAGAATTAGAATATTATATATTAGTCACGCGAGAATCACGCGTGATTTCTGACCGCAGTCCATTTCAATTGCATCGCTCCTCTCATACGTGGTCTTTGCCTCCTTACACAAATATGTATGGGAAAGAAGGTAGGGGGGGGGGAACTGGGGGGAAAATTAGATACTGCCGTCAAAAAACTTCCAGTTGGGGAAATTACCAGTTAGCTTTTGCCCTCTCGCTCTCTTTTTCTCGTAGGTTCTACCAATCGCTGCGGTGTTGTTGTTGCTTTGATTTTTCTTTTACGTATAGATCTTATATCGTTCATCTGATCGAAAAACGTTGTATGGCGGATCGATAAATAATTAGTTGTAAAATATATGTCTAGAGTGTTCGAACTATGTATCTTCAAAATTGTGGGAGTTATTACGTTTTTTTGAATTTGCGAGGGAGGCAGGGGGCGTGGCAAAAATAAAAACTAAACTTGATCTGCCTGCAGGTATAAGAATTATATTTTCCATACACTTCAAACCTCTAGCTCTTGGCATCTCTGAGATCTCTTCGTTCATACGGACAGACAGACGGACATGGCTATATCAACTCTGCTGTTGATGCTGATCAATAATATATATAGTTTATAGGGTCGGAGATGATTCCTTCAGGCCGTTACATACATTTTCACAAACCCAATATACTCTTTGTACCTTCGGTACAGAGTATAAAAAGGCAAGCTATACATACCTAGCACCAAATTTTAGTATTGTCATAAAAAGTATCCTTTGAATGCATTCAATTTAATTTTTTAATTTTAATTTTTATTTGACAACTTTTATTTCTTAAATTAAAAGTAACGATTTTTAAACTTTTTGAATATTGATTTTTATTGTTCAAAATATAACGATAGTTTTTTTTAGCTTTATTTTTTTACTCAAAATTTTTATTTTTTTGATTTTTTGAATCAAAAAATATGTATTACATTAATAAAGTAAAGTACAGCCAGCCAATTGGGCATTCATACAGCTTAGCTCCAAGGGACTAAACTCTTCCTCGGCTGGACAATCATAGCCAACAGGTATGGGTTCTTGGCATACAATATATTTACTACAATTTCTGGGATAGGGTATCAGTGAGCCGTCCATTTTGTCAGCACAAAGTCCCAGAGGTTCAACGGTTGTTGTTGTTGTTGGAAAAGGTAGTTCTATGGTTGTTGCTACAATGCTACAATTTGCAAACCAAGGCGCCATACAACGTTCTAATCTGGCACTAAACTCTTGTCCCTCCACACAGTCATAGACCTGAGGTGGTTCTATGCACTCAATGAATTTGGTGCAGTCATAGGGATAGGGTACCAATTTACCAGATTCTACACCCTGGCAGGGATCTATTTCAGGGGCTGGTGTACTTGAGGTACTAATTGTGGTTGTACTTTCTTCAGTGCCTCTACAAGCATCTGGTGATACATTTATACCACACTCTGCTGTAGCAGGATCATAGTACTCCTCATTTGGACATACACCCATCATGTAGACATAATCATCTAGACAATTTATATACCACTGACAGTTATCCGGATAGGGTAGTTTAGTCTGGGCGTTATTTGTACATACGGTGGGAGTGGGCAAAGGTGTGGTATAGGTTGGCGAAAAAGTTGTGGTTTCCGTTAGAGCACAATCACTGTCCGCCCAATCTACACATTGTTGTAGTTTCTCACTGAAGTAATAGTTTGTAGGACAGTAGAAAGCTATGGGTACGGGCTCTACACAAACAATATATTTCCGACAGTTGTCCGGATAAGCCACATAACTTTCATTATTAGCTGACTTACATATTCCGGAATCAAAGGGCGGTTCTATAGAGGTTAAAGGTGGGCTTGTAGTTGGGTTAGTTGACTGAGTAGTAGGTAGTGTAGTTCCTGTTCCTTCCTGACAGGCTGTGGGTGAAACATCGGGTCCGCAATTTCCTGTTTGTGGATCAAACCAGGCATTATATATGCAGGGTACTATTTGACCCACCCCATTATCCATACAAAGTATATATTTCTGACAATCTGACACCAAAGCCAAAGATGTGCCCTTCTCTTGATCTCTACACATTTCGTCGGCACTTAAGGTGGTGTACACCGTACTGCTAGTTTCCAAAGAATCACGACAAGCGGTTGGTGAAACATTTGGTCCACAATTGCCCAGCTGGGGATCAAACCAGGAATTTACAGGGCATTTACCCACCACGGACTGACCATTTCCCAGGCATAGCATATACTCCTGACAGTTTGAAGCTAGAGGAAAAGAAGCACCTAGTTCTTCATCCAAGCAGAGATTGTCTTGTCTTATCGATGTAGAAATTGTAGTTGTAGTCAAATTATTCAAGTCCTCTCGACACGCCTCAGCTGAGACTTCGGGACCGCAATTTCCCGTATACGGATCATACCAGTTGTTAAGCGGACAAGGTAGTATAACATAAGATCCATTACCAAAGCAAAAATAATATTCTCCACAATCTTCTATATAGGGAAATGATGTGCCCAGCTGTTGGTCCAAACATTTCGTAAATATGTCTACAGGATTTTGGCTAGTCGTTGTATCACCAAAACATAACACCTCATCTGGGTCATCACATATAAGCCACTTGGGATTAAATAACAAATGACCAGGACACTCGTGTATAATAGCTTCTCCATTTAAGCACTCAATAAACTGATTACAATCACTGGATGCAGTGGATAGCAAAGAAAAGTTGGGTAGTCCTTTACATACTTCTGATTGGGGTGGAATAGTGGTGGTGATCTGGGTTGGACTACAGCTTACAGTTTCGGAAGTATCACAAATTTGCAAAAGTGGATTAAAAAGTTTTTCCTGGGGACAGTATTCCAGTTCGGTTTGCATATTGTTGCATGAAATGTAAGCACTGCAGTCATCAGGGTATTCATAATAGCCCGTTGGTAGGGATTCGCAATAGGCAGGATCGATTTGAGTTTCCCCAATTCCATAAGTTGCCATAAGACTTATCAATATGGTCAACATTTTCCAGTTAATTGCTGCAAGAAAATTAAACGAATGCAACAATTTAGTGCTATATTTGTAAGTTTTATAATATGTGGAAACTACATACAATTTTCATATTCAAATCTTTTATAAGCAAGGCTGTACAGCTTCAAAACTCTAATAAAACTTCGGTCTAAGGGTTTAAAAATTTAACGCTCCGTTCGCAGACTGTTTTATAGAAGCATTGGACGCGTTCAGCAGACACATGATCACTTTTTTTGCATACTTTTCGGTTTATTTTTTTTAAGTTGACATTTGCAAAAGCTTCATGTAAATACCATTTTAAACACAAGAGGAAAAGTAGGCTACGTAAATTACCAAGAAATTTATCATTGATCAGAAAGCAAGTTCTTCTGCTGAACTCGGCCATCGATTCCTAAGTTTAGATCAGCTTCAAAAACTGTCTAATATTTCGTATTTTCTCGAGCGATTTTAATATTCTTAAGTTTTTTTTCCTAGTGCATTGTTCTGGTTCGGAAATCTATTAATTTAGAAAATTTTCTTTATTTTTCGGTTTGAGAGAATCAGTAAACCCGAACCGAATCGGTGCTTCCTTACTTACAAATTGAGATGGGTGCGGGATGGGATACCTGCGGATCCGAAAATAGTAGCGGAATCGGGACTGGATGGAATTTACCGATGGAATTTGAGCGAATTAATTCTTGATCCCGATATATTTTGAAATATTCGAAGCAAGCTTAAGCACTGCAATAAAAAATGTGTTAGAATTTCGAAAATTTTTGAAATTTTTTTATGTGGGTTCGGTAAAAAGAAACCTGCATAATCGGGATAGCATTTAAAATATGTGGTAGTGTTAGGGACGGGTTGGAAAAGACTAGGGACGTCCCGATACGGGACTGGATTGAGTTTTTCGGGATCAATCTCTACAAACATTTTTTATTTAAGGGGGTTCTCTACCTTTGAAAAGTTTTTTATGAGTGTTTTTTAAAAAAATTCTGGAGAGAAAATCATAAGAGCTTTTTAAGTTTGGTTTAAGGATTTGAGTTATTAATTAACTATATAATAAAATATATTGGATTTCGAGGGCTGTTCAAAAAGTTATCGGCCTGCCAATTCAGGCCTTAAAAAAAAGGTGTAGAGGTGGTGGCTGATTCCGGGACTCCAGGTTATCGGAATTGAAAACGGTAAATGAGGTTATTATCAGAATTGATGTAATTCTGGCTCATACCTCAATCATATTTTTCAATATTTTTTTAAAAATTGGCGGACGCTTAAAAAAAAAAATTTAGATTTTTGAAGTTTTTTTTGTAGTTTAGTGTAAAAATAATAGTAAAAAAATGTTTCTCCTCTTGGCAACAAAAAATTTTAAAGCAACAAAAAAATTTTAAATTAAATTAAATTAAATTATTTAATCAAATTTCATATCTTATTAATAATTTTTTTACAGAACTAATTAAATACCGTAGTTGACTTTCTAAATTGATTAAAATTTGGACTTAAATTTATTAAATGCAATTTTAAGCAATAGTTCGCTTAAATGTATATAACCAAATGCCTTTCTATACGGAATTTCACATTCCGCTAACATTTGAATAAAGTAAAACACACTATTGTTAATTTGTCAGCCTCTTTTAGGCTATTGCAAATTTAATATTCATAACTTCATTCCATTTTTTTTTAAATTTTTTTAGTGTTTTTTTTTTTTTTAATGCGGCATTAGCTAGTTATCCTTTGTGAACCTTTTCAATTAGTTTTGAACACAGCTTGTATTTTCCGGCAAATCGCAAATACCTTTCTGGCCATTGAAATACTTATCACCGCAGCTGATCTTTATTGGGCGTTGGTGACGGCATATGTAGTAGTCATTGCAACGTTTCGGGGAGGCCATTAGGAAACCATCTGGCTTGCCAATGCAAGTCGGTTCCAGTTGGATTTCCAAATTGCTGCCGCTACCTTGGGACATTTCTAAGAGCAATTTGTGATTGGGTCGCGGACGGCGACGAATATTATTGCGGTTAGCTTGAGCCGACGCTAAGGCAGAGCCACAGGCGGTTGTGGTTTCAGCACACGGTGGGGCTGTTGTTGGTGCGCAGGGAGTGGTGGTTGGAGCGCAGGGAATGTTTCCTGCTGGTGTTGTTGTCGTACAGGTGGTTGTTGTTGTCGTGGTGCTTGTTGTGGTTGAACAAGTTGTCGTCGTAGTGGTTGTTGTGGTCGTTGTGCTTGTTGTTGTTGTACAAGTAGTAGTTGTAGTTGTCGTAGTGGTTGTTGTTGGTCGTGGTGTAGTGTTGTTGTGTTTGTCGTAGTGGTTGTGGTCTTTGTTGTTGTTGTAATGGTAGTAGTTGTTGTGTCGTAGTGGTTGTCGTGGTTGTTGTTGTCGTGGTTGAACAAGGTGTCGTCGTAGTAGTTGTTGTGGTCGTAGTTGTAGTTGTTGTCGTCGTAGTGGTTGTCGTCGTTGTTGTAGTGGTTGTTGTTGTCGTGGTTGAACAAGGTGTCGTCGTAGTAGTTGTTGTGGTCGTAGTAGTAGTTGTTGTTGTCGTCGTTGTTGTTGTCGTTGTTGTTGTCGTGGTGGTTGTTGTCGTGGTTGAACAAGGTGTCGTCGTAGTTGTTGTTGTGGTTGTTGTTGTAGTGGTCGTCGTAGTGGTTGTTGTGGTCGTAGTTGTAGTTGTTGTCGTAGTGCTCGTTGTTGTTGTACAAGTAGTAGTTGTTGTCGTCGTAGTGGTTGTCGTCGTTGTTGTTGTCGTGGTTGTTGTTGTCGTGGTTGTTGTTGTCGTGGTTGAATTGGTGTCGTCGTGTTGTTTTGTGGTTGTTGTTGTGTGGTCGTCGTAGTGGTTGTTGTGGTCGTAGTTGTAGTTGTTTCGTGTTGTTGTGTAGGTGGTAGTGTTGTCGTCGTTGTTGTTGTCGTGGTTGTTGTTGTCGTGGTTGTTGTTGTCGTGGTTGAACAAGGTGTCGTCGTAGTAGTTGTTGTGGTCGTAGTTGTAGTTGTTGTCGTCGTAGTGGTTGTCGTTGTTGTCGTAGTGGTTGTTGTCGTCGTGGTTGTTGTTGTCGTGGTTGTTGTCGTGGTTGAACAAGGTGTCGTCGTAGTAGTTGTTGTGGTCGTAGTTGTAGTTGTTGTCGTAGTGCTTGTTGTCGTTGTACAAGGAGCAGTTGTAGTGGTCGTATCATCTTCTCCTCCACAAGGCGGCTTAGTTACAGGTGGAATTGTTGTGCATGGTGCATGGTGCTGGTGTTGTGCATGGCTCGGCCGCATCTCTTACGCTCAGCTCCACTGCACCTTCAGTACAGCCAGGATTGTAACTCACACAACGCCTAGCCTTAAAATCATAGAATTTCGGGCATGTATGCTCGGTGGCCACACCATTTTGACACTCATAGTACTGGGAACAGCTGCCTGGTACCAGGGTGCGTACACCATTGGCTTTTCCCCGGCAAAATATTTGCCCTTGACCATATAACCGATCCACATTGGCACCACTGATGCCGCTAGCCGCAACTGCGATCACCAGCAGGACAAAAGCTGTGAAATGACAAAACTGTTAGAGTGTGCCTTCTCTCGAAAGATGTTTCCATGTAGGGTACCATAAACGTTCCGCATATCCAACGCTGTTTCAAGTTCCCGATTCTTAGCTTCAAACTTGCCACAGTTTAATGGCGGTTGTGAATGATTTTTCAAAGCCTTGGATGCTGCCTTTATATATGGTGCCAAAAAATTCACAAATTTATTTTTGGAAACAGAACTCATAAGTAAAGTAGAACCATTTGTTATCAAAAGTTAGTAGCTTGATGTGTATCGCTACTAATTTTATCTCAGTCACATCAAGTCCATCAGGTTTGAGGGAAGTGTACTTCAATTGAATGAAGACACGTGTTTGCCACTTGGCACAGACACACTTCTTGTTCTCTCCATTAGATAATGATTGTTCATCTATGTTTAGAAATGCATTGATATTGTCGATATAATGATAAGATTTGCCCAGCTCTAGTTCCTTTTTGTTTAAACATATTTCCGGCGGCTATATATAACCAAGTATACTGTTTAAAGGAGAACTCACTTTTAACACATTTCACTTGCATTATTCAAAAGAAGATTTTTTCGTACCGACATAAATTTCATTGAAAAATATCTATTTATATTTTACCTTTCATTTGAATTAAGATGTTTCACTTTTAAGTATTAAATTGTTATGCACAACCTTTCTGCTTAGCTCTTTTCAACCGACTAAAGTGACTAATTCTATTGAAGAAGAATTTTTTGGCAACTTTCATGTGATAGACACTTGTCAATAATATTCCCAATTAAACCCATTTAACAGATAATGACTCAGTAGTAACGGATACAGAACAGATAAGAGGTTCCCATTAGGTATTTTCAACAATAAATATGTGGGCTAAGGAAAATTAATCAATAACCGATAAAAAGTACTAGAAACAACCAGTCCTTGAACTGGATTGATTTAGGAAGATAGCTCTGTGTCAAAAGCCAGGGACCTTTTAGCAGATGTTTATATATGTGAAGAAGTACTGCTTCTAAGGTAGTAAAGAGCATAGCTTAGCGCATTTCAAACATACGGGCATTTCCATTGTGTCGAACGGGACCGCGGAACACATTTAAAGTGAAAAAAATTTAAATAAAATGGATTTTTTTATAGCTCCTTATTAGCCCTATAATTGGTACTAAGGTTGATTTTAAGTAATATTTACTTTTCATGAAAATTGCACAAAACCAAGGCATTCTTACGGAACAAAAGTAGAAATGGTTTTTGCTACCAACAATTCAAATACCGATTTCGGCGAATCCTAAAGCAATATTTTAATGTGTTTAATTTTAGAATATTGTGCATTGATGCAACTTTAAAATGGTTTTAAATTTACCCCAAAAAAACATATACTTTTTTAAAAATTTTACTTTAAGTACTTTCGCACGGGACATGTTGCACGGGACATTTTTTTCTATCGTGATAATTATGGTATTTCAGTTGCTCTTTTGCTGAAATGATATACAAACAAGCTTAATAACGAGAAGGCAAAGCTAACTTCGACTGTGCCGAAGTTTTAATACACTTGAAAAACTTTACTCCAACCAATTTAACCGGTCAAATATATATAGGATATAGATATCAGATATTTAAAAATTTTAAATCGTTGATAATAAAAATTTCATACCATAAAAAAAACTGTTCTTAGTAAAACACATTTTCCGACCGATCGGTCGTATGACAGCTATATGCTATAGTCATCCGATCTTGATACATTTTTTCAAAATTATGTGAAAGCTTATAAAACTTATATATACCAAGATTGGGGACGCTACGATAGAAAACAAAAAAGTTTTTCTCACTAGAAGTAGTTTTTTGACCGACCCCTTTATATGGCAGCTATATGCTATAGTCATCCGATTTTGATAAATTTTTTCAGAATTATGTGAAAGCATATAAAAATAATAAATACCACGATTGGTGATGCTACAATGGAAAACAAAGAAGTTTTTCTCACAAGATCTAGTTTTTTGAACGACCGTTTATATGGCAGCTATATGCTATAGTCATCCGATTTTGATAAATTTTTCCAGAATTGTGTGAAAATATATAAAACTAATAAATACCAGGATAGGTGACGCTACGATAGAAAACAAAAAAGTTTTTCTCACTAGAACTAGTTTTTGGACCGATCGTTCCTATGGCAGCTATATGATATAGTCATCCGATCCGGCCGGTTCCGACATATTAGTTGCGTGCAGTAAAAAGAAGACTCTGTGCAAAATTTCAGCTCGATAGCTTTAAAACTGAGAGACTAGTTCGCGTAGAAACAGACGGACAGACGGACAGACAGACGGACGGACGGACAAGCGGAAATGAACTCGGCTCGTCGTCCTGATCAAGAATATATATAGTTTATGGGGTCGGAAATGAATATTTCTATGCGTTACAAACTTCTGGGCAAAATTAATATACACTTTTCAAGTGTATAAAAATGTTTTAAATCAATGTATTTATTTTCACATAATAAGAGATATACAAAAAACTTTCAAAAATATTGGTTCGTCCCTAAACTTTTCTCTCCACCATTTGCAACTTTCTTGATTGTTTTCGCCGCCACAAAAAATTAATAATTTATGTGAATTTATTTTTTAATTTCGATTTTGGTTGAAATGACCATATGTATTCAAAATGGAATATCTTCGTTTAAAGAAAATCGTAAATTGTTTTGGAACATTTATTTTAAGTATAGGATGATGTCAGGCAGGTTCGACAATAAGTCAGTGTTTACACGATGAAGCAAACTTCATAAAGTTTCTGCAAAAGCTTTTGTTTGTAGGAAAGAGAGGTGGTGGTGTGGCTTGCCCCTCTAGACCTCTTTCCTACAAGAAAGAGCTTTTCGAAAAACTTCATGAAGTTTGCTTCATTGTGTAGATACCGTCTAAGTCTAGATTTACACGATGAAGCAAACTTCATGAAGTTTTCTTAAAAGTTCTTGCTTGTTGGAAAGAAGTGAAGAGGGACAAGCTTACCCCCTCACACCTCTTTCCCACAAACAAAAGCTTTTTGAGAAAATTCATGAAGTTTGCTTCATCGTGTAAATCCCGTCTAAGACCGCATTTACACGATGAAGTTTCCTACCGCGGCGTGAAGCTTTTCGATCATTCTCCTTTGCTTTGTTCCGATAGAACTGATGCAGGGTTGATTTATGGGTTATTTGCTTATCAATAACTCGGGTTGTCAGGCGAGTTGAAAAGAACTTCACGATCGAAGAGAGCTTTACGAAGCAAACTTCATCGTGTAACGCGGACTAAGTGTTTTAAGAGAAACATTGGGTGACACCCTTTATTAAATGCATCTTGTAGCTGGTTGAAATCTTTGCTGTAGCCAAATACAAAGCTTTAGAAATAAAAGCTTTTGTATTGTTTTGGTAATTGCTATTTGATGCCTACTTTTAGGCTTCATTCGATATAAATTTTACGGCAAAACGCAATCAAAAAGATAAAACAAGCCCAGTTACATAATGAAAGTAGTAAAAAGAGAGAGCCCTCTGGCAATTTATCTCTAAGAGTTCATTCAAAAGTTCAAGTTCATAAGTACCCACAATGTTTTTAAACACATGTTTTATTTGTACGACTCGGAGCGATAAATTGTTATCAATTCTTGGTAAAAAGAGCAAAATACTAATAAGAACCAAAGGTACCTATCAGTTTGTGATGCCCGAGATATGATCGATAAAATATGGTACATTTTACATATTGGCAATTCATGCAAATTTACAATACAACTCGAGTCTATAAATGTCGAACATTTCAATGGAATTCGTTCAGTCTTCGTTTATGAATTTATTGACAACCCCCACAGAGGCAGCATGAGATTTTTTGTTAAAGTGTGGATGGTATTTGTCCTATACAAGACAAGTTGTGCGCAATTTCAAGTAGGTTGAATCGCAACCATAGTGTGTGGACTTATCTTAATAATTATCACTTTTCCGCTAGGATGGTTTCAAATTTAAAACGACCATCTGTGATGGCAAAGATGGTGCTCTATTGCCCATGTTTGGTACCTGTCGTGGATATTATATATGTAATGCGGGCAATGCTGTAGCAGGATCCTGCAACGAAAAGAGTCTTTTCAATCCGCTTACCTTACACTGCGATGAGGCAGACAAAGTGGATTGCTTATTTGAAACCAAAGTGGAGTTTAACGAGTCAAGTTTGGAAAGCGATGAAGACTCAGAGGATGACGAAGAGGAGGCGGAGGAGGTAGTGAAGCTTACCACTGTCAAACCCACCAGACCACCAAAGCCTGCTATTTCACCCTATGATCGTATCTGTTCGAGCAAGAAAAACGGTTACACTTTGGCCAAAACGGATTCGTGTAGCGAGTACTATGTGTGCAAATCAAAGCAGTCTCAGCTACGTCGCTGTCCCACCCACTTACATTTTAGTGCTACGCGTCGAATTTGCCTGGAACCGTTCGAAGCCAAGTGTCAGGTAATACAAAAAGAAGAGCCCACTTCAGGCCCACCTCAGATAGCCGGTCTCTGTTCGGAGGAAAAGGAAAATGCTCTTGTGCCTCATGCCACCGAATGTGACAAATTTATGCTTTGCAGTAACATGATGTTTTTGGTTATGGATTGTCCCATTGGATTGCATTTCAATGCCGAAACAAGACGTTGTGATTATCCCAAGATAGCCAAGTGCCAGATTAAGAAAAAGAATAACAAAACTAAATCAAAGAAGCGTAAAAATGTACGAAAATCAAAAGCTACAAATTTTAAAAAGTCAATATAAAATTAATTACTTGCCGTGAATCAAATTTTCTAAAATTACCAAAAGAACCGTTAACTTGTGCTCGTAAAGCAAAGAGCGAATGAAACCGGTGTCCTTTCAAAAATTCTGATCCGAACCGAAAACCGCAAAAAATAACGCTTCAATTTATTTCATCGAATTACTTTAATGACTAAATTTTGTAATTGGTATCAAAAAGTCAACTAAAGGAAATAGCAACAAAAGATAGTGCAAATAAAATTATATTAAAACTTACCGACTTTATATTGCGACTTAATCCCGAAACGAATTTCGCTTAAAGGTTCTATTACGGTTTCACGTACGTCACTCGGATTTCCATATCGTCTTACCTTACGTAATATTCAGAAAATTAAATTGTTAAAGATACAAAAAAAATTCACGGAAATAATTGAAATAAAAATATTAAACATACTGATTCATCATAATTCCATAAAAAGTTTCTCATTTAACATTTTAGTACAATAATCGGGACATTTTACATTTTGTTTTATTTTAAGAAATCGTAAAAAAATTATTTATTTTAATACTTACACTCCAGGTGGATTTCTGATACATATCACGTAGATATAAGTTATATTTTCATAAAATGCATACCCATTATTTAATAAATGAAAGACATCGGACAGCAACCCTGCACTTTAGGTAGGGTTGTTTGCTGCACAAAAAAAAAGACAGAAAATTCACCTCAGCTTTGGAAAAACTGACAGGCCTGTTCCCGTTTTCGATTTCGATCAAATAATGCGGAATCGGAATTGTTAAAAGTTCCCGTTTGCTAAAACCGATTATTTGGCGAACAACTTTAAATTTCTGTTTATCTTCATTTGATTGTCTTGAGGAAAAAATATGTTTATCAAATTCTCGAATCGTTTCTTGGAAATAAGAACCTTTACCAATTCCGATTGATCGAATTCAAAAACGAGCTGGCTGCCAGTGATAAAAAGGGGATTAAGCTGAATATATTAAATGATTAGTACTTAAAATAAATTAGTACCTAAAATTTGATTATTAGTACTTAAAATCGACCATCCAATCAAAACTATGAAAACGTTTGAATAAAGTTACGCATACGCAGTGTAGTCCTATATGGGCGGTAAGAGTAGGCTTAGTTGCATTGTTCCCAAATTTTGTACGAAGGTTATGAATGCCATTATTATGAAATTTGAATGAATAAGCCATTAAGCCAAAGTATGCATTGGTTAGACTCATGAATTTTACTTTTAATAAAAAATGCTTAAGGTACTATTAGGCAGGTGTTTATTGTTCTTCTAAACATAAAATCTGACATTGTTTGAAAAATTTATACTCACAGTTGTTTTTTTTTTGCGGAACGCATAGCTGTAGTTTCAAAGATTTTCAAAATATTGAAGAAATCAAGTTTATTTTAGGTTGGTCATTGAAATAGACGCACTGAACGTTTTAAGCCGTGTGTAATCAATGTGCATAATTTTTGATTTATGAGTTAAATACTACGCAAATATATGTAAATTTAACTTCTTTCACAAAGTGCAATGCAAAGCACCTTAAACGTCAACAAATAATGAAAAAACATACTCAAATTTGCAATAGATTAATTTTGACTAAAAGACTGGCTTGTGGTCTTTAGCGATGACAAAGTTTTATTTTTGATGGCCCTAATTGATAGACTCAGAAAAAATATCCTTATCTTAATGTGCCGAAAACCTTATTTTTCGTTTTCCAAAGCTGGGTAAGGGCCGTTTTGTAAAGTTCCTCATTGAAAAGAAAAAATGTCAATGACCTCCATTTCATATAAATTTTTTTCTCTGTGTAACTACAATTGTGAAAGCAAGCGCGGATCTATTTACTCATAAGCAGCTCGTTGTAGACACAAGGCAAAATATTTTAAAGGATGCCTAAAAGTAGGTTATATACAGAACAGCGGAATTAACCAATTTGAACTTATTAACCCTTCACGAAAGTTTTTTTTTCTAGAGGTGAAGGGAATTTTTCTTGTGTAATTTGGATCTGGTAAATACGAACCCATTGTCAAAAAAATTCGACCTATTATATTTATTAAATTCTGGACTTAGAGTCCAAATGTATGGAAATATTGCGGAATTACAGTATTGACTTAAACTTTGTTATCAGCGTTTATCTAACTTAATTGCTCGCATGTGCAGTTAAGCTCGTATTTGAGACGCTACAACAATTACAGAAAAAACGATCTAAAAATAAACAACAACAACAATTATTCAACTTACAATACGTGTGTATATATGTGTACGTACGCAATACTTGCAAAGGAAGGATGTTGCGCTGATTCAATTTGACTGCTACCGCCGTTGTTCGACTAGTCGAACAGTCACTTTCTCAGGTGTGCTAAAGCTTCCCTGTGCTACTTTTTTTAATGTTTGGTTTTATTTCTGACTATTTTCGACCTTTCCCTACAATATTAAATGTAAGTCGGAAGCAAAATATTTATAGTTATATGTTTTTTAGCTTGCAGAAAAGAGGTCTGCATGTAAGGTTTTTTTTCAACCCCCAACTGTAGCCCACCTGCAAGGTTAGAGGTGATCGCAATATTTTTGATCTGAAGTCAATGAAATTTAATATGGTATAGTGCATCTACTTAAACAATTCGTCTTGGGGAATCATTTTCCAAAATAGGTAATTTTGATGTTCGACTAGTCGAACTAGTCGAAATGTCAAAATGGGTTAAGTTCAGAAGGCTTTTAGTAAGACACAACGTTTTTATTGCTGAACGTCTCCGATTTTTTTCAAAAATTACATGATTCCACTAGATAGCTTTCATTTTCAAAAAAAAACTTTATTTAATCAATATCTATAAAAAATCAAAGGGAAGTCGTTAAAAAATTAATTGAGAGGAAGCAAACAGACTGATTATCGTATTGCCAAATAAATGTAACAAATAAGTTAGTGTGCGAAGAGATCTTAAGCTAATACAAAAATAGTGTCTTCAGTTTTTTATTCAATATTTTAAAATAATTTTTGTTTTGCACTTCTTGTTGTTGTATTTAAGTCCCTTTAAAGGGTTGATGGATCTAAATTTCATGGATTGAACTTTCCATATAGAAGTTACCTGTCTTTTGAACCCACCTGAGATCTCCCCATCACCCATTCGAAAACATCATACAACTCCAATTGAAATAAGCAGTTTTTAATAGTTTATTTAGTAGAATATTTTAACAACCCTCAGCAGCTGGATAATTGCAAACTTTGTACCTCTTACTGTACACCAATCCGTTGCCGCAGCTTAAATTCATCTCACATTCACATTGACAAACAACATATGTGGCATTGCAAGAACCATTGTCAAACATGGTACCATCACGTTGGTTCACACAACGACCACCACTGTCACAGGGTGTACCCGAGGGACCAGCTGCGGGACCACTTGGTGGTGGACTGCCATCGTCACACTGAACATTTTCGGGGAAATCGCACATTTTGGTAACATTATTGAATTGCAGATTATAGGGGCAGACTTGCGTAATGGCTACACCGCCCACACACTGAACAAAGGCAGAGCAATTTTTCTCCACGGAACTCGTCCAATTATCGGGTGCATTACAGCACTCGGGATCGCAGGTTTGGTTTAAACACACATTTTTGTCATCAACTTCGCATCTATTATTGTACGCATTAAAGTACATGCTAGCGGGACACGGACGGCTAACCTGTTGGCCATTGATGCACTCCAAATAACCAGCGCAATTGGCTGGATTCGAGGTGGTTGTACCCTCGGTACAAGTGGAGTTATTCGGGCATTGACCGGTGTTTACTTCGCAGGCTGATATAACCGAGTTCCAGTACTGTCCTGAGGGGCAGGATTCAGAGAAATTTTTACCACCAGCGCACTGGAAATATTTGGTACAGTCATTCTTATCAGCTGTTTGACTACCTTCGGCACAGTCCAGGCAAATGCCAGTCCAATCGGGTGTACAGTCTGACACGGATTTGTTGAAGTACAAACCAGGACCACATATTTTTTCAACATAATGTCCATTTACACACTGCAAGTAACCGATACAATTGGTGGGATCCACTGCTACAGCGCCTTCCGTACAAGTGGAGTTATCTGGGCATTGACCAGTGTTTATTTCGCAAGCTGATATAACCGAGTTCCAGTACTGTCCTGAGGGGCAGGATTCGGAGATATTTTTGCCACCTGCGCACTTGAAATATTTGGTACAATCATTCTTATCTGCGGTTTGACTACCTTCAGCACAGTCCAGGCAAATGCCAGTCCAATCAAGAGTACACTCTAACGCGGTTTTGTTGAAGTACAATCCGGAATCACATTCTTTACCCACATACTGGCCACTTACACACTGCAAGTAACCGGCACAATTGGTGGGATCCACTTTAATTTCTCCTGCGTTACAAGTGGAGTTATCACCCTTGCATTGTCCATTATCAGTCAAGCATTGGCTCATAGTGACATTCCAGTATTCTCCCTTGGGACAAGGTTTGGATACATATTTACCATTTGTACAAATGCGATAATTGGCACAGTCATCGTCATCCTTGGTGGTGTTTCCTTCCACACAATTCACACAATAACCATTGTTATCCATAATGCATAGATTCAAGCTCTTATTGAAGTAGGCACCGGGAGCACAGCTTATGTCATCAAATTCTCCATTCACGCATTGAAAATATCCCGCGCAGTCATTGGGATTGTACTGAATTTGTCCATCCGTACAGTTAGAACTGTTGCCCTTACATTGACCCCAATCCTCCTCACAGCATCTCATATCCACATTCCAGTAATAACCCTTATCACACGATTTGCTGACATATTTACCATTAGTGCAAATCTCATACATGGTACAGTCATCCACATCCACTCTAGTACAACCCTCGGTACAGTTTAAGCATACAAACAAGGTGTCTTCGGTACAACGTTGTACTGTTTCATTGAAGTACATGTTGGGTGGACAATTTATGCTTATAAGCTCTCCATCCACGCACTCTAGGTAAGCAGCGCAATCGGTGGGATTCACCTTTGTCTCACCCTCAATGCAGGTCGAATTGTCACCCTTACATTCTCCATTATCTCTTACACAGTCCTTTTCACTCCAATAAAATCCAGAATCACAAGATTTGTGTACATACTGTCCGTGACAACAGACATAGAACATGCTACAATCATCCTTATCTTCTAGCATATCACCATCGTTACAACAGTCATCGGACAGTGATCCCACAAAGAGCGAAAGTCCAATACATAGGAATAGAACTGCAATAAAGTTAGAATTTTTGTTTCAGCTGCTGTACCTTTGCCCGGATCCATATAGCCTTACCATAGTCAGAATACTTGGTTTGAGCCATCTTCGCTCTCAGCTTATTGAATGCCTACTGAAGCATCCTAGTGCCAAATATCAGCTTTTATATTTGAAGGCAATTAAAATAATGAAATGTCTTTTCTTCATGCATGTGCCATTTGATAAAAGAACGGGAATAGCTGATACTATCTGGCCCATATGTATACAAGCATGTGTTTATATGTTATAAGAAGTCAAACAAGTAAGTGAGTTTTATCGCAAATTTATATAAATAGCAAAAAAAAAGTTGTTGCGGAAAAAGTATATTTTTATATATACTTGTACTCTCACTTCCTCTCTGAACTACATATAAATTCAGGTAATTATTAATGCTTTTCATGAGTTCGACCGATTCTTTAACAACAGAATGACAACTTACCATATTATCAACTATTAATCAAATATTCCATGGCAATTGACCATCTCTTAGCTGTGAAATTATGTTATCATAGTAATCATTACTTATAGATCCACCATATATTATTTTCCGATTAGATAAAAGACAGTCGATAGATAGTTTGCTTATAGCAAAAGAAAAAATCAATTTTTAAAATGTGTTTATTTTCAAGTTTTATACTTTTATACTCTATCCGACCCTATTAAGTATATATATATTCTTTATCAGCATCAGCAGTCGAGTCGATATAGCCATGTCCGTCTGCCCGTATAAGAGCACAGATCTCATAGATGATAAGAGTTAGAGTTTTGAAGTGTATGGAGCATAAACTCCTTATACTTGCAGACAGATCAAGTTAATTTTTTATTTTTACCACGCCCCCTGCCTCCGCAGCAATTTGACACAGTTTCACAGTTTCAAAAAATTGATTGTTCTGACCTTCTAGACATATAGATTAATTATAGTTATTTAAAAATACATCGTTTTCCAATCAGATGAATGATAGTCGAGTTATAATCAAATCTATACCATGATGGGCAGCACTTATACAGGGCCCAACTTTAGTTGATTATAATACAACTTGGCAGGAAGAGGATGGTGGGCAGGACAAAAAGGCCCCCGTTCACGCATGTTTCATAAGCTACTTATGCTGTCCTTCTCGTGGTGCGTTATGTAGTTCAGTGAAAGCATTTCAACTCTCGCCTTGAAAATGTTTGATATCATATGTGATCCAAATCTGTCTTGAAAACAATTGATCCCCACAAACAATGGCCGCGTTCAGCAGAAAAACTTGATCCCTGATCAATGATATATTTCTTAGTAATTTACGTTGCCTACTTTTCCTCTTGTGTTTAATATGATATTTATATAAAGCTTTTCCTGCATTAAACAGACCGCCTAAAATATGCCAAATAAACTGTTTTTAAACTGTCCTGATCAACTTGAATAAAACTGTTATGAGTTTGTTTCAAAGTTTATGTGTTGGCTATGGACTTAATCCGACTTGTTCCTTAATAAATGGCGTTAATCCTTATAATGGAGGATTTAGTTAGTAGCTGAATAAATAGATTAACAGATTCACCACTAAATATACTGTCTATCAGGTGTCGTGGAAGTCGAAGCTCATCTAACCTTTGGATCATTGATAATCTCGCCTTTTACAGTGTATGTAAAGATCCGAATTGGCTTGTGTGAGCGAGCTTATTTGCACACTATCCACAGGAGAAGAGGAACGAATACTCGAACAGCTTCACTAACTTGAATTCACATATGACTAAGTGTGACCGACGAAATGATAAAGCGACAACAACAATGCGCACTGCTTTTGTCAGTTGTCAATGGCTGCGTTCAGCAGAAGAACTTGCTCCCTGATCAATGATATATTTCTTGGAAATATACGTAGCCTACTTTTCATCTTGTGTTTAATATGATATTTACATGAAGCTTTTCCAAATGTCAATTTAACAAGACCACCTAAAAGTATGCTAAGTAATATGATCAGCTTTATTAAGCTGATCAGTGATCAAGTGTCACTGTTGAATGCGGCCAATGGCTTATGCACATGTGATAGAGAATTTAAAAAAATTTTTGTCTCATCTTAGGATTCATTGAAAATGTTCTTCTGGATCTGGATCAGATAACTGCTGCCTATCTTCGCCTTGGTTTCTATTTCGTCCTCAGCTGTAGATCCTCGTTCTTGATTTTACTTCACAATCATTTTTCAGTTAAGGGCCTCATTCCAGATGGCATACAAATTTATTTCGGGACTATGCTTCATATGAATAGAATCACTTATTTAAATGAAGAATTGTGCCGATATAAATTTTTATGCCATCTGGAATGAGGCCTTAAAAGACAACTTTTTTCAATGGTAGCAAAGAGTTAGGTGAAGACTAGAGCTTACACCCAGAGAAATCTAGCACGATTAGGCAAGACTAAAATCGGCTTCAATTTAGTTTTTTCTCGTCTTGAATTTTCAAGAAGAAATCTGCTTGAAATCGAGAAGACTTGTGCGCTCGATTTGAGTTTGGTAGCAAGAGAGGTGAGGCGTTCAAAATGAGAGCATTTCGTTCTCTAGCTCTCTGGCAACTTTGTTCTAAAATGCTTACATTCAAGAAGATCTATTCTTGAATTCGAGAATAAATCATGCTTGAAATGAAGCCGACTAAATTTAAAACCGAGCAAATCAAGCTTTAAAATTCATGCTTAAATTCAGTATTTCAGTAATTCAGTAATTCAGTGGGTCCAAGAAGATTCTGTCTTGCCTAACTTCTGACACGAAATCTGCTTGATATCAAGCACGATCTGCTCTCTTTTTTTTCTGAGTGTAGGGATTGTCTGGATGTTGATCCTCGACATTTTATTTCGGTCGAGTTAGATATCGGAAAATCGAATCACTTTAGTTTACCAACGTATTTCGTTGTAGGTATCACAAAATACTAAGAGCGTAACACAGCACTAAAGATTTTTCAATTATTTTCCCCATTGGCGAATCCTTCTTTAAAATGAAACTCATACATGTTATTGCTTTATATAATCCCTTTTTATTGTCCCATTCTTCAGCTTCTTAGAGGGTGCAGTTCACATTTGCGGGATAGTTGCAGGCCTTCTTAGCTTGATCCCAATACAGACCCTTACTGCAGGGCCTTTCCACTTCACACTCACATTGGCACTGCACAAAGTTACTGCAACTGGTCTTCGATGGCAGGTATGTGCCCTCTCTTTGACCCAAGCAACGGCCATTGCTTTCACAGGCAATGCCCGAAGGCCCGGCATTAGGTCCCGATGGTGGCACATAATCCCACTTACAGGTAACATCCTGAGGATAGCCGCACTGCTCAGTAGCCGTGTCATAGATCAAATTATTGGGACAATCCTGTTCTACGGCGCAATTGAAATTGCATTTGTAGAACTTGTTGCAAACACCCTCCATGGGAAAGAGTGCGCCTTGCGGTTGATTCTGACAAATGTCAACGGTATTATTGCAAGGAATTATCGGAACATAATCCGCGGGCCAATCGCACTCATCTGTGTCGGCATTATAGATCAAATTATCTCCACAGATGACATTATTGGGATTAGAGGCGTTGCCTTTAATCCAAGCGCATGTCTGTAGTGTTTCATTAAATTTCGTTTTTGGATCACATGTCATGGCAATGGGGCATTCGCATTGGCACACAAAATAGCCATTAGAGTTAGGATCCTCTAACAATAGACCATCTATTTTGCCAGCACAAACGCCTTTATTGCTGCAAGTAGTACCCGAGGGACCCACAATTTGGGCTTCTCCAGTGTCAGCATTGACGCAGTTCACCAGATATGTGTGATTGCACGCTTGATAGACCGGATCGAAGGACAAATTGCTGGGGCAAGTTTGCTCATAAACGCATTTTCCGCTACACTGTATGAACTTGTTACATTGGCCGGCAATGGAAAGCAACGCGCCATCGGGTTGAGTAACGCAATCTGAACGTTTGTCATCGCAATAAGCGGGAACCGCACTGGGTGTATTGCCGGCTGGCGTGGTAGTTTCGGGAGAGCTGGTACTGCCGTCTCCGGGCGTCTGTGTGACTGGGGGAACAGTAACAGTTACAGGGGGAACAGTGACAGTTACAGGGGGAACAGTGCCAGTGACTGGTGCATTGGTTGTCTCACTATCCGGATCACAGGTGGTGGTGGAATCATCTGCTGGAGGATTTGTAGGACACTCATCGGCACAACAAGTGCACACACAATCAGCATCATTCTGCACAGCAAAAGCTGATATACTCAAACACTTGGCACGCCACTGAAAATCACATTCTCCCAGCACCCGATTAAAGTGCAGACCATGCGGACAACGGCCAATTTCGGCTATTTCACGATCTCGGCATACCACATAACGTCCACAGTGCGTGGGCAAGGGTAAACGCGTTCCATCCGATTTATGTACGCAAATATTTGACAACTGAGCCGCTATCAACTGAACCCCTCCCAATAGAAGGCACAACGTCCAAGTATTTACAGCTTTGGCGAAAAGAAAGTATTATTTAACCATTCGGTGCAATGCTTCTTCAGTACACTTACCTCGCATTTTAGATCACCTGGTGTATTGGCCAAATTTCACCAACAACTAGTGGTAGACCAGGTCTTACTCAGGCATTTATGGGCGTTGAGAGTTCCGTTATGTGTGTATCAAATCAGTAGTCAATCTTTGTCTTTTTTTCTTCTGATAATACCAAATAATTCTTTCAAGACTGATTTCCTTTGTTGGTAATGTCTTCTTATCGCTCGTGTAATTAGACGCTTGTATCTGAGCGCTCATTTATGGTTAGGGATGAATGTTCTTTTTGCACACTTTCCATTTTGATAAGACCCATAGTACAACCAGTTGTAATCAAAAATATCGCATTATTCACAAGTGCACGTTGAAGGTTTGCTTATTTTTAAAACTTAGCAATGCATTTATTGAGAAAACACGAATATGTGTATGCTCTATAAAATCAATTATACTCTGCTGTTAATTACAAATGTCTTACTTACAAAGACTTTAAACAAAAATTTAAAAAATTATTTTATAACTTAAACTTAAAGCCTAACCTAAGCGTATCTAGACTTCGACTTCTCGAAAGACTTTTTTCCAAACATTATTAAACATTGTTTCTCATATACATAAATATATATGAGCATGGTATGAACAAAATTGTACGCAATCAGCTTGATACCAAATATCCTGATAACGATATCATTTCATGCAACAAATATGGTAGTATCTTAGCATTGCGCCTTGCACTCAGAAAGAAATGGTTTTATTATAGTGTTGAGTTCATGAATAAGTGAACAAAAATGAGTAAGCTGCAAAACTGAACAAGTGAACATGTTCCTCTTCAATTGTTCAAAGACTCTTGTTTAGATATTATTGGTTCAGTGACCGTTCCAATGTGTTCAGTTTTTTACTATTCAACCCTGCAGCTGAGCAATTTGAAAAAAAAGCGAACATGTTCAGTAAAGTCATCAACTTTTACCTAACTTAATGAACTTAATTATATTAACAAAAGAATAGCGTGATCGAAAGCGAAAGTTAAAGTTGGCCCTGATAAATTTTGGTATACCCAATTACAAGCCTTTACTTATATCAATTAGCAGAATATTTATATCAATGTTAACATTAACATTAAGTTAGCAGTCTGAGCTTAAACTGTGCTAAAAATGCTGTTGCTCTACTCGACATAATTTTTTCTCCAGTAAAAACTATTTTGATCCTCTAAGCTCAAAAGTTAGCCATTGAAAAAAATCTATCGGTTAACATTTTTTCAATATTTTTAAAACATGCCTTCACTTTAATACTCAGAAATTTTTGTTTTGGCACCGATCTGAAATAGCTAAAAAATAACTTAAACTAAAAACTTAGCAGAGTTATTTTAATTCAATGCATAAACAAAAATTGTTTTTTCTAAATAAAAATTTATCGAATTAACTCTTCCACTTTATAGTAAGAAGGGCTACAAACCTACAAAAATCGGTAGGGGTTCATTAGGGGGATGATTTATTTTGTATGCAATAAATCTAAAAATGTCTGACTTCAGTGGCCAGTTTGGACACTTTCGCATGTACGAATATATCGCATTTGATTTTTTACAGAAGCATTGAAAGATGCTCTATCGAATAGGGCACATAAATCCAGAACTTTTTGCCAATTGTGACCACGAGAAATTCGTGAGGGCAAAAATATCTAGAAATTCGGCTTACCACAGTCTTTTTCAGTACACATAAATGAGTCATCATTTTTGATCAACAAGGGTGCATCTTTGAAAGTTGGTCATTTTGTTGCCCTGCGTAATAGCTCTTTTGCTATCGTTTCTGATTTGAATTTAAAAGTTAATAAATTTACTAGATGAATACAAAATTAAGAAAATTTTGATACCGTTATAAGAAACTTTATAATCAAATTTGAACTGGTTGGAAAGCGATTTTCACTCCGAAAAATTCATAGCTTCAAAAACTTTTCAAAATATGGCTCTGAAAAACTTTTGAATCGGTTCAACGGATTCGAAACCGGCCTTGAACCAAAAAATGTCTATCTTTATCAGGGATGCAAACCGGTTCTGAACTGAACCGATTAAAACCGTACCGAACCGCTTATTTGAGCTCGTAAACCGAACCGAAGAACGGAACCAGTGTTTTTCGAAAACGCTGAACCGAACCGAAAACCATCCACAAAAACGTGATGTAAACACTACGATATTTTACCGTAAAGTTAAGCAATTTTTCTGAGATAGAGGTAGTGATTCCGCGTTAATCTAAATTAAGTCTTTGCAGTTCCTTAATATTCTCTATTTTACGTTTATATAGAGATTATCATGTGTTCTTCTAATTCAGACGATAAAACGACGTTTACCTTTGCAAGGCTGAACGCAGCTTTTTCGAAATGCTTTGGTATATATTGAATTTGTTCTTGAACTTATGGACTTCAAATTTTTCTTTTTTTTTACATTATTAAAATTTTTAATAAGATCGACTCTCTAAGGCAATAATGTATATAATATATGAACGGTACCTGATTTCAATCTATATAATTAATAGATAAAGATTGGAAATCGGAAATTATTTATAATGCAATTAATGAAATAGATTTAAAAAAAGTTCATATATCTTAAGTTACATTTTAGAAAGTTCGGGAATTCGGAATAGGGATCAGGTCTCGCCTATGCCCTGAACCACTGAACCGAACCAAAACCGCGGTTCGGATTTCTACAAAAACCATATTATGAACCGAACCGGTGGTCTAAAAAACTCTGTGGACCACAGAACATGGTTCTGAACCACTATTTAAGCGGTTCAGCAGGTTCGGAATCGGTCTTGAGTCAGTAAAATATCTGTTTTCATATAACTAACCTACACACTGAATTTCAAGTTCATCTTTCTGAGATATGCCTCTAAAACACCTGTGAATCGGTTTAAACCGCTTTTGAACCGGTTCACAAACTTAAGACGTAGCCTATGACTCTTTACGAATTGACTTGAACATATTGTGAAAATAAAGGAACAAACAAACATACATATTTTCACTTATATACAATACCTTGAATGTATAACGATTTGTCCCTTTGGAATTCTTTTACAATAGATCATCAACGCACAGCCTAAACTGTTAGAGCTAGAAAGTTATAACATAGAAGGTAGTTTCTATTTGTAATAAAAAATTATTTTGAAAAATTCCACCCCAAATGAACAGAAATTTCCGGAAAGAATTATTTTAGAAACATTTTTTTAATTTATTTTATTTCAATTGCACTACAACCCTGGAACTTCGCTTACGATGCAGTGCATCATCTTCAAGCTATTGGAAATCTTGCAATGTGTGTGCCAAACCTGATATTTGAGGATATCTATGTTTTGGTATGGTAATTTTAAGAGTGTTAAGTTGCCATTTATTATGGAGACGAACATTTAATTAAAATTTTCTTTCAACGATTAAATGATATTCAGACAGAAAATACAAGGGGTGGTAAGGCGATTTGCTTTTCCAGACCATGACTGACAACCATCTGATTTAAAAAGATAGCCACTATTTGTCACAGAAGGAACATCAACATGATGACATGTACTGTTACATCGACAGAACTAAACACCTTGATTGTGAGACAGAGAAAGAGACACTGCGGTGACAGGCTTCCTGCTTCGCGGCTTACTTAGTGAGTTAGACCCATTTGTGTTTGGCTTGAAACCCAAGCCAAAGCAATTCTAATTATTCAAATGCGTACCAAAGTACGCTTGAATTAAATTACCAAACTTAAACGAAAGAAAGAAGAGCACAAATTGTCAGTACACGTATGTACATCAAAGTCTGGGCCAGAGTAGAAGCCAGCGGTAGGCTTACTTACTGACGTCTAGGGGGTATACATTACACATTTCACGCATGCAGATGGGATGGATAATAGAGAGGGGCCATACAGGGGGCCAACAAAAGGCAGTCCAAGGGAAATATGAGTTGATCGACACTCTCACAGACAGCGACAATTCTGTAAGAGCTGCGCCAGTCTCTCTATTGTAAAAATCTTCTCAGGTGTAACAGGTTTCTCAGATTTAAACTGAGGTCGCGCCTGTGACACAAACAGTCGTCAGTGAAGCTCGCTACATAATTGAACGTGATATTTAAGCAGGAACAGCATGTGAAGGATTTTATTTTGTTCAAATTAAAGAACTGAGATCGATTGGTGCATAGATATCACTAGAATCTAGCACCATTCGAAATCAGTGCTTTTGATGAGAACCAGTCAGCAGATAGTAGATAGTACAAAGTGACTTATACCAAGTGATAATTAACATAACCTAAAGTCAATGCCAAGTACATAAATATATATAGTATTTATTAAGAATATGGGACACAAACAATGCATGTGAAGTAGTTTGTGAGAAGAAGCCCTAAAAGTGTCATTAAAACGTGTATCTACCTTGCCGGGTCTTTGGACGTCGATCGGAATACATATGTAAAGCGCAATAATAACAATTAAAACCAATTATAGACAATAGTTAATGAAATCCAATTGAGTGTGCGTAATCTGTGTGAATTCTAATATGTATAATATAATTAAATTATATTAAAATTAATAAACTCAACATGAATAAAATCTTCAGCACTTTATTAAGAGCGGATAGAGCACCCAATGAAGATCTCAAACTCAAATGAAATAAAACCTTATTTCAAATGGTGCTGAAAAACAACCATAATTGGAAATCTCTAGATATTTATAGAATATCCTTATACTGATAGAAATTATAATAGGTTAAGGTATAAGTTGTAACTAAAACGCTCGCTACTCAAGGTTTGCCGATTCTACTCGATTTTTTTAATCTTTCGTGGCTATGCTGAGAGTGAAGACTCTCCCTTAACGATTTCTAACTCGATCATTGTGTCCTAACATAATCATATATCCTATAATTATGAGGTACAAAATTACAAAATGAACACTACCAGGTCATCAAAAGTTTTTTTTTTCTAAACATAAAAAAAAGTGATAGGTAAAAGTGTGCCTGTTGTTCTGTAATCTTAGACTTGAAATGAACACATCATTCAATCGTATAACCATAAATGAAAGTTCGCTTATCAGAGCTATAAATAAAAGACATGAAGATGTTTTATTAATTGCACCGAAAATTGAAATATTTATCGTGCTCATATCATAGTTAGAGCTGCATTTTTGAAGCTATTAATAATCCAATACACAGAGAGAAATGCCTGTATTAAACTAAGTTCAACTGAACGCAATTAAAATAATAGGAGAAACATTTTTTAAAAACAAGTAAGAAAGTCGGTCAAGCCTGATCGAAATTTACTCTGTACTTGCCAAAGTTTGTATATAACTGATAAACAATTTTTTTTCGTTTTTGAGAAAAAATTCGATTTTTTCGAAATATTTTTGTTTGTAGCATTCAAACTACTAAATCGATTGGAAAATAAACTACAACAAGATTATTAGGAATTGCACACCCTTTTGAATAATACCTTGTTTGACGACATCTAAAGTTTCTATCTCGAGATATGTAAAAAAATTTAAGGTTACCTACCGAAAAACCTAAAAAAAATTCTAACTCAAAGACGTATCCATACAAAAATTTTTGAATTTCATTTTTGAGTTTAGCATTCCAAACAACATAAGAAAAAAATAATAGCTTTTTTTATTTTTGTAAACTAATGTAATTTAAGTTTTAGCTATGACAATCATTCGTCCTTCCAAAAAGAGGTCCAGACCGAGTACAGGTTTGAGAGGTCATTAATATATAAAAGGTTTGTTTTATGATCCTGTTCGGGAGAGCCAAAAGAACCTGAACCGAACCGCTTCTAAGGTTCTCGGTTCTAGACAGCATTTTCGATCCCGAGTATTTGGTAGCCGATCCCTGTGTAAATGTTAATAACTGCGTTATTATTCAATAGATTTGTATGAAATATGGCGCATTAGAATCGTGAAAGATCTGACTTTGATGGCCAGCAAAAAAATTAATTTTCAAAAATTTAGTTCTTGTTGAAAACTTAAAAACTTTTTATCAATCTTTTGAGAGGTAAAATCAGATATTTGACTATATCTTCCGATCGGCATTACCGATTTTATGAAGCTATATTTCAGTATGTAAAATATTTCCTTTTTGTACGCCTACCGATTTGTCGTTCGCACGTTCTAGATGAGTTTATAGTTTTAAAAATTAAAAATTTGGTCAGTTATAAAAAAATTCGATATTAAAGTCAATAAATAATTCAATTTATTTTTTATATAATAATATAATATTGATAACATTAAGAATTAAACGGTATAAATCCAGGCTAACTTCTTTCAATCCAAAATGTTGTACAATTAGATAATTAGTTCTCATAATATTTTGTAGGTACAGAAATACATTTCAAGTGGAGATCGATAAGTCTATTTCTGTCAACACGTTAATCACTTTTCCAACAGGAAAACCCCATCTAGACATTTAATAAATTCTTTTCTTATTGTTGACTAGGTTTGCCTATCATTTTGCTATTCTTCTTCTACTTATTAATTAATGAAGCAAGAGTGTAAATTTTTGGGGGCTCAGCCTAGCTAGATGATAAGCAGCCGCTATGTGACATACCAAATCTTATCTGCAGGTGGAACACTAATTGATGTCTTATAAAATATAACCCCCAACCATTGGCAATTCCACTGACACATCTAAACCAAAGCCACACAACGTCTATAAAAGGCCCAACTACTTAACAATGAAATTTAGTTGAATTGAAATTGAGTTAAAGATGATGCCAGGTTTGTACTATTTGCCAACAAAGAGTTAAGAAAAGAAGAGTAATACGATTTCTTGTTTTATCTTATGCAGGTTGTCTAACCGCCTTAGTGCTGCTTCTGCTCGTGCAGCTAAGCACTCAGACCGAGGATCTGTATGGCGACGATGACATTTGCCGTTTGATTAAGAGCACCGCAAAAATACGTAAGCCTGGTACTTGCGATCAATGGATTACGTGCAAAGATTATAAAAAAAATACGGAAGGTACTTGTACCGGCACCAAGCCCTATTTTAACCCATCGAAAGGTGATTGCAATAAAGCCTTGGATGCCAAAGATACTTATTGCGCCGTACCTTGCACCACATCGACTCAGGGTTATGTGAGCACCCCACGTAATTGTGCGGCCTGGTACTACTGCGAAAAGAAGGTATCACTAGGTACTGGAGCTTGTGATGGCGGCATGTATTTCGATCAGGGCAAACAAATGTGCGTTTATCCAAGAGACACCACTTGCGAGGCCCACTACGAGCTCTGCGACATTGTGTCAGTTAATATTAAAATTCTGGACGAGAACTACTGCAACAGGTATCTAACCTGCAAGGATTATAAAATTGTGAGCACTGCTTGCACTCAGGGTAACTATTATGATTTAAAGACGGGCGATTGTGTTGACAAAAAGTTGGTGGATTGTGAAAAACATCCGGTACCGGACGATGCTTGCGGCACCAAGAAACTGGCGTTCCGTAATAAGTTTGTGTCGGATGGAGCCACTTGCCGTGGTTATTACTATTGCCGTGATTTGGGTTCGGGTGTGCCCGACACCGATCCCACCTGGTTGCAGTGCCCAGTGGACAGGTTCTTCAATGAGGAACGTCAGGGCTGTTTTCCACGCGAGAGTCAAAAGTGTGAGGACGATCGTTGCGATGGACGTGAAAGTGGACGAGAAGTGGCCCAGATTTATGGTTGTCAGCACTATATAACCTGTGTTAATGGCAAGGAAAGTGCTCCGTTCAAGTGCGATGATGATATGTACTTCGATGCACTTAAGGAGGAGTGTACAACGGCGTTTAAGTCATACTCGGTCTGTGCCTAGCAGAAGGTGTCATTTATTTAAAACTCTGGTGACAAGTATAATCGTCAATATAAATTTTGTGATTCTATATTGTGGGGGTTCTCTTATTATTTGTGTGCTTGAATGGGTGGACAGCTGCTTTTTGTCACTGAAATGATTAGATTCGCGAGATATCAAGTAACAGTTTTTGTTGTGACGCATATTTTGGGGGGCTTTGCTTTGTTTTGTTACGACTTTTTTAACGTAGAATGACAAAGTACGGTAGAATAATTTTGTTAAGCAAAACAAATCGAGCCTTGATCTTGAGAAGGTTCTTTGTGAATTTGAATATATATAATTCTTTCAAGTGGAGATGCGCGGTAGATAATGGACGAGTAAGGAGAACATTACTGGAATCTTAAATAGAAAAGTGAGAAATCCGTGTATTTCGATACACCCCTTCTGAGGGCTGCAAATCTCTGGATTGTAAATAGAAGTATCTGTATCTGAAGTTTTTTTTATGAACCTTAGCTCATATCTTATCGCGTATTCTTGAAACTCTTACATTTATCATCTTATTTTATCATAACATCTTGAGGTTTCAAACGTTCTGCCCTTTGGCTGGTGAAATGAAAAGTAAATTCCAAAATTAGCATGTAAAAACATCAGCTACCCACAAAGAGTAAATAAATCATAATTTTCTCAATTAATTTAAATTTTTTTGGGTTCATTGAAATATAATTTAGTCGGAGGTTAATTATATTTTTATTTATTAATTTTATTAACACTTGCCATTTTATTTGCTACTACGTCGCAAAAGTGAACGATTCGTGTTCTGCATTGCCAAAGCTCCGACTAGAGTAGAGCTCGTGTCGTGCTTTTCTTCGTGTCACAAGCACGCACGACTCAACACGATGTGTTTGTTTTGCAACGTGTACTTGACTGAATAGTATGAAAAAATTACAAGTCAACTGGACCAATTTGTAAAAGCAAATCAAAATCAGTTCACGGAACGACGCACTGATTCGATTTTGATTTCGTGAATCGACAATTGCCGCTGAAGTTAACGAAGGCCCGAAATCACAAAATCACGAAATAAAGAGTAAAAACTATTTTTGTCAGAAGTTTAAATAATAGTTTTAAAGTAGAGCATGTAGTTTTAGAAGCAGAATGTAAAGAAACACCAAGTTTGGCAGCATAATTTTCTGTAAAGAGTACGGTCACACTAGAATGCAAAGCTGATTTCGTTAAATCCATTAGTAAGACCTTTATTTCGATACTTTTTCTGGGCACAATGCACAGCTGTATGGAGCAGCTAATTTCAATTTTAATTCCTTGACATCCTTGCACTAAGTTCTAAGGGCTTGCACAGCTGAGAACAGCTGTTCGACAAATTCGAAAGCAAATTACTTTCACGAATCCCTCTACGGAATAAATATCTACATTTTTCCTTTATCGGCTGTTGGTCACACTTATTTAAAGTAGACTCGTTTATACAAACTTAAAAAAGGAAATTTAGAAGGCGACTAATCGGATTTTATTCACTAGTTATAAAGTCGTGCGTGTCGTGACGAGTCGTGTTTACGAATTTCGTGTTACAGTCGTATCATGTTTCAAATATTCGACACGCGCCCATCTCTAGTTCCGACTAGTTCGATAGGCATTTTAACAATTGATAGCCGACAATGGTTTAAGGGTTGCCAACACATTAAAAAATAAATAAGTCCGCATTTACATAAGTCCGCATTTACACGATGAAGTTTCCTTCATGAAGTTCATCATGAAGTTTTTGTTTGTGGGGAAGAGGTGAAGAGGGACAGCCGAAACTGGCAAAGCTTTATGACCTACCGCGGCGTGAAGCTTTTCGATAATTCTCCTTTGCTTTGCTCCGATTAAACTGATGCAGGGTTGATTTGTGGGTTATTTGCTTATCGATAACTCGTGTTCTTGGGCGAATTGTAATGTAAATGCAAATAAATGCGCATGAAGTTTTGAAGATGCTTCAAAACGAAATCGAAGAGAGCTTCATGAAGCAAACTTCATCGTGTAAACACGGACTAAATAGTACAGGGGTAAGCAACATGTCTTGCAACTCAGGAGATGCATTTGATAAATATTATCTAAAATAACATTAAACATGTGCAGCAAAATGGTCACCAGATCGCCCACAACTAAATCCCTTATGGTTATTACAAAGTGTCCCTCTTCCAACGATGCCCATAACTTCGGTTTAAAACCCCACTTGATGATACCTGATTAGATGTACACCCAAAATTTTTATTAGTCGCTGAGTCGCAGTGCGACTTAACGTCGCCCAATGACTTAAATTGACGAATGCATTTTAATGCAAGGGCGCAAAGGGCCACTAAATGCCCATCGCTGATTTAAAAGATACGAATGACTTATATGACCATCAGTTGTCGGTTTGTTAGTTTAATAGTTTTTTGGTTGTGCAGCTTTGAGAACTGAAACTATCGAAATGAGGTCTTCAGCAGTAATCTTTGCTTTACTACAAATATGGTCTTAAATATTTCTTGACTTTACTTTTCCGAACGGAAAATCTTTTGATCCTAAGTCCTAAAGGTATATGTGCTTGATTTCCTTATAAAAATCCATAACGAACAAATTCAATGAAGTTATAAGTTTCTATTTATTATAACATGAAGCATATCAAGCAACAATTTTAAACTACTGAAAAAGTTAAGGAATGGCTTAACGTAAAAGATTGGAAATTACTTGCAAATTTGTTTGCCTTGCAATTAAACATAGAAACCAAATAACATAAGAATAATTTTAAATGAAAGAACATATAAACAAACACATATTAATTTAAGAAAACTTGAACTATCATACATCATAATTATATAACAATATCAAAAATTATTGTAAGGGCCATGAATTATAATAAAACCAACCTTCCCATTTATTAATAAGCTTCTAAGATTTAAGTGCCAAATATTTTACGTGTACTTTATACTTGAAATATTTCGCCTTGTTGCTTGTTATTTTATAATTAACTCAATTGGCGCCATGTGTGTCTAATTGTGTTGGAACTGTAAAAGGGGTTCCATTTGATATTAAACTTTCTTAAACTTTTTACTACCAAAATTTGTTTTCAATCATTTCGAAATTTAAATTTTTAGCTCAAGAGTCTATTTATTTAATTACTTCGCTGGCAACATTTGGCGCTAGTTCTGTTCTCAGTGGTAAAACGACATCGTATCCCTTTTAGTAAACATTCTTCATTTAATTGCCAGCGTGCACGAAATTGCACGTCGAGTGGCTTTCATTTTCATTTTAATTAACCAACTTTACGCATTTATTCTCATTTGGAAAAACTTCGCCCCTGAATCTCTAGCGTTCTGGCGCATTGCAACTTTTGTGTGGTGCAAGAAATAAATAAAAATTATGCCAAATATGGAAACAACCTTACCAACCAACCAACCAACTAACCAACCCCAGGGGCTTTAACTACTCGGCTGTGATTGCAGCACCAAAAGGCTTTAGCATGCTCTCTGGCTTCAAATGGAATGCGGGTCAACAGAATTCGCGCTTTGGGCTGAGCCGCAACAAATGACGCGGATTCTTGCAAACGATAGGGTGGGCCCAATTGGTCATGTAATAAATTCGCATACAACATGTCAGAGGGGGAGGGAGGCCAAAATTCATTAAACATTTTCAAACTGCATATTTGTCAGGGCAACGTAACGACAACAAAGGCCAACCAACCATTGCATCGACACTCAGAGGCACTGCCTCATGCCATGACCACCATTGCAATAGTCATTGGAATCAATTCAATCTGTTAAGGAACGGCAAGGCATTTTAAATGCTCTGATTTATGCATTTCGCGAGTGACCATATGAACATTTCAAATTGGTTTCAGTTCTTCAATATTTAGTCCTCTGTTTCCATACAGCTTCACATCAATTTAAGGCAAAAGACGATTAACTTTGAATCAGGGAATAATAGCGTAACAGAAACCGGAACCGTTTACCGAAATAAACCGTTAAAGCCAGGTAACGATATTAAAATTTTTTTGAGAACCGAAAACCGTTAACCGTTATAATAGGAACCGAAAAAATCGGAACTATACCGAAACGCTAATACCGGTATTGCTTCGGTTTCTTATTATTTATTTTATAGATTTATGATTATTTCAAATATATATTTTAAATGATAAATTAGCAATATATACACTCAAAGCACTTCAAAAGCATTCAGCTTTTCGAGCTTTTCATATGTGTTTCTATTCATATGATGGATTGTGCCGAAATAAGTTTTAACCTCATCTATAAGGAGGCCTTAAAGAATAAACACAATCAAATTTTCTTTTTAAGATATATAAGATAGAAAAAAATTTCTTAAAAGCGGAAAAACTGTTCTTTCAAATCTAAGTTTCTAAGTCATAAAAAACAAAACCCTTAAATATAAAAATGTTAGGAAAATGTTAATATAAATTATAGATTCTGAATTTAAATCAAATTTCGCCCTAAAAAATCGGAAAAAGCTAAGGCAGATTTTACGTTTTAATAAAGGGATTCCTGTAACTGATTTGCTTTTGATTTTGATTTGCTTTTGATTTCGTGAAACAGCTGTTCGCAGCTGCTCCATACAAAGGGAGCAGTGTAACCATCCAACTAACATAAAAGTGGCCGTATTGTCTGTATGTATCATGGTCACACTGCGCGTTTTGTATGGAGCAGCTGCGAACAGCTGTTTTACGAAATCAAAAGCAACTCAGTTTCAGGAATCCCTCTAATATGTAATTGTGTTTTTTAGAGATGAGAAACCCATTTAAGTATTTTAACAGCGAATTATGAATTATTAAATCTATCCAAATCGCTAAAGATCTCTATTTAGATCAGTTTCATGAAAAGGGCCACAATTGTTAATTTTTTAATATTTGAAAAAATTATATAGGTACCGGTATACCGAAATAAAAATCTCTGTACCGTATCGGAACCGAAATAAACTGAAATCCGAAATAAACTTGAAACCGAAATAGAACCCTTAACCGGAATTCTCATTTCGGTACGTACCGGAACCGAAATTCGTTTCGGGATTAATCCCTGCTTTGAATTATCTTTCAAAAATTCACATCCTTCTCAATTGGCCTAACTGACTTTTTAACATTATTGCTTGAAAAAATATACGGGCACACTTAGCCGGCCCTGTTGGTGTGGCTTATATGAGTTGCATATTTTTGGGAGTTAACACATGGATAGAGTTTATCAAGGCGGTTCTACAAATATCGCCCAAGTTTTTGCTTTAATTACTGTTCCAATTTCATACCTAAAGGCTAAGTGGAGTATTTCGCGCGATTTCAATTCGATTTTTGGACCAGATTTGGTCTCTAAATCGCAAAAGTTTTGCGACATATAAAGGGGGTGGGTTGTAATTCGTTTTAATTCCCACGAGACTTGTCTATATGTTGAAATCGGAACAGCAATCCACTCGTTTTCCGAATCCGTATCAACCTATTAAAATTTAAATTTTTTAGGTATCGAATTTGAGTTTCGATGCTTAGTCAAAACTCCCATCTCTAGAAAACTAGCGAGTTTTATTTTACAGTTACTAAGCTTAATGAACTAGATCCACTCGTTCAACTCAACTTTGAAACGTCAAAAGCGTTTGTCATGACGTTGCACTTTTGAATCACATTTTCTGTTGCCTTCTACTTCAAGTTGAATTTGTAAGCGGAGAAATTAATAAAAAAAAAAAAATTTAAAGCTAAAATATAAGATGGCCGAGACACCAGCAGCAGCACGTCCAGCTCTGGATGATGAGCGCATCAAGGCGTTGACAAATTATCGCACCAAATTGCTGGAGCATCGCGAGATTGAGTCGCGCCTGAAGGCGCTGCGTGACAAGCACAAGATTCTGAATGCTGAGTACGAGAAGTCCGAGGATAATCTGAAGGCCTTGCAAAGTGTGGGCCAAATGTTGGGTGAGATTCTGAAGCAGTTGACACCGGATAATTTCATAGTGAAGGCCTCGAATGGACCACGCTATGTGGTGGGTTGTCGGCGTCAGATAAATAAGGCGAAACTCAAGGCCGGCACACGCGTGGCCCTGGATGTCACAACTTTGACTATAATGCGTTATCTGCCACGCGAAGTGGATCCGTTGGTATATAATATGACCCATGAGGATCCGGGTAATGTCAATTATGCCGAAATTGGGGGATTGGGCGAACAGATACGCGAATTGCGCGAAGTGATTGAGTTGCCGCTACTTAATCCAGATCTATTTCTGCGTGTGGGTATCAATCCGCCCAAGGGTTGTCTGCTGTATGGACCACCTGGTACGGGCAAAACACTTTTGGCCCGTGCCATTGCCTCGCAAATGGATGCCAATTTCCTGAAAGTGGTCTCCTCGGCCATTGTGGACAAGTATATAGGCGAGAGTGCGCGTCTTATACGCGAAATGTTTGCCTATGCCCGGGATCATCAGCCCTGCATTATCTTTATGGATGAGATTGATGCCATTGGGGGAAGACGCTTCTCGGAGGGCACTTCTGCTGATCGTGAGATACAGCGTACACTGATGGAGTTGCTAAATCAAATGGATGGTTTTGATGCTTTGGGTCAGGTCAAAATGATAATGGCCACCAATCGACCGGATACACTGGATCCGGCTTTGCTGCGTCCGGGACGTTTGGATCGCAAACTGGAGATACCTTTGCCCAATGAAGTGGCTCGCATGGATATACTTAAGATACATGCCGGACCGTTATCCAAGCAGGGTGAAATTGATTATGAGGCGGTGGTCAAGCTTTCCGATATGTTCAATGGAGCCGATTTGCGCAATATCTGTACTGAGGCGGGCTTGTTTGCTTTGCGTGGCGATCGTGAGTATGTGATCCATGAGGATTTTATGAAAGCGGTACGCAAAATTGCTGACAACAAGAAGTTGGAAACCAAATTGGACTACAAACCCGTTTAGGAGGGACATTTATTTGTAGTCATAATCTTCATTATAAAAAATCTGTCAAATACAATATATGTATTTTATGTATTATCCAATATGTTTTTAGTTCATAAAGGAATCGAAACGTTTTCGCTTTTCTGAAGCTAAACCGGCGTTAAAATTAAAATGAATGGTTTCCAACAAATTTCTTTTTTTTTTTGTATGAAAAAATGTATGTTTCTCAATTGTAGCTTAATGTACACTATTAAACTCTGAAGTAAATGCCTTAGATATGGTAACGGGACAAAATCGAAAATGAGCTGCGGGATCAGGCAGAACGGAAAAAATTGTTTAATACGAGAGACCCCATAACATCGTAAGTGACCCCATAGAATACACGGAACTCTTAAAATTTTGTCACGAAAAATCTGTCGCAAGAACTTCAACTGATTGTATTTTCTTATTTGAAAATCCAGTAGAAAGGTTTGTGTCTATGCTAATGGACCGTCTTTTTAAAACGGGTTTGCGTCTCTGGCGAAAAAAATATCTCAATTTATATGAGTAACATATGAAGGGCTATTAGCGTTGTTATTTTTAATTAGAGGATTGCAAAAAAAAAACACACACTGAAGCTTGCTCGTAAGCAAGGGTTGTAGTTACATGGACTGTTTCAAGATACCTATGTCTCTCATCACACTCCTTCTTGTCCGTGTGGTTGCGATATTCAAAACAAACGCTTTATTTATTTTGTCTCGCAGTTGGCCGAATAAGTACTTGAGAACTCCTAGGTGATCACAAAGTGTTTAAACCAGGGTGTCAAACCGGAACCCGAATCGGAATTGTATACCGAAAAGAACCGATTGAAACTCAGAACCGTAACTGGAAACGATATTATTTATTTTTTGAGAACCGGTATTTCAGAACCTTTATTTTTGGAACCGAAAAGAACCGAAACATTGTACCGGTACAGTTTCGGTTCCGAGTTTTTTGGTTTTGCTATATCAGTTTTATTGCTTCAATCAGGGGTTTTCTCAGGGTAAAATGGAGGGTAAACATAAGCAAAAAACTAACAAATTTTAGGTTAAGGGAACATCTGGAATATACTGAAATTTTCAATAAAAATAACAATTTCAATTTATTTCTTTGCATCTATTTTGGTTCAATAATTTCCAAGTACTATTTTCCTTACTTTTTGCATTTACAAAGGAAACGAATTAGTAATTGGACCAAATGGGCTTAACATAACAGCAGGGTTAAATTGTGATCGGTAACGTTACCTGAAAACAGTGTATTTAACATTCCATCAGATATCATATTTGTTTTCTGGAGTCAAGCTTATCATGTTTAATTTTCCTTCTTTATAACTTATTTTTGTTGTGTAGCTTGCTACTGGTTCTATTATATCTTCTGTTTAAAGGATTTTTCAATTTTACCGGTACATACCAGTACGTACCGGTATACCGAAATCAAATCCTAGGTACCAATACGGAACCGAATACCGAAATAAACTAATAAACCTAAACGTAACCTTTTACCGAAACCTTTGTTTTGGTACGTACCAAATGGGAACACAAGTTCATTTTTTGTTTTTTTTTTTTACTTATACTTAAAACCAAAGGGGGGATTAATTGAATTCCAACGTTTTTTTTTTTTTTTTTTTTTTTTATGAGTTACCCGGTTTCGAGTTATTTTTATGTTTAATTGGACATATACCCGGCGCCGCTCGGGACCTTTAAAATTGTATTGAACTGATTAAGCGGGTAAATATATAAAATATCTCATCTATGAACCAATCAAAAATCAGTTTAGCGGGTTTGGAGCCGGACTGGAACCAGTGAAATGTCTTTCTCCATAAAACTTATCTCCTTATCAAATTTCAAGTTCAAAGCATTTTTTTTTTTTAGATATGGCTTTGAACAACTTTTTGAACCTGGTAAAACCGGGTTCGAACCGGTTCACTGAGATTTGTCAAAGCCTATGACCCTTTATCCATGATGTGAGATATTTTCTCATTTTATTTGCTTTGCAGCTCCGTTTTAAAGGGTGTCCCAATATTGACTTGAGATTAGAAATTGGAAAAGCTTTGGACAGACAGTTAATTTTTTTTAAAAATTTTATTATGAATACTTTTTATCTACGATGATTCATTCAAATCATTTTATATTTAAAAATTTGATTTGGCCACACATTTTCGTTTCAATATACATACAACAATGTGCTGTCTTTCACTTGCCTGAGGCAAGCCATAAATTTGCCCGGAACAAGCTGCCACGCCCATACACCAGACCCCATTTGAAAAGTTTCTTGGGCAAAAGTCAAGATCA
This sequence comes from Lordiphosa mommai, assembly GCA_018904225.1. Taxonomy (NCBI): domain Eukaryota; kingdom Metazoa; phylum Arthropoda; class Insecta; order Diptera; family Drosophilidae; genus Lordiphosa; species Lordiphosa mommai. Next base: position 669,875 of record JAEIFT010000024.1, read on the forward strand.
AAAAAACAAGCTGCTCGATGTAGACCAAAAACTGGTAAAGTTGCCACAGTTGCAGTTGCAACTTGCTGAGGGAGGGGGTATAGAGACGAATGCAACTGGAAGGTTCCGCCTGTTGCGAAGCTGCATTTAATTTCTTTCATTGGTTCATTTCAAATCGATTTGACTTTATGTATATCCCCCTCCCTTCAGGCGCAGGCGAAAAGTTTTGTGTGCATGCCACACAAAAAATTTAAAATCATAGCATAGCATCTAGGCGCTACGCCAAACAGCAGAAACAGCAGACCAAACTTAATATTTTGCAAAATACAGAAAATACAGTTAAAGCCAACTTTGTGCGTGCAGCTGATTAATTTCACTTTGCTGAAGTAAATATGTATGCTGCAGTGCACCTTAAAAATGCACACCAATATTTTTGGAATTTTCTTTGTTTTCAACAAAAGTTTTAAATTCACCTAATGAGCGCACATTCAGGTTTCAACACTTTCAATTCTATTGATAAAACTTTTCCATGCGTTAATTAACTGAGTTGCGGTGGAAATGTGTGTGTGTGTGCGAACAATTTGTGATCGAAAGAGATGAAATAATTTATTGGGTGTTTTATCTTAATTTTTATTGGCCAACAGTTGTGTATTTGGGTACATTTAGAAAAGTTTGGGTTTATAAAAAGTTTTAAATTAATTTTTATGTTTGATTTAATGATCATTGATTAATGCTTAGTATCCTTTTCAACAAAACTGCTGCCAAAACAAAAATCCACTTACAACATTTTGACACAATATTTTTATTTTTTTTTTTTGGATGGAAGTTTTGAGCAACGTGGACGTAGATTTACGTAATTCTGGCCTTTACCTCAATCAAGAGGAAAAACTGTTTTTTGTTTTATATTTTTTTAAACTAAACTACAAAATTAATCTTGAAACATCGATATTTTTTTTTAAATTGCCGCAAATTTAATTAAAAAAAATATATTCAAAAATATGATTGAGGTAACGGCCAGAATTACATCGATTCTTATCATAACCTCATTTACCGTTTTCATTTCCGATAACTTAGAGTACCGGAATCAAGGCTACCACCTTTTCATCTTTTTTTTTAAGACCTTAATTGGCAGGCCGATAACTTTTTAACAGCCCTTGAATTGCAACAATTTTTATTTTAATTTTTTTATTTAATTAATAAATAAAACAAAACAAAAAACTAAATTAAAAAAGCTCTTATGGTTTTCTCTCCAGAATTTTTGTAAAAAACACTTATAAAACCCTGTGAAAAGGTTGAAGACCCCCTTAAGGAAATATATGTTGCCTACTTTTAGGCCGATTTTAAATAGGTGCATTTCCGGCATAATGTCCGCCACAAAGAGAAGACATCACGGAAATGCCCATATCTTTGCTTGTGTCTGCAACGACGCGCGTATGATATTATTTCCTTAATAGCCGCCTTTATTTAAAAAATATGTAGAAGAGAAAATGGGCCTAAGTGACATTTGTTTGGCTCGCATTATATCCAAGCCTTTGGTAAAGGTTTTCCGTTCCCCTCCTAAGAGTTCGCAATTTTTTGTATAATATTCCTAAAACTTGTCCTATTGTTGCTTGCGATATTAATATGTTTTTGATTTCGTGGATCACCTGTTGGCAGCTGCTTCGTTCAAAAGGCGCAAAGTGACCATTAAACTGCAGAATATACAGCCACTTTCAAAATCAAAAGTAGCCACTTTTCGACATTATAAACCATAAAAAAGTAAATGTCTAATGTTCAATTGAAAATATAAGAATATTCCAAGTAGGTATGGGCAATTGCTGGGCCTGGCTTTTGTACGGACCTCATAGACCCGAGTTGTTCCCCACCTCTAATTCAACGTTTACATACTTAATCAACAAATTCTAACAAATTTATATTAAATATTTCTTACTTTTTCATATTCATTAAGAGCTGTTCAGCAAATAAATCCGGGTTTGCATTGGATTTAAAATGACTATCAAAAGCAAAGCTGCAAACTGGTCCGGAACCGAACCCCTGAAAACAGGGTTGGTTCTGATATTTTGGATTGCCCGAACTGGACCAGAAACCGAAGCTCTTACATTTTTGATCCCCCGAACCTGAACCCGAAACGGACCATTTATTCAAAAATAAAGGTTCGGTTCACAATGTTAAGTAAATTTTTCAACGAAAAAAATGCATAATTCATAATTTGAAAGAAGACTTTAAGTTACTTATTTCGGATTGCGAAAAAATAAGTTTATGAGAGCAAGAAAAAAGATATTACAGATTCCTTAGAAAATTGTCCAAGATAACATACGTCGCCATATGTCCTTCAATTTCGAAAAAATCTAAAAACGAAGACTTAACCATTTTGCGTTTATTTTTCTATTTGTTCTAGGAACCTAGGAATTAGTTGAACGAGCATTTTCACCACAAAAGTTTTTTTCTTGTAATTAAAGAGCTAATAGAGACAACGATCTACAGGAAGATATAAACCCTTTAACTTAAAATTGATTGGGTTAGGTTAGATTAAGCGAATGCCTCAAGGATTTAGTTCCAGCTGATGACCTTTCTGTCAATTCCCCCGCCTACGACCAAAATGTGTCTGAAAAGTGAGATTTACTAGGAGACATTTAGGAGGCTTGAATGAATCCAGATGTATGTCTAGGCGTTTTATTAACAAGTTTAGAGACGTCCATTAAAAATGAGAACCGAAATGATTTAATTCCGTTGACTCAGGGCAGGGCAGAAGATGAAAAAGTGGGAGGCTTGCCTTGCGATTCTACAGGTTAAGAGTGTTTGCCATTTTTAGTTTGCTTTGAGCTTGAAGATATTTCGTAAAATGTGAATAAACGTTGCCATAGGCATACCTTCGTTCTCCCTATTGGGAAGGGTTTTGGCGGTTGTGCCCAGCCTCGCGAATTTGTCTGCTTAGCAGTTGCCCTTGATTCCCTGGTTAGATGGAGGTGGATGTCGGACTGCTCTGATATCTCTTGGAAAGATTTGTTGCAATAATTAACTGATATCTAATTAAAGAATATCGAACCAAGCGACTTAATTGCAGCCAGGCTGTCGGAATAAATGATAATTGTATTGAGTGCTTCCTTATTCAAGACTTAAACTTAGCAGACCTTAAAAATGACATATGTCAGCTTATAGATATGAAAATTGTAATAATTAAACTCAAGGATACTATTTTTTTTATATGTTTACAAAGTAAAAATTAATTATCTTGAGACCAATTGAAACGAATAAATAAATAAAAAAACAAACAATTCTTTTTTGTTTGAGTTAACCGAGGTTTGAACCAAAACCTGAGGTTCAGAGGTTCCAGGAACCGGTTCTCGAACCGCATGGGCTCACACCACACAACCGAACCTCATCCAAAATTTGTGAGGTTTGCAGCCTTGATTGGTTTTTGTATTTTAAAATTTTTCATTTACAATATTCTTTTATATTTTCGATAACCTTTTTGATTGGTGACTCTTTCTATACAAATAAACATTCGACTTGTAAATTTTTATAAAAATAATGCACGATTTTATTATGATTTGCACATAGTTTTGTACAATTTTTTGTGTGTAGCAAAAACACTTGAATTTCATTAGCACCATTCTTGGATACTTGGTTCAGTTACATATGTAGGTGAGAGATTGTAACAGTCATCCAGGCAGCCATCCATCAGCTCATACAACAGAAACCAGCATGATGGCCATACATCAAGTTGAAGTATGAGCACTCCTCTAGAGGATTTGGCATTTACATACATATATATGCAATATATATATATGTATATATGCATATGTATGACTTTAACTGGTGTCGGGTGTCAGGTCGGTGGCAATGGCATTATTTGGCTGAATGCAAAATTGCAGGTGCGTGCATATTTCATTGCCGCCTTGTCACCTCTGCTGCCAGTGGGTTAACAGAGTTTTAACAGAGCGACACAGTGCCTTAGTTTTTGTGCTAGGTCACTTACGTTCCACATCTGTTGAATAGCAGCAGACAGCCAGCCAGCACGTGTTATAAAGTAACGGTGCTTTTGCCTGGCCAAGCTCAGTGCGCTGATAACCTCGCGCGTGTGATGGCCAACGTAACGTAACGGGTAATTTGAGTTAGGTTCGCGGAGTGTGTCAAAATGTGTACTGCAAAAGGCGTGAAATTTGGTATATAATGTCATCCGGCGAATGGGACTTGCGAGCCCTCAAAGCGCTGGAGGAGGAGGAACAGAAGGAGTTCCTAGCGCTCAGTCAAAAGAATCTGTTTGAGGGCGCCCTGCCCTTGGGCCTGGGAGCTGGAGAGGTGGGTAAGCCCGCCTTGACCTATGCCCAGCTGCATCCGCATTTGCTCAAGTTGCCCACCATTGACGAGTGCCAGCTGATAGCCGCCAAGCGGCAATCGTTTAACCCCGGTACCAATGGCAGCTTGGCCGGATTAAAGTTCACCCGTGCCCTCTCCCTGTCCGCACACTCGCTGTCGCCACGCGGTGGCTCTGGATTTGGCAAGAAACTCAAGGCTCGCCTGGTGGGAGCCAAATCAAGTGGCTCGCTGTCACCCTCCAGGCATTCGCATAGCTATAGTGTCTCACCCGTATATACACCGCCGCCCATGCGCCGCTGTGCCACCTTGCATCACACACAACCCGTACGCAAGGCCTTCAAGAATCTGCAGCAACTCGAGCGCAAAAAACAGAATACGGCCGTACCTTTGCCGGCACAACTGCAACGCATAGCGGGCACTAACAAGACCTACTGGAAATATGGAGCCAACTCCACGGCTGCCTCCATCATAGGTCAAAGGGCCAGACGGCAGACAGAAAAGGCCACAGATGAGCCGCAACGTGAGGACTCGGAACTGCTGGAGGAGGATTTCGTATTGGAGGACAGTGCCACCGAAACGGGTTCCTGCAGTGTACCCCTGCCCGTGGCGGATTCCAATGAGCTACTACGTCTAATGTTAAATGCCGCCAGTTCCGCGGTGACAGCAACTGGTGGGCCAATCAGGCGCTACCACAACGTTAGTGACTTCGAGGAGGATGAAACTGTTGCTTACGAAGCTTTCCAACGACCACAGCCAACAGCCAAAAGCTTTGAGCGTACGCTCTTACGTGGCAGCAGTTTAACAGTGCAAGAGCATAACAGTCATGTCGTCAGTCCCAGTAGGGGGACAGCAGCTCTCCCCACTGTTAAAATGTTCAAGTCCGCATCGCTAGATGCGGCGGCCAACACAAATCAGGAGCTGGAGCTAAACGAGGCCTGCTTTGGTCACCAACTAAAGCCAACAACACACGGCGGTCTCGACGATGAACTCGAGCAGCATATCAAGCATTGTTCGTGCTCCTGCAATCACATGGGTTACGGCAATTCAATGGACTACCAGGTGAGTAAGTGAAGGAGCCATTACCATTTAGCACTCTCACGTGCACATTCTTTTGTAAATGATTCGGGCATGTACTTTTAATTGCACACTCCTTTTACGCTGAGTGTGAGTGTGTGTGTACGATGTCCAGCTATTCCAGCTTTCTCCATTACTTGGCAACTTTCTAGTTCCCAGTCCCTACTTTCCGCCAAGTTTTCATACATATAAACTCATTATCATCATGGCTCTTTGTGGTGCATTTTGTGTTCACGGCTGAATTGGCTGGTGGCCCCTTGCAGATGGCCGCCCGGAGATCAGTTTGTGGCAGTTTACCACTCTGCAGGTTGCATTTGCTGCATTGCTCCGAGTGTTCCATTGTTTAGAATGGGATAAGTAAAAGTTTTTGCACTTAATTTCAAGAATGAATGTCCCCCTTTTGTGTGTTTGTGCTGAGAGATTTGTGTGTTGCTGATTACGGATTTTAATTAATTTAAATAGATCTTTATGTGAGAGAGGGGGTTCCCCCTAACTAAGGGAATGCACATATATCTAAGAATTGAAAGATACAAAATAATAGTTTGCTCGATGGACCGCGATTTGTGAAGCAAATTTTTCTTTAGTGAGAATATTATTGCATCTTAACACAAATGAATTGAGGGACACAAGTTCCAAACTGGTTTTGCCATTAGTTCATAACTTCTATAATGGTTTTTAAATAATTCTTGGCAGGCTCAAGGTCAAGCTTGATTATAATTCAATAATCAACGAAAAAGTCCACAAAGCTATTTGGACATTACACACATGAAAGCCAGATTTGTCTGTACAACGCGCTGTTTCGTTGGCAACTAAGCCATCTCATCTGCAGATTTATGCTAGTCACACGCCAAGTCGTTTTGCATGTGCTTTATATACCAGCATTGTGGGAGATTAAGCATTTGGGGACTCCAACGAGCCTCATTCTGTGCAAATCTGAAAATTCCTTAAGCCAAAAAGTATGCGAATTTTATTGGAAATGTGTCAAATTGTGTAAAAAAAAATTATAGCATTTGCTAACTTAGCACATAGACTTTTTGTAATGTGATCTTCTTAGCACATTTGGCGAAATTTCCTTTAATTAAGACATTACCTCATTTTCATGAACTTCTTTACCACTTGAATAAAAGCGACAGGCCGAACTGGCTAAGAAGATTATCTTTTTAGAATTGTTTTTAGAGGATGGTAATGCCATAGTTCTTCAGACGCTCCTGAAAGATATTTTAATCTGCAACAATTTAAGCAAAAACAATCTGACTGGCTTAAGGAAAAACAATTCGTAAACATTTAATTGTTATACAAAAGACATTCCAAACCAACAAGATGCGTAACGATTTTACATGTGTGATCACCGACGGAGAATAAATTAGCCCACAGACAGCAAACGCATGTAAATACACGTTAAGAATTCCCCTTAATTTTTTAAAGAAAGGTATTTTATTAAACAAATACAAGAAATTATTACTTAGATAGTATTTTCTTTTAAGTTTCTAATGACACAGATATACTGCTCCTGTAGCAGATCTCCGGAAGACGTTTGGTGGTGATCCTGATATCTCTGGTTTGGATTTTCAGAATTTAAAAAAATTAGTCATATTCTTTTAGTTGATAAATGAATCTTGGAATTGATCGAAGGAAAATTGAAAATTTCAATGTTTGATAAAATGGCGAAAGTGTACACAAAAAATGCAAATTCCGAACAAAATTTTCAAGAAAAATTGTTAAAAAAATATAAATAGTTATCGGAAATCTTGTTTCTCCGATCAATCCCTTAACGGGGTTTTCTACCTTTGAAATTAATTTTTTTTCGATTTTTTTTGTTTTGCATTACTATTATAACTTGGACATTCCTCTTTCATCCCCTTCAAAGCATTTTCAAAAATTCAAAATAGTTTTGCAAATATAGCCATTCAACGGCTACAAGCCATAGCCATATTTTGCTAAATTTATTTTTATTTTTTATTCAAAGATTTGTAAACGATTGAAAAGTATTGAAAAAAAAAAAAAAAAAATTTGGAAAAAATAAAAACTACTACAACTACTATAGCCATTTAAGTAGAACAATGTTTTTGCTATAAGGGGCATTTTTATTTTCGAAACCATGTGTTTTGACCCGGTAGCCTTTATTGATCAGTTCTAGTGATTCGATTTTGATAAGCCATGTTGCAATCAATGCAGAATTGATGTAATTCTGGCCCGTACCTCAATTAAGAGCAAACAAATTTTTAAATATTTTTTTGAACTAAATTACAAAAAAAAAAAAAAAAAATCGAATTTTTTTTTAATGTCCGCCAATTTTTAAAAAAAATTTGAAAAATATGATTGAGGTACGGGACAGAATTACATTAATTCTAATCATAATCTCACTTACCGTTTTCATTTCCGATAACCTGGAGTCAAGGAATCATGGCTACCACCTCTACACCTTTTTTTTGAGACCTTAATTGGCAGGCCGATAACTTTTTGAACAGCTCTCAAAAATGTTTTGTATTATTTTTTGTGTTCAAGCTATATTAATAATGCAAAACAAAAAAAAAAAAAAAATTGTTTTCAAAGGTAGAACACCCCCTAAAGGTCATACTGCCGTCCCTTTATTCGTAAGATTACGGTGTGTACTTAACGTGGTAAAAAAATTTTGTAAAAAGTTTAGTTTTAATGGGCGCGACAAGGCTCTAATGTTTTTGTTATCACTCATACGTAGAGTTGCCTTTGCTGCCCTGCTGCCCTTTTAAGTATGCTATGTTTATATGTAAAACAAAAGACGGTTTTGTTAGTTGTTTTAAATAACTCGAAAACGATTAACTTTAGGTATAAAATGACTTTGACTTATGTGTAGGCCTATTTATTATTACCAAATGAAAAACGGAAAATTTGAAAAGAGCTAAAAATTATTAGCTAGTGTAATGGATATCTAACCTTTAATTGATACTTACTTTTAATTCGACGGACTCAACATCAAACGTTTTAAACTGATTTACTGAATCAATTTTAGAACACAACATATCTGAAACTGACCAATTTTGTCGAGAGTGAAGACTGGAACATGTCTTAATGGTCTCGGTCACCTTTTAGTTCGATAGGTTATATACTGCCAAAAATTTTCCAATATTTTGATCTGAGCATTGTCATGGTTGAAGATCACTTTTTGCTCAGCCAAAAGCGATTGATTTTACTTCAAATTAATGCCAATGATGTGTCCCGAAAATCTCCAGAGATTTTTGTATAAACGTTTACATTTTGTTTCAGAACTGTTTGACTTTATAAGTGAATTGACAAAGATTTGCTAGATCAGATAACGAAAGGTAAGCGACTTAAACTGACTGCTCAGTTGTTGCCAAACCTATGTTTGTTACTTTAGATATGAGGTCAGACACGTTTAGTTCGAAATGCAATCGTTTATACAAAAAACTCTAAAGATTTTCGGGACACCTCCGATAATGGTTCTAAATGGTATTGGGTTGGATGGCCCTTTTATAAGACAATTTGATTTTGGTTTACGAAGTTCGAATAATTTTAAGTTATTAGTAGTTCGATTTCTTACCGGCCCTCTTCCCTACCCAGGCCGTGTATCCAAGCAAGTTCCCACCGTTTCCTATTTTTGCATTTCTTCCGATTATTTATGTACTTTTGAATAAAGAACTAAGAATATAGGAGAAAGATTTACATTTTAAGATAAACTACAAGTAAAACTGATTTGTGAATAAACTAAAACTAATACAGAGGAGGGGGGGGAGAGGCATTTACATCTAATACAATCCAAAAATATCCATGCGGATTAACTTAAAGTGTGTGTGTGGTCATGCATCTAAAGGCTGGGACTGTGCATCGTTTTTTTTTTGTTGTTGCTGCATCATCACTGCAAAGTGCTCTGGGGCGGTGTCAACGGTGTCCAGGTATCTGCGCTTACAGCGGCCGTAACCACCGAAGTGGGCACCGCTGTGGGTACAGTTGCGGCACTACGATCCACCGTTAGCTCCAGGGTGGAAGACTCTAGCTTAATATCGTTATGCACGGACTTCAGGCTAGCTGTGGCCGCACACTCCAATGTAATGACCGAATTCTGCTCCTCGCTTGGTTTGTACATGGCGCCGGACTGGGGATCGTCGAGCGTTTTGGTGACCTCCACTGGTTCCAGCGGATGTGTGGCATAGCTGTGTAACATAGAGTGCGATTCAAGGGTGGAATCATTGATAGCTATTTTAAAAAACGAGATAAATGCTTAAAGTTCGCTTCACCCACTTACCCAATCTCCAGTGGTATATACTCCGGCTGGTAATAGGCTGCCGCAGCAGCATTCTGATACAACCCATACTCGGCTCCGGTACCATTATGCCAGCCACTCGTGGGATAGCTCAGGGCCGAGGGTGCGTTCAACACATTGGTGTACAGCTGATGGGTGGGTGAGGTGGGTGTGGGATGGTACACCTGATGCGTGGCTGCGCCGTATGCGGTTTGCGGTGAGCTCGAGGCTGCTGCACCTGCACTGGCTGCATACAAATCCGGTTGGGCCATGTTATACTGATGACTATGTGGCGTCAGATGGTGTATGGTATAGCCGGGCGAAGGGGTTGTGTAGTTGGGAGAGCCATTGGTGGGCGATGGCGAATTGTGGCTGGCTGGAAATAGTGGGCAAAAGTCTTGACAGGATTTCACTTTGAAGTTGAGGTAACTCACATATATTGCGACTGCTGCACACATTCATGGGCATGGGACCGGGAACTGTAGTGGGATTCCAGTAATTTCCATTGCTTTGCCAACTGCTGGGATATGAGAAGACCGAGGCAGTAGAACTGGCCTCCACGGGCATAAAACCCGATTGGGTATAGGAACTGCTAAAGCAACCGGCGCCACTGCTGCTACTGCTGCTGCTCACGCTGGTATTAATTGAACCAGCCGAGGACTGTAGACTGGTGGGTGTTTGCGGAGCCGACGGGGGTTGGGGAGACGAGGAGGAGGCATTACCGGCACTACCATTCGAACCGGAACCCGAGACCACACGTGGTCTGGTATAGGGAGTGGTGCGTGTGGTGCTGGCGCTAACACCACGTGAACTGGACAGCGAGCGTCCATAGCGATCGCAAGCGCTGCCCACCGAAGAGCCCGCTGATGTTGATACCGTAACCGGTGCCACCAGACTGTGGCTCTGGGTCATTTGCAGTGGTGGTGGTGGTGCTGCCGCCGCCACAGCTGCCGAACTGGCATAGTGCGTGGGCGGAGGTATAAGCCAGCCGTAATGTGTATCGTGCGGATATAGAGTATCCGGACGTTCTTTGGCATCGAGAAAGGCCTTGGCAAAGGGATTGTACTTGATCTTGAGTGAGGTTACCTCTTCATTTTGATAGGCGGTCACCGCTATGAATTGCGTTTCGGGAAAGGGATAAGTCACCACATGACGCTGCTCTGTACCCACACGTACCAGATGCACACGCGGCTCGTACTTGTGCAGGGAATTTAGCATGATCTGATGGAAAGAATGACATTGAGCAGAGGCTAAACAAATTTGTGGAGTGACTTACCTGACCATTGCCATTGGTTTTGTTAGTCAGCTTCACCTTGGCAAATGAAATGGGCTCTTTCATCCAATGTGCTCCAAAATTTGGTGACTCAGGGTGTACGTATATGGGATTGGAGGGTGGCACTTCCGCCTTGCCACCGGGTACCTGGGTTAGTAAGGAAGTTCCATTAGGTTTTGAAGGTTTTGATGGTAAGAAATTATTGAGTAAAATAATCATCATTGGAGGGAAGCATTACTGAGGCTTATAAGAAAGATGAGGGAATGGTTTTAACCGTCCCGGTTCGCTTAAATAGTTTGATGACTTTGAGTAAGAGGTATAACTTGATAAAGAATCATGCTAAGCTCAAAATGAGCTTGCAGAATATTTGGGTGAAACCTAACAAGGCTTTTCCAGCCATAAAGAGTTTTGCGAATGGGCTGAAGTATGAGCAGGAGTTTACAACATTTTTTTAAGAACCATTAAACATGGGATCTTCTTCCCCACGCTCTGTTTTCTTCTGACATTGGACCTGCAGACTATCATCTTTTAAGAATGATGACCCAAGGCCTGGCTTGGCAGTGCTCCCGGTCTTATAAAAATAATTTCCAAGGACGCACACTTATTTCCAGGCGGTGTCTAAATGCTACCGTTACAAAAATTAGACCCAGCCCAGAGCAAGGCTATAAATATGACAACTGCAAGTAAATATATTTAGAGCTTTTCTTCCTCATTAATTTTTAAGTACATCTTAGCACGCTCACTTAATTTAATTGCGATACGTGTAAAAGGTGAAAAGCGCCGGCGTGTATTAAAAAGCGTTGAACAGTAAAAAAGGTGTGAAGAAAATAAATAGTACATTTATTAAATAAAATTTAAATATCTTGTCCTAATTTATTTGTATTAATTACTGATTTGATTACTGATTTTTAATGAGCAGTTTCCGGCTTAAGCTTGCGCACAGGTTTCACAATTTTCTCTGTTTACACTTTAAATTGCTATGAACAGTGAATCAGGTGAGTGTTACATAAAATTAGGAAAACTATAATATTTTTATTGATTTTATTTACAAAAGGCAAACTAAAATATCTGGATGTTACACCCCCAAAAGGTCAAGCCGAGCTTCTATTTATCTCTTGGCTCGTGTGTCTTTTAATTTTCGCTCAAGGAAAAGGAACCTTCAGTTAAACGCCGAATCCAATACAAACATTACAACTGGCGCCAACTGCTGGGGAAAGTGACTATATGTGTAAAAGGTTTTTAAAGGGAAATCTTATAATTAGATGTTTTGAGGCGGGATCGAACCCACAACCTACCGCACAGTAGGGACACACGCTTCCCACTAAGCCACACAAGGCAAACTAAGCTTTCAATTAATATAAGATGAGTCGGGCAAATCACTGCAGAGCTGGTGAAGGAAAACTTGTGAGAAGTGACGAAAAATGCAGTAGCATTCCCTGAAGTGATGTAACAAAGAAACATTTATTTGGTAATGATGCTTAAAGAAATGTTCGTTGAGCAAAAGTCAAATAAGTATCTCCATGTTAAGTTCACATAAAAAATCAATCATGCATGGTTGCTACATAATGGTTTGGCGCTGGCGTTCGTTGCATTTGATTGATGGTTCAATGGATTCATTTAATTTTATGTTCAGGAAAATATGTCCCTTGTTTGGAAATTTCAACAGGACTATAATCCAAAACATCAATCGCAATTTTTGACGTCATTATGTGGCCAAGTCAATCTCAAAAAAGCTCAATGATGGGAAACTGCAGAAAAGTTGAAATAATATCTTGATATGACGAATACAATAGAATCAGTATGCAGGAACAACTAAATGTGCACAGAGAAAAAAATTGATATGAAATGGCAGTCATTTCCACATTTTATCATATCAATTTTACTCCTATATGACAAAGATTACCTTGATATGATAAAAAAAAATAGATAAAAATATCGATATGATATTTAAAAAAAAAAAAAAAAAAAAAATTGACTTCTTTGGGGGATCGAACTCGAGACCTTGCTTGACGTCTCAACGCAGTCAGCCAAGGCACACATTTATGGGAAGACGTCTAAGAAACAATTAATATTAAGTAAGAAAAAATTGATATTTTTAAAAGATCATTTTAACCAGCAAAGATTAAATAGATCTTGAGCTTTTTTTTTCTCTGTGTGTATCAATAAAACCAGTACAATCTATTAATTGATCGTCGTAACAAAAAGCCCGTATAAAGCCGAGGTTGTCGCATGCCGAGCCCTTCGCCAAGAGAAAAAAAAATCAGCAAAACCAATCAGTCGCTGGTTAGCGTTCAATGAAGTAGGTCAGAGTCAAATACAAATATCAATATCGTTTTAAAATATCAAACAATCGTTTTAAAAGCCTTACTGAAAGTATTCGTTTTTAAATATCAAACGATCCTCTTAAAATCTCATTTAAAAATTAAGGTACTACAAAACAAATGTATGTGTTAAAAATGTTAAAAATCTGCATACTTAAGATTAAAGGCCTATTCTCAAATGACATAAAAATTATTTTCGTCACAATGCTTCATATGAATAGAAACACTTTTCTTGAGCTTTGATATAAGAATGCTTTTGAAAAGCTGTCTTATTTATATGACGCATAGTGCCGAAAATAAAATTCTTTTCATTTGAGAATACGCCTTTAAATAATGATTGTAGTAACCTAAATAAACATATTCGTTTTAAAAACAATAAAAAACCTTTTAGGTGCAAAATCTGGGTTGAAAAGTTTTTAAAAGTAAATGGAGACGTTTTATGTGACATGTGAAAATGTGTTATTTTCTTAGTACACGCTCTCACTTTTTATACTCTGTACCGAATTTACACAGAGTATATTGAGTTTCGATGTAGCCAAGGAGGCATCTCCGACCCTAATATATTCGACAGCATCAACAGCCGAGTGATAGCCTTCCTCTTCTGTCTGTCTCCTAGACGAAATCTCAAAATTAACTAAGTTTAAGTGTATGGAACATATAATTCTTTACCTGCGCGATCGTTTATTTTTAATTTTTGCCCGCCCCCTGCCTCCCCCTCCAAATAAAAAAAAATAACTCCCACAATTTTCAAGATAGATAGTTGAACATTCTAGACATATTCTACTACTTTTGAATCGACCCGCATACATCGTTTTTCGATCAGATGAACGAAAAGTGCTATACGTAAAAAAAAAAACCAACGACAACAACAAACCACAGCATTGTGAACACGAAAACAGAGCTAACTAATTCCAATTACCCCGCCCATACATTACATCAAACGTATATATTACATCTAACCGACTTTCTTACTTGTTCGCCTTGCTTTTGTTGACAAACGCGGGTATAGAGTATAAAAGTTGACTGGGTCGAACTCTGAGATAACAACAATTGTGAGCCAACTTGTAATTCAACAAAAAACGGTAATAGTTATGCACCGTTTTAATAGGATTTTGATTTTGAAAATTGGATTTGAAAATTTTTATTTTTGGTCTTCAAACCTCTTAAAATTTGTAAGGGCTTCACTCTGTTGATAGAACTCCATTTTCGGGTTCAGGTTCACGGAACGGGTTCAAATGTTCGGTGAAACTAATTTGTAAATTTAAAGTATATATTCCGATGTGTTCCAAGCCCCCAAGCTGTCTTTGTTTGAAGTATTCCATTCCACATTGTAGACTTCGACTCCGGAGCTTGAAGACTCTGAACCGTATTACAGTCCTGTTATTAAGTAACTGATATTAAGTGCTTCTTAAAATATTCGGACCCCGGGTCTAAATTTTTTGCAGAATTCAATTGTTTTTCAGAATTGTGTTCTTCTTTTAAAATTAGTTGGGATTATTAAATGCGGAGTTCCCTAATGAATACTTAAACATGGAATTTTTGCACCTTATTTCAATTATTGATCGATTCAACAAACAAATATTGATGAATGATGTTAAATGTGTTCTACTTAGTGTGAATTGGGTGATAAGAACCATTGAATCGTTTCATTATTTAAATTGAGAGTGACTCAGATAAAGCCAAATCATTGGAAATAGTAGAATTTCCTGGGAAGTTTCATACATACCCATTCGCCGTTGACGTACTTCCAGCGATGTGTGTCGACCTGTACGAACTCCAGCAGTACCGTATACATGGCCGCCGGATCCAGGCCAGAGGCACTGATTTTCACCACTGGAAACATGCGTCTGGAATGGCAATTAGAACAGTTATATAACAGTTAAGAGTAGTCGTGGGTAAACACTAAGGCCTGCCCCTTCGACTGCATGGTCGTTTGGTCGTTTTAGGATTGCGTAGCAGGCAAATATTGAAACGCTGAAGCTGATGCGCGCTGTTCCACAACAATTAGTACAAGATGGCCGACGACGTCGTCGCTGTGGCTGTTGCTGGGCCGCGTTAATTAGCACCTGAACCTGGCCAGATCCGACTCTCGGCCCGGTTCCAAGTTCTAAAACGCGCGTTTTGCATGCTCGTAAATTGGTAAATATTTTTAGATATTTCGACAAATGCTCGCATGTAAATAAACGGACAGACGCGTCGGACTGCACGGACTACAGAAACGTTAACGCTTCATTATAACTTGCAAACTGAACAATCATTGCAGCAAAAACAAAAGCGCAAAAAACAAAAACCCATTGCCAATTTGCATAGGAAAACAAAACTGCGCCGCCAACCACGTTATCCGCCATTTAACACATTTGGCAGTGGAACAACTGCCGGCCGTTTGCCGCTGACTCACTTACCTGCCATTCTTGGTGACGATCATCTCATTGGTGAGATTCTGAAAGCGCAACCACAGCTCACGATCATCCAGTGAAACGCGCAGATTACGATCCAGCTCATTGGGGCTACCAGCGCCTCCAATGACGCGATGGCCGGCATTGCCATTGCCGGCATTTGAAGGGATTGTCGCCACACCGCCCACCAGACCATGTCCATGGCCATTGTGGGCAGCATGTTGGGGCGATCCATTGCCACCTCCGCCTGCCGCCGCCACATTACCATTGAGCCCGGTTGTTGGATCCACGGCGGACAAGATATGCGATGTGGTCATCTCTGCTGCAAAAAAAAACGAAACAGAGAACAAGGGAACACTCCTGTCAGCTAAACGCTTCATAAAACTGAGCTGTCAATAACCCAACAAACAGTCAACACTTTGAGTACAGTGTTCTGCATTAGGAAGAAAATGGCTTGAAAATCAGTTGCAATATTGGTAGGAGTATCAAATATTTATTAACGGAGAAGGCTCTTGCTTATTTTGCAGATTAATTCATTTTCGACTTTCAATTTGATAAAATGGTTTTGTGATAAAAGATTTTATAACAAAATCAGAGGTGAGCTCTGTGGTTAATGATTGATTTGGGCACTGGATTAGCTTCTAAGTGTATCGTGCAGTGTATAGAAACAACAATATTGTATAGCAAATTGCGTTTTCTTTATAAGATTAAGTACTTTTAGAATCATCCTATTTGAAAGATAGATGGCAGGATGTAGGCCCACATAAAAGTCCAACAAAAAAGTTTCTCGGTCTAAGATGCAATTTTTGAACCAGAAGACTTCAAGTGGTGCAAAGCGGTGGAATTAACTTTATTTCTTTTCTATATTATACTTACGAATTTAACTAAGGCAATGTGGGATATATACAAATAGTATCGTACGATTACCACAAATGCATAACCAATATAAGTACAAGTACAACACTTTTAGCAATAACCGCATTTAAATATATTGTATACACCGCCTACTATCTTGATATCGCAAACACCGCATAACTAGCACAAGCGTACTTTTGCAGTCTAGAAAATGAATGTTGATTAAGCACACATTCGCGTTCTTATTGGGTATATATGTATGTACATTAGAGCGGGACAATTTTTATGGGACAAACATAAATCAAACTGGCGTTTGGCAAAATCGCAGTTCAAAAAATATACTAAAATATATTTAGGTACCAGAGACCTTGGACATTGTACGAGTAATAATAGTTCAAGCTCATTTAAGGGGGTCTTCTACCTTTGAAAAAATGTTTTTTTGATTTTTTTGTTTTGCATTATTAATACAGCTTGGATATTATTCCACTTTCATCCCCTTCAAACCATTTTTAAAAATTCATAATAGTTTAGCAAATTTGGCCATTTAAGTGGAGCAATGTTTTTGCTATGAGGAGTATGTTATATGTTGCTTAGAACTTCAATGTGCCTTAGAATTGCCCATTTTACTATTGGTAGCCTAAACTAGATTGCAGCCAGTTTTACCTACTGAATCTCATTTTTGTTAAGCCATGTTGCAATCGACGCAGGAATTGATGTAATACTGGCCCGTACCTCAATCGGGAGAAAAAACATTTTTTTAATAATTTTTTTTACAAAAAATTACAAAAAAAAACTAAAAAAAAATCGAATATTTTTTTAAATATCGAATTAATAAAAAAAAATTTGACATATTTTATTGAGGTTCGGGCCAGAATTACATCAATTCTGATCATATCCTCATTTATGGTTTTTAATTCCGAAAACCAGGAGTCCCGGAATCATGGCTACCACCTCTACAACTTTGTTTTGGAGACTTAACTTAATTTTGAACAGCCCTCGAATTATAAAATGTTTTGTATTATTTTTTTAATTTTATAAATTTTTAATATATTAAATTAATTAATAATACAAAACAAAAACCAAATTTAAAAAGCTCTTGTGGTTTATTCTTTTTTCCCTTTTTCTTCCCCCCTTAAGCATTTGAGCAAAGAGCAAAAGTAAAGGCGATCATGCTATCTCGTCTGCTCGCACCTGTTATTTATTTTTTTGGTGGAGCTGATTGTGTATGCGCTCGTGATGACTCGCGCACTAAGAGCTATATGTTAAGCGAGCCTTTGATTAACATACTCGTAAATTCAATAATGCACTCATACACGATTGGTATTTTGATTTGCGCTTTGTATATGCGCTTGAAAAGGCTGCACGCTTTTAATAGTTAAGCTTGTTCGTATCGCATTTTGGGAAAGGCTAGGCGAGCAGGCTCGTGTACACTCGTTGCAGGTCTCTGGCACGTACATAAAAGCAATCCTCACAAATTTTGAAAGAGGTTCAGGAGTTCGAGCCCGTGAGGAATATGTGCGTTCGGGTTGAGGGCGGGTTCCTGGAACCCCAGAACCCCATGTTCGAACCTCGGTTTACTTAAACAAAAAATAATAGTTTGTTTTTCGACTAATTGATACGTTTCAATTGGTTTCAAGAAAATTAAATGAAATTAGTAAAATTGCGTTGCAGGTAGAAATATGTACCAACTAGCTATGACTGCTAGCCCTTTCAGAGCGAAACTTATTAGAACTGGTTAGATTTAGGTTTATGGATTCATTAAACTGAAAGATGAAGATTAACGACTTCCCGAAGCTGGAGCTGGGTAAAACGAAGCGAGTTCACGAAAGACACTTGACACACTAATCCAAATGAAAGGTTTTGTACAAGTCAACCTTGAAAATATAAAATAAATTTATTACGTTGCTCCAAGAGTCGAGTTAAAAAAAAAAATTGATTCGAGAATTAAAGTAAAAGCTGGGCATATAAATTACCCAAAAACATATCGGGAATCTAGATGCTGGTCTGCGAAATACTCTTAATTATTTCAAGTCGCTTCTTTACGAGCCTAAGTCCGAGTTTACTCGATGAAGCAACCTTCATGAAGTTTTTCTAAAAGCTCTTTCTTGTAGGAAAGAGGGGTAAGCTGCACCAATACCCCACTTTCCTACAAACTTGCTTCATCGTGTAAATCCCGACTAAATCAGAAAATCAAACCAGAACCCGAACTGTGTACAGAAAATAACCGATTTAAACTGAGCCATCATTCTGAGCCATCATTAGATTTGAAGCTAACTGAATAAAACTTTTCAAAATATGCTTTATATATATCGGTTCCAGCTGGGTCGGATGACTATTTTAGATACATAGCTGCCATCAGAACTATTGATCAGAGAATGTTTTCTAATGGATAAATCTTTTTGTTCCAACAAACTCCACCAAATTGAACTAAAATCTAATAATTACATCATAGGTACAATCGTTTCAAATGGTTTTAAAAAAAGTGCAAAATTCTTGTTAAAACGTTTCTTTCTTCAAAATCAATTTTAGATTTAAATGTAAATCTACAACGAACCAATGTGCCTGGGCATTACATCAAAAGAGGCGATGCCGTAGCCCCGCACTTTATACTCGCATTTTTACAACACTCTCCCGGGCGCATTAGAAGAATACCCCGTCCCATGACGAACCTACCAGCTTTCTTGTCGGCTTTTAATTATATTGCACACTTTAGCCATGCCCGGCACTGAGAAATCAGAGACTGCGTCTCAGTCTCAGTCTGAGACTTGGTAGTGGGATTGGGATGCTGGCTGACTGGCTGGCCATAAACAGCGGGCACCTTTTTTTTTTTTTTATTTATGGCCGCACGGCAACAAACACCTCTGTTTACTTCGGGGTCGAGCAGCGGGCTGGCCATTTCCCAAAGCGGCAAACCTTTCAAATCTCTCTGTGTCTGTGCAGGATGATGATGTCTAAATTCTGGTCTGGTACCGAAAGTGTTTCTCGCAATGTTTTGTAATCATAAATTAACAAAATGTATTAATTGTTTTGTTTGTTTTTATTGGGCCATGAATTGGAGGCAGAAAATGCCGACGGCGTTTTAAGGGGAATCACAAAACATATTCAAAGTTGATTGTTCTTGTGGAATTTTTGATTTATTTGAAATCTCGTAAATGTCATTCATATTTGTCAAGCGAACAGGTTACCCAATCAATCCAAAATCTCGTTCTAATTTCCACCCACAATTTGATGAAAGGTTTTGTACAAGTCCCCAGACAAAACTAAATCGCATTTTTTTTCTCATGTGCCAAATAGAAAAATCTCATAAAATTGACTCTCCCAGTCTCGCGGTGTCGCTGTCACTGTTGTTTCTCCCTTCCTCCCTGCCCTCCCCTCTTCTTACCACTGGGGTATTAGGTATGTGTTTGTAACTCTAACACATTCTCCTATTTGTGTTCCACATCACCCACTCCATCTCCATTTCCATCACTAAACTTAATGAAAAGCTGTTTTTGTATGTTGTCGGTACGCGCCCGTTGGTGTGTGTCTCTCTATGTACTTTGACTTTTGATGGCAGCCATGACGATATTTGGGCTTGCTTTGGACTCTACCTCCCCAATCCCCCGTACCATTCATTTTGTTTTGTTGGTTTTTGAATGATTTCGTGACTTTGATATTTACCCAGACTCTTTGAGAGGTTTGTTTTCTCATGTTTTTTTTTTTTTTTGGTTTTGTGTTTGAAATATTCACGGTATTTTGGTATTGAGCTGAACCTTTTATAATAAGTATGGCACGCTATTCATGTGTATTTACATATATATTAATTCAAGGTGTACAGCACTTAAAAAAAAAAGATTTATTTTTATGGAAAGCAGCTCTGTATGCGATTTTTTTTGAATAGTTTTTTAAAGTTTCCTTAGCTGAGATTCAGGACGAACGCTTTGGAGTTGAGTCAATTTTTAGATTTAAACTTAAGTCAAGATAAACTCGCACTTAAATAGACAATCTTAAAGGCACTTAAAACTAATTAAGTACGAGGTTTTTTTTAAGACACAAGCTGAAGCTTCTTTATTAATGACCTTCTTGATTCGATTTACAATTTGATAAAAGAAAAATCCATAATTTTTAATTGACTGAAAGTGACATTAATAGACGTATCAACCTGTTATGCCAGGGACAATTTCCATATATAAAACCAGGAAATGTATTCAATTATTCTTAACTCGAATGATACCATTGTCTTTTATAAAAGGTTCGGTTCTAAAGGAAATCTACTAAAATTGTTTTAATATTCCTGCTTTTGACTCCTATTTAATCTTGACCTTTTTTTTAAAAAAAAAAAAAATAGATAGAATCTTTATTTGTATGATAGTCGAGTTGAGTTGTCCCTGGGTCCGTATGGCTGATTCTAAGCTAACTCCTCACCCATTGTTTAACAGGGTTCGAAAAATGCACACAAATTATTTTCACGCCATAATAAATAACATCAACGTAATAAAGATTTATTTTCCGACATAAAAATAAAAAATTTTACATATAGAAAAATATTTTTTTTCCATGTAAGTAACACGAGCATTTTTGACACTATTGTTATTTACCAGCATGTGACTAACTTGAGCTGCCTTCTTTACCTGTAAGTAGCAGTAGTTTCAAAAATGCTCATGTTAGTTACAAGCAAAAAATAATTTTTCCATATGTGAAATTTTTTATTTTCATATCTGAAAATAATTATTTTTTACTTCATTTTAGTTTGAGTTGATATCATGAGCGTAAAGAAAAATGTGTGTTATTTTTCGAACCTTGTTTTTCAAGCAGCAAAGTATATTTTTCGCAAATTTTTGGAAAATCATGCAATTTTGCTTAGTTTTGGGCTAAAAATATTTTTATAATTGACTGAATTTTTTAAATAGTTTATCATTCAATAGCAATTTTCGAAAGTCTTAGAATTTGCGCAAAATAGCGTTCCTCACGCTATAGTGCAGAGGTAGGCGCGTGAAGGAATTTTCGTATTTCCCGAATCTCGAACCTTAAAAGATTTATCACATGGCAGTTTCTTAATTTAGAAATTAATTTTGTAACGACCAAAAGATTTCAAAATATTTCTGACCTGCCTAAGGGAGCATTTCTGTTCGTGTCTAATTGTAAAATGGTTATTTAAAAATTACAAAAAGAAATACTCTAAAAAAAAAATAGCATCTTACTTTTATACCCAACCCGATCCCATTTTTTTCCGTTCTTGAAATCAGCCCAAGTATTAAGAGGTATACCATTCATTCTTGATCGAAGAACTAAGAAAATTCGTTTTCGGTGGAACTGTGCAAAATGCATATTATATATTAAAACGTGCAGAAGTCCCAGGCTCGAATTTAAGGGCAAGCGAAAAAAAAATTGTCTACGTTACAAAACCTGCTTACTGCGTCATTTGATTAGCTGAGAGCGTTAAGTGATAGTGAGTGGAGTGCGGGGGAGTGCAGGGAGTTCAGCAATAGAATTTTCTCCGTTCAAAATCCAATATCGGACGGTTCTTAAGCGCGGAACGGTCAGTCTCAATAAAAGCGTTCTTAACTTAAGCCCACCGTCCTCGGTTTAAGAAAAAACGGAGATTACCCCACTATTAAGATCGAAAAACATGGTTTTCGGTACATTTAGAACAGATTTTTTAGAGTGTATAAATGAAAATTTATTTTTTGCTTTTATAGGCCTGTGCTCAGACGAGATAAATATTTAGTTCGAAATAATTAGGCCTGTTCTCGTTTCCGAATACGATTGATCGATTTTGATAAAAGTTTTAATATCCAAGAAATGATTAAAAAATACGGTTTACATTTTTTGCCATCAAGACAGTCAAATGAAGTTAAATGGAAAATGGAACATATTTGGCGAAAAACTTTATCGGTTTTTTGGTACGGAAACATTTTATTCAATTCTGTTGATCGAAACCGAATTAAGGAAGCTTTCCAAAAGCATTCAGTTTTAAAATCTGTTTAAAAAGTGTTTCTATTCATATGAAGTATTGTGCAGAACTAGTTTTATATGTCATCTGAGTACATGCCTTACATTAAAAAATTATTATTTCAAAATTAAAAAAAAAAGTTTTAACAGTTACGGCCTCTGGATTATTATTATCATGCCTTATGTAATGACCAGTGATTCAATGAATCAATGGGGCCATTTAGCAAATAAATTCAATTTGTGATTTGTGTTTTATAATTGATGATTTTACATAGTATATTTTTAGGTGTCTTATTAAATTAAAAATAAGGTCATTCTACATAAAAATGTCAATTTTTTACGACCCCTAAATATTTAGTATACGCAGTTTTTGAAAAAAAAAAATTAGTAATCGAGTGTCTCTTGTGAATGCGCCCAATGATTGGGCTATGAATAGAATCTCAACGATAGATCAAATCAGTACGTAGATCAAGGGAAACTTTAATTCAGCTCATGCAGGGTTCTATTTTCTATCACTTAGGTACTGAGCAGATTTATTAAGAAACCAATTAAGCTCAGCTTGGAAAGCAGCAAGAAGTGGTTGTATTATTTGCCCACCACTGCTCTAAAACATTAGTTTTTTTGTAGCCAACTTTTATTTTGATATCTCATATGATAATTATTGTAATCTTTTAATGAACTGAAAGACTTACATTAATAATGAATCTTGTTTTTGATCAAAATTTCTAATCCGTTTTTTCCTATTTTCATTCAAATTAAATCCCTGGATCAACCCATTCCCAATAAGCCATAAATATATCACTTGGTTCAATTGTACTTAAAGTAGTCTAAATATTGATCAACTTGTTATCAAATCAACAATGGACTGTCCTTTATTTACTGCACCAGGATTTACACTTTTGTCTACATTTCACACCTTGAAAAGGAAGCCCGAGCCAGTGCTTCACTGCCTGCTGGCGGGTGGCATTCGATAGCCACTACATTGGTAGCTTATCGGAAGCGATTAAAACAAATTTGCTAAATTTCACACTCCACTTCGCATGAAAATAAACCAAACAACCTAAACAAAAAAAAAAACAATTTGAATAAATTTTTTTTAATTTAATCACCGCAGAGTGAGAGGCGTTCGTGCACCACTTTTATTTAAATTTTCCAATCGATATTCAGAGCTGTCGAAAGTGTCACCAAATTCCCTTCTTAAATGCCACTAGTGGGCGTGTCAGTCCAGTCGGTGTCACACTTTTGTTTTCTGCACACTTTTGCCGCCCTGCTCCACTGGCGTTGATAAACGCACTTTATGAGTGGCGTACTAAAATTTTGTACAAACTGTAATTAATTAGTAAGCATTTGTCAAGTACTAAACGCCACCCGGTGACTTGGACAGCGCCCGGGCCGGTGGCAGTGCGGGGGCTGCTGCTGCTGCTGGTTTACGAGTATCTTTTGATTTGTATTTAATAGGATAATTTTCACATGGTTCGTAATTGGCTGCTGTCGCTTCTGCTGCTGCTGCTGTTGGAGCGATTAAAATGCTTGCGGCTGCGGCAAATTCTTATGTCCCTACTAATTTGCGTGTGAACATGCCACGCCCCCGGCGCATAGTCCACACTTCCTTTCACTAGACACCCACAGTCGCGTGGGCTGCTGCTGTTTTATATTATTAGAGTTATTATTAGGATCATTAATATGAGATTTTGTCACTTACTTGCCGGATTTTGGGCAAGTCTCTAGCGGTGGCGTTTCAGTTGTTTTTTTTTTTTTGGGCAAGTGTCAAAATTTAGGTTTTGTGAAATTCTCTGCGCTTTTTTGGAGATTTTTGTTTAGATTTAGTGTTTGATTTTCACACATTTGTTTAAATAGGCTAGCCAATTTAATAGATTTTTGGGATTGTAGGGCAATATGGGGAACTTACAATAAATCAGGGCATTTACCAAGTAAAAAAAAATAATAATTCATTTTAAAAAAATTCCCATGTGATTTTCTACTAATAATAAATCCTTTAAGCATCGCGATTGGGAAAAATTCTGAGTTTCCACGGGAATCCCGTCCCGCACCCTTCTCTAGTATAGGTGACGCACGTCTGCACAATTTTAATAAACCCTCCGAAAGGGTATAAATATCCGAGGTCTAAGTAAGAAATCGAATCCAAAGTACTCAGTATGCTCGTCATCTTTAACGTTTTCACGACTTTCTTGGAAAGGATTTTCTGAAAGATGTGGGGTTCCACACTTTTAAGTTAGATGCCCGAATTCGCATTTCTTAAATTTTACCTAGTCAGAGTTTGCATAATCACAGAAATGTTACAGAGTTTTGTATAGATTGTGAAATCGGGCATTTAGGTTCTATAGTCTTTCGGGGCCTGTTCCCGTTTACAATTTCGAACAAATCTTGCGGAATCGGAATTGGTAAATCTTCTCGTGTCCAAAAACCAATTGTGTTATTGGGCGAATAAGTTCATATTTCCATTTATATTTATTCGACTATCTTGATGAGAAAATCAATTAACCAAATTTTGGAATCTTTTCTTGAAAATAAGAACCATTATCAATTCCGATTAATCGAAATCGAAAACTTGAACAGGCCTGTATTATTTCCACGTTTTACCACAGATCTTAAAGAGCTAATAAATGCCAATAAATAATTAAGGCAAAATTGGCAGGTAAACAAATTGTTTTCGAGTCAGTCCCGATTTTTTTTTTCTTAAAAATTTCGATAAAAATCCGAAAAAAAAACAATTTTGTTCACTTACTATTAAGGGTTTCATAGTCTTTTACTCAATTTATGACACTTTATACACTTGCAAATGCTCGTTCCAACTATTGAAATCAATATATAGGATGTGTTTTGCTGAAGGGCTGTTTGCGTACATAGTTCTGATTCAAGAAACTCCCGCGGCTCTTTCTTGTGAAGTTAAAAAAAAAAACAACTAAAACTTCTTAGATATCTTGCATTCAACATTACCATAAGGATTTGGACCAGAGCAGATATCAATCCGTCCGTTTTATTCCTGGTTCTTCTTGTTCAGAAGATATTTGAATAAACGTGTTTCATGCGAGGTATTTATACACTTTCAAGTCTTGTGGCCACAATGAGTAAACTATTCAAACCACATTGGTTTTTATGTTAACTAAGATGAACAACGATATAGAAAATCCAAGCACGTTGTTTGAAATTGTTCTTAAGATTCCAATTTTCTGATTTTAATGTGAAAAATTTAATGTTTTTTAAGAAAATCACTTTTTTCTGCCAAGTTTAAATAATTCTCAAAAATGTTAAAAAAAATATTTTAAAAACGCTATAGAATTTTTTTTAATATACCTCTATGTGTCCTCTTTAATTTACTACACTTGTAGATTTTCGATATCATTGCGCTTTTAATATACGTAAGAAACGATTGCTATCTGCTCTGGTCCAAAAGATGCATTTTTTTTAAACTTGTGTTATCGGACCGTTTTTAAGTTTCTTCGAAGCTCTTCTCCCTAAATTGTCTGTTGTCCCTAGCAGTTCCCAACTGCTTATAGTGTTGATTGCAAGGGAAAATTTATCTGAGAAAATTGATTGCGTAGAAACAGATAGACCGACGGTTGGACGGACAAAGCTCAATCGACTAAGAGCGTCGTTCTGATCAAGAATGTATATATATATGCACTTTATTTAAATACATGTGCTGAAAACTTCTAGGAAAAATTAATATACACTTTGCAATGGCTTAAAAGTTTTTACTTAGTTAAGTATACTGAAAAGGCAAACTTTTGACTAAGCTCGAAGACACATATAACATTTTGAGAATTTCTGGAAATTTTGGTAGCAAGCTTTTACTTAACCGCCGGCCCTGAAAGCGCTTGTGAATTCTCATCTGAAGACAATCCCAGGTCTTAGATCCCTTACCACAAGGAGTCTTATGTACGGTGATGCTTTAGAGCAAAGTATTTTACGGGGTAAGGGTGATGCAAATTTGCAGCAGCAAAATTTTTAAGAAACTCTTCCGAGAAAGATGGACAAATCTTTGTATCAGTTCGATTGCTTTTTCTTAATTCCCTCCTTACGAGATGATTCCCTCCTATGGAGATGTTTCCATCACATTACAAGATTAATACTTTGTATTAGCGATTAAATAGGTTTAAGGGATGATTTCTTTGCACTGATTTCTTCTACCCCGAACAAAACTCTTTTGAGCTAATTTAAACCTAGGAAAATAGCAAAAACGATCGTTCACTCTAAGATTAGGTTTTGCCGACACATTTTGCTCAAAGCTCAAGTTAACCTAAATTAGTTTTTTAAATTTCTATAAATCTTATTTCATTGTATTATAATTTTATATGTTATGCTTAACTTATAACTAAAACTTGATTCAACTTACATATAACGAAATCTATTTCGCGCCGCAATACCGGCTTTTTTGTTGGGTAATCCTTTGAAGAATGTCCTCTGCTGTATAGTTTTTTGTTTTGCAAAATCTTAGATCAGGCACACTCTAGTCACAGATCACTAAGTCCTTTTATGTCAAGGCTTAAACAATTGCTGATCAAACGTAGCAGAAAGAATCGATTTTCTATTCCGTTTTTTTTTGTTCGTCGAGTTGTCGAGTATCGCGCCGTGGAGTGTGTTTGCGTTGCCACCGTTCCCGAGCTAATGATCGACGATCGGTGCTAATTTGTTCAACCATCACAAGCTGCGCTTGCCTTCCTCTATTTCTCTTTGGCCATCTTGTTTACACGTTTGTGGCTCAATGGCTGGCTAACTGGCTGGCTGGCTAGCTGGCCATTGGGCGTTGTGGTATGCCCGTCCCGCTTGCACTCGCTGGGACGTGGTGTTAGGCCACACCTTCTAACAGGTAAGCACATTGTGAAATCATGCATCTCGCTCGCAACTTCTGGACTTGGCAACAGGTAGACAGACGCGGCGCGTCAGTTTCAGGTTTTGCCATATCATTCATATCGAGTTGCTCGTTCGGTCAATGGGCTTTGATCGTGAACGCTGAACATTGACTTGAAGGAGTCCTGGCATCATATCAGAGCTTTTATTTTGGCTTACATGCGCCGAAAATTAAGTGAAACGTGTTTCAATTGCGCACTACAAAACAAATAAAAATATATATATATAAGTAAAGAAGGAAACCAAATATCTAACCCACTATTCTCTGGTGCTGTACCTGGGCACTCACTCCAACCGCCAACTGACTGGCTTTGATTTGTTTAGACGCTCGTTTTGTGTGCTTTTGTTTGCTCAACCAATTAAAACTTTGTAGTTTTTTTTTCCTTACCATCGAGTCTGTTTGTTATAGCTAAAACGGGTTTGCCGTTCCGACTTTTAAGCGTTTTTCTCTACATTTTATTTTTTTTTCCAAATTTTAATTTTCAGCTGAATTTTGAGTTGTAAACATTTAACCGCATACGTCAATTTGTAGATGTGGCTGAAATACTTGTATGCAATGGTGATTTTTGTTTTTTTGGGGGTGAAGCAGGTTTTGGGGCTGTCCGGTTTACGTCTCAGTATTTGAATTCGATTTGGTGTGGCTGGTGCTAACATTTTTATGACCCTAATGAGCATTTGCCATGAAATTAGAACGATATAAATCGGAACAATATTTTTTGGCAACTTTATGATGAGGGTGTCATACGCTTATCGAAATTTCCTATGTTTTTTCTGAATTTTTTTTGGAATTTCATATCTAACAATGTATTTATTAAATAATTGTTAAGCATATATCAAAGAGATATGAAAACGATTTTCGTATATTGTTTTTTGAGCTGAAGGAGCTATTAGGATCATAAACATTGTACCTCATTTGCATGTCCTTCTTTCTTATCAAAGCCTTTTTTCCCAATACTCCAAACGTTTAGCTTTTTGTTTTTCATGGAACTAGTTTTTAATTTGTTTAGTATGGAAGTGATCAAAAAGGAGCAAATCAAGTTTAGACCTTTTCTTTGTTGTGAGTGATTTGGAATTAGATGATGACTCTTCCCGAAATACCCACTTTTTCCGAAATATTTATCGACTGAAAAAAAGAAACTATAAGATGTTCCACCAAAATTAATGGTCCACGTTTTTTAAACTTAATAATAATAAAAAACTCGTGAAAATTTAAAAAAAAATTGTTTTGATCAGTTGATTGATTATTTAACAAGCTTTTGTTTGCTGAAGTCTGTGGTGAGGCTTTCAAGTTATAGATATCAAATTTAAAACAAAAATTTCCTTAAAGAACTCGCACGAGACACAGACTACATTACATGAAATTTTTATACAATGTACAAAAGGCACAAAAAGTGTATTCAATATAACCAAAAGGAAAAATCTGCGAGTCTATAAAAAATATATAAGCTGCGGAAATGTGCGAATTTTCAAGCATTTAATAGATTTATTTTCTATCTTGTGACGTCTCGGTTATTTTAAAATATTTTCCGATCTGCCTGAGAAAGAGAAGCAATTCGCGTTTTCGAATTAAATTTTTCTAGTGACAACAGCTAACAAGTTGCGTACAGCATCATCGCAAGGTGTTTTTGCCGAATGTCGAACCTTAAAAGATTTATTTTAAGTATGAAATCAGATGTGACTTTTTTAATTTATTTATTATAAATTCATCTTGTGATGTCTTAAAGATTTAAAAAAATTTCTGACGTGCATGAAGAAGCATTTCAATTCGGGTACTGCGGATCCATTCGGGTTCCACCGCCCATCTTTAGGTTAAACCTTGGTCCGGCCCAAGTTTTCTCCAATTTAAATATAAAAGTAATTAATTTGTTTTAAATTACCAAAAAATATTCAGAATTTCTTTGATATAATTTATAAGTTTTTCTCTTCTACTTCTCTGATCAGACAAAATAAAGTAAATTTCAGAGTGGTGTTTACCATGGGCGTTTGCCCATTCCACTAAAGCACAGATAAGACAGTAAGCGCAATAATACCATTAAGCTGTTTACATTGATGGGAGAATACTTTATAAGGTTTAATTTAAGACGGCATTCTAGCAATGCAATCGAAAGTTCTTGGACGCGAAGTTCGCTTTTTGCATAATTTTTTCATATTTTTAAAAGCACAATCAAGTTTAAATGTCTTTAACTTTTGTTAAACTAAACCTAAAATTGTGCTTCGGAACTGGTTTAGGATCAACCAATTTTCCACAAATGGTTCGGTTCACAGAAAAGGAACATTCGGAATGACCGTTTTGAATCGAATAAACAAAATGGGAATCACCCAACTTTTTATCTTTGAAATGAAATGCGTTCCTTTAGTATTTTGCATCTAGGGGCCTTTTTTCTCGCAAGCATCAACTTATGTTATGTTTGGTAGGAGAAAGTTAAACGAATTAAAAGCGTCTCCTCAAAGCCACGTAGATTTATTTCGTACGCTTTTCATTCCAAATGTTCTAGTAACCAAGCTATTTCTTGTCACCTCATATAAAAAGTCATACTAGTTGTGTTCAAAATGCAGTTGTTTGTACGAAAATCGAAAGATTTCTAGGACACCCCTGTATATATATATATTTGTGTCTCCATTAGCCCCATTTTAGTGATTTTTCCACGAAATCTTTATATTAACGGAGTTCATTTTAAGAAGTTTTATTTATAAAGAGGAAAAATTTAAGTAATTTTATTACTTTTCTGGCATTTGTTGAATTAAACAAAAGGTCCAGAAATTTGATATTTTCAGAAGTGGTTCTAATTTTTGAGTGTTTACTGTATAAGGACTCTGGACTTCCCCTACAATTGAGAACAAAAAGCACGGGCGGTTTTTTTCTGAGTGTACTAGTTTTCTGAGTATATCAAATGTTATTTGCTATTTTTAGTTCCCTATTTTCAAGATTTCTTCTGGTTTGTTTAAGACTTAGTTTTTATTTTACGATGCTTAGACGGTTATAAATTAATAAAATTTTTAATAAATTTTCATTTATGACATTTATTTATTTATTGGAATTATTTGTGTGCTAATTTAAATCAATATCAATGGGCAACACACATGATTTTGGGTCTAACGCACTATGAACTCTACTTAAATAAAAATTAAGTCTGGACTAAAGAAAGAAAGTTGGTTTGAAATGATTCAGAAAATATGTAAATTATTTATAACTTTTTCGTGTTGTCGAAGATCACGCGCCCAGTCAAACATTTTATTTTTTTTTTTTTACCTTTTTTTCCAAGTTACCGCCGCATGTCAATGGAC
The DNA here is from genome assembly GCA_018904225.1 of Lordiphosa mommai. Taxonomy (NCBI): domain Eukaryota; kingdom Metazoa; phylum Arthropoda; class Insecta; order Diptera; family Drosophilidae; genus Lordiphosa; species Lordiphosa mommai. Next base: position 700,418 of record JAEIFT010000024.1, read on the forward strand.
GTTTAGGGTTGTGGAAGAGAAGGAGGAGGAGGTGGGTTTTTGGTACAAATGTTGATCAAGCTATGGCGCTGAAAACCAAACAGCAATAGTAACAGCAACAACAACAACAACAACTACAACAAAGAGAGCTGCGAGTAAATGAGAAAAATCAACAAACTATGAAATTCAATAAAAAAAAAACCTTAGCTGATTGAGGAGAAGAAGCCGCACACCGCATACCGCTCCCATCGAAGACATGGCCATACTATATACAGTTGCAGTTTCTGGCCATTCATTAGAGACCATGCGGCTGTTGCATTTTCATTAACCATTACTGCCTTTACTTGGAAATGCTACAGACTCAACCCTTTCATGGCCTTGCCCTAAATATTTACCGCATTGCATTGTAGCCATGTTTTGTACCAGTTTATGGCAAATCCTTTCTCCGTGTGTTTGCAAACAATTCGATTTTATGGCCAGCCTAAGCGAATTTCCCCGCCTCAATTACGAGACCGTGGGTTGTAAACTCATAAAAGGAAACACGCGAGAGGGACCAGGCAGGCGGTCGGCAGGTTTACAAAGGACACGCACAAGGATCCGTGGGCAATTAAACCGTCGGGGAAAAACCCAAATCAATGTTGCACACACACGGAGACGACCAAGTTTGTGTTCGAAGTCTTTCGTTTGCATATCACCGCCTCAACTCGCCCCCGGCGCTGCCTAGAACCCAGCCTCGACCTCAGCCTCAGTCTCAGCCTCGGGCTAGCTAACATTTGCTCTGTTTACTTGGACCCAGACTCATTTACATACTTTGGCCCGCTTGAGAGCAATGTAATTCGTGTTTTCGTTTCGCCTAAGTATGTTTACTTACCCCGCTGTCGCCCCTTTGCCCTGGTCCGTTTTTGCTGTTTCTGTTTGAACTTCGTTTGGCCAACAAAACTCATCTTCAGCCCGTTGCAGGATTTTCGTTGGAAATGAACAGCTTTTGAGCTAATCGAATGGGTCTGTCTACAGCCAATAGCAAATTTTGGAAATGGTGTTACTTGGCAAACAAGCCAGCTGGGAAAACAAAATGAGAGCTTCGCCACCAAAGTTGGGTACATAAATATTGTGCTTGAAAGCACCCAAAGAATTCTGTTCTACAATTCTAGCTTAAGTTTAACATATAAAAGGCTAATTACACTGAGAAACAACTAACAACTTGAAGGGAAAAATTAGGTAATGGCAAATTAAATTGTCTTGCATTTTTATAATTATTTTAAATTAGATATTTAGTCGGCAAATAAAATACTTAAAGTCAAATCGGGGCTGGCATAAGTAACTTGTTAATGGACATGGAACAATAACATGATAGTGAGTTAAGAGATGCTCGGTCCTTTCTCGACATGCTCTGCAGAGGATTTAATTGATTTTTTTGGGGCATGATTAATAATATAATTTTATGAAATTTAATTACATATTATTGTACAACTCTTGAAGTATGTCAGCAAAAATTCTCAATGAAAAATATTGATAAATAAGCCGGTGACGGTGAATCTCCAGAGTTCTAATATTCACTGACCTCACAAAAGCTAAGCCTGAGAAGCGCCCGGTCAAAGCGGAGGGCGAAAACTATCAACGATATCTCCGGCAGTTTTTCTTCGTTTGAAAAATGTTAATACCCTACTCCCTCCTTAAGCGAAAATTGAGAATCACACAAGCCAAAAGATTGATAGATGCTCGTTTTGGCCCATACAGCTATTCCAAACTTGAAAGCTCAGCTAAATTGGTGGGCCTTAATCGAAATATGGTCAAAACTAAATATCTTAGCATCCGTTCCCGACAATCCCAGGCGCTGGTATTGGATAGGCAGCTGATCGAACAAGTCCAGCATTTTCGTTACCTTGGCACCAAACTCGATGTGGAGTTGCGCCTCCAAAAAGCTAGTTTGGCGATGCTCATCTTATCCAAGTCTAAAGTATTGCCAGTGCGTCTATATGGTTCCTCAACATGGAAAATAACAGCTCTCATAGTGTCGAAAATTTAAGCTTATGTAAACCTATGCCTACGACGCTTATTCCGAATATTCTGGCCTGACAGGCAGGGATGGAGAGGCGGGCAGGGATGGAGAGGGTCGACATTACTATACGCAGAATGAAGTGGAGCTGGATAGGGCATACATTGCGGAAAAGCGGGAACAACATCGCAAGGAAGACAATGGAATGGAACCCGCTAGATGGCAGACCCAATGAAACTTGGAGAAGGACAGTCGGTAGAGAAGCGGAAAGTATCGGGAAAAGCTGGGGAGAACTCAAAGCGACGGCTAGGTACAGAGTCCGTTGGAATAGAGGAGTGGTCGATGCCTTATGTCCCTTACAAGATTGAGGGAAAGAACAAGGTTCCAAAATATTTTAAATAGACGTAAAAAAAATGATATAACTATTTTTGGATCACACCGAATTTCGCATATTAAATTCAAAATGAACAGACTGTATCTATATGTCCAATCAAATTATAATGTGTGAGAAAAGTGTGAAGTGTGTTCATTTAAAGGATATGAAAAATGTAAATCGGATTATTGGTTCAGATGTTATAACAACTTATGTGAACCTTTTTTTTTTTAATTTCAAAAAACATATATTGGCCGATATCTGGAGAACGACACTATCGAAAAAGTTGTAGTTTTCATTTTTGAGCTCAGCATTTAAAATAATTAAAATACTTCAGAAAAGCTATCAAATCGAAATGGGCAGACGCTTTATTAAAATTTACATAAATTTTGTAATTGTTGTTTTCAGTGTTAGCGTTCTTTAAGATAATAATAATTTCTGTTTTCTGCTACCAAACAGACGGGGAGATTGAAAAAAAGTTTAGTCTAATACAAAGAAATAGAAAATTTTAAAATTTTATTTAATCTTTAAAAATAAATTTTAAATAAATAAAAAGTCAAAAAATTAAAATACTGAAAACCAAATATTTGTATATAATGTACCAAAGGTTCGACGAGTATAATGAGTTTGTGCATTTCTCCCACAATTTTGAAGGTTAATATTTAATAATCATCATTATTTATTGATACATCGTTTCCACATGAGATAAACGATAGTTGAGATATATGCAAAACATATAATTACGCTGGGCAGCACCGGCCGCAATCGTGTTGGGCAGCACACTAAAAAGTTATTATAACCAAACTTCGTCAGGTAAAGACGGTAAAACATATTTTTTTTGACTTTGAATGATTCTTAAGCTATTTTTGATACTTGCCAATTGTAAAATGTGTTTTCTAAAGAAGTAATCCAACATCTACCCTTTTGTCGCGGGAGTGTTGTTAATTTTTGCTCCATCTGGGCTATTTTTCATTGACTGTTGTTTAGTTTTATAAGCGAGCTTCTACACCTATTACGATTTTTTAAAAATAGCTAAACCTTATGTCTTGGAATTTTCCAAAACGCAGATGAGCCTCTTTTAGGTTCTTAATCATAAATCGTTAAGTCCTTCAGGCAGATGTATTTGTGTACAGCATTTTATAGTGGCATTCATCAGTTGTCATATGTTGCGTCATTATTGAATTTGCGTAATCAAATTTCCAAAAAAAAAAAAAATGTTTAATCGTCTATCCTTTTCCCCCATCAAAGTGACTTGTCTGCTTTTTGTCAATCAAAAACTCAATCTACCCCAAAACACAAGTACAGAAATTCAGCTTTTGATCTCTAAGAATGTATCTACTTTATGCAGTACGTTTGGCTCGTGGCCTGGCCGCCCGTTTTTGCCCCAAACCCATTAACAGTCGCTGCTTTCATGTGACGCCCGTGCTGCGTGATTCGGCTGAGGATTATATCGTGTGCGATCACAAATATGATGCCATAGTGCTTGGTGCCGGTGGTGCTGGTATGCGTGCGGGTTTTGGGCTGGCCGAAAAGGGTTTCAAGACCGCCATGTTGTGCAAAACGTTTCCCACACGTTCGCATACAGTGGCCGCCCAGGGGGGCGTTAATGCGGCGCTGGGGAATATGGATAAAGATGACTGGAAGTATCATTTCTTTGACACCGTCAAGGGTAGCGATTGGTTGGGCGATCAGAATGCCATACACTATATGTGCCGTGAGGCAGCGGCAGCGGTTCATGAGCTGGATCAATATGGTATGCCATTTTCGCGCAGAGAGGATGGTAAGATCTATCAACGACCATTTGGTGGACAGACTCTGGGCTATGGTAAGGGTGGAGTGGCTAGTCGCGCTTGCGCTGTAGCCGATCGCACGGGACATGCACTGATACACACTTTATACGGGCAGACGCTGAAGTATGATGATTTGTGTCATTATTATAATGATTATTTTGTATTGGATTTGATTATGAAAGAGGAGCGCTGTGTGGGCTGTTTGGCCTGGAAGTTGGATGATGGCTCGTTTCATCGTTTCATAGCCAAGAATACGGTTATAGCGGCTGGCGGCTGTGGACGTGTATACTTTTCGACTACGGCCGGACATACGTGCACGGGTGATGGCAATGCTTGGGTATCGCGTCAGAATCTTCCACTGCAGGATATGGAATTTGTACAATTCCATCCGACGGGCATGTATGGAGCTGGTTGTCTGATAACCGAGGGTGTACGCGGCGAAGGTGGATTTTTCCTAAACTGCAAGGGTGAACGCTTTATGGAACATTATGCGCCCGAAGCCAAGGATCTGGCCTCACGTGATGTGGTGGCTCGAGCCATGACCATGGAGGTATTGAAGGGCAATGGTTGCGGTCCACTCAAGGATCATGTACATTTGCAGTTGCACCACATCGATGAGAAGATTATACGCGAACGCCTGCCGGGTATTATGGCCACAGCCAAGATCTTTGCCAAGGTGGATGTGACCAAAGAGCCAGTGCCGGTGTTACCCACGGTGCATTACAATATGGGTGGCATACCCACGGATCATCTGGGTCGTTGTGTCACCTTGGACAAGGAGTGCAAGGATAAAATCATACCGGGACTCTATGCCTGTGGCGAGACCTCTTGCGCCTCGGTGCATGGCGCAAATCGCTTGGGTGCCAACTCTTTGCTGGATTTGATAGTGTTCGGTCGTGCTTGTGCTTTGGACATAGCGGCCAACAATTGTCCGGGCGAAAAGCCACCTGAAGTGGACGAAAAACTCACCAAAATGGCTATGGATAACTTCAAGAAGCTGCGCAATGCCAACGGGAAAGAGCCGACGGCTGTTTTGCGCATGGAACTACAACGCGCTATGACTACACATGCGGCGGTATTCCGTGAAGGAAAGCTACTGAAGGAGGGTCTGCACAAGGTGGCCGATTTGTGTCAAAGGTTTAAGGACGTTAAGGTATTCGATAAGTGTTTGGTATGGAATACCGATCTGATTGAGACACTGGAATTGCAGAATATGTTGATAAATGCTGTGCATATTATCACAGCCATGGAGAATCGCAAGGAATCGCGTGGTTCACATGCACGTGAAGATTTTATGAAGCGTGAGGATGAGTATGATTATAGTATACCCGTGGCTGGACAGGAAAAGAAGGCGATGGAAAAGCACTGGCGCAAGCATACCTTGACCTATGCCAAGGGTGATGATGGCTGTGCTGAGATCAAGTATCGTGAGGTGATTGATAAGACGCTGGATGATAAGCTGCCATCCATACCGCCAGCTCCGCGTACCTATTAGGAATAAAACAAGGAAGTTATTGGAAAAGGTTTTCAAATATATTTGTAAATCTTTTTAACCAGATGTGTGTGTGTTAGAGAAATAAAGCGATATTAACTGTTATTTATCTTGTTAGGAATGGGGATGGGACTGATTAAAATTTTCAAATTTTAATTCCAGTTCGGCTTTTGACCGAATTTTCTTTCTTGCGCCTATCTCTAGTCGAGGGAGAATAATTTCTCACAACATTTTGTCGAGTAGACAAATAAAAGGATGCACATAATTCTGAATCCTAGCGGTGTCAAGCAATAATAACGGAAAATAAACGATTCGTAGACCCATAGACGGAAGAAGAAAGTCCAATGAACCTGGCGCTTAGATTAAAGTGTGAAAGATAACTTGTCAATGTGTTACTGAAACGTTTGAGTAAGAAGAAGTTGAAAAATGAAAACTAGAGCGTATTATTGCCGGTAATTTGTGTTAGTTTGGCAGAATACCAATTGTGGGAAAATATAAAAAAGGGTAATTTGTACAGTCCCAATCAGAATATGAATGAAGGCGGCGGTATTCTTAAGGCTGACGTCACACGATCGGGTTTTTTCAGTCGGTAAATTGTGCAATACACATTTAATGCCTTAGGTTAGGTTGCAGTGGTTGGATTGGGATAAAATCCCATTTCTTCACTTAGGCCAATTAAGGCCCATTGTGTTATTTATCACAAATATATCCGTCCCCAAGCTTAAAATATATTTTGAATCAATCATGAACAATGAATAGAAGTGTTCTTGGGTTAATTAAGCTTTGGTTGAAGAAAGTTAATGATTCTCTTGTCCGTCGCATTCATGAGTACGGATCATGTGTGTGCTTTCTAACCCGTCAAGTTAGAATTAAATAAGTGCGAAAACAATTTTTATTGTTGGCTCTTTGTGGTTTTATTGGAATCCTAAAATTACTATCTTACTTAAGTAATTGTGGAGTTATGCTTGGGGTAATTTTGTTACATAGACTATAAAGACTAAATGGAAATCAACGCATCTGGGTCGATTACTCAAATTAATCTCTAAAGTGAAAAATATTCACAGGGGGAGCTTGGTAAAAAATTCGACGTTTCGAGGTAAAAATTGTGATTTGTGATTTTTTTTTTTTTTTAATTCTACACCTTGTAGAAAAGTAACTCAAAGTAACTTTGAGACCTTTAAAAAAATGTTTGTTAAATAAATCTACAGATCTTCTTAAAAATAAACGTTGTGTTGCATCGGTGCTGAAACTGTTACAGATAAAATGTTCCAGACTTTCCACAGCGGATACGGATTCTGTAATTTTCCTTTGTCCTCTTAATCATGTATTGTAAATGAAATGATGAGAATTTTTTTTTAATCTAACTTTTTTAGAATTCACCTCTTTTTAATAACTTTGGTAAAGATTCAGCTTGTTACACCCACGGATGCCACGGTTGGATCTTTATTTTCTCGTTGGAGCCCTGGTGCCTTTTTTGGGGAAAATTGAGCTTTTTAGGCAGATCAAAATATTTTTTTGGACAGTGCCTGATATCCTACTTAATTATATTAAAAAATCAATATGCAGATTTTGTAGAATTAATAGCTATAATATTTTTTGGATTGAAATATTTAACATTTTCAAACGAGAAAGTATAATTTCTTAGATAATAATATAGAATGGGTGATCCTCTAAACCAAACCGAAACCGCAGATCGTTTAGCTAGAAAAACCTTGTTGTGAACCAAACTGGTGGTTTAAATTGTCAGTGAACCACTGAACCGAACCTGCTTCAATACACGAGCAGTTTGCATCCCTGATTTTAAAGGAATCCCTTAGTTTGTCTAAATTTATGTATTTTTTGTCTCGCACGCTGGCGGCTGCGTCCCTCAGTCGGTTGGGCGGGAGGTGGGCTGCTTGGTGTCGCTTGGGCCACTTAAATTTACTGCACTATGTCTAAACACATAAACGTATTTTTTGCCTGCATGAGAATGAGAAAGGGAGAAATAGATCGTCCTATTCCATGTTTTTCAGCGGTGAAATGACGTACAACGTACAATGAGGACAACGAAGGAAAGCCTTGCCCCAATCGCATATTTTTTATATAGAACAGCGATAGCGCCAAATAGCGGAGTATAAGTCTGGTAGTGGGCTTTTTGGTCCTAAGTATTTTAAGGATTCGGACGATTCGACTCTACACAGAGAAAAAAAAGCTCAAGATCAATTAAATCTTGGCTGGTTAAAATGATCTTTTAAAAATATCAATTTTTTTATGGTAAATATAAATAGTCTCTTAGACGTTTGCCCATAAGTGTGTGTGTTGGCTGTCTGCGTTGAGATGTCAATCCACTTGTGTTAAGTGCAAGGTCTCGGGTTCGATCCCCAAGACAATTAATTTTTTTTTTCCTTATATAGAAGATCGTATTGATATTTTTATCATATCAAGTTAATCTTCGTCATATCGGAGTAAAGTTGAGTCTAAGCGTCACGAATAAGTACACACAATCTAGCCAACATTAGTATTGATAAAGTCAGCATGCCGCGGCAAAATCGTGTCCAAACTTGACAATAAACGATATCGATGTGGTCTAGCCTCAGTAGCGGTACGTTCTTTAGTTCGAACTCGCTCTACACAGAAAAAAAAAAGATCAAATATCAATTTAATCTTGGCTGATCAATATGATATTTTATCAAATATCAATTTTTTTCATATCATTTTGATGATAAATAATATTTAATTAATCGTACTAATATCAAATTGATAAGATAAAAAATAAAATGAGAAAAAGGAAAGAGACAAAAAATGCTTATTATCGAAAACTTAGGCACCGTAGAACAAATTTAAATAGTCCCTTAGACGTTTGCCCGCACGCGTGTGCGGTGGCTCACTGCGTTGAGACGTCATTCCATTCGTGTAAAGTGCGTGTTCCCGGGTTCGATCCCCAGACAAGGTAATGTTTGTTAACTAACAAAAATTTTAAATTTCTTTGCTTTCCAAACGGCTATGGCGCTAATATTACATAATCATCAAAATTCTGAGCGGGGAATATATATAATATAACTATATAAATAATATATGCGCGCCCAGCCATTTCCTAATATTTTTTTTTTATTAAAAAAATGCCACTTTGATCTTAAACATATCATTTTGATATGATCGAAAATATCAGTTTGATATTTTCGAACAGGTCAATTTCATCTGCATCTTATCGGCTTTTTTTTTGATATGAAAAAATGTCATATTGAGTCCCAGATCATATCATTTTTTTTTTCTGTGTACTAATAGCAGTTGTTCGGTCTCAATTCGACTTGGAACAATAAAATTAAATTAAGAACCAGCTCAATTTTACCCCTATGCTTTAAGCTAAAGCATTCTACCTTTAAAGATAAAAAAACAAATGCAGAGAAAAAATAGTTTAATTTTAAATTAATCGAACAGGAAAGTCCAAAAGTTTTAGTGCAACTGTTGCTTTAATTCTTCATCCTCTTCAGCACTTCGTTATCCTCCTGCGTCTTCTATTTTATTTTCAGTGTCTCTTCATTCTTCACCAATGTCTTCTTTCTAAACAGTTTGAAATACTCCGCAGCTACCATCATAACCAAAACCATCCACATCAACATGCTAAATATACCCGTAATCATCACGGCTATACCAAAAATGGCCAAATCTTTGTTATCACCCACAAGGCCCGATTTCCATAGATCGTAACGTGCTTGATAAGCGAATACCGACAGACAGACCCACTTAGAAGTGGGATGCTCCCAAAAGGGGATAGTCTCCAATGACATCCAAATGTAACTTTCCAGCATATGAAGAAACACTTTTGCTTCTAGTCCAGCATCCAGGCGACGAAATTGCCCATCGTACACATGATATACAGTGGGCAAGTCATATACCGATAAACGATATAACATTGTCGTCTTCTTAGATAGATCCATCTTCACTGTACCCAAATTAATATTATTTCTCACTCTTGCCGCCAACTTGGACCAAGTTAATTCCTGTGACTTCTGTGGGCCAACACTAATCAGCCATTCTCCCTTCAGCAATTGCGTCCAGTTATGGTTATCGATCTCAATAATGGGCCGAGGTACCTTGGTTTCGTCAGCCTGGGCCAGAGGGGGCATTGACATTAGCAGCAGGACCAAAAGGAGTCCAAGTGTTGCAAGCATCTGCATATTTAGGCGTCTTCTTGAAATTGAGTTGAGTAGAAATTTGATTGTGTTGTGCAAATGTTCAATATTTGTTGTGAGAAATGAGTTTGGGTTTGTCAGTTGACATTTGAAGTCTGATTAAAAAGCCAACTGAGAATTTTGTTCTATGTTTGTATTGATGTGTCATGTTAGCCTAGAAGCAACTGGGTGCATATGGCATATCTCAGTTGAAAAAAATCGCAGAATTGATTGGAATAATTTATTTTAAAGCTAAAGAATATATCTTTCCGATAATATCTAGAGAGGCCCACATAAGTAAGTTAAAGGTACAAAAAATACATAATACTCTACGATGCAGCAGCTACACAGCAGAAAAAAAATTATATGATCTGGGACACAATATTCTTTTCAACATTCCTTTGATACTTGGCCAACAAACTTCGAAAGCTCAAAACAACAAAAATATCCATTTGATATTATTCAACTGACCATTTTTACCAGCAAATCAACCAACCAGCTAGTAAAGTTTCTGCTTGCCACAGGAATGTTGAATCAGGCGAACCATTTTTTATGGCCAAAACGGGTGGGGGGGGACTCAGAATCATAAAAATAAATGAAAAGGTCACTTTGTATTGGTTGTGAGACAATTTAACACAGGCAAATGTGTGTGCAACTGTAATTTTTGTGTTGGTGCCACAAAACAAAATAGCAACAATTGTGGACCCGTAAAAAGCCACCCGCCCACCCCACCACCCACACACACACACAACCCGTATGGCATACCAAATAGTTTGTGCTTGGCCTTGAGGGTGGGTGAGGCTAAATTGCTTGTGTAGGCAAAGTATTTATGCGGCATGTTCTGTTGGCTTTTCATTTGTTATCCACACACACACACGCATTCATACATTCACTTATAAGCCTTAACAAGCGCCATTATTGAACCCCCTCACACACACACACACACACATTCACATGCGGCCAAATAAACATGTTAAGTTTTCAACAGCTATAAATTATTTCTTTACCAGACTCTCTGCTTTTTTTTTCCTGTATGTTAAACGCTCCTAAATGAATATAATTTATTGTGGTCATTAGAAGGAAGCTGCTGGGTGGACAGTGTGTTAGCATCTGTCCCACAGAACGTTTGTTTCATACATGCATATTTAATTATTTTTGTTTGCATTTAAAATTAAATAAACAGCATTATTTATTTTTTGTCATTTGCAGACAGTTTGCCATGATTTTTGTTTCAAATGAGTTTTTGTTTGGAAATTATTAAAAAAAAAAAAAAATGTTCAACCTTTGTATACTCCAGATGGGACTCGAACCCACAATCCTCGGCTTAGGAGGCCGATGCGTTTCCATTACGCCACTGGAGCTGTTAAGTTTAAATAAGATTCTTCATAAATTAAGCTATGAATATAGCTAACTAAAAAGAAGCAAAAAGGGGGAAGCTAAAATTAATTTTTGACAGTAAAATCTACAAAAATTTTTGATTTTGATTCGAGTAAACCAAAATGCATTTAGCAGCCTGATAAATTAAATAAATTTGACTTGGCCAACAGCTGTTCAGCAGAACCCGTTGCCTAAAGAAACTGCGCCTCTAAAAGAGGTGCCCACTTTTTAAACCACTCGTAGAGTAAAAAGGGTGTACTAAGTTCGCCCAAATGACTGTAACAGCCAGTAGGAGGCATCTTCGTCCCCATAAACTATATATATATTCTTGATCAGCATCAATAGTCGAGTTGATCTAGCTTTGTCCGTCTGTCCATCTGTCCTTTTGTACGTCTGTTTGTCCGTTCGACCATTTGTCTGTATGAACACTTAGATCTCAGAAACTATAAAAGCTAGAGCTACCATTTTTTTGTATAAGCTCAATATCTATAATCTATGAAACTTTAAGAAAGATCGGATCGGAGATATTAAAAATTAATTTTTTCCATATCTTTGGGGTCACTGTGCGCTGAGTCAGCCAACTTAATGTTTAAAGATTTATATTTACTGTTTATACAAACAATTTGTCATTTAATAATAGATTTTAAAATAATCCTTTCCTTGAGCAACGGGTATTTCCAAAGTCGGGCAGGGCCGACATTAACTTAAGCTCTCGTGTCTTTCTTTCTGTGTCTACAATTAAGCACACAGGAACAATCAAGAAAACTCTAAAGACTTATAGAACATCTGTAGAACATCTAGGTGTTTTAGGGCAAGAATATATATTGCTTTATTCATACTATTGCACTCCCTACAATGAACACATATTATTACATACCATGATATTCATAGTAATCTTGTACCTTTTTAAAAGTTAGATCATTTGAAATATTCGATTTCATAAGTCTGTTGTCTGTTACCTCAGAACAATTGGCAATCTCAATGAAATTTATATACAGGGTAAAATTTTTTCCAAATTTTTATTCGCTTTTTTTAAAGAAGTTCTTTCAGAGCTATGTCCATTTATTTTATGATATGGATCAGTACAATATAAATACGCTTATCAAGAAAAGTCATGGACCATTTGCAGATAGGCACTACTATATAACTGAATGGAAAATATTTTTTCAATTTTCAGCTTCTATGTACATATCGACCGCTTAGCGAGAAACTATCGTTGCCAAACTTTAAGTTTTATAACAGTAGGAATCCGTGAGGACCGAATATTTTTAATCTGAATAAAAATTATTTTACGAAATCACTTTAGCACTTACAGTTTTTTGAGAAATTAAAGGTCAAAGTTGTAAAAAGTGGCTTACACGCCAATTTTTTAAAATTTATTAAAAATCAATTTTAAAATCATTTCCAGATCGTTGTAGACACAACCATAGATATTTTAAAAGCGGCCGAAAGTAGGCGTCTTAAATTTTTTCCAATGGCACATAGCTTTGAAAGACATGAAGATGAGAAAACGGGCTAAATGTAGACGATAACTAAAAGGATCACAATAGATCCTTAGATTCATTGACACTAACTATTACTATTACAAAAAAAAAAATGATTTTTGCTCTTCCAAGTATGCTATGTTTATGAATATTAATAATTAGAAAAATTAATAATTTTTAAGTAGCCTTAACACAAATTGTTTTAGTAAACCTTTAACTGTTCCAAATTCTGAGTGAATGCACAATATGGATTATGAATGATGCTGTCATAACTGACTATATCGTTCAAATAAATAATTCTGAAAGAAAATAAAGTGTGCATACTTTGAGATGCAAAAGCATGATTTTTTAATAGCATAAACATAGTATGCTATTGTATACCTCACAGAGATGCGAATTTATCCAACACGCGTAGGGCTCAAAATTGTTTAAGCACGGCACGAACCAAACACGAAAATAAAGAACATGAATCTAAACTGCATAGTTAATGCGTATATTTGTTGAAATAACTATATGCAAACATGTGCTTACATTAAAGGAAGCATATATAGATCGGGAAATTATCATCTCTAACCATATCTTGTGTAAATAATATATAAGTCACGTTTTTGATTTATTGCGCCTTGCATATCTGTTCTTTTTGCCTAGTAAAAAATGTTTGTACTAAAAATTAAAATGAATCTTTTAGTAAACTAAGGGCCGTATTCCTATCTTATACACAGATAGGTGCTTTATGTCAGATAATCGTAAAATTTAAAAACAATAATTTTAAGTGCAAAATCTGAGTCGAACTATTTGTTGGAAGTAGCTAAAGTTAACACGAACACGCACGCTCAGGTGAATTTCGCAGAAGTTTAATATTTTTCTTGGCGAACGTTACTCACTATATCTTCATTAATAAATGAAAACTTTATTGCTTTTAAACAATATTTTAAACAATTTAAGCCGTGTTTTTTAAAGAACCTACACTTTTGTATAAACAACCCAAACAATTATTTCATAGTACTATTTCTTAGTTTTAAAATTAATTAATCCAAACAAATCTGTGTGCAGACAATAGGCTATATAATCTAGTTTATTGAAGTGGTAATTTTCGTGTGCTTAACACTTATCTATAAGACCTTTAAACTGGACCTTGCAGCCTAGTGTAATCTAACCTGTGAATTCAGTTACCTTGTCAGACAAATAATGGGTATAAAAATTAAATTAATTTAAAATCAATTATACCAAAATATTATCCTTATTTACTTTTCTATTCATAAACATAATTTACTATAAAAACATTATTTTATTTTATAATTATCTATTTAAACCTGATAATTAATAGTCTGTAATGCCAGCATGATGATTTAACTTTATCAAACAAATGCTGAAAAATCTACAAATTGCATTAACTAAGTCCTGGAGTTTACGAAAAACAAACAACAAAAAATTCGTTTGTGTGTTTTGTCAGATTTTGGTATTTAAAGGCTTTTTGTTGGCTTTTTGGCATTGAGTTCCTCCTGCCCCCTACCCACCCTATGCTTTATGTATCTTCCCTAGCTGGGAGCTATGTAAACATATTTGGTATGGTTCAACATCATTTTATATGGAGTATGTATGTATGTATGCTAGCTTTTATGCCTTTGACTCAATCACTTGCTCGTTTGCGCAACTTCATCATTTCCATTAGATTTGCCCCGGCGGGTAGGGGGTGCAAGTCCGTATCAAAGGCCCAGAGATGTGCTCTCACTGTCCAAAAATGTTGGGCAAAACTATGCGAGTTATGCCAAACTGCAAAATAATTTTTCTATGGATTAGGGTTTTTGCAATGCAGCTTTCGGCTTTTGGGGTTTTGCAAAAACTTTTTTTTTATGATTTATTAATAAATTATACAGTTTTCACATAAATAAAATAAAATGCAGTTTGGTATATTGACTTATTTTCTGTATATATTTTTGCAGGTATGTTGCAACGAAACAAGGACAAATCGATGTGGCTAGGAGAACAAGTTAAATTTGGGATTTCTCTTGTATGTATGTGTGTGTGTGCGTATTAAACTAAATTTTTATTCCCGCCAGCCTGGAAGTATGCTTTGTAAATTTTAATTGCATTTCGATGGGCTTTGGAATTGATATCACATATTCATCTCTTGTACGCCCAGGAAAATTACACACACTTTGCAGTTTCAACACTCTAGAGTCAAATGAGTTTTGCATAAACAAACACTGGGGAAAAGTCCACTTGCTTTTCTCCCTCTCTCATCATCATCTGAAACTGCAACTATAACTACACAACAAGTAAATATCTGTACAATATTCAAGCTGGGAATGCATAATTAAGAGCAAACAAGAAAAATGAGCAAAACGTTTTGTTATATATATTTTTATGTTTTTTTTCACGCTTGGACTCCTGGCCTGGGTCCTGAACCTGCTTGGGCCGGGTTGCTTCCGTTTCTTCTTTCAAATTAAAATGCGTTTAGCTTGAAAGTACACGTTTTCATTTATCATTTTATTATGGCCAGCACAAAAGCTGTTTGCCCTTTGCCATTTGCTTTTTTTGCTTTCCGCGCTTTCCAATTTTCGTGCTGGCCAACGTGACGCATGAATAATACGAATGACTGTGAACGTGAAGTTGGACCAGCTTACAGTTTGTTAAACTAACAGACAGTTCAGTCAGTTCGGAACTAGTTTATCTCTGTCTCACGCGCATTTTTTTTTATGCTAATATTAAAGCTGTTGGTAATGTAAAACTTAATTACAAATTGAAGGATAATTTCCATAGTAACTATCTTATATAGAAAATATTAACTGGCAATTTCAGTAATTTTCTTTAAAATTTTAGCTTTCTCTTTTATTTTATTTCTATTTCTAAACTGAACTGAACGCTTTGAAATGATCATTCAGGGTCAGATACAACCACCAAGAAATTGAATTGACAAACTAACTGAACTATTCCGAACTAAATTGCTCAACTCAGCTGACCAGATGTTTCACTGCTTTCCCATCTTCCACCTCCAGCTACGTTCGTTCATTACTGATTTGGTCAAGTCGAGTCTGTCGTTGTTTGTTTCCCTCCCCTTGTTTGTTTTGCTGAGTTGCATTGTTGTTGGCCAGCAGAAGATGAGCACGAAAAATATTAAAACAATAACATTCAGTACAAGCAACTAAAATTGCATTCCCTGGAACCTTTGTTGCTGGGTTCTCTGTTCTCTGTCCCTGCTTTTTTTCTGTTTTCTTTTTGCCCAAGACTTAGTTTATTTCACATTTATATTCATTTGTTTTCAGTTTTATTTACCCAGCAGCTCGAACAGAGTGTGGAGAGTGTGTCTATAATTTCAACGAAAAGCTTTGAGGGAAAGTAGAAGGTTATTGCCTCACATTTTTGCGGCTGCCTGCGAAAAAGTTTTCCCAAATTGGACCAACTATGGAACAGAAATTTTGTTCACTTCAGGGGTACTCAAGTTGAAAATAAATGGCAATTAAGGAATAACAACATTTTAGTCAAGAAGTGTCAAATATGCCAGGCCTTGCCAAATTCGAATGAATTACTTATTCTGACAGCTCTTATACTTAATTTAATTTGTCATTCTTGAGCGATTCTGGGAATGATAATGAGTAATAAACATTATAATTAATCAGTGGGTGTGTCTGTTGCTTTTAGTAATTTGATGCCTAAAAACTTTAAAGCGTTTGGGGCTAAAAATAATATATTTATTTCCACATAACGTGCAATATGAGCAGGTAAGGCCATTAATAACGAAGGCTAATGGAAACCACTCAAAGGCAGTTTAATTGGCGAAAAATTCAGCTTTGCTTAGATGAGCTTGAAAATCATATAACAAAGGTTGCTTCACTTATAAAACAGAGTTAAGCTCTCTCAATTTAAAATAAATAACATATTTGGCTATAACAGAGACCCAAGAACCAAGTCAAGCTTTCCCCAATTTTTGAAAATGTTTGCTTTTAATTTTTGGAACCAGAGAATGGTGCCCAGAGTTTAACAGATAATCCGAACAGGAGGGTTTTACTACATGCTTTACAGCTGGCGTCAATAGATGAATTAGATGTTTCGTAGATGGGGTTGAAACCAGACCTCTCCCACACCAGTCGCACACTCTACCTACTGCACCACAACCGGCCACAAATTCTCACAATTAGGACATCGCCCTAAATATATATGTTCCACTAAATAGAATAGAATAAAACGTTTTGTGAGTAACTTTTGAATTACCAAGTGTTTATTTAGTCTAAAATGGGTTTGTGTGAACCCGCCGGCCCTATAGAAGTCCGATGAGATTTATAGCTGTCTTGAAACAGTTTGTAACTCTGACCAATGGCTGCACAGAAAAAAATAAGCTCCATTTGGAATGGATTATATGGATTATCCATTTCTTTAGGGATATTAATATTTTCCTTTCCATATCCTCTGGACATTTTTCAGCACCATGGGATGCTAATCTTGATCAATTTAATATTATTTAATCTCAAATGAACGAAAAATAGAATACTTTTAGTATTCAGTGGATAT
Source organism: Lordiphosa mommai (assembly GCA_018904225.1). Taxonomy (NCBI): domain Eukaryota; kingdom Metazoa; phylum Arthropoda; class Insecta; order Diptera; family Drosophilidae; genus Lordiphosa; species Lordiphosa mommai. The sequence continues at coordinate 717,569 of JAEIFT010000024.1, forward strand.
GCAAAATATCCAATTGATCATCAAAAAATATTTTTTTTTCTTTTCTGTCTTCTGTCTTCTTCCTCGATTTCTTTCATACTTGTGTCCCTCAGCTTAGCACCGACATACAGGTTTCCATTTGGCTTCTAGTCCCACATCTTGGTTCTTAAAGATATTATTAATTTGATATTATGTTAATTGTACTAGCTTGGAAACATACAATTTGCGTTCGCTGTACGCTAATAAATTATACTTATAAAAAAAAAGAAGCGTGTCATTAAAGCTTGCTTTGTCTAAAGTTGCCTTGCCGAGGATATTCTTTATATTAAAGGCTTAATTCTGCATGCAATAAATATGAACTTGAATATGAATTCTGAACCGGCTTGCATCACGAAAGTGATCTAATGGTAATAGTAAGCAGTAGAACTAGCATATTACCTAAGATTCCATATAAATCAAGTTCAATTTGAGATTTTAAAGTTACTTATATCAGGGTGGCAAACCTCTTAAAATTAGAAAGTGTTTCACTCTATGGTTCAAACCAGCGAATCAATTTTAGTTTTGGTTATCAAAGTGAGTTTAATTAGCCGGAGATCCTTAATAAAGGTTTAATTTCTGGTTTGGGCTCTTCTTTTTTTAATTTCAAAAAATATTTATAACAAAAATTTTGTTTAATTTCGATTTTAAAATTATGAAGGTATTTTAAAATGCATTCATGACTTGTATTTTGAAACAAGCAAAACGTAAGTTCAGGGTTAAAATGTTTTTTTAATTAATTTGAATCATAATTGGCTCTTTGAATGGATAAATCAAATGAAGGAGAAGAAAATACGTGCTTAAAAATGACTCCCATTCGTATTTTGAACATTGTTAATTGGGATATTTTATGTTTTTTGTGAAGTGTGTTCCATAAATATTAAGTCGATCAGATAAAATTCATAAAACAAACTTTTAGTGAAAATGTTACAATTCCTACAAAAATAAAACGTGTTATAAACAAATTTTACAGAGAACACAATCTAAGTTAATCGTACATGAAATATTGAAAATTTCTTCTTATAAACTTTTCCGGTCAGTTTCACCTACTTGACGTTCGAGTTTTCCTAAGTGCACTCTAATAGCGCCCCTTAAATCCTTAATAAAGCTCTGGGTAAATTTTCAGCCCCAGCCGTTTGGCCTGGGCATTGATGAATCAGTCGATACGACTTGATATATGTACAATTAAATTCTTTTTAAAACCGAAAACTTTTATGCACGCTGAAAAAATGAATCTGCAACGGTTTAGGTTCGGTTCGGAATGCAGCACCAAATTGGTTTCCTGTCCTGAGTAAAATGATGTTTGAAATAATATTTAAAAAGTTTAAAGGAATAATCGCAGAGGTCGATATTATCCTATTAGAATATTTGTATATTTTTCATTCAAATCTGAAAGTTTTGAGAAGTGCTTTGGGTGCTAGTAAATGGACCTTCGACTCTATTTTATGGTTACATTTTTGTCCGATATTTTATAATATTATTTTAGAATATATAATGCTGTCCTAGCCAATTTAGAGTTCAAGTTTTTTTTTCACTGACTAATTTTTCAAATTATTTTTGTATTTGGGGACTTAAAATTTGACCTATAATTTGGTGATTGTATTTTGTCCAATTATCGAAATATAGAATAGAAGTTGGAACACGTTTAATGGAAAGCGAAAGAAAAAACCAAACAGACAGCGTGCATCAAAAAAACAAACCAAAATCACAGTTTTATTTGTTACAAAAACCATTTTATGGCTAAATGCCTCTTTGAACCACTAAACCGAATCAGCCTTAACCAAAAAAGGGTTGCATTTATGCTGAAAGCTTAAATGGCGGACTTGCTAAGGTGGATATATATACGGCAATAACTCTTCAAGTAGTTTATAATTTATAGCAGATCTTTTGGATTATTTGTCCGTACTACTATTTCATATGCTCCAGTTGTCCCCCCACCACTTAATGAAGGTGCTGTTTAGTGTTTACCCATCCTTGACTCCATTTTTTGTAAGTGTTGAGATGGTAGTCCCTGCCAAGCACAAACTACTTTTTTTTTTGCTAACTGATAATAAACAGAAAACGTTTTCGCTTGTATAAAAGTGCACCAATTTTGTGCTTCGATGTTTTAGCTAAGAAAGACTAATTGCACTAGTCTTATCTCACAGCTTCAGCTTTAGCCAGCATCCCCCCCCTTCTGCAACTCTGTGGCCTTCCTGAAAAGTTGGCTAAGTAACCGCTCTAATGTGGCCAAAGTAGTGCTGAAGCCTGAAGTGGCTTGTTTTTCTTTTTTACTCTTAAAACTCCAAATCCAAAAGAAGACAGAGACAAAGCATAAACATGCGGTGAATGTTTTGTGGCGGGCTTGGGAAAACTGGGGAGCGTCAACAAGCGGCATGCTTGCTCCGGGCGAAAAAAAAAAAAACAAGTACGCGTTTTGCCGTAAAAATACTGTCCCTGTCCGGAAAGCTCCAAGGAAACTAGTCGCTTTGAACTTGCTGTTGCTTTTTCTGTGACATTTTTGCATTTGTGCAACTTTTTGCGGTTGAAAGCCGGCGAAAAGGGGCGTGTCAGTTGGCCGCCTTAAAGTTTGCAAACGCGTTAATTTTGTTTGCGCGTGCGAAAAGTGTGAGAATTTATTTTAAGCTCTTGCGCGTCGCCGTTCTAATTTCGGTCTTGCCAAGAACCTCTAGGGGGGAGGGTCTTGGCAAGAAATATGCGTGCGGTAGTCGGTAAAAAGTTTTACACGTTGCGCCAAAAAGTATGCAAATTATTAGCAAAGTTTTTTGCGTATTTTTTTCTCGTTTTGTTGACCATAAATTCGAATTGCCACAGCTTGCAAATGTGTTGAATGAATTTAAGTGCCCATAAAAGTAGGCAATGCTATTTATTTTAGCATTTAAAACTCTTGATTAAAATGTCACTTAAGTTAGGAAAAGCCTGATTTAGATGGAGATTTGAGTTCTAACAGAAGCAATTACAGAAATTAAAGTAGTCTGAGCTGACAATGAATTATTAGGATAGTTTGAAGCCACTAAATGATGAAAAAGGTAACTTACAGGTATTTACTTTATTTTCTCTGAGGCTGTACTACCTTATGCGCAGTACCCACTTCAACAAAACTGCTGCCAAAAAAAATATTAACAAAATTTTTGTGTCAACATTTTGTATGAAGATTTTTAATTTGACAGCAATTTTGTTGAAGTGGATACTGAGCATTGGAACCCCTTTTCCCAACTCTCGAAAATGTTAAGTTTGTATAAATTTTAACTAAATTATAGTTTAATCTCGCACCATGTATAAACACACATTTGAGAATGCTAAGGTCACCCTTCTGGTGGCTTTGTCACAACTAATGTCCCCCTGCACACATGGCAACAATTGTGGGCTCTGCGCTTGACATTTGCTATATATATTTGCTCTGATCCCAGTGCCTGTCGGGGGGCCTTGTTTTGTCCTTGGGCCGCACCGAAGTCTGTTCTTGCGGAAATTATTATTTTGTTTAATGATTTGTGTTTAGTTTTGTAATTGAGCCTGGACCAAAAAGGACGCACTTGACCCACAAAGCGAAATGAAAAAAAAAGAAAGGGAAAACTATCGAAACAAAAAGTTGCCAGCAATTTATTTTTGGCGTTTCGCTTGCTACTTTCCGCTTCAGCAAAGGACAAACTCATCTCGGCATAACTAACAAGTGAGGGGGGGAAAAATGAAATGATGAAAAAATGAAAAAAATGAAAAATTTCTATTTATAAATTTTGTTGGCATCGAAAATATTTTGCAACTGTCGTTTGCAGTAGTAGAGTAAAAAGTTCATTGTCAATTGAATTGCTCTGGAATAAAAAATAATTGCAATTATGATGGAGAAATGCCTTTAAATTCTTGCCATGTACATGAAAAGATCAAGGAATTGCTTTTAGTTATGGCAAAACCACAAAAGAAAAAGCCACAAGTCGGAGAGACACTTTTTTCGAATCACTTGGTTTTTGTTATTTATTATTATTTTTATACCCTTTTTCGAAATAATAATATTATACATTAATAATATGATTGTGTACATTTATGTTACAGGCAGAAGAAAGCATTTTCGTACCATAAATTAATTATTAAAAAACACATATATTCCTTAAATTTGTTAGTAGATTATTCAGATTTAAGTTGCATAATAGGTGAGGTGAAAAGTAACCTCCTTGGGAATGAAAAAAAAAGGTTTAAACATTTTTAATTTTTACTTTATTCAATGTAGTCTTTGCACTTTCAGATTATCATTTGTTTCGATCTCTTTAAAATCCTTTAAAAAAGTACTTGGTCTATTTTTTTAACGATAAGGACGATAAGTTCTACAAGAGTGTATTTGTGCAGCTATTTAAAAGATGGTCAAAGGTGGTAGAACAAAACGGGCAATACATAAGGCTGAGTTCTCACTGTTCGACGCATAAGACATGATAATCTAGTAGGCCCCTGTGTTTTCTCTTTTTTTCATTGTGAATAGCTTGTCATTTGACATTGAAAACAAGACAACATAACGGCCTACTAGATTATAAACTTTATATTCCTTCTCCCGCCTTTCGCGCCCATTTATCGTTGTAAATTATTTGTTCTGTGTGTTGCTAAAATCACAATTGAATTTAATACGAAAATCCGGCACTAAACAGATAAAGAATTTCGTGATATTTTGATGAAAATCAATCCTTATGCTCAGTATCCACTTCAACAAAACTGTTGACAAATCAAAAATTTCTATTAAAAAAATTTTGTTTGTTTATTTTTGTATGGAGATTTTTGTTTTGGCAGCTGTTTTGTTGAAGTGGATAATGAACATAAACGACGTCAATCCCTGATTTTATCAAAACAAGTACGAAAGGATTGACTTGAGTATGAATTTATCAAACCCGAGATTCTTGGACTTGATTTTTTAGTAGAATTCGGACTGGAAATTAGCCATTTCGGATTGACACAATTGTGCTTAAAACTTCACTCCGAAGGTCGTGATCAAATCAATTTTCTCGAATATAGCTCACCATTTTTTTTCTGTATATTTTCCGGCCATCCCAATATACATTTAACTGTCGAGCATGACCGACTTTCCGATTTCTTGCTGTGACCATAGGCCTTGCTTTTCGAACTTTAATCCTTTGAGAGCTTTGCACTGCATATTTGTTTCGCTCAAAATTGAGCTCTGCGCGTACATTGAAAATAAAAAAGTTATTCAGCTTTAAGCCTTTATTAATGAGTAATAAATTTTACTCTCGGTTCAGTTGATAATCTGGAAATGGTGTGAGTGCGTTGTGACATATTTCTGTCGCATTCATTTCCCCATTTTAATTGGTAGCCGCATTTAATTTGCCTTGTTATTGTTGCAGTTGCTATTTTTTTTTTTTTTTTGCAAAATATTTTTTCTTTTATTTCTTTTATTAAGCATTAAATATGCCGCTGATAAATGAATTTCAACGCATGACCAGTACAAAATAATTATGCAAAATATAAATTAAAATCGAGTCTTTGAGTATATAGTTATAGTAAATCAATTGTTCGTGGTCGACAATAACAAATTTTAATTGAATTATGCACTTTAATGGCCACAGCATTTAAATGCAATTTTGAAAAGTTGAATATCATCTTATCGGGGATTTGTGTTCTGGTTGAGCAGCAACAAATATGCAAACTGCTTTCCACTTCATTAAGCAGAAACGCGTTAGAAAAAACAGAACACTTCTGAATATTTTTGTTTACACTTTCACTCGGTTGGCTGGCATAAAAACCATAAAACGAACCTAAAAATGCATTGCATAGTTTAAGGCGCTCGCGATTCGATGTTGATCTTTGTGAGGGGGATTGTGATGGCCAAATTAATTCAATTTTCCTTTGCTTGTAGAAGTAGTTCGTCTGAGTGAACTCGGCAATCCCATTCCACATGTTTACCCACTTAGGTAAATACGCGCTAGTCTGCGGGCCAAATGAAGTGGAAGAATTTCACGTACCCCGTACCAATACAAATTGAAAATCAATGCCACAGAATGAGGCAAGGCAAAAGTTTTGGCCTTTTAACCCATTGAAATTGCTGGGCGCTACCATAAATCGACGTTTAAGTTCTCAAGTGGTCAGTGAGGCGGCCATTTTGTGCTTTCGTATTCAATTGATGGGCCAGGCTGAAACAACAAGAAACGAGTCAAGAATACAGAAAATCTGGAAAAGAGCAAAAAGTTAAATTAATTCTATTGAAACTTCACTTTGTTAAGCAGTTGCTAAGGTGAATTTCAGCATTTGGCCACGCTTTTTTTGTCAGTTTGATTATTATTTTAGCATTTGCATTGCATTTTTGTTTGCTTTGTAATTACTTTAATATTAAATAAATATATGTACATCCAATGTTATGCACACGGGAATTCAGCATAAAATTATTATGTCAACAAAGTACATGGGCTTACTCCTTTAATAATTAATGCACGTGGGTGGGAATAAACCATGTTTATGACATAAAAAAACTTGTCAATCCTTTAATGACTTTCTCGTAGTTTAAAGTTGGAAAATAGTGGCTTGAAAAGGTAGTGGTATGGGGACTGAATTTTATCCCAGTGCGTCCATCAACCACTTCAGAGTAGTTAACCATTGATGATGGTGTTCCGACCCATGCATTGTTGAAAGAAGATAATGAAATTTAAATTTTAAGCATTCCATTCTCTTTAGCTCTTTTGCTCTCTGTTTCTCTGAATTCTGCGCTTCATTTAAATGCCTTGGCCACACAATGTGGAACCTACGTATACACATAGTTTTGCATAATAGTTTTTACAGCAGCCTTTAAAGGTAGTTTTTTTTTCACCAAGAAATGAGAACGTTTACTTTTGGCTTCGCAAGGTAAGCGGATTGATCCTGGCCTAGAGGCGGGGGGGGTGGGGACTAGTACGCGTCCTTTTTCTCATTTTTTTTTTATTGTAATAACGTTTGTGTGTGTGTGTGTGTGCGTGTTTACAGTAATTCAGCTTACAGTTTCAGCTTCAGCTCAGGTGAGTGTTGCATAAATTTGCAAATATTTTGCAAGTCAGCAACAGCCTGGCAATGTGCAACAACAACAACAGCAAGAACATTGTCGTCGTCAGACTGAGCATCATCATCATCAGGCAGTGGCAGCTCTGCAAACTACGGCAAAAGTCACTGGGCTGCCTGCCTGCCTGGCTGCCTGCCGTGTGGAATTGATTTTCCTTTCTTTTTTTTTAACGATGCGCGACGCTACCTTTTGGCATAACTAACTTTCCATTTTGTAGTAGTTGCATGTGCAACATCAACAGCAACAACTTCACATCATGGCATCAGAAGGCATGGCAAAAGATGTTCTGTCGCTTCAACGTTTCGTTTCGTTTGTGTTTGTATGTACAATGTACACTGTTGACAGGGGAACAGAACAGTGGATGGAAAATGGAAAACTGTCAAATGAAAAGTTTTTTTTCTTTTTTAAACAATGACATTTTCTCATTCATGTCTCAAGCTTCGTAAAATCACATATAAAATAAATTGAATGAAACATTAGCTGTATTAGATTCTCCACACGATTTTGATATTAATAGCCTTATCTTTTATCAATTTAAAGCGCATTAAGCAGACCGAGCGCCTGCAAACGCCAAATATTGGGTAAGCAAATAAGTTGTGAGGGTTTTTTTTTCAATACTTTAATGCTTTGGTGCAATCTATTTTACTTAAATTGTTTTCGGTCGTTAGCTACGACTTTCCCCTTCTTTCAGCATAAGGACTCCACGTTAAAAAAAACTTCTCGTTCTCTGATTTCTTCGTAAGAGGAGATTGTTAATTGAAAGAAGCAAACTCTGTTTAACGGTTGGTATAAGACATTCCCGTTTAGTGTTTCCAATTAGTTTTGCACAATGTGTTCTTTTCTTTTTTAATGTTAATGGTTTATTTAATATTCCAATGATACAAGTCAAAGTGCTTATCAATTAAATCATTGGTCACAGAAGGTGATTACAAAGAATGTTCATTTATTTTAGGATTTTGTGTTTATTTAATTTTAAGATCTATTTGAAAAATAATTAAATTAAATTAATGTGCCTTTAAAATATGTGACGTTTCCCTATATGAAATAGAATACTTTTTTCGGCATGATTTTTTCAGTCTCTTAACTCTTATTTGCGATCCCTGCTTTAAATAATTAAATAACTCTATTTTAAAATGCGAAGCTCTCCTTATGCTCTTAATATTATGCGGTAGATCATTCCAATAGCGAACAGACTAGATAAAGAATTGTTTTTACGAATTTGCAAGTTTTAGCCGTTTTTTAGTTCTGCTTGAAAAATCGAGGTACTGAGGCTCTCCAGTTGTTAAAATTTTTTAATTAATGAGTATTAATGCTTCCCTTTGTAAAAGATCTAATCCATAATTTTCATCTCTTCACCAGTCTCTTATTTTTGTTTTGATAATCCTTAAATGGCGTCACGAAATTTATTATTTCTAATTATTTCATAAATTCTCTAAGTTGCATTTATCCATTACTATTTCTTTAATCCTCTGGCTCTTTTTTAATTTTTTTCTATAATTTTATTACTCCATATAAATATTTTATTTCTCTTTCTATTTTTAAATATTTTATCGTAGAATTCACGTCACGTCGAAAATGCTAATCTCTCGATCACTTGCAATTGAAATAAATGCAACTTTTAATTTATGCAGGCAGTCTGCATTACACGAGCCAACAATTTATACTCCACAGAAAAGTGTTGGAATTAGGCATGATTTTGCAACCAAAAGCCTGAGATTCAGAGGGATGAGCTTTTGCGTGAGAGATAGCAGTCTGAGCATTCAGAAAATTTTTCCTGTTGCTTTTGCAATATGGATACGAGTCGGGTTGAATTGAACGCCAAGTTTTGTGGCTAGCTCTGAATATGATATTTCAGTATTGTTGACAGAGACCTCACATTCAATGGCTTCTTTTAAATTAGCAAAGAGGTGGATTTAAGTGGGTTAAGTCTTAAGCCATTGTATTTCGCCCAGTTGCTAATTTTCACAATTTCCGTGTTAATATTTTGAAAAATGTAATTTAAGGAAAAGCAGATTTTATGTTTCAATCTTCCCCATCGGAATTTATTGGCTGCTATATTGGGAAGGGCTCAAATCTTTCCAAATCGATGGCTGTGGTACAACTTCTACCTCTTTTAAATCCGGATTGTTTATTACATTGCAAATAGCTTTCGCTTCGAAAATCTTTCATTTGCGACGCCAATAATTTCTCCAAAACGTTAACAAGAAAAGGTAACATAGAGTTTGGCCGAAACTCCTTTTTGGATTTCGGTATAGAAAGAGTTTTTGCAACTTTCCAGCAGTCCGTAAATGTTGATAATGTGTGTAATGATTCATAAGTTTTAGTAAAAGTATTTAAAGAAACTTGGGGATTACTCTATCTAGACCTTCGGCGTTAGACTTAACTTTTAAAACACATTTAAGGTCATCACACACAGTCAAAAATTAAAATATTATCACAGAGGGGTACAAAGTTACGGTACAAATTTTTCGCTGGATGTACCTAACGTCAGCTCGATCAAATCTCTTATTAAGTTCATCTTCATCAAGTTCAGATTTAACCTTTTTAACCTGACCTTTCAGCAGTATCTGAAATGGAGATCGCTGTTTTACTCAAGTTTGTGCTAATATCTAAGTGGCTTAATAGGGACGACCTTGCCTTTACTGGCTAAAAGTAAGAAATCCACAGGAACTTTAAACGACAAGAGGATCATGTCATGTTTGGAAAAAGCAGGTGGTGCTGATACCCGATCATACAAAAGGATTTTAATTCACCGACAAAGAATATATCCAACAGAGTGTTGCAGTTGCTAGCAGTTCAAGCATTGACATACAAATAAACTCATTTTTTTTCGTTTCGATTTTACTGTTTTCGATTGCCGCTTAATGCATGGCTCAAAATCAAAAATTGTTGTTGGCAGAGCAACTCTGTAATGGATTTGACAAATTCACTCTCAGCGGGAGTTTTTTTTTATCAGTGAAAACAAGGTTTCACCACAAAAGAAAGTCTTAACAATTTTCAAATTGTCAAATTGTCATTTCAGCCTTTGAAAGCTAAAATTAACTAATCCTTGCAGCCTGGTGTTAACTAAAAATAACTTGTAATTCAATTATTAACACCATATTTAAGGGACGTTAAGTTCAATCTTTTAAGAACAATTCCTCTTAATGACTGACCTTTGAACCAAATTTTGTGATCCGTTCCACGGTGCCTGGTCGTGGGAAATAATGAAATGCAGTCAACCTGCTGTCCTGTCACATACTTTTCACACAAACTTTTTGTTAAGCGACTTTAACTTTCAGCATTCAATATTTCATTTCATAATGAAATCAAAAAAAACCCCCCCGAACTTATGGAGTATGCTATTATTTGAAATTCAATTGCTAGAACGCGGTTACGCATTCACAACCATTCACGAGTCAAGGTGGTGTCAATATTTGTACGGGCGAATGAAAGAGAAAATATTTATATAAAGTTGGGTGAGCTACAAAAAGGGGACCTGACGTCAGAATAAATGAATAAAAATTGGCAACAGTTTTTAGTAGAGAAAGAAAGTTTATCTTAAATGGACATTCATCTTGTATCTTGGATTTGCCATTATCAATTTAGTGCACTAAAATTACAACTCTTAAAATATTCAAGGCAGCAAAAGCAATGGGAAAATAAACTGAACAAATTGTTGTGAAAACGCAAGTGATTCGATTTTTCTTGTCCGGTCTGGGGCTCAATTTGTTTGTCGTCCTTGACGTTGATTTGATGAATTATTGATTTGTTTGATTAATCGTCTGACTGAACAGCAGCAGGCGGTAGGCAGCAGGCAGTAGTCGCCTTTGTCTGTTTGCCACATTTACACTTTGGGGGGGATTAGGCTTTAATAGAGTCTGTTTGGTTGTTAAATTGCAGCAACATTTTCTCATCTCATGAGCATAAAGAAAATGGAGAATTGCAAAAAAAGAAATATGAAAAAAGAAACAGCAGCAATTTGTTGCAAGGACAAACGAGACATGCCACAACAATGGCACTGTTTGGCCACCAACAAGAGGACAAGTAGGCCATCCCGGTAGAGGCCACAAAAAAAAAAATAACCAAACGTCAGACAAGTGTCAAAGAGGGGAGACAAAAAAAAAATAACAGATACCCACACCAAAAGGCGTGTCTGAACGAAACAAACATTTCCATAGCCATTGACATGCTTGCCTCGACCTGCAGACACCATGTCCTAGCGTAATCTCAGGCCATCGACGCCATCGCAGGGGAAAAGAACAAAAAACTAAACAAATTTGGCAAACATTTTAAATTGAATGCCGCGAATAAATGAAGTTAACACTAAGCAAAAACCACTTTGTTGTCGCCACTTTTCCTTTGCACTGAGCAACTAACATTTTGAGTAAGCAAACTACTAAAGCGAACTCAAGGAATGTCCTTTTACTATTTTTTTGGACATCAGTTTAAGAGCTGCTCAGCAAATTCTTTAGAGTCTTTTGAAAATTTCTTTCTTTAATACTCTTATTTGAGATTTTAAGGTTATCTACAAACTTCTTGTGGCATAGTGGAAGAATTTTGCATTGAACATTGCAAACTTTGATACCGACTTTGATATGCCAGTTACTCAGGGTGAGAAGTAGGTGAGTATTTTTGTATAAAATCAAGGCCGAATGTTCATTTTTAAAAAATATATAAAAATGGGCAACACTGGTATGAGGGATTTGAATATATATATGGACAAGGGCGTACGCAGGGTTGTCGTTAGGGTGGGGCAGTCTTAAATCATCCTGATAGTGGGGAGGGGGGTAAAAGCACTTACAAACGAAATATTTAATAATATGTTCCTTTATTTACATTTATTCTTAAACAATTTTAAAGAATATTAAATGATTTTTTTACATTATGTCTATAATTTTGAATCTTCTGTTGGGTAAAATGATATTTGTGTTATACAAATATACAAATCCTGATCCTTTTATTTATAATAATTTAAACGAACTCAGCAATGGAGCAATTCAGCAGATAATTTCGATTAGCGATTTGTGATTTATGATTGCATTAGAAATAAGGGTTTTAACAAAAAAATAGAAGGCTAACATCGGCTACGCACATGTTTTAAATACCCTTGTAGTTTTTTAAAGGCGCTACCATTGATATCTAATAAGTTTTTCTCATTAGAACGAGTTTTTAGACCGATCGTTCCTATGGCAGCTATATGCATAGTCATCCGATTTCGATAAATTTTCCAGAATTTGTGAGCATAAACTATTTACCACGTTGGTGACGCTACATGAAAAACAAAAGTTTTTCTCACTACTGTTTGACGACCGTTATGGCAAAATCCGGATAAATAGATGACGCCGATGGAAACAAAAATTTTTCTCACTAGAACTAGTTTTTGGACCGACCGTTTATATGGCAGCTATATGCTATAGTCATCCGATTTTGATAAATTTTTTCTGAATTGTGTGGAAGCATATAAAACTAATATATACCACGATTGGTGACGCTACGATGGAAAACAAAAAAGTTTTTCTCATTAGAACTAGTTTTTGGACCGATCGTTCCTATGGCAGCTATATGCTATAGTCATCCGATTTTGATAAATTTTTTCAGAATTGTGACTATAAACTATTACACGGCACTGACTGTTTTTGGGATCGTTCCATGCACTATATAAATAAATTTTATTGTAGAAGCATATAAAACTAATATAATCCACGATTGGTGACGCTACAATGGAAAACAAAAAGTTTTTCTTACTAGAACTAGTTTTTGGACCGATCGTTCCTATGGCAGCTATATGCTATAATCATCCAATTTGATAAATTTTCCAGAATTGTGTGGAAGCAATAAAACTAATATATACCACGATTGGTGATGCTACGATGAACAAAAAGTTTTTCTCATTAGAACTAGTTTTGGACCGATCGTTCCTATGGCAGCTATATGATATAGTCTCGGACCGCGATTCCGACAAATGTGCAGCGTATTTGTATGTTAAGAGATTTTGCAAAGTCTGGTCAGGATAGCTTTACAACTGAGGGAGGAGATAGCATAGAAACAGACGTACAGACGGAAATGAACTCAGCTCGTCATGCTGATCAAGAATATATATACTTTATGTGGTCGGAAATGCTTCCTTCCTTCCTTTCCTACAAACATCGTGACAATTTTAATATACCCTCTGCAAGGGTATAAAAAATCCGACTGGTAAATTTTTCATGGAATCACTCATATATATATATTAGTTCCTCTTTAAATATTAAACTGGCGTACGCGTCGTATTCGTAATTTGCGTGTTAACATTGATAAAAACAAATAAACTTTTATTGAAAAAAAAGACTGTGTTTGAAACAAAAAGGCAATGGGAAACTTTACTGGAAACTTTTTTGATATATACTTATTTTGCAATTGCGTACGAAGTTCCGCTACTTCGCTACTTATTTATGAGTTCATACTAAGTAAGCAAGTAACTACAGGTTTCTAATAGTCAATGTCATGCCCATTTTTTATTTCTTAAATGGATTCAAATTTAAGCAGAATGCTCGCCCTGTTGACCCCATGACATTTCTGAAAAGGGGTTTTTTTCCATCAATATTCGCCCGGCAGGGAAAATGCAAATGACTTAAAATGAATTACACAAAGGAGCCAAAAATGTGAATTAGAAATTCAATTATTTTCCATTTGTCAATCGCCTTCATTTAAATGCGAAAGGAGAACCAAAGTTTTCGCTGCGGCGTTGATATAGTGCCAATTAAGAAACAAAATTAAGTGCATGTTCTGGTAGCAGCACGGACTACCCCACCTGACCATCAATTTAAATGCAAAAAGGCTTTTTAAGTCAAAGTGAAGAGCGGACAAAATGTGCCAATGTGGCTGTTTCACTAATTAAGCGCCAGGGAAGAGCCACAAATCGCCTTAAACACAGCAGAGTTGGTGGCGAATTTTCGGCTTGTGACTGAGCCACAAACAATGCTGAGCGCGGAGCTCAGTGAGGGATTTGGGTGGCACCCCCCAAAAAAGTATGCTACGTTAATTTTACGTGGCTTGTAGCAAAGTGAATTAAATGAGGAAAGGCAACAGCCGGCCGGTCGGTCACTTGGCATTGCACTAAAGCAAACCGAACCAGGGTCGAGCACTGCCTAGTGGAATTTTGTAATTAAAACGACGAGGATTACATTAGCACGTAGTTGCCAGGGGCCAAAAAGGATGCAAGCTGGACAGCAACAGCAGCAGCAGCATCAACTGGTGGTGGTTAATTAAGGCGATGTGTGGGGGAGCTGGGAGAAACAATCGAGTTGCCTGACCGCAAGGCCAAACTTGTTTTCAAATATGAAATATTCGCATTGACAGCCGTTTGGCCACAGGACATGACAAACATGGCCAGCCATTTGAGCATAAACACGCAGACCAACGTATTTGCCGAGGGCAGGCTTTGCAAATTTCGGGGAAATTTTAAATTGTAGAAAAGCCTGCCGGGAAAATACCATTTTCCAAGAAAAAATTATAATACAATGGAAACAGGCTAAAGGCCGTTTTTATATTTTGCCAATACAGACTACTTTAGCTGCAGTCCAGTTTATGAAATGTTTTTAATGTTTTTCTTTATTTTTAAAAATTTTAAATGACAAATTGTTGTCAAAAACTTTACTATTTGTCAGCTTCTTGACTTGAATTGGGGACACACATAGAAGTTATGCCTTAGAAATTTCAGGATAAAAAAAAACACAAATATTTAGAAGAATATTTCAAACAACTCTCTTAGCTGTTGTTATCTTTGGGTCCGATATTGTTTTCGGTGCATGTGCATGTAGAGGTGGCGTGCACGGGGTTGCGTGTGCAGTGCATGCACTAATGCATACATACATATGTATAAATTTCCATTTGGTAACTCCTGTTCAGATGTGTGCATGCGTGCTCGCAAAGGTTTACTTTTCAGCAGAAATATTCATCAGAAGCTGACAACGGACATGGCATGCGCTGAAACTACCATCTGGCAGCAGATAAAAGTATCACTGTCAATGCCATTGCCATTGCCTTCTGTTGTCTACTAGTTGATGTTTCATAAATTGGTATACTCACACATTCTCGTATTCAATTGAATCGTTAAATGCATTGTAAATGGTAAGGCAGCTCAACAGTTTTATTGGCCAAAATGTCGGAGAGTGCACTTTGTACTAAATCACGCATAAAAAATAAACATACTTAAACATACTTAAAATGTATGTCTGCGGTGGCTTTCTGCAACTTAGGCAGCCCAGTTGCAAGATATAAAATATCGCAGCAGGCTTTCTACCTCTTCATATTCTTTAATACTCCAGACTCGAGCATCGTAACACATTATTGACTTCACTGCCGCCCCAAAAAGTTGGTACTTGCTCAATGGTGCTTAGTGGTAAAATAAGTAACGTTCTTCATGTACAATTGATAGCTACTTTCTCCTGCAGATGAAAAAAACTTATAGAAAAATGTTATTTTTTGAATTATTATATTATAAAACGAAACATGGAAAGAAAGGGTCCATAAAAAATATATTTTATAACAAAACAAAAAATTGTATATCAAGTTTTAACAGGATTAAAAAATTTAACAAATTTCTCATACGACATGATCAACTATTTTTACAACTCAATTTCCATTTTGAATTATCTAAAAGGCAACCATATTAAATATTTTGAAAACAGTTTAACCATTGAAATTTCTTAACGATCTTGCCGTTTGCTTTAACAAAATAAGAGTGGGATTCCTGAAACTGATTTTCGCAGGAGCCATGAAATCCGCAAAAAAGTGGCCATATTTAAGCAGCTTTTTATGATCACACTGTGTATTTTGTATGGAGCAAAGCACAAATGAAAGCAAATCAAAATCATAAGCAAATCAGTTGCAGTATTCCCATTATAAAAAAAGCTAATTACATCGTTTTTTAAAAGAGGCGCCACTTTCACATGCAAGCGACTTGTCCTTTCCTAAATCATCAGCAAAAAGCTAATTACCTAATTTTTGGGAAGTGTTAGAAATTTTTTTTTGTTTTCAAATGGTAAATTGCATTTGGAATTCTGAAGAAATTTAGCAACAGTTCTATTTTAAAATCTAAATCTTACTTTAAATTAATTCAAGGGGAACTGTTTCTAAATACATTGGAACATGGCTGTCAATCTGAAAAAATTCATCATTGTACCTTTTGATGAAAAAAAGGCAATACAACAAGAATCGAGCTCAACGACTCAGTTATACCTCCCAAGCTTTCATTCAGGTATGTGGGCATAGCTCTGGATAGGAGACTAACCAGTTCTAACCATATTAAGCGCGCTGTAGCTGATATTAAACCTATTACAAAGACGTAGGCATCCTACCTTTTTACTCTCAGATCAACCACTTCATCGTCAACATCGTCATTCATCGGGCCTCTGAATTGGTTCATTCTAACCAACTGCACTGCGTTCGTGATCTGTCCTAATAGTTAAGTAACTTTTTATCTGGCAGCAGGCAAAATGTTTTTCTTGTTCTTGTTACCTTGTAAAAATTTGCAAACGGAT
Organism: Lordiphosa mommai; assembly: GCA_018904225.1. Lineage (NCBI taxonomy): Eukaryota > Metazoa > Arthropoda > Insecta > Diptera > Drosophilidae > Lordiphosa > Lordiphosa mommai. The sequence continues at coordinate 734,108 of JAEIFT010000024.1, forward strand.
TGAGTTCCGTCATTTGTGTGGTCCGTTAGTTAAAAAAAATTAACTAAATAAAAAAAAATATTTAAAGACAACGCTGCGTATGAGTGATACAAAAACTTCAAATTAATAGATTAATTATGCTTAGATGTTAAAAGAGACCTTCAAGTATGCCTAGAGATGACTTGCTCTATGTCAGATGCAGCTTTAACCCAGCAAGCAATTTGAGCGTTTTCTGACTCTTTTCTTACACTTTTTTACGAGCATTCACCGTCATAATCCGGAAAGAGCGTTTTTTCTATGAAAACGGTCGCACTTAATGTGGATGATTTCTGAGCCCAATATGACTCTTTTCTGACTCTTATATAAGTGCTTTCACCCTCCCAATGAAGCATTGAAAACCCTCAGAAAAGGCTCAAAAAAGTTGCTTTTTTAGGCACTCCTGAAGACGCTTATTGGAGGGCAGAATTTTTTGCAAAAAGTGCAATAAATAAAGGCCTTAAACAAAGTTATTTTAAATTTTTTAATAATATATTTATATTTGACCTAAAAACTAACACAATGAGAAAAATATTTCACTAACTGAAAAATTTGTGGATTGTCTATCGTCTTGCTTATCGCATGAAACTGTATTCTTTATTTTCATCGCCGTTTTGACTCACTTATTACTTACATTAATTCCGAATATGCTCAGACATAAGAGCTTTTTATGAACCCGTGCTTAAAAAACACTGAATGTGCTCCGAAAACGCTCCAATTTATGTGTTTAGTCCAAAAATGCTCTGAAGCTCGGCTCTTTTTAGACACATAGTTTTGAGCGCTCCTTACATTGCTTGCTGGGCATTTGTAAAGTTTACACAAACTTAACCAATCTGAATCTGCATTTCTCATTTCTATCCCCTGCGGTGTGCACAACTCGCATTATTTGTATTTGTATTTGTCTGTGATACTTTAGCAATTTGCCGCTGTGACAATTCTAATTAATTTGCGGTACACATTTGGCCGCGGGCTCCGTTTGAAGTGGATTGCGCCCTCCCTGGGTATTCAATGTTGACATTGAGCCAATGACAGACAACAAAACGAGGGCAGCCTCACTATGGCAACGGCGTTTCTATTTAATAAATTGAAAATTAATCTCCGAAAAAAAAGAAGAAAATATTTCTCTTAACTTCAAAAAGAGAGAAGCAAACCTGAAACAAATTGTAATTATGTACAACATGTACCTGAAACAGGAAGTGGGTGGCAGCCCCAAAAAGTAGGCAACATAAGGAAACCCTTGCTTAAAGCACGACCCTAAGTTCCACGGAAAAGTGAAGAGGGAAGGAAAGGAAGGGAAGAGAGCGCGAATTTGAATTGTACTTGGTGATAAGTACATGTGGTTGCCTCTCAGGCTGTGTGTGTGTGTGTGTTTGTGTCTTGATGCTTTGTAAGTTTAAGTGGTAGATATTATTCAAAAGGAATTAAGACTGAAATGAAAAGCTTGTCGACATGAGCAGTAGAGGCCAGGCGGAGGGGGGGGAACCGACAGCTGCTGGCGGTGCTGAGGAATGCTTTTAATAAATATGAATGTTAACAGTGTGCGGTTTTAGAATGCATATGTGTGTGTGTTTGTTTACCTTTTGTTTGTTTGGTTTTGTGGGCTGTTTTGTGTAGGAAAATTTTAAGCGAAATGAGCAGCAATAGCTTGAGTGTGTGTATAGTCAGAACCAAACTATAAAGATGCGCGAAACCAAGTGTCAACACACGATAACTTCATTAGAATAAATGGCCAGGCAGCAGAATGCAACCAAAAGCCACTTTAAACATCAACACAAACAACTTAGCCTACTTTGGCAGGGATCGAGGTCAGGTTGTCTGTGTTGTGTGTGTGTGTGTGGCCACATATATGCCTGGCTGCACGCTAAATGAGTTTAGATTGCTGCACATAAATTACCAGGAACTGGTAAAGCGACAGGCAACAGACAACCGACATAGACAGAGAGATGCCATTAAAGTGGGAACTGAGCTCCATGCAACAACAACAACAACAATTGTGACAAGGCTGATTTGATTTACGCAGTTTGGTTGTACTTCACCCTCACCTGGCCCCAGCAGCAGCAGAACAACGCTAACTCATCAGAATCTGAGATAAACTGACTGGCCCCTGCCAAATTGCTGGATTAGCCTTGGTTGTCTCCGCCGTAGACAAACATTTGAAATTCCATTTGTCCGTTGGCTGTAATTTGTTTTTATGGCTCCCTTGCACACTCACACACACACACACACACAGATTGTATAATTTTTAATTAGGTTTTTATTTATTTATTTATTTTTTGCACATTGAAACAAAACTCATTTAACACTGCGTATACTTAATATTCATTGATGACACCTGTCTCAAAACTGTCAATTACACTCAACGTGGCTGTCAAATGTACCTGAAAATCAATTTCTCCACCAATTTCAGTCAATTGCAATGGCACTCCATCAATCATAATTAACTTTTGAGCACTTTCACTTCAAGTGAACGTGTTTTCAAATTGCCTCCATTTCTCCCTTTTGCGTATTAAAAAAAAGGGAAAAAGGGTTGCCATATCATGCGCAGGGCAATAAATCTTTATGTAATACGTTTAAATTAGAACAAATGAGTTCATTTGTTTTGGAGGCCAACTGACACGGCTCAAAGGCTACACAGTCATCCGAGTAATGCGCAGGGAAAGGGCGTGAGTGCCAAAAGAAAGGAAGATGAATTGCAAAATACTTTTTCACTAGTAGAAATTACATTCAAAGGTACACACAAATTTCTTATCATCAATTGTGCTCCGAAAATTATATAGAAATTAAATTATAAAATTCGTTTTAAAGGTAAACGGCCTGGGTCAACATATCTAAAAAAAAAATCTAAAAGTTTTATAAACTAAAAAGGTACATTCCATTGTTTGACGGGAAGGCAAACAAAGGTTTATTTTGTTTAGGAGAACGCTTGAGTAAATTACACCCAATGAAAATTTGAGCAGAAAATCTATTCCTTAGCATATTCTACAATTAACAACAGATGTTAGATTGATATGTGTCAATCGTTGCTCCTAAAGAAGACAGTTAAGAACAGATTCAAGTAAGTCTTAGTAATTTTGATAAATGGAAGACCAGACACAAGATTCATTTTCTATGATAAGCCTCACCAACGAAATCATAAATTTTATTTCACCATCTTTATACAAAAGCAAGTTCTCCAGTTGCATTATTGCATTTCAGCGCCATTAATATATCTTAAATAATAGAACTTGAAGTCTTCTAATTTAAAATTAAAAGTAAAAAAAAAAATTTTTTTAATAAAAATGTAAAAAATACGCCGTTTGCATAAAAACTTATGTTGTTTGTATTTGGCCACAGGACTTCAAAGTGTAAGCACAACTCGTTTAATGAACGTTTAGTTAAGTAAAAGTTTTAGTTGTTGTCTTGATCTAAGCCAATGATGAATTATGATCCAGAATTTATTATTTGAATATTATAATATTTAAAAATTCTCTGTAACCATTTTGGGTCTGTATTTAAAAATTGCTGCAACGTAAGAGAAAAGCAGACTTCAACTCGCACCATTTAGGAGATCCAAAATCTCATTTCTGCCGATGACGAGTTCTCCGAAATACAGTTGCAAGCACTTCCAGCATCCGAAAATTTAGAATTTTTTTTTTGTTTTTAGAACATTTCTTTTCTAAATATAAGGGTAATTTAGGTCCTTATTTTTAGAAATCAAAAAGCTGATCAAATTTATCTAAATATAAGAAAAACCATATTTTTCCCATTTTTTTAGAAATATTTTTTCTTTATTTTATTTTGTATGGGCAAAAACGCAAACTTTAAAATTCATTTTAAAAAGAACCATGTCTTTTCGGGAAATAGTTTCTGCACGATAATTCATGATAATTTGCGGTCCATCGAAGGCTTTTTAAAAAAAATATTTGGGCGTAAAGGGTTACATACTAAACATTTACCGTACAACTTTAAAATATGGGATCCTCTTTCTATTGACTCGAATGGAGCTCATAAATTAACAAAGAAAGCGTACAGCTTTTCTACCTTGATGCAGCAATACTGTTTATTGAAATATCTCTGGACCAAAGGAGAATGGGGGAAAACGGATAATTGATTTGAATTCCGCGGCTTAGCTACAAAATTAAATTATGAACGGATTGTCTCTCTTGCCTTTTCCTTGGGTAACTCTAAATTAAATACTCGAAAAATGTAAGTTGAAAAATATCGAAATTATACTATCTCAGATGTAAAGATGACTATCTAATCACTGACTACCACTGAACTGCGAGCTTTAAGCTAAATTTTTGTAAATATTATTTGGCAATAAAGCAAACCATTATTATTATTATAAATTATGAACGGATAAAAAAACAAAGTGATAAATAAAATTGATTTATGCCACACAGGAATGCAAAGTAGCTCTGAACCTAACCGTTAATTTGTGTTTCGCAAAAAGCTAAACCCGTTCGGTTTATTTTATCGACGTGTTTGATAATTATCTTTATAATCAACAACTAAGGCGCCTACCTAATGATGAAGATACAAAAATTGTAAAATGGAACCGAAACTGCGTATTAATTAATTTTTAAAAATTAAGCTGTGAACCATACTGGTGGTTTATAGCCTATTTAAGCCACTGAACCGAACCAGTCTTCATTCAAGATTGATTTGTATCCGTCATTTAATTTGGGGTGGATTATTTTAGAAAATTTTGGTAAATATATTAAGACAGCGTATTTTATGATTTCTTAGATTAAATTTAATCCTAGTAATCCGACAAATTTCCAACAAAATTTGAGCAAATTATTTGCCAGTTGGACCTTAGCATAGGTAAGCGTGACCCTTTACACTAAATTCAGCTAAGTTAAAGATCCTTCACATACGGTGGCTTAAATAAATCCACAGCAAGCTGTGGCCTATATGAAAACAGTTGTGAATCGTATGCGCTTACCATATACTAAAGCTTTAAATAAAATCAACAGGGTATAAAAACCTCGACGCTTGCAAGTTAGCTTTCCTCCACTTAAAAGCGATTTAATGTGCGTGTGTCACAAAGTTTTTTCCATGTTTATTCAATTTAAAATAAATACGACAATAAAATGTCTAAATACTCGAGGGAGCATGAAAATGTATATAAAATCTGTCAATCAATATAAAAAAAACATGCCCGGATTTCAATGTGAAAACTTTGCGATTGCTTGCAATAACATTGACTGCTAAAGCTTAAGTTGACCTGCCATCAGGAGGAGGATAAGCTTTGAGCCAGAAATTAGTTAGGGGCGTGACAATAAAATAAGTCAAAGTCATGCCCAACTGTTGCTGAACTTGGCACATAAGTTACATCGACACACACACACGCTGTATGTGTTCGCACATACTTACATGAGTAAGTGCTAGGACGTGTCAACTGCAATGTCGATAAATTCGCATAAAAATCAATTTGTGCCCAGCAACAAATTCAAATTCATAAAATATCATGAATATGCCAAGGAAAGTATCAAACAAAAAATTCCACTTGGGTGGTGGGGGGGGAAGCTCATTCATGTGTATGTATTCTGGGTTATGAATAATGTTGGATGGTTTGGCCTAATTTCATTAATTTCAGGCGCATTCAACGACATTTGCAAATTTTCACAGATTGCTGCCCCACGTTGCTCTCCCCTCTTGATTTATGCCTTCAGAATCATTTGACCGGAAGTGACAAGTCAGCTAAATTGGTCCACTTACCTTTTTTTTTCTTTGCTGTTGTTGTTGTACATACATTATGCATGTGGATGTGTGGGTATGTGTGCCTGCCTGCCTAATCATCCATGGATGGAAATGGCAAATGTCGTACGAGTTATCACAGCGGTGTAGGTCGAGGTCCTTGATGTGACTCGCTGGGCATACATTAAGAAATCGATTCAATTCGCTTCGAGGCAATAAAAATTGAACATTAAGTCTCTCTTTCACTCTGACTTCCGTTTATGGGGTATCTTCCTTTGTTGTCTACGTTTTTTTTTTTTTTTTCTCCCTTTTGGATGGGGTTGGGCCCATTTATGATTTTGATTAATGTTCTAGGGTATTTGGCAAATGTTCATGTCCATCAGCATAATCATAATGTCGTTGCTAATGTTTATTTACATTTAATGTGTTGCGTTTAATTTTTTGTAACCGGAATGTGTGCGAGAACAGGTCATATTTCATATCAGCACGAATTCTATTTTATTTTCGCTCTGTATTATTAGTAGATCAATTAATCATGATTACCCTGTTGTGTTGTAATCCGATGGAATTTGGCTGAAAAAAAAGGTGATTGAATTTGTTTAAGTTGTTTAGAACATGAACTACATATTGGCGCCCAAAGGGCCAGCTGTGAGTCAACTGCATCATTTGTTGCTGATTTACATAAAGGTGCGAGGACGTATTTTCTCTTTCTTTAAAATTATAAATTTATTTATACAGATCACAAGCTTCCTTTCTAAAATGAAAATGAATAATTCTGATTGTAAAATAAGATAGCGGATTATAAATCTAACAGTGTCAGCAGAATATTGCTTTTAGCTAGTCTACTCTTACAAAGTTTTTGGAGAATCTTGCTTTGGCCCACGTTTTAATTACCTTATATTGAAAAAAAATTTTTAATTTACAAAATTCAATTCAGAATGTAAAAATATCATTTTAAATTTAAATTAATTAGAAGTACCTTGGTCTTCGAGTAATTTTTGTATATATACATACTGCTTTGATTCGACGAAATACATTTTAAGGAGAAAAGTCTGTTTAACTTAGACTTGAATAATGTAAACAGTTCTCTATCAATGCCATGGAAGCCTTATTGTGCCAAATAATAAATGTTTTGAAACATTTTAGTGTGCTTCATTAGTTCGGATATAACTTTTTACATCAACATCTTCTGAAAGTGATATTGACAAAGCCAATTTCGGAACTTCAACACTATTTAAGCTTATTAAAAATATTACCAATTCACACAGGGCCAGATTGCTAATTCTTTTGCCATAAATTCGGAAAATGTACTCACACAACTTACTAACCAAATGAACCGCTTTTTGACCAATCCGACCACGTTCACCATTTCCGCCCATATAAGGTAAAATAGCTGCTGCATTTAGACATATTTTTATTATTAAAAAAATTCGATTAACAAATTTTTTTGTCGTGCTCTGAGCTTAAAGCATGTATAATAAGCTGCTAAAAAATTCAGCTTGAAATTTCATAAGCTTTTCGGTTGTTGTCAATCCAAATATTGAGCAGAACTCAAACTTTGCTGGACACATCCAGAATATCTGCAAAAACTAAAAAGCATTCATAAGAAAATTAAAAGCACACTTTAAGTTGTATTTTCATATTAACAATTTTCGACAAAAGTATTTACTCGGTACATAGCTTTGCCTTTTAAAAAATTTACTTTTGCTCTTCAATCGCACGTATTAAATTACTAACATTTAGTAAAAGTTCCCGCTTTATCTTTATCATAACAAGAAGCTAATTGAACATCTGACTTTAAAAGCCTACTTAAATTTGGGTTTAAAAATTTATATTTATTGTTACCTCAAAATATTTGTTAAAATAACAAAACACGATTGGTTTCCATAAAAATTCGAGTTTATGTCCAAAAAGTTGCATCAGGCCCAGTGTGCCATCGATTAGCTTCTGATTTTGCAAATCAATCCATAATCTTTGGAATCAAGAATCTAAAAAAATATAAAAACAAAGGCTGCTATGGATGCCGATTTAATTACTGAATTCAGACATAAGCATTAAGAACAGTAAACCAATTCAAGAGTGATTTTGTAAGTACTATTTCAGAACTATCCGTGAAATTAACCCATAAGTTCAGTACTGATTTCATGGCTTTAACAGACCTTCATAGGAATTTTACAGCTAAACATAACAAACGTCATTCAAATCCTTAATATATTAATTCTAATAAAGGATCCAAAAGGTTCTTCATTAGGCAATATTATAAATAAATAATTTCATCATTAATTGGTTTTTGGTCATTCGTTGACTAAAAAAAATAATGGGAATCTGTGAAATAAGCTTTCTACATTGCATTATGTTAGTCAGATACACAAATTAAAGATTATTTCAAATCTTGTTTTGAAGATAACTTATAAGAAAACATTTTCGCCACCTAAATATTATGGGCGTTCTCCAACTTGTAAAATTTTTTCTTAGATTTTTTGTTTTGCATTATTATTATAGCTTGCCAATACCCTTTCGTCCCCTTCATACCATTTTCAAAAATTCGAAATAGTTCAGCAGATATAGCCATTTAAGTGGAGCTATGTTTTTGCTAAAGTGAGTATTTTATACGTTAATCAAAACTTCTAGCGCGTTTTTTCTCGAAACCACGTTTTTCCCATGATTGCGCCAGTACTACTGAACCAATCTTGCAATGACGCAGAAAATCATAAGGTAAACAATTTTTTTATTATTTTTTTTACACTAAACTACATAAAAAATACATCGATTTTTTTAATGGCCGCCAATTTTTCAAAAGAATATGTTTTGTTATTGAGGTACGGGAATAACATCAATTCTGATCATAACCTCATTTACCGTTTGCAGTTTCGATAACCTAGAGTCCCGGAATCGTTGCTACTACCTCTACACCTTTTTTTGGGAGACCTTAATTGGCAGGCCGATAACTTTTTGAACAGTTCTCGAATTCCAGAATTTTTTTTTCTATATAACTAATATATTACACAAAACAGTAAATCAATTTTGAAAAGTTCTTATTGGTTTCTCTACAGAATTTTTTTTTTAAAAGCACTCAAAAAACGCTGTCCAAAGGTAGAAGACCTCTTTTAAAACATTCGAAAATTCTTTGTCATAGAATACTTTTTTCTACACGAATTTTGTATGGAGTACAACTCTTAATGTAAACTGTTTCCTTTTTGGGATGAACTTTTCCTTGCAATTCGCTTGAATCACGATATTTGAATGGTTCAATTTGACAAATTTTATTGTTCGTACGAAAACGAGAGAAAAACATTTGTCTCAAAAGTATAGGCGTGCGCAGCCAAATGAACAGATGAAAATTCAATTGCGCAACAGAATTCAGCTGCAGCAGACGTCAAATGATATTTTAATCATAAGTTTGTTTTTTTAAAATAATAAACTAGTTTTATTTATTAAAGATCATGTGTATGATATCAACATGCGTTTAGCCACAAATACACAAATATGAGTTTTAAAGTGTGGCTTAGTACTGAAATCCAACCTAAAAAAATAATTTCTAGAATCTTATAAAATGTATACCCTTCAGGCTATAGCCGACTCCCAAAAATTTAGTTAGTCTCATATTTCAGTATTTTTTTTTTGCAGTTTTTCCAAAACTACTACCAATTTTGCTAGATTTTTACTGCCTTTTTATTACCAGCTTTGGCATTAAAATCCCTTTTGTTGCAATATTAAAATCCTGAAAATCCTAATTGCTGTTACACCGGAAGGAATTATGTTGTCTTAATATGCAAATTACTTTGTAAACAGTCTGCGAAAAATTGCGCATACGCAGCGTTAGCCAAAGATAAAAATTAAGCTTAATATGTGCCAAGCACTTGGTAAATACTTGAAAACTCATCCAAAAGCTACTCAAAAAACTTTTGCACGATTATTCAATTTTGTCTTTGGCTAAAAGCAAGAGACTTAGGGAAGTCATGTGCACTAAAGCCTTTTGGTAAATTTACTTTTTAATTATTACTAATTTGAGTGCGTTGTTCAAACAAATGGGCCATTGCTAAATTAGCAGTTTATATCAAAATTTAATTAACTGGGCGACACCCCCTTACATGGCAATCAAATTCGTGGTGTAATTTCCGCAAATTAAAAGATATCACTTACAGACACATATATATAATTTTAGCCAACCACAAAAAGTTGGTTACACATGGCAACGCCCACACAATTTTTGGGTCTGCCGAAATGCAACTGGCGATGATATTTTTGGTTTCTATTTTTTGTGCGCCAAAGCGTTGACAGCAAATTGAATTAGAAACGCATTTTTGTGAACAAAAGTGACCGCAGGGAGAGGAGGGGTATGGCACATAGATGCCGGATGTGAACAATGACAAGCCGCAAAAATTCAATTTAAAGTTTGGATTTCAATGCCGAACGAGGCAAACAACGTACGAAAACTCGTAAACTTCATGGTGCGTATGAGTATGGGTGAGGCGAGAAGGTATGCGGCAAAACCAAGGGAAACGTGCATGTAATTGGAAAATATTGAACTGTGAACAAGAAACGAACGGCTGCCCGACGAACATATTTATTATGCCACAGAGATAAGCTCAATATGAGAGTATAAGGCTTAAAGAAAAGAAGGCAAAATGCCATAGAAAAGGGTTACCTATCCCAAAAGGAAAATTAAAGTTTTTAATTTAAACGAAATGTTTATTGATAGATATAAAGAACTTGCGGGGCTAAATTAAGTCTTTATATATATATAAAGATAATTTCAAGTAAAGTATCATCACGTTTTTATTTCTATGCTTGGCAAGCTCCATAACTTGTCACCTTAATGGTGCAGGTCTGCATATGTGCATCGAAATGCATATCATTTTCACACTTGAATGGACCAATTTCTTTGCCATTCATACACTCCACATAATGTTGACAGCCCGCAATTTGGGCAATCTCTCTGCCTTGTTCACGACCATCACAACGATCATATGCACACTTGTGATTCAGTCGTGGCACACACGACTGAAGTTCCGCATCAAAGAAATGATGGACAGAACATTGCATCCAAAAGGGTGCCTTGTCCCACACTTTAGCACCCAAATCACGGCAATAGTAATAACCACGACAAGTGGCTCCATCCGAGACAAAGGTATTGCGGAACATTTCTTTATCATTGCCACAAATATCCTCCACTTTCTTATTAGACTCGAAGCTAATAGGGCTTATAGAGACCGGTGGCTGGCACTGGCCCGTTTTCACATCAAAGTAATGCTGGGCGGACACGCATTTATGCGTCTGAAGTTGATGACCCTGGCAGGTGAAGTAGGTGTTGCTATTATCCACATTTTGAATGCGTACACCGGTGGGCACCACCTGACATAGCTCAAACTTGGCCTGACAATCAATGTCATTGGCAGCCACACAATCCTGTTTTTCCTGATCAAAGTAGTTGCCCGTTGTGCAGGCTCCAATGGATCTTAGATTCTCTTTCTCACAATAATACCAATTGGCACAGTTGAGACTGCTACCCACATAGCCCAGTGTCCGGGGCGAACAGGGCGCTGCACAATAGTTATCTGTGGCTTCTAATTTGTCCTGACAGCTTCCAGTGGCCAGATTAAAGTAAGGAGTTGATCCCTGGCAGGCGCCTCCCGGAAAGCTCATCGAGTTCTGGCACACAATCCACTCATTGCAACCGCCGGGCTTACGCAATACGGTGCCATTGCGAAACAGGTGACAAATGTCATCCGTAAGCTGGTAAAACTCCGCCTGTTGACTGAATTGCACCAGCAGGGCCAGCACCAGAATATAGCTAGTAAATGCTATCAAGGATAAATGGTATTTTAGTATCAAAATTAATTGCACGTTTCAATTGAGGTAAAGTACCTGTCATGTCTTCTCTTTAGACACACAAAAATTCAACTTAATTTGTCAACCCAAACGATCGAGTCTTATATACTTAGCCAGATTTGCCAGAAATTAGTTTTCAATATGGCAAAAGACATTAATTAAAATTAGATAAGATAAACGCAACAGAATCTCATTAAGCAAATGTCGATATAAGCCCAGCGAAAAGTTAAAAACCTTTTACATCTGTGAGTACACAGATAAAGAAAAAGTGTTCCGTAAAACTAAATGATGTAAAATTTAATTAGAAAATGCTTTTTTTCATATTACTTCCAACCAAAAATAAATCATGGCATTTTAACTTTACATTTTAGCATAATCTGTTTCTATTTAGTCTAAAAACTGTTTAAAACAGAGATGCAAATTGGTTCGGTTCAGATAGAGATAAATTTATAATTAATAAATTAAACAAATTCCCAAAAATTTCCTACTGAAAAGAAATCTTTTTTGGTACGGGATTCAGGAAATTGGGGAAAATTCGGGATTCCCCTGCGGGTTTTTAGAATACCGATTCTGTTAACAATATAGTTTTTGGGGCTATCCAAAACGCGTTTCGGTTATCGTGCCCATTTCTGCTTTCTAGTTCTATAAAACGATGAGAAATTTCGCATCGCAATCGAAAACGGTAAGAATATGCCTCAACACTTTCACATACCTTAGAAATCCCCAAGTCGCTTTTAAAACCCGAATTATTTGATCAATTTAATAAGTATATTAAATCTATTTTCGATATCTTATTACTTATTTCCACGTCTTTAAATAAGTTTTAAAATTGTGTAAAGACGAAAAGGTGTAGCTTAAGTTAAGTTTTATTATGCTGTGTTTCATAAAGCAATGAGCGACTAAAAAGGTGCAAGCCATTTTCTTAACCTTGAACAGTCCATGGTCAAAACTAAGGTAGGGGTACAATTCTTGTAAATCTGGCTGTTACAGCCCCAAAGTGCCAAGCCGAGCTTCTCTCAATCTTTTGGCTGGAGATAGGGACATACAGTTTAACGGCGAATCCGAATGTCGATTGGTTATGCATTCAATTAAAATGATACGAATCGCAAAAAAACTACAAATAAGAAATTGAAACACGTGCACGTAACCGACTCCTACCGATTCCAAAAGGGACCCGTTCCAAGTTGCAACGGAGCTCAAAAAAGACCTATATATTGTATAACTGAGAAAATGCAAACAGTTGTCACATGTCTCAAAGAACATAATTTAAAATCCTGCAGCCCAAAAAACGTTCTTCTTTTAAACTCGAGACATGAAATTCGCAAAGGAACATCTGAATTGGCCAGCCCAAAAATCTTGAAATTTTTTTTTGCAAAGATGAGAGTTATTTTGTTACGTCAGGAGTCCTTTAAACTCAGAAAACAATCCAAAATACACTGCAAAAATCATTTAACAAGAATGCTCAAGTGTAATGATATTTGGTTGTTTTTCTTACTATGGAGTAGGTTCACTATATTGTATTAAAACCATATTGAATCAACATGTATAAGTCCATATTTTGGATATTTGATGCTACCCTTCATAGAATATCAGATTTCGCTAGATTTGGTCTTACAACAACACAATTACCCCAAGAGAAAGCAAAGGAATGGTTAAAAAAAATGCTGTACAAGTTTTGGAGTTTTGGAGAATCCCAATCAAAAATCTGTGGTCTTATATCAAAAGGCAGTTACTACAGTTAAGTCAATCAGCACTTTAAGGAGTCCTGAAGAAAGATGCCTCTAAGACGGCTGGCACCGTTATAAGAAAATCGCAACTAAATATTTAATTTATAGAATAATCTTAGCTTTAATATACAATTATCTTCAAATAATCATTAATGTGATTTTTATAATTTTATGTTCATATATTAAAAGTGGTCCTATTATGTTAAAACGGTAAAAAAAACAATGATTATTATTCCTCTCGTATCTTCTCAATTTATAAATAAAATTAAAGTTTTTTAAAAATTACAAATGTAGTTATGACGTCTTTGGAAAATTAAATTGTTTGGGTGGTCCATGTTTTCGCAGCTGTGAGTGCAATAAAAGTTTTAAGTAATCTTTATATTTTAAATGAAATATAGTTTTGTAGTTGATCATTTTGATGCGATTGTTATTTTCAAGAGTTTTATTAAAAAATCAGCTAATCACTTCTGATGGAAATGTAAGTGCTATTCATCACTTGTAATAAATTTCAAATGAAATATTTGTGATACAAATTTTTGAGAGCAATGTTAAAAATTAAATAATAGGAACGAGAAGCCCTAGTAATAAGTATACAGGCAATCATATATGGTTATTTGTTTAGGATTTTTTAAATAGTGCAACTAAAACTAAAAGATCGCTTGAACCAGACATAAGTGAATGAAAATATGTTCGATTTGTTTTTTCTTATAACTAAATTGGAAAAAAAGTTTAATCTAAAGACAATTTGAATTATTTTAAAATGACTAACTATAAATTCTAAATCATATTCAATATGGTATCGTTCTTAAACCAATATTAAATATATTTAAAATATTAAGTTAAGTCTTTCGTTTAATTGATTATGAAAAGAATTGGGCTCTAGACAGTTTTTAGTGTAAACACTTTAAATCTAATAAATCACACAAAATCATTTTTAAACATAGTTAAATCTGAGTGTAAATAGTTGGATTTACGTTTATTTTTTTATTTTTTTTAGTGTAATTATGCCCAAACATGGCTCAGCTCTTGGAATCCCATTAGGTCAAGGATTTACCAGCTCTCTTCACCTGGCTCATATAACTCATTTTAATTAGGTTAAATATGCAAGGCAAAAACTGAAAAAAAGGCACAAACAGCCTTTTTCAACGAACCGAAAAAGAGCTCAAGAGGGGACCATCTTCACCTCTTGTGTTCATAAGCAGGAACTGAGCTCAATGAGATGCAAAAGGACGATAAACAAACGCGCCAGCGTTGAGGATGCTTCGCGGGCAAAATAAGGTTACGAGTCAGAGAAAGAAAACTGGCAAAGGCAACCACCACCAGCCAAGTCATATTTCTCGCCAACCAAAATGAAAATGCCAAACAAATGCGAGAAGTGGCAAGGGGGACGGGGGAACAGTAGAGAAGAACAGCAAGAATTATGGGCGCTTGGGTGGGTGGGTGGCTTTTGGTCACGTACTTGAAGTATTTTGCCAAAATTAAAATTTATGAACAGATAAAAAAGCGTTAATGGCCACTCGCTGGGTTCATGCTGACGGACTTAGAGGAGCAGCTGCGTGAGCCAGAATGTGGTAACAGTTTGCAACGAGTGGCAAATGAAGCACGTGAAGTGGACAAGGCCAAGAAACCACAGTGCAGAGGACGACAACGTTTTCAGTCATAAACACTGCATTTTAAGGGCACACATTTTTGGGGGCACACTTGACGTGATGTTTTAGTTAGGAAAACATTTAAACTGGTCGACGGTGTTGATAATATTAGTCGTTTCATGTGAAGTACGTGTAGTCAGCTTAAGTGAGGGTGAGGAGAGAGAGAGATAGCGAGGGTGAATAAGAGACAGGACTTCTCTAGAGATTAAAGGCAAGCAGCTTTAATTATTTTATTATCAGACGAATGTACTCATTAGACTATGATGATTCTAGTAGATCCAAATCTGAGTTATCGCCAAGAGAAACTCAATAATACATAATTATACATTCCATTAATCTAATATTTACAAATGCAAAACTTTAAATTAAAGTCAGGTTAACCCTCAGGTAAAAAAGTTTATTAATAAATTCAAGGCCATAGCCATTTATTGCCCATAACCCTAACCTAACCCAACCTAACCTAGGTGTGAGCATCATATAACTTAACGAAGGCCAAAAACTTGTCACCAAAGTTGCTAGAGTCCCAGAATTTATAACTAGCTCGGCCAACCGATACACCCAGCCACATATTCATTTTACATCCAATTAAAAATTAATGGTATATTTTTGGTCTCCAGTGGCCCCTTATCCGCAGGCATGTCACGTTGAGTCTTGGCAAACTTGGGTCTCGCATAATTAACAAACACTCCGTAGCGTATGGATTTGTGTGTAAAGCCATGCCTGGACCTTACAAATTTAGCCATTTTGGGTGCCTAGGTTTTTTTTGGGTGCACGTAAACATAATTAGAGGCACATTTAAAAGGTCGTTAAATGCCGCAAACAACAACGACGCTCCAGTTTCTGTCCGTGTCCCAGTTGGCCGAGGCGACACTCACGCGTATTTGCATCTGTCCAAAGTGGCTGCATGACACTGGCAAGTCAACGAAGGACATGAATTGTGGAGCATGTAAATACCATTAGCTGTGTCTGGTCTTGGCCCTGCTTGGGCTAAGGTGCACTTAAAAATGTTGTCAACGACTTGACATTGTTTCAAGAGAGCAGCAAAAATATGACTTTGTATGTACACACAACGGAAATAATGGGTGAGAGACAACACTCTAAGCACACAGTAATCATGAGATGAGGAACAACAGTGGCTTGGAGATGCTATGTGCTTAAAATGAGACATTAGAAGCATCAAATTGTAGTTAAGAAAGGGACAGGCTAAAATATCAAGGAGTACATTGTTTGTGTATATAAATTCACTATTCGCACTGCTTGGATAATAAGCTGATCATTTAAAGTTAAGAACATATTTAAGTCTTTGTCTAGAGCATGCCCACAGGTCTTTTTGGCTCATCTTACTACTTTTTCTTCTATAAATAGTTAAAGTGACTTTGCCGTGCAAATTTTTTTCTAATTCTAAAAGCAAGTTAGACTTAAAGATTTCCAACCGGATTGGATGTCCTACTAATATAGTTTATTTTGTTATAACCATTTACCAAAATAATTATTGTCTGATTGGTTATTTTTTTTTTTTGTGGTAGAATAATTTTTGGTTAATACGGCATGGGTCCTCGTGAATCAGTTCGACAATCAAACTGTCACTTAGTGATCGATCAGATGGGGAATCATTTGATTCGCCAGTTGACTGATTTAATACTTGTTTTACACTTTGTCTTGGCATTTTCATTTTGTCCCAAGTTCACGTTTAAAGCTTTAATAGAGTAAAACCTTTAAGTAACTGCAAAATGCATATTTTGTCAACAACTGGTTACCAGCAGCAACAACGATTACCAGCTGTCGCTGCGGTCGATGCGGTTCCCATTTCATCATGCTGAAAAGCAAGCAAAATCATTTTGTGCATAACTTCAGTGATTTTAGTGCAATCTTATTGGGACTTCCAGAATAGATAGATATTAGGCATTGTTGCCATCTGATGATGACTAAAAATGGCTAAATCGACTGCTAAAAATGGATAGAAATGTTGTTGGTTTTTAATTCAAAAGTGATTGCAAAAGGTATCTACTTGTTCTGCATTATTAACAGAATAAGGCTCGGCAGTTCTAATAATTTTTAACCATTTAATAGGCAAATTACACTAGGCAACAGTCAAACTGGCTTCTGGTCAACAACACCAATTTTTTTCGATATATATGGCCTCTCTATAGACGAAAGAAAATTTTGAGATTTTTATGTGATGAAAATTATTTTTAAAAATTTTCAAATTTTTGCGATTTTTATTTGGGCCGTTTTCTGTCAGTTAAAAGTTAAAATTGGCTGTTTACCAGCCTTCCATGAGCTATTTTGGACAGTAGTCTTATAGTATGGGTTTAAATCTATCCAAATCAACAAGGAGCTCTATTTTTGGGAAAAGACCGTTTAAGAGCGACCAGATAGAGAATTCCTTAATTCTTGGTTCAGGATACCACTGAAAGCCTGACCGAAGCATTTAACGAAATTCTTCGTCCGAAATAAAAATGCTAGAAATCGGTAAAAAAAATTATTTTATATTTTTAACCTTTTTTTATGCGATAATTTAATTTTTTAATATTAAAAAAATTATACTGTACCGTACGACCGGTATACCGAAATAAAAATCTGGGTACCGTATCGAAATAAACTAAAAACCGAAATTCACATTTCGGTACGTACCGGCACCGGTATCGGAGCCTATATTCGTTTCGGGATTAATCCCTGTCTACAGGGTTAATTGCACAATGTTGTAATACAAACCGACACAAAAAAGCCTTCTTCTGTGACGTTTCTGTTGCAACAGTAGTAAAATGTATTGTTCTGTTGTTTAGGCGAGATATAACATTTCTCGAATGCTTGTTTGTTTCCGTGATCTATAATGTCATATAACTTTGCATTTAGTGAAGAAATCAATAGATGCAAAATGCGTTTATTGGATCGTATAAATATTCTTTATGCAGTCCTTAAGCTCTGGATTGTACATCTAGGCATCTCAAATAGTTAAGGCATTTTATTTCAATTGTTAATATCAAATTCACAAATTATAAACTGTAATACATACAGGTTGTGATGATACATGACCATGAAATCATATCGATATTCGATAAATAGGAATGATATAGTTTACAATGAGTGCTTTTTTGTCAGTGTTAAATAGCATGATATTTTATCAGGGATCATACAAAAAAATTTTGTTTTTTAAGAAATTTTACATACAGGCCTGTGTTCATGATCACTTTTACAATAAACGATTGAGCTATTCGGTATCAAACCTCAAGTTTTAAATTACTTTTAGTTCGACAAACTTAACTTAAATTGCAGTATGCCCATTCATTCTATCAATTTTGCACAACAACAAATTTGATCGAAAGTGAAAACCATAATAGGCCTGATAGTCAAAATAGCTAAAAATGGCAAAACAAATTTTAAAAATAGCTAGAATTGCAGGCTCTGGCCAAACTGAATGGTTTCCGGTTTCGACCATACAAAATGGCCAGATCTGAAAATGGAAAGTGGCAACACAGATATTAGGTAAATATATTTTAAGTCACTCTCTGACATTTTGATTACACAGCTTAGTCGAATTTTGGTTAAATGTTCAGCATTTTACCAATTATTTTATTTTATTTTAATGCAAAAATAAGCTGAAAGAATTATTCGCCTTCTTCTTTACTTTTTTTCTCTTACAATAAATTTCCATTCGGTATATAGACAACATATATTATGGTCCAATGATTTTAAGTCAAATTACCGTTTAGGAAAAGACTAGGCACTTGAACTGTGTTTGCGATCCTCACTTAAACCGGAAATTCTAAGGTATTAACTTTAATGTAACTGTTAAAGACGCGTCCTTAAATTTGAGATTAGCCTATAAAGTTAATACGCCTCATTACATTTAAAAAATTCTAATTATCCTGAAGAAGAGAAATTCAGGTCTTGTCCTTATGCCGTTTTCACTTAAGTCGCTTCAGAGATTTTCATGTTTTGCATTTATATTTTATTGTCTGGCGAAATAAAAAAAATTTTTGTTGTCATCTCTGGATGCAATAAAACCCTCCACGATTCACCAAGAAGCCCATAAAAATGAAGAAGCATAACAAAAGGAGGGGCGCAAGCGAAACGAGTTGAATGCATTTCAATGGCGAAAGATTCGATTTAATTGAACGCAAGGCCAGGGCAGAACGTTATTAAAAACCAATATTTCACCGGGGATTTTAACCCTTCAGTGTTTGTCTACATACTATAAATTGCGGCCTTGTTCTCGTCTCGCTGGCGGATTATTAATTTACATTACGTGGCAATATGCGAAATTATTTTAAAAATGCATCACGCTGGGGAGATGCCAAAGAGACGGCGGCAGGAAGTGGCCGGGAAGCTTTTAAAGTAATTAATATGACTACAAGGCAATACAGGCGGGCGGACAAATGGCGGGGCAGGCTGCCGTAGCATGTCAGGAAGTGAGTGCCATAGAAGGTCATGGGGCGGCAGCATAAATCATAATGAACTGCAGAAGACTATAAAATGCAATACTGAAGTGTAAGCAATTTTAAGGTCAGACCTTTAATTGGATGGGTTCAGGGGGAATTAACATTGAGGTGAATTAAGTATGCAATCATGGATAAATAAATAGCCTGTCGTTTTTATGTGCAAAATTTATTCTTTTTAAGGATTTTTTAACCCCTTTAAAGTCCCCCAAAAATTTGAAAATAAATAAATTATTAAATATTTTTTTAAAAACTTAAAAGCCAAATTTAGAAAATCCTATTAAGTTTTTAAAAAAGTCATAACATTTTGATTTAGTAGTTGAGTTGGTTTCTGCGTTTTTTTTTTTTGCCCAGGGATTTGTATGTTTATTTTTGGGATTTAAAACACAAATCCGGCAAACCAACAAAGTACGAAATCAGAAATCCCCAAATGCCTCTCACACACATGCAATATTTTAGCATTTGTCATAATTACAAAAAAAAACGGGGGAGGGGGCTCAAGGGAGGCCCCCGCTAACCATAAGAAGTAACGAACGACCATAAAATAAAAGAAAATGCGCGAATTTGAAAATTTCATCTCGCCGCCCAGCCTCCTGAGCACACTGCTCGGTGCTCGCTCGACAATTATTAACGTCTTACATAAAGGATGGCGGGGCATTTATGACTGCACTTTTCACATCCGTTTCCGCATCCGTCTGTCGACACGCACACACATACACAAGAGAATTCATTCAGTTTTTTTTTTTTTTTTTGGGAAGGGCGGGGGTTCAAACAGGTCGCAGCGGTTGCTGGCAGCAACGAAAGCAATTTCACTTTACATTTGTTTTACGGCATTTGCTTTATGTGTGTGTGGGTTTGTGTGTGTGTAGAAAGGAGTGATGTGGGCGTGTCTGGCGACAATATGTTTGTTGCTGCTGCGTTTTTGTGGCTCCTGTTGCTGCTGCTGTTTCTGCTCCGCCAATGATAAGTATTTATTATGATGCCTTTTAATGGATAAAATGTTTCGCTTTGTGCTTTTACCCAAATGAGTTTCCCTCATTACAGCAACACTTTGCCAGCCATTTATGTGGAGAAGTGGTGGTTAAAATGCATTTTGTAGCAGTCTGTTTGTATATTTATACAAATATTATACAAATTTGGGTTTTCTGCTGATTCTAAGTTGATTGTTTCATTTAAAATCTGTTAATTACCAGACTTAGCTATGGCCTTGAAAATATTCTATATAAGGTCAACTATTTAAAATAACGTGAGTTCCACAAGTTGCCGATATGTAACTATGTAAATTATTCAGCTTACCTATCTATATTTGGATTAAAACTTCAAAATATTGAAAAACACTCGAAAATGGTAAACAAATCAAGCGAATATGTGGATTTCTAATGCTAAGGGCCGATTTCTCATCTTCTACATAGCCCTATCTGTCAAATAAACCTACAAATAGCAGAGTAAATTCTCAGTTTATCTGACACATAGCAGATATTTAGTAGATGAGAAATCGGCACTAAATGTGGCACTGAACCTATTTATATTTAGAAAATCCCAAAAATTTATTACCAAAAAACACTGTGTGAAAAAGTTTCACCCAAAAAGAAGTTTAAATTTATAATATGATAATAGAATAGCCGATACAATATTAAAATTACCTAGCAAAATAATAATTAGACCGATCGTTCCTATAGCTAAGCTATTCGACCAAAAGTAAAGCATATAATATATACCCGACGTTGTTGAGCTACGATGAACACAAAAAGTCTCGTTCTGAACGTTTTTATGCTATAGTCATCCGATTTGGATAAATTTTTGTTGTAGAAGCATATAAAATTAATATATACTATGATTGGTGACCTAGATGGAAAACAAAAAAGTTTTTCCCACTCAGAACTATTTTGGACCGACTGTTCATATGGCAGCTATATGCTATAGTCATCCGATTTTGATAAATTTTTTACAGAATTGTGTGGAAGCAAATAGAAACTATATACACCACGATTGTTAACGCTACGATGGAAAACAAAAAAAGTTTTCTCACTCGAACTAGTTTTGGACTGATCATTCCTATGGCAGCTATATTATCATGATTTAGCGTATTTGTATTTAAAGACTTTTTGCAAAGTTTGGTCAAGATAGCTTTAAAACTGAGGGAGGAGATAGCATAGAAACAGACGGAGACAGACGGACGGAAGACAGGAAATGAACTCAGCTCACAAGCTGATCAAGAATATATAAACTGTGGTTAGAAAAGAGCTTTTCGTAAACAGGTAGAGAACATTCAGGTACTAAGAAGCTGTCAAGGCTATAGTTATAAATCTACGCAGACCACAATATAATATTTGAATATGAATAAGAATTACAATCTCATAAAACAAACACTAGAAAATAATATGCAGAATATCTCAGTCACAAGACAGAATTGGATTTAAGAAGAATATACTGAATTCAAGCATAATTTTCTATTCAAATTTTTGGTTCGCTTTCCGCTAAAAGAGAACGTTTAATTTACCCTTGACAAAACTAAAATAGTGAACACAAGTCTTCCATATTTACAAAGCTAGATGGTAAATACAAAAATTAAAGAGGCTAAAAAAATAAAATGCAATCACAATCTTGAATATTTCTAGTTCGAGCTAAATTAGTTAGGATGAAGAATTGAGAAAGGAGTTCTTTGGTTAGGTAAAGACTGCTATACTACGTAGACAATACGAAATTATGACTGATAAAAAAAGGAAAAATTTCTATTTATTGTTTACGTGAATCTAATTGAATAAAATTACTCCAAGCATAGTTTTTCGATTTTAAAGGGAAGTAATAACAATAATAGAATAAGACGAAATACGTACATTAGGTTCCCAATTGAGACCACAGAGAGCCAACAGTAGGAATTGCTTTTGTACAGACACTATGGCTTCTTATATTGAGTATCGGACGAACAAAAGAAGTGAAAGGGTCATTGAACTCCTTAGAGCAATGCTCAACAAATCCTAACAAACTTATGGCTTTGTTATCTGTTATGCAAAAATGTTCCCAAAAAATAAGTTTTGGATCAAGAATAATACCCAAATAGTTCATTTTATAAATACAATTTAAGCAAGTGATATACAGGAGTCTCAGTTGTATGAAATGTGATGCACGTGCACTTCAAACATTTAAAGTTTAAAAGATTTACACCACACCAGTACTAAAAAACTTCCAGATTTGATTGAAGATTATTTTAAGAGTCGGCTTCTTTATAAGAAAGGCAAAGCTTAACATCATCTGCATACAAAGTATGCGATAGTGAGGTAATATCGAAGGTAGATCACACAAGGCAACAAAATTTCACTTTTTTTTTTAAATATGCAGTTCAATCTTTGAACATAGTCTGTTAAGCTTATTACGATTGGAGAGAACGCAAACTCAAATATGGCGCCTAAACAAAAAAATCTTCAATATATCAAACGGTCACACTGTTGAAGTCAGCTGTGTTTTGTTCACATTAAAATTTTATTTCTGTTTTTAAAAAAGACTTCAAAATAAAGGCATATTGGGTATGAGCGGGAATTTTGGTTTGTATCAGAACAGACACAGCGAAAAGTGTAGTCAGAAATTTGTTGAAAACATTACGACACCCTTTATGTACTTGATACTCATCGGAATGTGCGCACTCCTAATTAAAGTTTATAAAAGAAAATCTCGAAAAAGGAAAGTATGTTTAAAATATGGGAGACCAGTTGGATGTTATTATTTGGTTGTATTGTTTTTAATTATTGGTATATTTTTAGCGCTACAATGGCTGAATCGAAATTAAAATTAATTCAATTTCTTCCAATTCTTCACAAATAAATCAAATAAGTACAAAGCCAACACAGCGTATGCGTAATAAAAATAAATGAATTATAATAAATCATACGACTAAATTTTAAATTTAAAAAATATTCACCTAGGCCTAATATTTGTCGTTTCTAAAAATTTCAATAAGATCGGACAAAAAACACGAAAGTTATGGACGCTTTTTTGAGCTTTGTGAAGCGGGAAGGGCAACAGCGACAGCGACAACAAATCAGAAGTGTGTATGTGTGAATGCGTGATTCAATCAAATGTTGTAGTCGGTTAACTCTTTTGCATCCCTCCTACTTGTCGTTATTATAAATTTAACTAAGTAAATTAATTCAAAGCTTCCATAGTTCATCACCCATCCATTTAACCTGTTGCCACTCTCCAAAGCAAACCAATTGAAATTCAAGATACTTTATCTATCTGGCTATACATTATCTGTTTTGCCTCTCTTATCATTGCAGGTATGTAAAATGGAGAGTGTCGTGTCTCAACAAGTGGACCTCTTTGTCTTTCACAAAAAAGCATAAAGGGCAAACAAACAATGGACCAGCCGGCACAAGCAGCAAACTAATCTAATGAATTTATGTGCGTCCTTGGTGAACACCAGGCACACGGCACCGGGTACTGAGTGTTAGGTGCAAAACGCACGAGGGCCATGCAAAAAGACTCTAACTGAAAGCACTTAAGCCCATAAAATATTCAAGCCGTGAACATGTGGAAAAAATTACAAAAGAGCCGGCACGCAAACATGGAAGAAACACAAGTGAGTTGGGGGAACCGAGATGGCAAAAGCCAGGAATAGTCGCACAATTTGCCATTACGAGGCCTTGAAAAGGGGGGTGAATAGGCAGCCAGTGATTGAAAAGAAAATTACGGGCAAGTAGTTGGCCGGATGGTCGCCAGATGGTCTCGACGATGATGATGACAACAACAAGCTTGACGAGGAGCACCATAAATGTTGAACGGGCTGAGGAAACGGAAGTGAACGGCGCCGCAGCTGTTGAACCAACCGTTGAAGGGGGAATAATGGGGGAACCCCAAGTGGCTCCAACTATGACATTTGCATGTAAGACTACCACAGAAATGTCTAAGCTTGCAGCAGCCGCACCATCTGATAACTGGCAACTGTTATTCTGCTTCAGAAAGTAGAGAATTGTTTTCCATCAATATAGCGGGAGACTTGAGTACTGTGGAAGTTATTGAAATATTTTTGCATAAACTTTGAACTGTTTTATTTTAAGAAGGGAAGTGAAACAATAATATTTTTGTTGTAATTTAAAATTGAACAAAATTATTTTTCTTTGGCCCATAAAAGTAGGCTATAAAAAATTTATTAAAATAAAGTTGAATGGAAATTGGCAAGAAAACAATACTTTTCCAACCCAATTGTAATGTAAATATTCAGGCTGTATTCTTTTTGTATCTTAATTAAAAAGTTTATTAAGTGTAACCAAATACCTATCAATTTATGAATGGGAAAATGTTAAACTTTGTTTGGGTGGTTTATGATGCGAGAGAGAGAGAGAGCAGCCCCAAAGTTTTTTTTTCCAATCTTCTGCTTATTCGTTTAAAGCTGACTTCTGGCCCACAGTGCATTTTGCAGTTTCTTGAACGTACAACCATTACATGGCTCAGGGGTGTAAAAAAGTCAGCAGACAGCACGTTGAGGATATTAAGTATGTCCTTAAGCATAAAATGTCAATAAATGCAGCCAGCCGATATGCTAAGCAGTTTACATTGCCTGCATGACGGGGCGACAAGCCACTCAACTCTCCCACTCAATCGCTTCCCCTCCTCCTCCCCTCCCCCATTCACCACAGAATGGAACAACGAACAATGCGAAAGTAACACACCATCATCTCCACACACACACACATATGTATGCATGTATGCGTCTCATATTTTTTGATATACCTAGATAAGTGAATTTTTGCCATGCATTAGTGGAGCACATTTTTAACTTTTTTTTGCCCGTCTTGACATCTGAAGCCAGTTGGCTTTTTGGCTGGTGGATAAAGTGGTATTTTGCAAGTAGTTTTGGGCCATGAATCACCAAAATGCAAAGTAACTACAGTTACTTAGACGATGACAGTTAATAAAGTGATAGATAATGCCAAGGATAAACTTTACTTAAAACACTTTCAGGATATTTATATGCCGATGGCCACTAAATCTTTACTAGCAAGAGGTGACTTGAGACAATTTCAAATTCATCAAAATATTTATATAAGTTTAGGGATTATTTTTCTGTGATTCTAGATTTTAAGCCAAATACGATTATTGTTTTAATTTCCCTATCACTTGAGCACTTTTATTTCGTCTGTCTCACTACGACCTTGAGTAAACGAAGTCTTGCGAGTTTTCGATGCAGAAGCAACATATAGGCGAGCATAAACTAAAGAGTGTGGTCTACCATGTCCCTCAGCTCTAAAGCTATCTTGTTGAAACCTGACTTATTTGTTGGAAAAGGTGTCCAAGCCCCATTTTAAGGCATATTTCGTGGGCAACGTTTGATTTTACCCCCCTTTATATAATCGGAAAGATATATTCTTTAGCTTTAAAGTAAATTATCCCAAAACACTTCTGCGGCTTTTTTCAACGAAGATATACCATTTTGAATACAAGGATTCGAAACCACTAATTGTTTCCTTCAATGGGTGTCTTTGAGAACTTCCATTATAATTCTATAAAAATTAATAGGCGATGTACAGTTTTTAGCTTAGCATACTTTTAGACACCAAAAATAAGTCAGACATTCTGCACATTATAATGCATTCAAAATGTTTAAAAAAATCACAAAATTAACTGGGATAATTTTTTTTAAAGCTAAGGAATAAGTACTTTACGATAAAATCAAAGAGCTTTGAAACTATAGGCTTAAATTGCTTTTAAGTTTGCTTTTTAAGTTTTAATAGTCTTTTTAACTTTAGACGGCTCCAGAAGCCTTAAAAATTCGTATTCTTGATTCCGAACTTACCAAAATTTCATATATATCGTATCGATACGATCAGTTGGAGTGTATAAAAAGTAAGCTTTGCCTTATCCTTTAATTGAGTTTCATGGCAGTATAAAAATTCAATTATCAATAATGTTCTTTACCATTAGTTATATATATAGTAGATCTACAACCTGAAAAGCAGGGGTACCTGAAGTTTGTTTGGTACAGTGTACATTAAAGTCGAAATTACCCCCATCTGTTTTGTTTTAAATTTTGATACTTTTATTGATTGTACAAATGTATTACAGCCTGGAGCATCTAAATTCTTGACAGCACAACAGTCGATATAGCCATGTCTCTGTCCGTCTGTCTATCCGCTGCCGTCTGTCTGTCCTGAACAAGGTCTCGATAAGAGTAAGTTTGAGGGAATGAAATATATAGTTTCTTATCAGAGGCAGATCAAGTTTCGTTATGTTCGCCACGCCCCCTGCCCCCCCAGCTGAAAAAAAGTAAACATATCCACCAATTTTGGAGATAGGTTGTTTGAACCTTCTAGACATATATTCTACTCATCATTATCTATGGAGCCCTCATACATCGATTTCCGATCAGATGAACGATAGTAGAGTTGCCACCCCCGCAATTTGAAAAACACCTCAAATATCTCGCAATTTTGGAGTTAGGTTGTCAAACCTTCTAGACATATTTTCTCGTCATTACTTATATACATTGTTTTCCGATCAGATGAACGATGGCAGAGTTGCCACCCCCACAATTTGAACAAAATCGAAATCAACCACAATTTAAAGACAGATTGTTTAATCGTCATAACTTATCGATCCACCATACACCGTTTCAGATCAGATAAACGAATTTTTAAGTAAATCATATAATTACGCTGGGCATCACTGCCCGTATAACTTATGGACAGCACTTGACAGTTGTGTGACCTACACGTTAAAGTTGGTTAGTTATATACAGGACAGCCACTGATCAGTGCTTCCGCTTTCTAACTTGTTGTTTGCACAAGTGGGAAGTGCTTTCGTTTCTAATAGGATTTTAGAACAGATGGGGTCGATCTGCGCGAAATTACCGTGTGTTACAAAAACAAAATTTTGGAAGAGTCGGATTTTGTTTTCAATTTTATCTTAGCGTGGTAAAATTAATATTAAGACAATTTAATTATATTGAATTAAGTGAAAGTGTAATTTTGCAATAATAACATGAGATAATCATACGATTTTTTCGCCCACAAAGTAACATAATATAAATTCGGGCAATAGGGTCGATATATCTCAAGATAGTGATTATTATTTTCATTTAAGTGGTACAGAAGATATCCAATATGTATTTGATAAAGGAATCGTCTCATAAAGTATAAAAATATACTTCATCAACAAAAAAAAAAAAGTATATTTCAACTCTTTCAAATTCACTTAAAATCATAAACGAAAGTGCCTACTGACTATTGTTTCTTTTTTATATACTGAAACGCAAAATTCCTCAATTTTCTTAACAATTTGTACTTAATATAAATTCTAATCATCAGTACAAATTTCAGTTCGGTTTAGAAGTTTTTTGTAGACCATTGATCTAGCGGGCGGACTCGACTGGTTCAGACATATGTGAAACCTATAAAGATAAGTGTGACGTCTAATTCAGATAGCATAAAAACAGGGTATAGTATAGAAATCGCAGACAGACATGATTAAAGAATATACTTATTTTATGGGATCAGATACTTCTTCTAAATCTATAAAATTTTATGATTTTACAGAGTATAAAAAGATCAGCAACTCTAGTTAAAGGTAACCATGATTATGATATCAAAAATTCTGCTTTCTGCTTCCAATCTGCAGACTTGTTAGACAACTTCGATGGTTCTACTACCTTCCACCTTTAAGTTTTCCAGAGCCCCATATATATGTACACTTATCAATTGTCTGCTTATCTCAGGTATGCTTCGACTACATTTCTAATATAGGTTTCAATGTCAAAATTTAGGGCTCTTATCGTAAACGGTACATACCACAGTTAATTAGAATGTTTGATTTTTTTTTTTTTTTGGTATAAAAGTGTAAAGAGTTCATGTAACAATCTTAGTTCTTCTGTGCACACCAAATACAAAATGAGAGGTACAAAGGGCTACAAACAATTTGGTCTGTTGACTAAACATCATTCACTGCAGTTGCCCCTTTTCATATACTGGCTGTCGTGCTTTCCTTATATAGCAACACCCACGGTTTTACTATGGAGGACACATGCTCGCACTGGTCAGGTACTGGCCATATAGCTGATGCCACGGATTGCCAAAATTGGGGTTACTGTCAGGACAACAAACTCGTTTCACGTGGTAGCTGTAACAATGGTTTGCTCTACGATTTTCGAGATGGCAACTGTAGGAAAGCTAATGCTGTAAACTGTTTACCTGTACAAGAGGAAATCTGTGCGTTGAGTCAACCAGAAGATTATGTAGCAGATCCCTTAAACGGCAGCATTTATAGAAAATGTAATACAGATTGGGATGATAAAAGAGTGCAATTTAATTGCGCATCAGGTCAAGTGTTTTGCAATCAACTGCAGAAATGTGTGGGCCCGTTGGATGGTTGTTCACAAAACACTATTTGCACCACTCTACAGAATGGTAGTCTGTTACCTGAACCGCAGGACTGCCGAGAATACTGGCTATGTCAGAATGGTCAGGCCAGACGACAGCGTTGTTCGGCTGGTCGTTATTTTAATAGCCAAACGCAAAGTTGTCAGTCTACACCTACAAAATATTGTTTTCGTTCTGATGAAGACTTGGATACACCTCCACTAACAGATGCTTATATATGCTCGAAATACTATCAAGATGATCGCTCTGGTGTTCAGTTCATTTCAGATGCCCTCACCTGTTATGGCTATTATTTATGCAGCTCACAGTTTGCCATAGGCAAATGGCAGAGTTGTCCACGGGGTACACATTTTCAATGGTGGAGTCAACAGTGCGCCTTACCCGAAACCTACAGCTGCCCCTATGATCGCTGTGGCAATTTGGATACAGCTCTGGTTACGACAATTGTTACGGGCTGTCGTGCTTATACCGAGTGTCACAATCAACGTTCATTAAAAATGGAAAAATGTCCTGCAGATTATCCGTATTTTAATGAGATCTCCGGCTTCTGTGGCCAGGAATTTCCTAATCATACTGTTTGCTATATGGACGGTTAAGTTGCTTTACAAGTTCATTTCTGCTAATAAAAAAAATGTGTGCTCCTGTTATTTTGTTCAATCGATATACCATAATTAATGGTT
This sequence comes from Lordiphosa mommai, assembly GCA_018904225.1. Taxonomy (NCBI): domain Eukaryota; kingdom Metazoa; phylum Arthropoda; class Insecta; order Diptera; family Drosophilidae; genus Lordiphosa; species Lordiphosa mommai. The sequence continues at coordinate 763,500 of JAEIFT010000024.1, forward strand.
TATGCAGCTGTGGGTGTGGAATAACACAAATATGCCGCCCCTTAGGTACAACGCCACCCAAGAAGGCATTGCAGAGTGGAAGCCAACGAGAACAACAACAAATAAAGTAGGGCTCTGTGTCTCAGACAAGATTTATGCTTAGCCAATATATTCAGCGCATTTCGTAGGTAGTTAAATTTCTGTTCCGTTAGAAGGAAGCAGTGGTATCCTGGCATTTGGGTATCTTTAATACTTATCAAACACTTACCTAGTTTATACACAAAAAATTTTTCATGATAAATTCCCTTCAAAGTATGCTATGTCCATGAATAGGAAAATTATGGAACATTCGTCTTAACACTAATTTATTTTGTATAACTATAACTGCTCCGACAATATGAACGAATGCACAGTGTAAATTAAGTATGAAGTTTCCATAACCGACTTGTTCAAATAGAGATCAATTAAAGTTTGCATACTTTTATGGGCATTTATCATTGTAAATATTGTGCATATAAACGTAGTATCAGTTAATCTATGGTTAGATTGTCATATAAGAAAATATGTGAACAGATTTTAGCCCAGGAAGAAGGCAGAATAACTTTATTTATATAAATCGGGGATTTATCCTGAAATGAATATCGGTTCCGTTACCGGTTCCAGTACTTACCGAATTGAAAAATTTCGGTTAAAGGTTCTAATTTGGTATTCAATTTATATTGGTTTTCGGTTCCCCTTGGCTTTTTCGTACATTATCATTTTTTTTTTAATATTTAAACAATTCTTTCTTAAAGTAGAAATATAATATTTCTAAATCTGAGGGCGAATTTTTTTAATAAAATTAAGAAACTTCATTTTAAAATTTATAATTATATTTTTCGAACATTTAAAAACTTAGAAATCAATAAGAGAGTATAGAAAAGTTTCACCGCTTTTAAGTCACTTTTTTTCAATATCTTATTTATATTAAACAAATAATTTAATTTTGATTTTTCTTTAAGGGCGAATTTCTGAAATGTACGAATTTTTTCCGAGTGTATGAATTGCTATTTTACTAGTTGAAATATATTTTTGAAATAATAATGTCAGTAAGACAGTACCGGTATTAGCGTTTCGGTATGGTTCCGGTTTTTATACCATTGCAAAGGGTATATTAAAATTGTAACGATGTTTGTAACGCATAGAAGGAAGCATTTCCGACCACATAAAATATTTATATTCTTGATCAGCATGATGAGCTGAGTTCATTTCCGTCTGTCCGTCCGTCCGTCCGTACGTCCGTATGTCCGTCTGTTTCTATGCTATCTCCTCCCTCAGTTTTAAAGCTATCTTGACCAAACTTTGCAAAAAGTCTTTAAATACAAATACGCTGCACATTTGGCGGAATCTGCCGGATCGGCTGACTATATCATATAGCTGCCATAGGAACGATCGATTCAAAAACTAGTTCTAGTGAGAAAACCTGATTTGTTTTTCATCGTAGCGTCACCAATCTTGGTATCTATTAGTTTTATATGCTTCCACACAATTCAGAAAAATTTTATCAAAATCGGATGACTATATCATATAGCTGCCATATAAACGGTCGGTCCGAAAACTAGTTCTAGTGAGAAAAACTTTTTTGTTTTCCATCCTAGCATCACCAATCGTGGTATATATTTGTTTCATATGCTTTCACCCAATTCGTGAAAAATTTATCAAAATCGGATGACTAAAGCATATAGCTGCCATAGGAACGATCGGTCTAAAAACTAATTCTAATGAGAAAAACTTTTTTGTTATCAATGGTAGCGCCTTTCAAAAACTCCAAGGGTTTTTAAAACATCGGCGGTTCCGGATATTAATTATTTATTTTAAAAATTTCTATATCTATCTAAAGAACGATAATAAAAATCTGCTTGGAAATTCGCAAGTCATAGTGAAAAACTTGAAGAGGCTTCTTTTTCCATCTTCTGATAGGCGAGACTAGCAAAAATATAGACTTAACTTTTCTAACCATTCAAACTTCTATCATTCTCACAGGCAGAAATGTTGTTTCAGCAAAAAACTTGACTGCAGGGAGTGTCCTTTTCCTGCTTATGCTTCTTCTACTCCTACTGCTGCTGCTTCTGTCGTAACAACAATGTGAAGTACCACAATACGACGCGCCATTGAATTATGATGATTGACTTTTATTACACAGAATCGCAATTTATTTTACTTAACAAGCAGCAGCAGCAGCTCCACAAGAGCGTTTAAAAGTACCGAAAAATTTGAATGAAAAGTTATAAAGAAATTACGTTATTTATCATTCGGCGAATTGTGTGTGCAGCGCCCACCAAAACCGTCAGACAGCGAGGGACACCCGGCATGGCCCCAAACCATTTCCGTTTCCGCTCATTTATTTGCGTGACTGTCAAACACACCCAACCGCCTGCCAATTCCAACCGCGAGCGCTCACGCACACGCACACGATTGTAGTTTATGCACAGTTAAAAAAGTTTTTCGTAGCCGCAGCAGAAATTTAAATTTATTGTTTTGCGGTTTTTCAACAGCCGCCAGCCACCTCCACCTCATCCTCCACCCACCCACGAGGGACTTTTAGTCAATGGCCTTAAAATTAGTTGCTTCTCGCATATCGATGGGCGTTTGATTTACGGACGGTAGGCGGAAGAGAGAGAAAGACAGATTGAAATTGCTTAATTGCCTTAAAAATGGGCGTGGCAACAGTAGCAGCAGCAAAATAAATGGCCAGATAAAATTCCACTCCTTTGCAATTAAGCGTAAACAACCCTTAATTAGCCAAGGCGATTTCAAATTTGTGGGATTTCATTTTAAACTCGGGGGGTCAGCATTTGGAAAAGGTTAAAGATAGAGGGTTACTTTGGCTGAGCTTAACTTGGCTAAAACTAAAAAAAACAATTTTCAAGGATTTATGCATTTATATATGTTACCCAATTATCTTTCAAATGTACAACTGTTTGATAGAAGATGTCCCAAGGTTAGATTAAATATAAAATTAAATGTTCGAGGTTCTTCTCTCTAATTACTGGTAAGGCAGCAGCGAAAATTTGTCCATTTCATTCAAAGCTTTTGCTAAGTACGCAAGATGCAGGGTTCAGTACACAAATTTTGTATATATGTGTGTATATGGATGAGCGCTGGTATTTTGCTCAGTGACCAGTTGCATAAAAAACCACCCTCAATTTTGGAGGTCGCAATCAAGCAAACAAACAATGGACTTGCGTGAAAACCTTTGAAGAAATGTCAGGTATCGATATAGAAAAGATTACCACAACAATTTTGTATGAATATATGTGAGCCGAATGGCTAAAGACAGCAATCATGTGTCGAACGTACTTTCGCTTCAAGTGTCAGTTGCACACTGATGATATGTTAAGTATGCAGCTGAGAGCTGCGCGGCTTGCAAAACCAGTTTGACCATGGCCTTCTTAGAAGGTGTGGCACTCGCCAAAAGCGCTCTCTCCTTAGACCGGACTTAGACCGTATTTACACGATGAAGCAAACTTCATGAAGTTTTGGCAAAAGCTTTTGTTTGTGGGAAAGAGGTGTGGTGGGGTAGCTTGCCCCTCTACGCCTCTTTCCTACAAGCAAGACCTTTTAAAAAACTCAATGAAGTTTGCTTCATCGTGTAAATCCAGTCTTACGATAAATCAAACTCCATGAAGTTTTTCGAAAAGCTCTTACTTGTAGGAAAGAAGGGTAGAGGGCAAGCTACACCACTTTCCTGCAAACAAAAGCTTTGCAAGAACATCATGAAGTTTGCTTCATTAGTGTAAATCCCGACTTAGACCACATTTACACGATGAAACAAACTTAACGAAGTTTTTCAAAAAGCTTTTGATTTGTGGGGAAAGAGGTGTGGTGGGGTGGCCCCTCTACGCCTCTTTCATAGAAGCAAACTTTGCAAAAGCTTCATGAAGTTTGCTTCATCGTTTAAGTCCCGACTTAGTTGACATTTCTTAAGTGTGCAGCTGAAAGCAAAAGCTCTTTCCTTTCAGTAAGAAAAAGCTCTGAATTGACAACGGGCCGCCAGCGCTGCTCCAGGTATAATTTCAACCAAGATGTATCTATTATAGGTGTGGCGAACAATAAAATTTGTAAGCTCAAAGCTTTTTTGCTAAATGCGCAAGAGTGAGTCGGACAGCGTTTGCAAGAATAAGCAAACTGACAATATGAATAGCTTGATAGATATGAATGCTTTTTTAATTACCTGCGAACAGACACCTTGATTTTAACGTTGGCTGGACAAAGCGCTTAACAGAAACTCTGCGCTGCCCATTCTCGGCCTCGTATGAATAAACTTTGGTGCATATCTATAGCCGCGCCCAATTTCAGTCAGAGAGGAAAGAGTAACAATTGTTGATTTGAAATGAAAAGAGAATCAAAAATTAGATAAGCAAGATACAAAACAACAACACTAGCAATGCAAAATTAACCGTTATATTTAAATTTTCGTTTTATGCTTTGGTGCATGTCTTTAGCCGCACTGTATAATTTCTTATTCTGTGTTTGGTTAGCGATAATTTCGCTTATGTCAATATTTTTGATAAATAAAATTGACATTGTCTTGGGCCATTTACGAATATTTTCTCAGGAGCCAGTGGTATATTCTCTGCTTAAATTGCCGACCCCTGCTTAAGATAGATATCTAGAATTAAACCGATTGGGAACTAGTTTGCAGACTTCCATCCTTCCCTCCACATTGTCGGATTAAAATGCTTGCGTTTGTTTTTCGCTCTTTGAGATTAAAGCAATTTTCTTAACTCAAACCGTTTAATAAAACAATTCAAACAGATTAACAAATTGTCAAATTGTAAGAAGCGCAGACTACCCATTAATCTCGTTCCACTGTGAAATCAATCTGAAACTGCAGTTGAAACTTTTAAAAATTAATTTGCAGCTATAAATAAGTTTGTTTATCCTTTTAAAATCTGCTGTGAATATATTGAATGAAGCTTAAATGACTTTATCGAAGCATCTGCTTGAGATTAACTTTATCAACTGCTTTAATCAACTTCCATAGAAATCTCTTTCCGTTTTTCTTCATTATACAAAAAAATAATTAAAATTTCATTAAAGCCGGCAACTTACTCCATTCAGCCAGGCCAACCCGCTGCTGATGGACAAAGAGCCGCCGTCGGTTGATACAGTAGTCAGTGCTGATAACCACAACCAACGTTGGTTATCAAGGACAGGGCGGCAATTCAACTCTGGCGTCAACCGCAGACCACGACATTCCAATGTTAAGCGCTTCCTTTGATGACAGTGCACTGGCTGCAGGTTGGCAATTATTATCCTTGACTTTCTCGGCACAAACGGTATGTGGCCAGGGCCAATGCCAGAGCCCGGCCATGTTCCGTCTATTTCTTTGTCTTGTGCCCACAGGCGATTGGTCTGGGTTTTTATTATGCAGCCTCAATGGCATCTCTTTCCGAGTTTCGCTTTTCTTAGCTTCTGTGGTTTATGTTGCCCATGTTGACATTTAGTTGACACACACACACACACACACCCGTTGCAGCACTTCCGGCCACAGGGTCATGGATCATCAGGCATCCAGTGTTGATTGCTCATCGCTTCATGTATTTCCAGTGGAGTAAACAATTTTTGAAAGGTCATCTCTCTGGCAACAGTCGCGGTCTGCAGTTTGTTCCGTTTTGCACTTCATTTACCCGCTGTCCTTATAGTAGTAAATTCTGTTTACACTGTTCTTTGTCTTCGTCGTGTTGGAACTGCATCGCCTGGACAGCTATTTGTTATGTCATTTGACTGAAGCCGTTGACATTTATCCAGCACACAGACAGGCATATGGGGTGGGGCTTGCTTAGATATTAAATCGCTCAAAGAGGATTTCGATTTGTAGCTTAGACTTTAGCATAACTTGCAGCTGGGTAGCTTTTGTTAAATTTATGGTTTATGCAACAATTCAAGTAGCATTTAAACTTGGTAAGCAAAAAAGAGGATAAAGAGAAATGGTAAAGCCAACGGATGACTTCACATAAGAATTCATTGAGTGACCTGACTGTTCATAGTCTAAGCAACTGTTAAATGAAAAGATTCTTGACTTGATTTTAGTTTCGAAATTTAGTTTCTCCAAAAAGTTGTGCATAGATGACGGGACTAAAAATATAGTGTCTAAGCAAATATTGAAAGTGATCATTAAGGAGTTAGGCTGAAATAAAGTTCGACTTTATACAAGGCTTGCTTAACATCATTCATGAAAGAAATGAGGGCGTATCTTATAACTCTTTCGATTCATAATAGAATACGTGGGTTGCTATTTAAGTTTCTGGCCTAGGTCACTTCTAGCCATTTTAGGACCAATTGGCCTTTTCCCAAAAAAAAAGTTTGGACTTTTATCGATAAAAGCTCCATACAACTCTTTCATGTGTGACCACGTTTGATATCGATTAACGATTAATCAAAAACTTACCTCGGCAGAAAAATGGAATTAACTCGTGAAAATTTTCGTGCAATTATTTTTCACAACTTTCGACGTGGATTATCACGACAAGAGTGCAACGATGAATTTAAATCTTTGTATGGCGATGAAGCACCATCCTATAGCACGGTGAAAAATTGGTTTAATGAATTCAATCGCGGGCGGCGCTCGCTCGAAGACGAAGGTCGTGAAGGTCGTCCAAAAACAGTCGTTGTGCCAGAAAACATTGATGCCGTGCGTGAACTGATAATGCAAGATCGTCATGTGACATACCGTGAGATCGAGGCATCCTTGGGCATTCTTCCACCAGCATACATTCGATATTGCACGAACACCTGGGCGTAAAAAAGGTTTGTTCTCGTTGGATCCCGCACAATTTGACAATCGCTCAAAAAAAGACTCGTGTGGATTGGTGCAAAGAAATTTTGAAAAAATATAATCGCGGTGTTTCAAAAGAAAAGACGTTCATAAGATCGTCACAGGTGACGAATCATGGATCTATGCATTGAGCCCGAAACAAAACAGCAATCGACCGTGTGGGTCTTCGAAAGACCAAATCCAACAAAGTCGTTCGTGGAAGAAGCACGTCGAAGCAAATGGTCGTCTGTTTTCTTCGGTAAAACTGGTCATGTGGCGACTGTTCCCCTTGAGCAACGTAGGACGGTCAATTCTGGTGGAACACCACAATTTGTTTGCCTGAAGTCTTCGGAGAAATTCGAAAAACGAACAAGAGAAGACAGATCATTGTGCACCATGACAATGCGAGCTCTCACACATCAGCTCACACCAGCGCCTTTTTGACCGCCCAAAACGTCCAATTGATGGGTCATCCGCCGTACAGCCCTGACTTGGCACCCAATGACTTCTTTTTATTCCCGCACATCAAGGGAAAAATGCGTGGTCAACGATTTTTTGTCGCCAGAAGATGCGTTGAAGAGTTCAAAAACCATGTTTTGGAGGTTTCTCAATCGGGTGGAAAAGTGCTTCGACAATTGGTTTGAGCGCATGCAAAAGTGTATAAATATTGCTGGAGAATACCTTGAAAAACAATAAAACCATTTTGATCATAACGCGAATGCGTTTTCATTATTAGGCCAGAAATATTTTTGATTAATGTTTGTGAATTAATGATTTTTTTCTTGAAAACCCTTGGTGAGTAACCTTTTGTTTAAAGGCAGCTTAAGGGTCACTTTTCTTTTAAAATAAATAAATTTGAATCAAAATTTGTTTGTAAAAACGGCAGTTTTAATTGATCATTAAAAGACTTGAGTCTATTTGCGTCTACCACCAGGCGTTGGTCTGAATGGTTTTCGTCGTGATTTCGAGTCCACAATAAGCACAGATTGGCGTTTGAGAAAGTTGCGAGAGGGCACCTCATTATCATCGTCGGCGGTGGCCACTAAAAAGAAAACAGTCAATCAATTTACTTATAAATACCCCTAAACCCTACTTACCCCGCTGCGGGAGCTTGCTCGGGTGAGGAAGAGGGGTCCGCGTTGAGCACGTCCAGCAAACAGATTGTAATAGCACAAAGGCATGGGCTGAGGTTTTTCACCCTCGGGCAAAGACGGTGACTTGGGCGACTCCCTCCTTAAGCACATCCTCTTCATCGGCCTCCTCTAGATCAAGTTGAGGTATCTCCAAAGGTGGCACATCCTCGGATTTGCTAAGTTCTTGGCAGCGTTTGATTTTCAGTTTGAGTATCTGTTTAAAGGAAAGCTTAGAAAGTGATATTCGGCATATAAGGCTGATCAGCTCACCTCTATTAAATCTTCATCCTGAGCGGTATGGGTAAGAAAATTGGGTAGCTCGGCCACACTGACATGTAGCTTACGCTCTGGCATATCTATATTACTTTCATCCACCCTCTTGCACCTTGAAGATCATCTCACAAATGCGCTCTTTTAGATATTTTAATACACCCATGGACTTATCGGCTGCATCGGTATCTTTTGGCGATCTATTTCCATGACTGAAATTTGTTTTTGATCTGTTCGATGACCTCTTGGTTGCTATTGAAAAAATAAAACACTTTAATAAAGTTCACTTGGGAAAACAAAAGTACCCACACTTCGCTCTCTTTGACATCCGAGAATTTGGAGGCCTCCAGCTCACTGGTCAAAGCCTCACGTTCTGCCTCCAAATTAGCCTTTTCCGCTTCAGCTGCTTTGCGTAAATAGTTGAGACGTGCAGCCGACTCCTTTTGGGCACTAAAACGTTCGAATACCTCATAGGGTGAGGTGGCTCCCGAAGCCTCCATTAGCTGCTTGAACAAAGTCTCCATATCGCTGGTAACACTCTCCAGTTGCGATACGGGCTCCTCTTCACCATTTTCGGTCTTGGCCGTATGTTGATCTCCCGAACTGGAGCCCACACTATCTTGATGTACCAAAGTTTTGGTCTCGGCAAATAACACGTCCTATGCGCTCTAGCTCCAACTTGCGTGCCTCCACCTGCTTGCGGAAGTCCAAAGCCTGACGCTCTCGTGTTTTCTGGGAAGATTAGCCTGCTGTTCCTGACGCTGTAGTATAACCTTGGCTGCATCGCGCATTTCAATGTTTGCCTCTTTATCGCTCAATCTCTGATTTCTGTTCGCTCAGGGAGTGCTCTAGTTCGCGTAGACTACGCTCAAAACGCTCTGCATCGTTCATTAAAGAAGCCTCTATAGAACGATATTTTTTGCGTATATGCTCCGCCTCCATCCATTGTACATTGGTGCAGTGTATCTCGTTCTCCAGTTGGCAAACCAGCTAAAAGGAAATTTTGTTTAGGCATAAATTTGGCGTAGATTTACCCTCGATTGGCATCCTCTTCCAAAGTTTCGGGTGGTTTTCTCCCAAATTTTGACTCTGCGCCTCCTTATTGGCCAGCAGCTCACGATATTTCCACCAAACGTGTGGTAAAATGCTGTTGCCGCTTTTTGAAACGATGTCGCAGTAAATCCATTTGCTTGCGACTTTCTGTGATCTTGAGATCGGTGAGAAAGATGGCATCTTCCGCATTTTTGGCACCCACAGGATATGTGGCTTTGCCCACTATAATGGTAGGCGTGGCACTTTGCGTCTTTCGTGGCTCACTAGTGGGCTCTTTGATGACCACAGGACGTTGCAAAGGATTGCGTAGACGACTCACCTTGACAGTCAGCTCTTTAATATCCTTTTTAAGGGAGCCTATGGTATCGCAGTTAATGCGGTTCTGTTTTTGCCATTCAGCCGCATTGGCGGTCTTTTGACCCTCTGTAAGGGTGGAAGGAAAAGAAGAAGTTAAAGTGAATGATGTTTAAATATGAAAAATATTTACCGGCCAATAAAATGCGTTTCTTAATCTCATTGATTTGCCGATTCAATTCGTTTATCTTGTCGGATTCCATATCCTGCACTGACAAAGCGAAATGAACTTCACTCCGAACAGAGTTACAAATTTTAACCCAGTTTGTTTGATCGATGCACGTAGCCAGTTAGAGTAGCAACTTGAAGGTTGCTAACAACCAAACTAACAGGGAAGAGAACTTGGGGGTGTTTTTTTCATGGGTACAGCAACAGATGGCAGCTGTTGGTTCGAATCGCAGTAATATACTTATGTATCTTTTTTGTAATTGTCTTCATCCCCCAAAGTAAGCTTTTGTAAGTGTGAAAAACATTTTATAGAAAATCAATGCCAACTACATATATATAGGCAACACTGCAACACTACTTTTAAGCCTTTTTCCGCCCTTTTTTCCACTTTTAGTACAAACCGTAATCTTAGGAAAATATGGGCGGCCGGATGACTTAAAGTTTTCCATACTAAACATATTTAGTCTATTGAACTTGCTTAATAAATACAGAAATTGTTGTTGAATTCTTGTACGTAATCTGATGGTAAAATGGAATTCCGGAAACAAATACTGTTTCCAAAATCATACCCACTTATTACTGGGACTAATTTAATACGTGTAGGAAGAGCTTTAATTTACTGGAAATTTTTCCTAGCTTTTTTACTATGACCCCCCCAATTCGAATTATTTTGGAAAGGGGATAGCCGGGTTTACTAGGCGTTTCGGCCCCTAATCCTATGCATATTTCGAGTATGCAGTTTTAAAGTACGTCAACTAAAAGTAATTTCTCGATTTTTTTTAATCTTCTGGTACCTACCGTGAATTTTATATACCTATTTTTATCGTTTCCTACACAAACGTTTTTCGTGCCAACTACCCATTCTAAAAATGCACAAATTTTTATGTCAATAGCTGGCATGTCAACACTCCCCCAGAATATTTTTTCCGATTTTTAAAATGCAATCCGAGACTTACAAAATTACGCCAAATTTTTAACTTCAATTATCTTAGACTTTTAGTTGGGGTACCACTTTTATATTAAACATATTTGATTGTCATTACAAGATACAATTTGTATAATTTTTCCACAATTTTTGATGGAGTTAAAAAGTTGGTTAAAGTTTTATTAAGGATTTTAGGCTCTGTTCGATTGAATTTTATACTAGTAGGCCAGTGGGAATGTTTCGAAGAAAAACACTGCTCGTTGCAATGCTCAAAAAAACAAAAAGATTTCTTTAATAATTCACCCTGGCCTCCTAGGTTTAAATTCAATCTGAAAAACCAAAAAATTAGCAGTCTATTAATATTATTTAATTTATTTTTTATGAAATTATTTATTTGTATTTGTCGCTGTGTATTTTATTAATATCTGCATTAGCATTGATGTTCTTAAAAAGATTACTCACGATATCAGCGGGTCTTATTTTTTTTCAAAGCCCTTAAGATGGTTCATTTCTGAATATCCAACAGAATGTGGTACGTACTCAACGTAGCATTTATATTTTTGCTGAATATACGTAGCGATTTCAATTTAATTTGGGTAAATGTCTAGTATAGCGGCCTACTCTCAGAAAATTCCAAAAAAATTTCCTCGATGGACCGCGAATTATGAAGAATTTTCATGCAGAAAAAACGCGGGGGTCATCCATGGTTTCTTTTAAACGAATTTTGAAAATTTGATTTTTACCTAATAAAACATATTGTGTTTTGAGCAATGTGTCAAATTTAGTTGGATTTTTATTGTTCATTCAATAATTCTAATCAAAATAGAGTGCACGAATTGCAATTTTACGGTGTCGAAATTTTTGTCTTTGTCGAATATAGAGGTTATTGAGTATTGAAAGCGTCACAAATGTTTACTACAAGAAAAAAATGTGGGAAATTGTTCTGCTGACTGTAAGAAAGCAGTAAAGATGGCGGCAAACTATTCTTTCGGTGCCGTAAACAGTTGACTGCTACAAACTATGGGCAATAAAAAAAAGTCAAGAAACAGTGCAATTTCAATGAAAGTATCCAAAAATACCTTTTTTTCTACACCAAACGGTGAACCATTCTCAAAATTTTGTGGATCCCTCTACACAAGCACACACACAAAACATAGAAAGGCTGGCGGGACGTGAAGGCCGAGTTGCCTCATTTTGGCCGAAAAAAATTCACTATCCAGGATATTTGGCCAAGTTTATATTTTATATACGATTCCCAAGTCACAGGATAGGATCCATAACATCTTCCTGGCTATTGGTCAGTTATATAATCCCGAAAAAGAAAACATCGTTAATGATATTAATTTTGCTGAGGTGTGTAGGGAAATGTGAGAATAGGAGATTCGCGCGATTTTTTGAAAAAAAATTTACTTTATTAGGTACAATAAATATTCATCGATGAATCGCGAATTATGAACATAAAATATTAATTCTTAGGAGGAAGAGGAAGTGCACGGGAAGACGACAGTGGATTAGGCCCTTCCTTAGGGGAAACCACGTTAGAAAAAACGCGCCTTGAATTTTACCTCAATAGGTGGCATGGAAAAGAGAGTACAAAACAGATCAAATAGGTCCAGATTTCCTCACTTTCGCATTGAAATTCAAGCAAATGTTCCCCTGACTCATGGAAAAATAATATTTTAATATATTTATTTGAAAAAAACAAACAGAAATCCAAAAGCATATGTGATCAAGCATGTATTGTATGGGCAAAAATTACAACTTTAAAATTCGTTTTAAAAGAAACCACGGATGACCCCCTCTGCATGAAAATTCTTCATAATTCCCGATCTATCGAAGGGAATTTTTTGGAATTTTCTGAGAGTAGGCCGCTATACTAGACAATTACCTTAATTTGCATTAAATTCTTGTTTGCTTTGAAAAACTTTTATTGAAATTTGTTATCAGTAATTTCTACCAAGAAGGATACCGCCTCAGTTGGTACAAGCTGGTAAAAAATGTTTTATGGTCCTTTTCAGTTGTTCCTAGAAAGTCCATAGTATCCGGAGAACAAACTGTTTCAATCAAAAAAATATGACCTGCGGCATGTGCGGTTCTGCACATCTTGAAGGATCTTGAAGTTGCTCTTGGAGGGGTTCTTCTTGATTTTTACAGCACGCACGTCTGACCGAAATGAATGAACCCAACTTTTTGAAAATTCTTCAACGATTTCATATATGCAACCCTAAAAAAAAAACGCGATTCTTATTGTAGAAGATACAACCCGTCAAAGTTGACCTAATTTTAGTTTTTAAAAAAACACAATTTTTTGGTATTGTATTGTATTTATTAGCAATAGCAACTTCATCTTCATATTACAAAATTTAAAACAAGAGAAAAAAAAAGAAGATAATAAAGTGTAAACAAATAGAGGAACCCCTTCCAAACCGGTGGGGGTAATTTAGTTAGTCTCAATGACCAGCTACGCCCCTACTCTGCAGCAGAAGTGATCGGAAGGGATTTATGAAAAAAGTAGTTAGATTCCAAGAATTAAAGACTTAAAGCCCGCATCCGAAATATTACCATTAAGGAGATGGAAGAACTTATTACAGTCCCTACACAGAACGATAATATGTTAATCGTCATAATTTTTTTCTACTGATTAATGTAATCATTATTTGTATATTACACAAAAAATTTACTGTTTGCTTTTTGTTTCTCCAAATAAATCGTTTTTTAAAAACAAACCCTTTTTTCATTTTTTTCAACTTTGATGGAAAATAAATTTTTTAGTGTATTTGCCATGTTTTTATATACTTTCTTTGAATATTCCTTTAAGTAATTAAAACAGTTCCAGCTGCCTTTCGCTAGAGATTAAATGCAAAAAAAAGTCATGGCAAAATGAGGTCCTTTTTAACATCTTTCGATACACTTTTTCATCTCTGCGGCACGTAAAGTCACGAAAAGAGTTAGGATCCACTAGCTTTAGTTTAAAAATAATAAATCTATTTATTATTATTTTAGAAAAAATTATCGAAAATTAAAAAAATTCGGGAAAAAAATAATTCATATTTTTCTGGGTAAAAATCAAAACATGCAAACAAAAAAAATAAAATTTGTAAACACTATTTTTGTTGTACCAAAAAATTTATTTTTACACAAATGTTGAGTTTGATAACACATAGGTAAGCATATAGTAGGCGGTAGCACCCCTCTCAAATAAAGGTTTCATAGGTTGAACAATTATCTATCATTTGGCATTTAAATTATTCGATTATCTCATTTGGTTCAAAAGTTATGATTTTTGAAACGAAAAAACTCAAATGGCTCCACTGTGCGACGTGCCTTGTTATGAAAGTCTTTGACTTCTTTTATTTCGCGCCGCATATTAGGTTTACTGTTTATTAATCACCGAACCCAAAGTCTGTGTGTTTTACACGTTCAGAGGGAGAGAAGGCAAACATATTAATGGTTTGTTAAAACAATTTTTTTTCTTCTATAAATAATGCTTTGGAAAAAATATTTTTTCTGACTAGCGAAAATTATAAAACGAGAAGGCAAAGCTAACTGACTGTGCCGAAGTTTTAATACACTTGAAAAACTTTTACTTCAACTGATAACCGGTAAAGTATATAGATAAAGATATTTAAAATTATAAAATCATTGATAATATTGAGTACCATAAAAAAAAAACTTTCTTAGTAAAACACATTTTCCATCGATCGGTCTATGGCAGCTATATGCTATAGTCATCCGATTTTGATAATTTTTTCAAAATTATGTGAAAGCATATAAAACTAATATATTGGGACGCTACGATAATAAACAAAAAAGTTTTCTCACTAGAGTGGTTTTTGACCGACCGTTTATATGGCAACTATATGCTATAGTATCCGATTTGATAAATTTTTTCAGAATTGTGTGGAAACATATCAAACAAATATATACTACGATTGGAGACGCTACGATGAAAATCAAAAAAGTTTTCTCACAACGACTTATTTTTCGACCGATCGTTGCTAAGCTATATGCGATAGTGATCCGATTTTGATACATTTTTTCAGAATTATGTGGAAACATATAAAACTAACATATACCAAGATTAGTGACGCTACGATGGAAAACAAAAAGCTTTCTAACTAGAACTTGTTCTTAGACCGGTCGTTTCTAGCAGCTATATGATATAGTCATCCCGATCCGAGCCAGTTCCGAACATATTAGTTGCGTGCAGTAAAAGACTCTGTGCATTCCAGCTCGATAGCTTTAACTGAAGGACTAGTTCGCGTAGAAACAGACAGACAGATGGACAGACAGACAGACGGACAGACAGACGGACCGGACGGACAAGCGGAAATGGGCTCAGCATCGTCGACCGATCAAGAATATATATAGTTTAAGAGGTCAGGCGAATATTGCTTGCGTTACAAGCTTCTGGGGCGAATTAATATACACTTTTCAAGTGTATAAAAATAGAAAGCTAGCATCAGCTAACTACCATTGATAACAAAAGGTTTTCTCACTACACTAGTTTGACCGACCGTTTAGGCAAAATATATGCTATAGTCACATTTTGATTTTGTGACGCTACCATGGATAGCAAAAGTTTTCTCACACGACCACTGTTTTTGACCGACCGTTTATATGGCAGCTATAAAGGTATAAAATAATATATACCAAGATTGGGTGACGCTTCGATGGAAAACAAAAAGTTTTCTTAGAACTAATTTTTTGACGTTTATATGGTAGCTATATATAGTCATCAGAGTTTAATAAATTTTTGGAATTGTGTAAAAGCATATAAAGCTAATATAAACCAAGATTGGTAACACTACGAGAGAAAACAAAAGTTTTCTCACTAGAATTAATTTTTAGCATAGAGAAGCAGTTTATATAGGCAGCTATATACTATAGTTGTCAAATTTTAAAAAATTTTCCAGAATTGGTAGAGGAGTATAAAAAATATTAGCCAAGTTTGGTGACAGTTCAATAAGTAGTTTTCTCACTAGAACTAGTTTATAGACCGATCGTTCCTATGGCAGCTATATGATATAGTATCCGATCCAGTGAGATTCAACAAATGTGCAGCCTATAGTATTTAAAGACTTTTGCAAAAGTTTGGTCAAGATAGCTTCAAAACTGAGGAGGGAGATAGCATAGAAACAATGAACCAGACGGACGAACGGACATGGCTATATAGACTCAGCGCCACGCTGATCAAGAATATATATAGTTTACTGGGGTCGGAGATGCTTCCTCCAATGGTTACAAACATCGTGACAAGCAAAGTATAAAAATCTCAAACCACCATGGTACTGAATGATGAGGTGGCATCATCAAACTTTTATACTACAGAGGGTATATTGAATATGATATTTATAACAAAATAACAGAAAGATAATTCAATTATAAGTATCTTAGTCTGGCATGAGCTGATCGTTATCCGTCTGTCCGTCCGTCCAAAGTCTGTAATGTCGTCTGTTTCTATGCTATCTCTCCCTCGGCACGACTATCTTGACCAAACTTTTTTATAAATCTTTAAATATAATGCTTACTTTATTGTCAAGATCAATAGATCAGATAATATATATCTCAACTTCTCCATAGGAACGATCGGTCCAAAAACTGAATCTAATGTTTTTGTTTTCTTCGCGTAATCTCCAATCCATGATATATATGAGTTTTATATGTTTCCTACCACTGGCTACCAAAATCAATAAATCGAACAACTATAACATATATTCATATAAACGGTCAGTCAACACAGTTCTAGTGACGCTTGCTATTTCCATCATAGCATCACCAATCAATAAATATATGTTAGTTTATATGCTTTCTATAACCATTCTGGAAAATTTATCAAAATCGGATGACTTTATAATATATTTTATAAACAGTCGATCCAAAAACTAGTTCTTGTGACACTGGTACATCAGCCCTCATAATATTGGTATCTCAATTTATATAAATTTCACCAGGACCGTAAATAACGATTATTTTTTTTTTTTTCATCAAAAAAAAAATCATTTCGCTCATCATCACTCTATGAAATTAAAAAAATATGTAATCAATCCCAGATGGCATATCTGTCCATTTGCACCATGATTTACAAATTTCTGAATTTTTTTGGTAACTCTTTAAAATATAGCGATTATTTTTTAATATATTTTTAAAACTCAAAAATGTATGATTATTACTGATGCTAAGTAAAAATTACAATCATTCTTACAGTTTTCCATTCACTTTCTAATACAGTCATCATTTAATTAAAAATAAAATCTTAAATAAAAATTATTAAGTTTTCTATTAATGCTAATACATTAAATAATATTATTTTATTAAAAGTAAAATCTTAGTAAAAAGTTATTTTATAGTTTTTAGTCAACTTCTAAAAACTGATTATTTTTGATAAAAATATAAATCTAATATAAAGAAGATTCATTGATTTTAAAAAATCACAAAAAAATAACGATTATTTTTTGATCAAAAAAATAAAATCTAAAATAAAAGTTATTATATGATTTTGTTTTTCCTCCAATAAAAATGTGCGTCAATAACGGCTTTTTTTAGAGATGTATGTGGCCATGATTGCATAAATTATTATAAACTGAAGGTACAGCAACCACTCAAGCCAATTCTAAAAAAAAAAAAAAATTGGTCGCAATGATAATTTTACACTTGCAAAGTGTATATTAATTTTGCCCAGAAGTTGTAACATAGAAATATTCATTTCCGACCATAAACTATAAATATTCTTGATCAGGCCAACGAGCGAGTCCGTCTGTGTCCTCATGTTAAAAAGGGTCTGGCTCTGCCCGCCCAAAACTGAAAAATGGATTGGCTTCTTCGGCGGAGAGCGATCTGTCCCTCAAACCAAATCGTTTTATTAGGTGCTAGGGAGCCATGCAATCCCACAATTGAAAAATTAAGATGTAGCAGGTACGGCTTTGCATGCAATTCTACTATTTACAGGGATTTGGAATTCCTGTTTGTTTTAAGCATCGCGGCGGCGTACTCAAATCGTTATAGAGAGCGTTTATTATCTACACAAATCGATTGGACACTGGATTGGCTGTTGCATTGAAATCGCAACAATTCCTTAATAAAAAAATTTGAGGAGTTGCAGGGTACTCAGCATCTTATATATGTTGCCTCTTTGATATATCGAATAGCTCCATACAACAATCAGTATTGACTTGGTCAGTGATGGACTGAAAGGCGCAATCTATTCAGCTTAGAAATTGTTCAACTTGCATTGCATTAAGCGAATACAATTTTTGTTATAAGTGGGAAAACCTCATTATGAAATTAAAGAAATTGCAGGGGTATTTAAACGTCGGTGGTAAGTTTGTCCTCCACTTTCTTTTATAATACCTCAGTTTTATTGTTTAGAAAAGTCGTTAACAACACAGAAACTAGTAAACATTTAAGGTATTGGACTCTGATTACACAAGACAAACACTAAACGAAATAAACCCGTTGAAAATATTTTTTTGACAATTTATTTTTCTTCAAAATTGGCTTGAGTGGTTGCTGTACCTTCAGTTTATTCCCATATGCAATCATGGCACATACATCTTCTAAAAAAGCTGTTATTTGATTTTGATTTTTATTTTTGAGGAAAAAATAAAAATCATATAATATTTTTATTTTTTAGATTTTTATTTTTTAATCTAATTAATCATTATTTTAGATTTTTAGAAGCATTAAATAACTCTTATATTAGATTTATATTTTTTACTCAAAAAATAATCAGTTTTTTGTAAGTTTAATTTAAAAATCATAAAATAACTCTTATTTCAGATTTTTTTATTTTATTACTCAAAATAATAGTTATTTCATCTTTATTTAAAAAATCCTTCAATAACTCTTATTTAAGATTTTATTTTTGAATAAACTAATAATCGGTATTTCTTGGTTGTATTTTGCGTCATAAATAACTCATATCTTAGATTTTTATTTTGATACTTAAAAATTAATCGTTATTTCTTGAGTTTTAAAAAATGTTAAAAATTAATAGTTATTTCATGAGCAATTTGATTTAAAAATCAAAGAAATAATTGTTATCAAGAGATTTATTTGATATAAGTTGTGTGTGATTACGGTCCCTGGATTTCACACAATTCTGGAAAAATTTATCAAAGTCAGTTATTTTCAGCATATAGCTGCCATATAAACGGTCGTTGTCACAAACACTCGTTTTTGAAAACTTTTTTTGTTTTCCATCGAAGCGTCACCATTCTTGGTATATATTAGTTTTATACCCCTTCACACAATTCTGGAAAAAATTGATCAAAATCGGAAGACTATAGCATATAGCTGCCATATAACGGTCGGTCTAAACTAGTTGTAGTGAGAAAAACTTTTGTTATCAATGGTAGCGACTGTGAAAAACTGCAAGGGTATTTAAAACGTCGGCGTACCGATGTTAGCCTTCATTTTTTTTATTGGGTTTAAATTTATCAATCAAAGCAACATTTTCCACGTAGCTTACATTTTTCAGTCAATTTTGGCTTGGCGCTAAATTTAAAGTTGACAACAGACACAAATAATAAATAGCTGCACAATAATATCTCAAGAAATATCAGCTGTTCAATACAATCCATCGCATGATATGGCAACTCTGGAAATTGCTTATGTGGATTACTTGGCCTTCTGAGTACCCAACAAAGGAATGAGGCGATGAATAATTCCTCAAGGAATTTTTTTTATATGCGATTTGACAGCTCAAGGAAAATTCGAACGCCCTCAGTACCAAGCTTTAAATCGAACAATATGATAATTTTCCACAATTACAAGATGAATCAATCAATTAGAATTTTGGATTTTTGAAAGAAGGGAGGCACTGCAGAGCTCAACAAGATCTCGAATTACGTCAACAAAGGACTTTCGCAAAAATTGGTGTATTTCATTTTGTGGATCTAGTACAATTACTCAATGGTTTTTAATGTTATAAATATTTTACGCGAAACCTTACTTTCTTTCAATCGTTTGACGAATTACATCGGTGATGGGCTACTGAACAGAAAAGCTGAAATAGACTTGACTTACTAAGGTACGATTTCTCATCTTCTACAGAGTAAATTTTACGTTTATCTGACATAAAGCACCTATATAGAAGATGAAATCGGGCCTAAAGGTTGCTTTCAGTCTAGCACTATTGTGAAGTAGTAAATTCTCGTCTTCTTTTTTAGCAGTGCCGTTGCAACCACCGCGTGCCACATTTAAAATATTACGTCATAATTGTCTCTTCACAATTTTCTGTTTACGACGGCATGGCGAACAAGAGATGACAATCTAGTGGGCCCTTATTTTGTCTTGTTTTCGTTGTAAATGCTTGTCATTTGACATTCAAAACTATACAACATGAAGCAGAAACAGTTCACTGTTCACTCATGAGACATGATAATCGAGTAGGGCCTTCATGTTGCCTTGTTTTCAATGCTCAAATGACAAGCTTTTCAGAATGAAAACAAGAAAACACAAGGGCCTACTAGAATATTCATGGTCTTCATGACTCGTACATTGTATTACAGCTCAGCTCGTAATAGAGGGTGTACTGAGTTCAAAAATGAATGTAATAGGAGCAGAAGAAGGCATTTCCGACCCCATAAAGTATATCTATTCTGATCAGCATCAATAGCCGAGTCGACTTAGACATGTCCGACTGTCCGTCCGTCCGTCTGTCTGGTCAAGTTCTGTGTATGAACACCTAGATCTCCGAGACTATCGGAGCTAGAGCTACCATTGTATACCCTTGCAGAGGGTATATTAAATTGTCACGAGATGTTGTGAAGGAAGCATCTCCGACCCCATAAACATATATTTTCTTGATCAGCATGACGAGCTGAGTCTATATAGCCATGTCCGTCTCTCCGTGTCCGTCCGTCTGTTTCTACTATCTCCTCCCTCAGTTTTAGAGCTATCTTGACCAAACTTTGCAAAAAAGTCTTTAAATACACATAGGCTGCACATTTGTCGGAATCGGCCGGATCGGATGACTATATCATATTGCCGCATAGGAACGATCTGGTTCATAAACTAGTTCTAGTGAGAAAAACTTTTTTGTTTTCATTGAATCGTCACCAAACTTGGTATATATTAGTTTTTATACCCCTTCACACAATTCTGGAAAATTTATCAAAATCGGATGACTATAGCATATAGCTGCATATAAACGGTCAGTAAAAAAACTAGTTGTAGTGAGAAAAACTTTTTTGTTATCAATGGTAGTGACTTTCAAAAACTGCAAGGGTATTTAAAACATCGGCGTAGCCGATGTTAGCCTTCTATTTTTTAATGATGAAATTTCACTACATGATAAAGTTTTAATGGTTAAAGCTTTAACAAAAGAACCAGCATCCACTGGAGGAAAAAAATGTATATTACATTACGAAGACATTAAATTATTTCTCGGTAATATCCTTTTTATACCCTTGCAGAGGTATATTAAAATTGTCACGATGTTTGTAACGCATAGAAGGAAGCATCTCCGACCACATAAACTATATATATTCTTGATCAGCATGACGAGCTGAGTCTATATAGCCATGTCCGTCTGTCCGTCCGTCTGTTTCTATGCTATCTCCTCCCTTAGTTTTAAAGCTATCTTGACCAAACTTTTCAAAAAGTCTTTAAATACACATAGGCTGCACATTTGTCGGAATCGGCCGGATCGGATGACTATATCATATAGCTGCCATAGGAACGATCGGTCTATAAACTAGTTCTAGTGAGAAAAACTTTTTTGTTTTCTATTGAATCGTCACCAAACTTGGTATATATTAGTTTTATACCCCTTCACACAATTCTGGAAAAATTTATCAAAATCGGATGACTATAGCATATAGCTGCCATATAAACAGTCAGTAAAAAAACTAGTTCTAGTGAGAAAAACTTTTTTGTTTTCTATCGTAGCGTCACCAATCTTGGTTTATATTAGTTTTATATGCTTTTACACAATTCCAAAAAAATTTATTAAAATCGGATGACTATAGCATATAGCTACCATATAAACGGTCAGTCAAAAAACTAGTTCTAGTGAGAAAAACTTTTTTGTTTTCCATCGAAGCGTCACCAATCTTGGTATATATTAGTTTTATACCCTTCACACAATTCTGGAAAAATTTATCAAAATCGGATGACTATAGCATATAGCTGCCATATAAACGGTCTGTCAAAAAACTCGTTCTAGTGAGAAAAACTTTTTTGTTTTCCATCGAAGCGTCACCAATCTTGGTATATATTAGTTTTATACCCCCTTCACACAATTCTGGAAAAATTTATCAAAATCGGATGACTATAGCATATAGCTGCCATATAAACGGTCGGTCAAAAAACTAGTTGTAGTGAGAAAAACTTTTTGTTATCAATGGTAGCACTTTCAAAAACTGCAAGGGTATTTAAAACATCGGCGTAGCCGATGTTAGCATTATATTTTAAATAGTATATTTGTAATTTATTAATGGGCTACCCACAGAGAAAACGAGAAGGCAAAGCTAACTTCGACTGTGCCGAAGTTTAAATACACGAAAAAGTTTACTCCAACTGATTTAACCGGTAAAAAATATATAGAATATAGATATCAAATATTTTAAACTTTTTAATATTTAATAATAAAAATTTGATACCATAAAAAAAACTTTTCTTAGTAAAACACATTTTCCGACCGATCGGTTCTATGGCAGATATATGCTATAGTCATCCGATTTTGATAATTTTTTCGAACTTATGTAAAAAAATATAAAACTGATATATACCAAGACTGGAGACGCTACGATAGAAAACAAAAAAGTTTTTCTTACTAGAAGTAGTTTTTTGACCGACCGTTTATATGGCAGCTATATGCTATAGTCACCCGATTTTGATAAATTTTTTCAAATATGTAAAGCAAATAAAAACAAATATAACCAAGATTGGAGACCTACGATGGAAAACAAAAAAGTTTTTCTCACTAGAAGTAGTTTTTGACCGACCGTTTATATGGCAGCTATATGCTATAGTCACCCGATTTTGATAAATTTTTTCAAAATTATGTGAAAGCATATAAAACTAATATATACCAAGATTGGAGATGCTACGATGGAAAACAAAAAAGTTTTTCCCACTAGAACTAGTTTTGGAACGACCGTTTATATGGCAGCTATATGCTATAGTCATCCGATTATGATAAATTTTTTCCGAATTGTGTGGAAACATATAAAACTAATATATACTACGATTGGTGACGCTACGATGGAAAATAAAAAAGTTTTTCTCACTAAGACTTATTTTTCGACCGCTCGTTCCTATGGCAGCTATAAGATATAGTCATCTGATCCGGCCGGTTCCGACATATTAGTTGCGTGCAGTAAAAAAAACTCTGTGCAAAATTTCAGCTCGATAGCTTTAAAACTGAGGGACTAGTTTGCGTAGAAACAGACAGACAGACGGACAGACGGACAGACAGACAGACAGACAGACAGACGGACAGACGGACGGACGGACAAGCGGAAATGAACTCAGCTCGTCGTCCTGATCAAGAATATATATAGTTTATGGGGTCGGAAATGAATATTTCTATGCGTTACAAACTTCTGGGCAAAATTAATATACACTTTTCAAGTGTATAAAAATGGACTCGTTCATATCCCAGAGAAGTCTCAATTTCTTTTATCGTCTCGGAGATGGTGAATAGTTTATCCGTTATAAATGATGTCGCTGAAAGATCGGTGCAGATGGTGGAAGAATTTATTCACAAGCTAACAAAAGATGAACAACAAAAACAATGTGTGCTGCAATGTGTAGAAAATCACAGAAAAACATATCCAAATTGTCACAAAAAAACACTTTTTAATAAACTTGACTAAATATTTTTGTACGAAAATAATTTTTATTAAATAGAATCATTTTTGCAAGCTGTTGCCATTTAGATTTTTTCTAGACGAGCTACCTTGCATTACAACACGTCCTATAGTCCAGAGGGACAAACTAAGGCTGCAGTCATTGGACGGTTAATTGGCTGGCTTGAACGAGTTGCTGGCTTTCTTTATTATTAGGCGCTAATCATGGTCAGAAAGTTTTGGGCCTCTTAAGAAATATCTTGTATCAACACGCCCTCACTCTTAAATGCAGTAATTTGACCGACCAATCGGTCCTATGGCAACTATATGCTATGGTTATCAGATTTTAATAAATTTTCCAGAATTACGTGTAAGTATGTGAAACTAATATATACCAAGATTGGTGACGATACGATGGAAAAAACGAAGTTTTTCTAACAAGAACTATTATTTTGACCGATCGTTTCTATGGCAGCAATATGATATAGTCATCCGATCCGGCCGAAATATTAGTTGCGTGCAGCAAAAAGAAGATTCTGTGCAAAATTTTAGCTCGATAGCTTTAAAACTGAGGGACTAGTTCGCGTAGAAACAGACAGACAGACGGAATTGAACTCAGCTCGTCGTCCTGATCAAGAATATATATAGTTTATGGGGTCGGGAAATCAAAAAAGTTTTTCTCACAAAGACTTATTTTTTCGACCGATCGTTCTTTTATGAAGCTATATGATATAGTCATCCGATCCGGCCGGTTCCGACATATTAGTTGCGTGCAGTAAAAAGAAGATTCTGTGCAAAATTTGCTTTAAAACTGAGGGACTAGTTTGCGTAGAAACAGACAGACAGACGGACAGACAGACAGACGGACAGACGGACAGACAGACAGACGGACAGACGGACAGACGGACGGACAAGCGGAAATGAACTCAGCTCGTCGTCCTGATCAAGAATATATATAGTTTATGGGGTCGGAAATGAATATTTCTATGCGTTACAAACTTCTGGGCAAAATTAATATACACTTTTCAAGTGTATAACAAGGCGTCAAGCCTACCCACTCAGCCAATGCCTTTTCCGTAAATCAGGTAGCTTAATTTCTATATATAGTTAATCGATACCTAATGTTAAAATGGAGTACTTTATGTTAAATTTCTCTGACGTACTCAGTTTGTTTGGGGCGAGTACCAACATCATGAATTGATGTACATCAGCCTTAGTCACAAAGAGCGAGGCAAAAAAGTGAGAGTGTATTGGTGTGCAAATACCCTGCAGTTCGCTTCACTAATGATTCACTTATGATTCACCATTCATCACTCATGGGTAGCTATGAATCACCGGTGATTGCTATGGCGGAAGTGGTGAATTTAACACCAGGCAGGCCCCTAGGCGGTCACGCATGAAGGGAATCATCTGTGAATAATGGTGAATCTCCATTGATAAGGTCATGGGTGATTCACTCGCATCTTCTTTTCCAAAGCAATGATTATTCCTTACGACTTTTTGCAAAGAAAGTCATAGTTAATACCGTGACTTTCGCAATGAATTCCCCGATGATTCATATAAGATTCCGGTTATTTTCATTAATAATTCACCTCCAATTTTTCCCCTATTCAAACATCAAAATACGCTATACTTTTTTATTACATTTATTTTCACTTTATTCAATAAATTATATTTAATTTTTAAACAATAATTAAATATCTAAAAATACACTTAATATAATAATAATTTATGTCATAATAAATAAATACAAGATTAAAATCATATAAATAATTTAATACTGTATTTATTTATTATAGTTTTTAACTAATACTGCATCGTACGCAATACGTTGCCTTGCTCTGCAGCTTCTCCGCTTTCTGTGTTGAATCGGCTCTGCTGAACTGCTTCTGTAATAATAGTATTAGTATAATTTAATTTTAGAAAAATGTATATGCAAACTTACCTTAGATGGCTGACAAATTCACTTACCTGAAATCATCACTCATTATTTTGTTACAAAAATGCTACAGAATGAATATTTTTTTTAAGCAACACAGACTTCACGCGCCGCAGCAAAATCAAATGCTCAAACTTCTAGATTTTCTATCATGTAACGCATTGTGAGGGAGTGGGGGGCAAGCGTCACCGCAAAACACATCGGCACAACGATTGCCGTTAATCCTTTTCTTCTTTGTGTCATTCTCTTTCGGCGCCCAATATGTTTTTAATACCTAAGGTACTGCAAGGCATATCCGACTTTAAGTATTTGTAAAATATATTTATAACCCATAAATAAATTATGGATTTCGGGGTAATAAAAATAAAAAGTTATTATAGAACCTATCAATCCAACTACCTGTCCTAACCTCTAATTTAAAAATTCAAAAAAATTTACACAATTTATAGTTTTCAATGCTCGCCCATTTTTTAAGGGTATACAAATTCATCATTCGGCATCAGAAAACTGCAAATTATTTTTTTTTAGGTTATAGCAGGCAAAAATACAACAACAATTACACACATCGAATTTTGCTTTGCCCGACGTCGACTCAATTTACGCTGGCCGCGACACGATGTTTTTTTTCGGTTGCTGTAGGAAATTAAAAAAAAAAATTGTGCCGACGTCGGCGGCATATTTTTGTTTTTTTTGGAACGGGTGTTAATAAGTGATATTTTATTTTTTTTATGCGACGCCACAGAGCAGTATTTCTAGAGGGGAAGATTGCTCTGCCGCCACAAACTTAACAGCGAAATAATCAGCTGTTCTTTGTTATTGTCGCTCTCTGAGTACAGTCAACACAATGTTCGCCTCGCTCTAACCACCGAGTTTTCCTATCTGTGTTAAAAGACCTTAGCAACATGTTGAAATCGCTGGCAACATTTTAAAAGTATCTCAACTCGTACTGTTACTTAACAGCGCCTCATTTTGAGAGCCGTCTCAATCTTCCCCTCTATCTCTCTTTACTCTATGGCCCAACACTGAAGTTTACATAGTCTTCAGTCAGGTCAACATTATAAAGGCAAAGGTCTGAAACAGATGCACGTGGACAATCTTAACTCTATACTAAGTATAAGGAGTTGAATATTTAAACAGATATTTACTGATATGGGTTGTGAAGACATTGCAAATGTTGTTTTGAATATAAATTACCAATCAGATATCTTCATTTGATTGGGAAAACAGATGAAATCATTGAAATATTATAAAATATTCGTAAAAAGATTACAAAATCATCAGCTTTTTTACAGCTTTTTTTGTTGCAAAAAAACAGCTTTTTTTTGTTTTGTTCCCGTTGAAAACAGCTTTTTTTGATGCTCTAAAGTTGGCAACATTGTGTCTATTGTCAAAGACCATATATTATTAGACTGAAAATTTGCGACGCCTCTCAATTTATGGCGCTGTTAAGAGATATGACCCATGTAGATACTTTTAAAATGTTGCCAGCGATTTCAACATGTTGCTAAGGTCTTATCACACATATAGGAAAACACGGTGGTTAGAGCGAGACGGACATTGTCTTGACTGTACTCAGAGAGCGACAATAACAAAAAACAGCTGATTATTTCGCTGTTAAGTTTATTGCGGCGGCGTCAATAATAAAGATAATATTTTTTTTTTTTTTTTTTTTTTTTTTGCTATTGTCAATCGTCTTCTGAATATGTCTCGTTTTCTTTTGAGTTCTTGGAATAACGGAGGTTGGCAAAGTTGCCATACTGTCGACAAAATTAGACCAGGGCTACGATTTTGTATGGTCATACTGCAATGGCATTGCGTCTCTATAGACGTAGTTAATATGTAAAAATGCAATTTTCTCGAAAACGTAGGGATAGATTTTGATAAAACTTCACAGGAATATGAATATATATCTTATTTATCTTGTGGCATACCAGGTATGTCGGGCCCAACTCAAAAAAGATAGCGACGATTATGCATGGTCATACTGCAATGGCATGGCGTCTTTATAGACGTAGTTGATATGTAAAAATGCAATTTTCTCGAAAACTTAGGGATAGATTTTGATAAAACTTCACAGGAAGTTGGATATATATCTTAGTTATCTTGTGGCATACCAGGTATGTCGGCCCCAACTCAAAAAAGATAGCGACGATTGTGCATTGTCATACTGCAATATGGCTAGTTCCTTTTACTAGTTCCAGTTGGATGTATAAGAAAAGGTGTGCAAACTGATTAGCAAGTTTCTCAAAAACGTAGGGATAGATTGCGTTCAAACTTTCAGGATATGTTCTTGAATATATGTCCTTGAAGGTTGTATACCGTGCATGTTGGGCCCAACTCTTGGATTAAAGTAATTAAGTATGTTTTGCAT
Organism: Lordiphosa mommai; assembly: GCA_018904225.1. Lineage (NCBI taxonomy): Eukaryota > Metazoa > Arthropoda > Insecta > Diptera > Drosophilidae > Lordiphosa > Lordiphosa mommai. Next base: position 791,288 of record JAEIFT010000024.1, read on the forward strand.
ACATGATTTTTTCGCGCTCTTTTGTAAGGAGAAATTTCTATCTTGGTTCTTTGATAAGCGATTTTCTTTAAAACGTAGGGATAGATTTTGATCTCCTTTTCAGGATTTGTTCTTGAATATGTGGCCTTTAATCTGATATGCCGTACATGTCGGGCCCAACTCTGTAAGCAGAGATATTAATGAAAATGTGGGAAGGCGATTTTTCAACTTGATTTTATTAATACCTGCAATACATAAATGCACCCCCAATTAAATTAAACCAATAAATTATGTATTTCTTAACAATTTTGCATTTACAGATTTTTGATTTTGTTGCTAAATAAAGGGAAAATAGAAAAATAAAAATTGCTCCCGTGTTCCATATTCCATCGTTCCGATTCGTCGCTAACCGACCGTCGCTATCTTGACGGACATGAACGGTACAGCTATATACGTTTTTGGTTCTGGATTTCTATCGCAAGTACGAACGGTCACACTTGCCGGCATTTTAATAAATTTAAATGTATGATTAGCATCAGCAATAGCTATATAAATTTAATAGTTGTCATCTTTTAAATTAAAATAGTAAGAACCGATTTTTGGCACCGCTCGTATCTTGCAATGTACAAATTTTCAATATAAATAGTTTTTTTTTTTAACAAAATATATATTTTAACACAATATGTTGTACAATAAATTTTGGAAATTCATAATATTTTTGGCATTCTTTTTCCATTCTATGTTCGAAGATGGAAATGCCAGGTACTTCTTGACATTCAACACATTGTCTCCTTTAAAATTTTGGAAATGGTTGACTAGTGAATTCGAATGGGCGATTGCAACGAGTTCCAACTTTCCCTTCAATATAGATTTCGAATTATGACAATATTTGTATAAAAGAATGTTGTCATTTACTGTAGCAAAATAAAGCAATCTGATTAGTGGCCCATCTGTAGGACCAATGCAACTACGCATCACTGTGTTCTGCTTCAGAATATACGACTTTATCATATTTTAAGTCAATTAAAATAAATGTGCGGTCATACGAAGAATAGTTTTCTTAATTTTCGTGTCCTCGCCCATGACCCCGGCAACAATTTATGAGTGAAACCTGCAGTTAGTTATCTTATTGTTATTTCACATTTTATTTATCATTAAAAAAAAAAAAATCCCTCGCGTCGCAACAGCTAAGTAGCAAAAAAATTTGTTATATTTTGTTTTACTATTTTTATTTAATAATATGTTTGTCGCATACAACTTCAATACCGCTCAATATAGAAGCAAATTGGTCCCTGTCTTATCTATTTTAAGGGCTTTTCTACAAATTAATGACAAAATAATGAGATTGAATGTACGATTTAATGCATTAATCTATCGGCCAATGGCAATCGAAATTGGTATATTTTTTTTGGGATTTTGTTCAAGTTAGTATTTTTCCGATAACCGATAGTAAAGCGTTAATGCGGCATTAAAAACCTCATTAATTTCCACATGTATTTGTCTCTCTCTCACTCACGCAAAACCAATATCAACTGAAATAAATGCATTATTAATACGTTCAATTAATGTCGTGTAATAAGGCCATAACCGACCGTCGCTATCCCTTAACCACGTGCTTTTCATCAAAGTTATTCTGCGAAATATAGCGGTTTCTATTAGAGGAGGAGAACTATCGATAGTCAGCACCATCGATAGTCAACGATAGTTTTTTTTAGAAACCATCGATAGTGCGCGATAGTTTTCGATAGAATGTTAATTAAACGCTCATGTTTAAAAAAGCAAAAAAAAAATAGAAACTCTGATGCTAGCATTAAAGTAATTCTTGAAACCCTATTTTTTTAACCTAGGGTCCAAAATAGACTTCACTACTTTATATACGCTTGAAAAGTGTATATTAATTTTGCCCAGAAGTTTGTAACGCATAGAAATATTCATTTCCGACCCCACAAACTATATGTATTCTTGATCAGGACGACGAGCTGAGTTCAACTCCGTCTGTCCGTCCGTCCGTCCGTCTGTCTGTTTCTACGCGAACTCGTCCCTCAGTTTTAAAGTTATCGGGCTGAATTTTTGCACAGAGTCTTCTCTTTACTGCACGCAACTAATATGTCGGAACCGGCCGGATCGGATGACTATATCATATAGCTGCCATAGGAACGATCGGTCTAAGAACTAGTTCTAGTTAGAAAAACTTTTTTATTTTCCATCGTAGCGTCACTAATCTTGGTATATGTTAGTTTTATATGCTTCCACATAATTCTGGAAAAATGTATCAACATCGGATCACTATAGCATATAGCTGCCATAGGAACGATCGGTCGAAAAATAAGTCTTTGTGAGAAAAACTTTTTTGATTTCCATCGTAGCGTCTCCAATCGTAGTATATATTTGTTTTATATGTTTCCACGCAATTCTGAACAAATTTATCAAAATCGGATGACTATAGCATATAGCTGCCATATAAACAGTCGGTCAAAAAACTACTTCTAGTGAGAAAAACTTTTTTGTTTTCCATCGTAGCGTCACTAATCTTGGTATATATTAGTTTTATATGCTTCCACATAATTTTGAAGAAATTTATCAAAATCGGATGACTATAGCATATAGCTGCCATTGGGCCGATCGGTCGGAAAATGTGTTTTACTAAGAAAAGATTTTTTTTATGGTATCAAATTCTTATTACCAATGATTTAAAAATTTTAAATATTTCATATCTATATCCTATATATATTTTTCCAGTTAAATCAGTTGAAGTAAAGTTTTTTAAGTGTATTAAAACTTCGGCACAGTCGAAGTTAGCTTTGCCTTCTCGTTATATATAATGCAGCACTTAATAACAGTAACAAAAAATAAAACAAATTAATTTTAATGTTCTCTTACTAACAAAAATATTTAACTAAATAATAGGTATTCTTATGAAATAAGTATAAGTGCATTATTATTTGTTCAAAACTTTACTTCACAAAATTTATTACTGTGGCTTTTTAGTAGTTAATAGGTTTTCCGCGAAGCTAAATAACCTGATTTAGTCTACTAGGCATTGAGTCCACCAGTTTTTCTAGGCTTAAAAGACTTATCTTCTCCTATTCTGCGAACAATGCTTCCTTGCGCTGCTTTACGGTGTCGAACTGACGGCCACTTTTGTAAACTTTAGCTGAGAGGATAACCCCCATATATCCTCAATTGAATTTAGGTCTGGGCTAATCGCTGGCCACTCCAATACTGGTATTTTTCTTAAAGATAAAAAGTCTTTTGTGACACGCACAGTATGAATTGGGGCGTTGTCTGCTGATCTCATGCCTAATAATTTTTATTCTATCCTCACAAACCGAGTTTAATGTCAATCGGATGAAACATAGTTTTTTCCCCATTTGAATTTTCCGGCATTTTTCTTGTGGGTGGAGTTTCCACCAACAAATAATCACATGCCTAATTATTTTGCATACTATCCTTACAAACCTAGTTTAAAGTGAATCGGAGAAAAAATGCTGTTTTTCATATAGAATTTTCCGAGAATTTCATCGGAAAATCTCAATTCTAACTATTCTGCTTACCATCCTCACAAAGCGAGTTTGAAGTCAATCGGATGAAAAATACTTTTCCCATGAAGAATTTTCCGGCCATTTTCCTTGTGGACGGATTTTCTGAAATCTGGGAAACAGGTGTCCAATTATTTCGCTTATTTTACTCACAAACCAAATTTGAAGTCAATCGGATAGAAATCAAAATCCCCAGAATAGCTTTTTTCCAAAACCCCGCCCTAGTGCCCCCTTCAACTCATATGGAAACTTATGTGAAAATTTCAGCTGTCTATCTCTTACCGTTCAGGCTCTGCGTTGATTGCCAATCAGTCAGTCAGTCAGGACAAACTCTTTTTATACCCGTTACTCGTAGAGTAAAAAGGGTATACTAAGTTCGTGCAAATATATTTAACAGGCAGAAGGAAGCATCTCCGACCCCATAAAGTATATATATTCTTGATCAGCATCAATAGCCGAGTCGATATAGACATATAGACATGTCCGTCTGTCCGTCCGTCCGTCCGTCCGTCCGTCCGTATGAACACCTAGATCTCAGAGACTATAAGAGCTAGAGCTACCATTTTTTCAGTGTATACTTGTATTGTTTGCAGGCAGATCAAGTTTGTTTCAAATTTTTGCCACGCCCCCTCCCGCCCCCGCAATTTGAAAAAAACCTCATATCTCCCACAATTTTGAAAATAGACAGTTCAAATCCTCTAGACATATATCTTAATCTTCATTACCTATCGATCCGCCATACATCATTTTTCGATCAGATGAACGATAGTAGAGTTGCCGCCCCCGCAATTTGAAAAATATCTCATATCTCCCACAATTTTGAAAATAGATTATTCGAACCCTCTAAACATATATTTTAATCATCACTACCTATTGATCCGCTATACATCGTTTCCTGATCAGATGAACGATAGAAAAGTTGCCACCCACGAAATTTGAAAAATACCTCATATCTCCCACAATTTGGGCAACCTTACCCTGAGTAACGGGTATATCGAAGTCGAGCAGGGCCGACTTCAACTTACGCTCTCGTTCAAATTGCGGGGGTGGCAACTCTGCTATCGTTCATCTGATCAGGAAATAATGTATGGCGGATCGATAGGTAATGATGATCATAATATATGTCTAGAAGGTTCGATCAATCTATTTTCAAAATTATAGAAGATATGAGGTTTTTTTCATATTGCGGGGGCGGGAGGGGGCGTGTCGAAAATTTGAAACAAACTTGATCTGCGTGGAGAAGATACAAGTCTACACTGAAACGAGAGCGTAAGTTGAAGGCGGCCCTGCTCGACTTCGATATACTTGTTACTCAGGGTAAGGTTGCCCAAATTGTGGGAGATATGAGGAATTTTTCAAATTCCGGGGGCGTGAACTTTTCTATCGTTCATCTGATCAAGAAATGATGTATGGCGGATCGGTAGGTAATGATGATTAAAATATATGTCTAGAAGGTTTTAACAATGTATTTTCGAAATTGTGGGAGATATGATGTTTTTTCAAATTGCGGGGGCGGCAACTCTTCTATCGCTCGTCTGATCGGAAAATGATGTATGGCAGATCGATAGGTAATGATGATTAAAATATATGTCTAGAAGGTTCAATCAATCTATTTTCAAAATTGTGGGAGATATGAGGAATTTTTTCAAATTGCGGGGGCGGGAACTTTTCTATCGTTCATCTGATCAAAAAATGATGTATGGCGGATCGATAGGTAATGATGATATAAATATATGTCTAGAAGGTTCAAACAATTTATTTTCAAAATTGTGGGAGATATGAGGTTTTTTCATATTGCGGGGGCGGGAGGGGGCGTGGCAAAATTTTGAAACAAACTTGATCTGCGTGCAGAAGATACAAGTCTACACTGAAAAAATGGTAGCTCTAGCTCTTATAGTTCCTGAGATCTAGGTGTTCATACAGACGGACAGACAGACAGACAGACAGACAGACAGACAGACAGACAGACAGACAGACAGACGGACAGACGGACAGACGGACATGTCTATATCAACTCGGCTGTTGATGCTGATCAAGAATATATATACTTTATGGGGTCGGAGATGCTTCCTTCTGCCTGTTACATACATTTGCACGAACTTAGTATACCCTTTTAACTCTACGAGTAACGGGTATAAAAATACCTCATATCACCCACAATTTTGAAAATAGATTGTTTGAAACCTCTAGACATATATTTTAATAATTATTACCTATCGATCAGCCATACTTCATTTCCTGATCAGATGAGCTATAGTAGAGTTGCCACCCCCGCAAATTGGAAAGAAACTCATATCTCCCACAATTAGGACATGTTTATATCCTGAGTAACGGGTATATCGAAGTCGAGCAGGGCCGACTTTAACTTACGCTCTCGTTTATATATAGAGACTTGCATATAACCCAGCGCGCTTTGCTTCGCCACCATCAGTATAGCCGCCAAAATGATGAAAAAAACGTTTGGCAATGATCCCACCCCCGCCCCTATTTTCCGACCATCAAAAATGAGAAAATTATTTTCCACCTAGTTGGCCCATTAAGCGTACAAACGCTGAAACCACCCCCGGCACCCATTATCCGACCTTGAGGGGTGAGTATGCGCAAAGCAAAAAACTTTATCCTATTTAATTGGCCCACAGAGCTTTACAACCAAATTTAATACATATCGGCTAAAAACCCACCCCCGCACCCATATTCCGACCTATGCAGTAAACTTCCCGAAATACAAAAAACACGTGTTTCCATTTATTCTGACCCTAGAGCTTACAAAACGAATTTTAGTTAGATCGGCTCACAAATAGCCATTGTCACTGAACCGAAATACGCCCACCATTATTCTTGCCTGTGGGCGGAAATTCTACCACCGAGAAATCAAATGTCTAATTATTTTCTATAATGTGTTCACAAACCGATTTTGAAGCCAATCGGATTATATATATGGACGTTGACACCAAGCCAGGGCTTGTTACGCGTGGAACCCAGAGCAAACAGCAACCCACCACCCGCCCAACCGACCGAGGGGCGCAGTCGCATGACGTGCGACAACGAGAAACGCGAGGGAAAGAAAAAAATTAATAATGTATAAATTTGTAATTACGCTTGAAAAACTAAAATAATTAACACACATATTTTACAAATACACAAAAAAACGAGAAGGCAAAGCTAACTTCGACTGTGCCGAAGTTTTAATACACTTGAAAAACTTTACTCCAACTGATTTAACCTGTAAAATATATATAGGATATAGATATCAGATTTAAAAACACTTAAAATCATTGATAATAAAAATTAGATACCATAAAAAAAAAACTTTTCTTAGTAAAACACATTTTCCGACCGATCGGTCCTATGGCAGCTATATACTATAGTCATCCGATTTTGATAAATTTTTTTAAAAATTTGTAAAAGCATATACAACTAATATCTACCAAGATTGGTGCCTATACGATGGAAAACAAAAAAGTTTTCCTCACTAGAACTTGTTTTTTGACCGAACGTTCGTATGACAGCTATATGCTATAGCCATCCGATTTTGATAAATTTTTCCTGAATTGTATAGAAGCATATAAAACTAATATATACCACGATTGGTGACGCTACGACGAAAAACAAAAAAGTTTTTCTCACTAGAGCTAGTTTTTTGACCAATCGTTCCTATGGCAGCTATATGATATAGTCATCCGATTTCGATCAATTTGTTCAGTATTATGTGGAAGCATGTAAAACTAATATATACTAAGATTGGTGACGCTACGATGGAAAACAAAAAAGTTTTTCTCACTAAGACTTATTTTCCGACCGATCGTTCCTATGGCAGCTAAACGATATAGTCAACCGATCCGGCCGGTTCCGACATATTAGTTGCGTGTAGCAAAAAGAAGACTCTGTGCAAAATTTTAACTCGTTAGCTTCAAAACTGAGGGACTAGTTCGCGTAGAAACAGACAGACGGACAGACAGACGGACAGACGGACGGACGGACAGCCGGAATTGAACTCAGCTCGTCGTCCTGATCAAGAATATATATAGTTTATGGGGTTAGTTTACTTTTCAAGTGTATAAAAAACAGGGCTGCAAACCCCTCCAATTTCGACAGGGGTTCGGTTCGGGGTTCGAACCCTTACCCTACGTTAGGGGTTCGGTTCCACAACCGGTTCCCTTTAAATTGAGAACCGAGGTTACGGTTCGGGTTCGGGTTCCAGATTGCATTTTATATATTTATGTACATAATAAATAATTTAATAGAGTTTGAAGAAGAGATGGCTTATAAACTGCTGCTGTTTTTGGCTGTCAAGCACATAAATGATCTGTCTAGACCATGGTGGAATTATATAAGGTGAGGTCAGTAAAGTAGGCTGCCTCTTTTTGGGGTGCCAGTCGAATGGTGAAAAACAGTCAGTAGCAAAGCAAATGTCAATGTTGAAGGTATTATTTGATACACCTAAGCAGGCGCTTTGCCGTGTTAACATTGGTACTGGCACCCCTCTCGCGTGGTGAATTTCTGATGACTCTACCTTATATAATTTTACCATGGACTAGACAATCACACATTGTATATATGTTTAAAAGAGTTCAGCGATACTGCCAACTTGAACTCTCAGCGAAAGTCATTTTTCTTTCACAGTAGTGGGATTCCTGAAACTGATGTGCTTTTTGTGGCCATGAAACCTGCAAAAAACACGGCCACTTTTGGCTTATAAATAAGAGATGACATTTATCGGCGTATCCGTGATTTAGTAACTGTGATTGAAAATATCGGCGTAACTGTGATTAAGTCACAGTGACTTGTAGTCACCAAATCACACTGTTGCTTTTTATATGCGGTCACTGTGATTTGATGATTGCCAGTGACCAGTGACTTAATCACAGCTACGCCGGAATGTCTCATCCCTAACTTATAGTGTGACCGAACACGTTTATACATTTCCGCGAATTCAAGTCAGAGCTATTTTTTCCAGGAATGGGACCACCAGAGCATGACTTTGACTGGCATATTTTGAGAGTGAAATGCTAAAAGTATTTAAATTGTGACTTGTGAAAAAGAATTAAGACATTTAAATGACGTACAACTTTTCCTTGTATTCACCGTGCCGTTGCATCTCCGTACGAACAAAATTATACCCAGAAATATGGTTTCGGATGCAAATTGAGTTCCCTGGCTTGAGGTTGTGTTATTATGTCCAGTCTTTTGTTGCGGGCGGGAAGAGTGTAGCCGTCCATACATGGGCATAAGAATGGATACATTTTTGTTCATCATTATAAAATATTTTGTATCATCAAAGTGCAAAAATAAATTCTGTGCTTGGAATTTTTTTTAGAACCGAACCCCATCAATTAGAAATCTGGGTTAGGTTCGGGTTCGGGTTCACGTGATTATTTTCAATGGGGTTCGGTTCCCGGTTCGGTTCAGGCATCACCAGAACCTGAACCGAACCGGTTCTGAAGGGTTCGGTTCCGGACCGGTTTGCAGCCCTGATAAAAAATAAAATATAGTATACAATGGTTATACAAGCAATCATTATACGAATAGTTCTAGTTTCGAGCTAAATGGATCAATGTGCGAGTTTTTAATAAGGAAAGAGAACATTCAGGTCCTAAGAGGTGGTAAAGACTATTATAGTCTGCGCAGACAACACGAAATGGTTCATATAAAGTGTAATTAGAAGTACAACGTTGAAGAGAAAGAGGGAAAAAGTTTCTTGTAACCCTACAGGGGACGTTGAATCTAAGTTGACTAATTAACTCCGGAGAGTCAACTTCACCGTGTATTAGTTTGTGAACAAAAATTACTCCCAGCATAGTTCTTCGATTTTTTAGAGAAGGAAGGTTAATTAAAAGCAGTCTACTAGAATAGGACGGAAGACGTACATTAGGTTCCCAATTAAGACCACGGAGAGCAAACAGTAGGAATTGCTTTTGTACAGACTCTAGGCGCTCTTGATACTTCTTATATTGAGGGCACCACACACATGAACCATATTCCAGTATCGGACGAACAAGAGAGGTGTAAAGGGTCTTGGTTGTGTAAGGGTCGTTGAACTCCTTGGACCAACGCTTAATAAATCCAAGCACACTCATGGCTTTGTTAGCTGTTCTGCAAATATGTTCGTTAAAATTAAGTTTAGGATCGAGAATAATACCCAAGTCGTTCATTTTGTAAATACGATTTAAGCAAGTGTTATACAGGGAGTATGAAGCTAAATGAGGCTCCGTTCTATGAAATGTCATACACATGCACTTCGAACAGTTAAGGTTCAGAAGATTTACATTACACCAGGACTGAAAAACTTCCAGATCTGATTGGAGATCAGTGAAAGAGTCTGCTTCTTTATAAGAAAGGCAAAGCTTAACATCATCTGCATACATTAATATGCGAGAATGAGCTAAGATCGGAGGAAGGTCATTTATAAACAAAGTAAAGAGTAGGGGACCCAGGTGACTACCCTGTGGAACCCCAGAAGTTACTGTAAGTGTTTTGGAAAGAGAATTTCTAAATAAAACTTTCTGTGTTCTGGAGTTCAGATAGTTCGATATCCAAGAAACCAAATCAGACGAAAATCCAAGAAGGTCAAGTTTATGCAATAATAGCTCATGATTAACAGAATCAAAAGCTTTACTAAAGTCAGTGTACACTACATCCGTTTGAAGCTGATTTCTAAATCCATTAATGACAAGAGTAGTGAACTCAAGTAAATTTGTAGTAGTGGATCTGCCTTTCATAAACCCATGTTGGGCCGGTGAAACAAGTGACCGACAGAGATGTTGCAAGTGAGAAGTTATAAGGTTTTCAAATAATTTTGGAATTGCGGAAAGCTTAGAAATACATCTGTAATTTCCGACATCAGATTTGGAACCCTTTTTATGCAAAGGAATAATAAAAGATTCCTTCCATGAATCAGGAAAGTGAGAAGAGCTTATGGACAGATTGAATAATTTTAACAGTGGAGCTGTCAATGAGTCGGCGCAGTACCTTAACATACAACTAGGAACACCATCAGGGCCAGGGGAATAAACAGGAGTAATTGATTTTAAATGCTGAGACAATGAAGTTTCAGTTAAAATTGGACTAAATATGCAGTTCGATCTTTGAACATCATACGGATAGGCTTGATTGCTGTTATAGTTTTGAGATGAATAGGTTGAACTAAAAAAATCGGAAAACAAATTAGCAATATCATGGTCGTTATTTGCCATAGCATTACCAAAATGAACGGACGAAGGATACGTTGAAGACTGTCTCTTTGTATTTACAAAGCTGTAAAATTGTTTCGGATTTTCTCTAAATTGATCCTTACAACGGGACAAATAGGCATTGTAACATTGAGAATTCAGAATGCGAAAGTCAGAACGGGCCCATATATACTGGGCAACAGAACTAGGTGAGCCAGAGCATTTTAGTTTTTTGTACAATCTAGATTTTCTGTTTTTTTAAATTTGAAAGTTGGCGAGTAAACCAGGGAGGTTTATTAGTATTTGGCGGACCATCGGAAAGAGGTACGCTAATATCAATCGCGAACGAAATCTTCTCATGGAAGAGTTTGAGGGCAACATCCATATCGACACACTCATTGAACTGTGTCCAATCTGCTTGGAGGATCAGGTTATTAAGCATACCAAAGTTAGCTTTCCTGAAACATCGACGAAGCGGAATTGAATTGCTTGATGCCTCTACTAAGGGAGTACCAAGGTCCAATATCAATTCTAATGTTGGATGGATTAAAAATAGGTTTTACCATATGAAATTTTCCGGGAATTTCCCGACTTTTTGTGCTGATTTTCCAACATTGGAAAATCTCATGTCTAATTACACTAGTTTACAGCGAAAAAGACCCATTGAAGCCATTATTTTTATACTCTGTACCGAAGGTACACAGAGTATATTGGGTTTGTGCAAATGTATGTAACAGCCAGAAGGAAGCAGCATCAGCATCAGCATCAACAGCCGAGTCGATATAGCCATGTCCGTCTGTCTGTCTGTCCGTCTGTCTGTCCGTCTGTCCGTATGAACGAAGAGATCTCAGAGATGGTAAGAGATAGAGGTTTGAAGTGTATGGAACATATATTTCTTATACTTGCAGGCAGATCAAGTTTAGTTTTTTTTTTTGCCACGCCCCCTGCCTCCCCTGCAAATTAAAAAAAACTGAATATTTTCCACAATTTTGGAGTTACGTTGTTCGAACCTTTAAGACATATATTCTACTCATTATTTCTTACCAAGCCCCCATACATCGTTTTCCGATCAGATGAACAATAGTGGCGCTATATGTAAAAGAAAATTTAATGCAACGGCAACAACAACACTGCAGCCACTTACTAGAAAGAGAGAGCGAGAGGGCAATAGCTTACTGGACTGCGCCGCTTTCAGTTTCCCCCTCCCTTCTTTCCAATAGCTTGTGTAAGTAGGCAAAGACGAAGAATGAGAGGAGCGATGCAATTGAGATGGCCTGCGGTCAGAAATATGATAGATATTATTATGTTAATAGGAAATTATATACAAATTTTATAATTTTACGAGTTATGTATTAGGGTTATTCTACCCATCATTACTTATCGAGCCCGTACATCGTTTTTCAAACAGATGAACGATAGTCGAAAGAGTTGCCACCCCCAGATTTTGAAAAAACCTCACACTTTAAAGTTATCAGTTACATACAAACAGGTACAGAGTATATTACAGTCGGGCTTGACCGACTTTCTTACTTGTTTAATGATGTATTTTGGAATGCTGAACTCAAAAATGAATTTAAAAAAATTTTTTATGGATACGTTTTTGAGTTAGAATTTTTTTTTAGTTTTTTTAAGCCTTTTAAGCCATATCTCGAGTTACAAACTTTAGCTGAAGTCAAGCAAGGGATTAATCAAAAGGTTAAGCAATTTCCAATAATCTAGTCAAAGAACATTTTCCAATCGGTTTAGTAGTTTAAAAGTAAGAAGTAAAAATATTTCGAAAAAATTGTTTTTATTCTCAAAAACGTGAAAAAATTTTTGTTTGTAACTGTTATAACTTTGGAAATTTTGAAAAACAATTATTTTCTAATTTTTAAATAAAAATAATCGTTTTCTGATTTTTAAATAAAAATGTTGTTTTAAAGTTAATGGTAATTTTATATAAAAATTTTTGAATAACTTAAAACTAATTTTTATTATAAAAATTTAATTATTTTTTTTATTTTTTAATAAAATTACTTTAATTGTTATGAAAAAATTTTTTATTATAAAAATCTGTTAAAAATTACTAATCTATAGGTTTAAGTAAATCTTGTTTCCTTCTATCAAAGACTTTGTACCCTATATTTTTAAAAATTTTTTTAAAAACATTAAATATTTTTTATAAAAATAAAAATAATTTTTTTATAATAAATTATTTAACTTTCATTATAAAAAACTTAAAAAAAATTTTTATTTAAAAATTATTATAACAATTTCAAAATTTTTTTGTGGTAAAAATTGCAAATAAAAATTTATCCTTTATGACTCGCCTCAAAATTAGAAGATTCGTGTATTCCATTTTATCGGATCCATATTTCGTATAATTTTTCACTGTTTTTTCGGTCCCTGGTTAAAAAACGAGAAGGCAAAGCTAACTTCGACTGTGCCGAAGTTTTAATACACTTGAAAAACTTTACTCCAACTGATTTAACCGGTAAAATATATATAGGATATAGAAATCAGATATTTAAAATTTTAAAATCATTGATAATAAAAATTTGATACCATAAAAAAACTTTTCTTAGTTAAACACTTTTTCCGACCGATCGGTCCTATGGCAGCTATATGCTATAGTCATCCGATTTTGATAAATTTTTGCAAAATGATGTGAAAGCATATAAAACTAACATATACCAAGATTAGTGACGCTACGATGGAAAACTAAAAAGTTTTTCCCACTAGAACTAGTTCTTAGACCGATCGTTCCTATGGCAGCTATATGATATAGTAATCCGATCCGGCCGGTTCCGACATATTAGTTGCGTGCAGTAAAAAGAAGACTCTGTGCAAAATTTCAGCTCGATAGCTTTAAAACTAAGGGACTAGTTCGCGTAGAAACAGACAGACAGACAGACAGACAGACGGACAGACGGACGGACGGACGGACGGACAAACAGAATTGAACTCAGCTCGTCGTCCTGATCAAGAATATATATAGTTTATGGGGTCGGAAATGAATATTTCTATGCGTTACAAACTTCTGGGCAAAATTAATATACACTTTTCAAGTGTATAACAAGGGGTCAAATTTGACTAATTTACGTGTTCATTAAAAAAATTTTTATACACTTGAAAAGTGTATATTAATTTTGCCCAGAAGTTTTTAACGCATTGAAATATTCATTTCCGACCCTATAAACTATATATATTCTTGATCAGGACGACGAGCTGAGTTCATTTCCGCTTGTCCGTCCGTCCGTCTGTCTGTCCGTCTGTCTGTCCGTCTGTCTGTTGCACAGAGTCTTCTTTTTACTTCACGCAACTAATATGTCGGAACCGACCGGATCGGATGACTATATCATATAGCTGCCATAGGAACTATCGGTCTAAGAACTAGTTTTAGTTTGAAAAACTTTTTTGTTTTCCATCGTAGCGTCACCAAACTTGGTATATGTTAGTTTTATATGCTTTCACATAATACAGAAAAAATTTATCAAAATCGGATGACTATATCATATAGCTGTCATATAAAGGGTAAGTCTAAAAACTAGTTCTAGTTAGAAAAACTTTTTTGTTTTCCATCGTAGCGTCACCAATCTTGGTATATGTTAGTTTTATACGCTTCCACATAATTCTGGAAAAATTTATCAAAATCGGATCACTATAGCATATAGCTGCCATATAAACGGTCGTTCAAAAACTACTTCTAGTGAGAAAAACTTTTTGTTTTCCATCGTAGCGTCACTAATCTTGGTATATATTAGTTTTATATGCTTTCACATCAATTTGAAAAAATTTATCAAAATCGGATGACTATAGCATATAGCTGCCATAGGACCGATCGGTCGGAAAATGTGTTTTACTAAGAAAAGTTTTTTTTATGGTATCAAATTTTTATTATCAATGATTTTAAAATTTTAAATATCTGATATCTATATCCTATATATATTTTACCGGTTAAATCAGTTGGAGTAAACTTTTTCAAGTGTATTAAAACTTCGGCACAGTCGAAGTTAGCTTTGCCTTCTCGTTTTTTTTACTTTGCTTTTTGCTCAAGGTGCGAGTTCCAATAGAAGCCAAATCACAGAAAAAAATTAAGAGCAAGGCCAAAAACGAAGAAAAAATAAAAATATTTTCTAATAAATACATAAAACAATGAAATTTGACTGTTAGTTCTTGTACTCAATTGCTCACAGCTCTTTTATTTATCCATAGATATTCTTTACCAATGCCTTATTTTCTTTGTAGAAATGCTATTCGTAAGAACAAATGATAAAAACAATTTATTATTATCAGTTTCAACCTTTTACAGATTTTAGGAAAACAAAATTTGCACGTTTTTGAGAAAAAAAAGCGATTTTTTCGAAATATTTTTTGCTTGTAGCATTTAAACTACTAAACCGATAGGAAAATGATCTACAACTAGATTATTGAAAATTGCATACCCATTAGATTAATACCTTGCTTGACGAAATCTAAAGTTTCTATCTCGAGATATGTCATAAAATGTAAGGGTACCTACCAAAAAAACTGAAAACGAGAAGGCAAAGCTAACTTCGACTGTGCCGAAGTTTTAATACCTTGAAAACTTATCAACTGTTTAATAAATATATAGATAATATCATATTTAAAATTTTAAAATCACTGATAATAAAAATTTGATACCTAAAAAAACTTTCTTAGTAAAACACATTTTCCGACCGATCGGTCCTATGGCAGCTATATGCTATAGTCATCCGATTTTGATAAATTTTTCAAATATTGAAACAAAAAACTAAATATCCAAGATTATGACGCTACATGAAACAAAAAGTTTTTCTCCTAGAACTAGTTTTGAACGACCGTTTGGCCTAGTTAGTACGATTTGATATTTCCAGTATTGTCAATAACTAACATACCAAGATTTACCTACTGACAAGTTTTCTACTAGAACTTACTCCCTTTGACACTATGTCCCTTTTTCAAAAACAAACACAAATTTCCCCTCGTTAGTTGCGTCAACTCTGTGCAAAATTTCACCATAGCAAAACTGAACTATCCGTAGAACAACACGACAACACAGCAAAATAGTTATGGGGTCAAATATCTTGCGTAAACAAAAAATTCTATCTCAAAAACGTATCCATACAAAAATTTTTCTTTAAAGGGTACATCATAAAAAAATAACAGCTTCAATGGGTCTTTATTTTTTTTATTTTTGTAAACTAGTGTTATTTGGCAAACTATCCTTACAAAACGAGTTTTAAGTCAATCGGATGAAAAATAGTGTTTTCCATATAGAATTTTCCGGCCATTTTCCTTGTGGGTGGATTTTCCACAATCGAAAAATCACATGTCTAATTATTTTGCATACTATGCTTGCAAACCGAGTTTGAAGTCAATCGGATGAAAAATAGATTTTTCCATATAGTATTTTCCGGATCTTTCCCGACTTTTCGGGCAGATTTTCCATTATTTGAAAATCTCATGTCCAATTATTTTGCATAGTACAAACCGAGTTTGAAGCCAATCGGATGAAAAACAGTTTTTTCCATATGGACATTTCGGGCGCATTTTCCAACATCGGAAAATCTTATGTCTAATTATTTTGCGTACTATCCTTACAAACCGAGTTTGAAGTCAATCGGATCAAAAATAGTTTTTCATTTAGAATTTTCCGGGTATTTTCTTTATGGGCGGATTTTCCAACATTTGAAAATGTCATGTCCAATTACTTAGCCTACTATCCTTACAAACCGAGTTTGAAGCCAATCGGATGAAAAATATTTTTTAAGAGTTTAAGAGTTACGATAACCTTCACTTCTATTGTGACATATTTCAATTAGCAAAGGCTACTTTGATCTATATATGGGGCATTCTTTCTCAAACGTCCCAGTCAAAAACTAAAAATTTTTGGATTGGCTTCATACTTTGGTGAATTGTTATCCTATATGAAGGTAATAAATTCCTAAAATATTAACTCATTACAAAAAAAATTGTAGAAATTAGGGGGGGTGGAAGTTTTGACATTTTAAGTGACATTGGTATTTTTAAAATCGTATAACTATGACAAAACTTTATCGATTTGAAATTGTAAATATGTAATTTTAAAGCATTTTTCATGTACTTTTTGAAAAAAATTACAAAAATAAAAAAAAGTAAAATTCACCCCCTATTTTCTAAAATTTACCGTTATTTTTCAATTTTGTACCAAATGGGTATTTTTAAAAAAAAAATTAGAATTTTTTTTGAAAAGCTTCGGTCATTTCCTATAAAATGTGTAAATATGATAGTGGGACAAAAATAACTTTAGGAAATATTGAATTAATAATAATAATTAAACAAATAAACGTTACCGATTTTAAATTGTGAATATGTCATTTTAAAGCATTTTTCATGTACTTTTTAAAAATAATAACAAAAATAAAAAAAAATTAAAATTCACCCCCTATTTTTCAAAATTAACCGGTTTTTTTTAAATTTTTTAACCAAATGGGTATTTTTAAAAAAAAATTTTTTTTTTTTTAAAAGCTAAGGTTATTTCCTATAAAATGTGTAAATATGATAGTGGGACAACAATAAGTTTAGGAAATACCCTGCAGTTTTTGTATATTATTAAAAAATTCCTATAGTCATCCGATTTTGATCAATTTTATCATGATTGTGTGAAATCATATAAAACTTATAAATACCAAGTTTGGTAACGCTACGATGAAAGACCAAAAAGTTTTTCTCAGTAGAACTAGTTTTTTGACCGATCGTTCCTATGGCAGCTATATGCTACAGTCATCCGATCCGGCCGGTTCCGACAAATGTGCAGCGTACTTGCTTTTAAAGACATTTTGGAAGATTGGTCAAGATAGCTTTAAAACTGAGGGAGAAGATAGCATAGAAATAGACGGACATAAGGACATTATTAATTTTGTAATTACATTTCTCCTAAAGTAATTGTTGTCCCACTATCATATTAACATATTTTATAGGAAATGACCTTAGCTTTTCAAAAAAAAAATTTTTTTTTTTAAAAATACCCATTTGGGACAAAATTGAGAAATAACGGTTAATTTTGGAAAATAGGGGGTGCATTTTAATTTTTTTAATTTTTGTTATATTTTTTCAAAAAGTACATGAAAAATGCTTTAAAATGACATATTCACAATTTAAAATCGGTAACGTTTATTTTTTTAATTATTATTATTAATTCAATATTTCCTAAAGTTATTTTTGTCCCACTATCATATTTACACATTTTATAGGAAATGACCGAAGCTTTTCAAAAAAAATTAAAACTTTTTTTTTAAAAATACCCATTTGGGACAAAATTGAAAAATAACGGTGAATTTTAGAAAATAGGGGGTGAGATTTACTTTTTTTTATTTTTGTTATTTTTTTCAAAAAGTACATGAAAAATGCTTTAAAATGACATATTCACAATTTCAAATCGATAAAGTTTTGCCATAGTTATACGATTTTAAAAATACCAATGCCACTTAAAATGTCAAAACTTCCACCCCCCCTAATTTCTACAATTTTTTTTTAATGAGTTAATATTTTGGGAATTTATTACCTTCATATAGGATAACAATTCACCAAAGTATGAAGCCAATCCAAAAATTTTTAGTTTTTGACTGGGACGTTTGAGAAAGAATGCCCCATATATGTAATGGAGAACTGTATTTGGATTTCTCTATTGTTGAATTTCTCAGTTCAGTCTGGAATTTCATAGAGCTTACATCAACAAAAATAAATATAAATTTATTCTTTTAAAACAAATAATATATTGTTTTGTATCTGGAGTAAATCTAATAGGTTATGGGCCCATATACAGCACAAGCAATATTGCATTTGTTTTAAATTTTTTTTTTTAGCCTCTTTCAATTGAGTGTATTTGCCGGTTTCGTTTCGTTTTAACTTTAGTTATATAAAAAGAAATTTACATAACATGACTTACGTTTAGAGAGCGATTTTAATTTTATTTATTTATTTTTTACAAATGAACTTGTTCAGTTGAATGTCGAATTCATTCTGAATATTCTGTGTACTTATATTATTAGGATAGAAATTTAGAAATGAAAGGTGTTTGCATAGCCTTCTGTATATGTTTTTTGTCATGTCTTTGGAGTGTGCTTGATTTCTGGTTAGTTTGGTGATCGGGATGGTTGATTGGATGTTTGAGATGATTTATGTAATTCGTGTGCTTAGATTAGGTTAATTTGTTGATGGTTAATGGGATGTTTGGGATGATGTATGTAATTCGTGCGTGTGCGAAACGGTTCGGCAACAGCGGCAGCACCATCACCTGCAGGCTGCAGCGCCTGAGGCGGAAGCAGTAGTACTACACACAAGCTGCGTTAGAAACGCTAGAACTGATATTAGCAGGAACAGCAAGAGCAGCGGCAGCAATTGGCTTTTACAAGAATTTTCAACAACAATGTCTAAGGATAATAAATCAAAAAATATAATTCCTTTTAATGGAGAGAAATACTCAATTTTGAAATTTCGGATGCGTGCACTTTTGGCTGAGAATGACATTTTAAATGAAATCGACAGTTCCATCGGTTCCAGATAATGTAAGTGAGTCATGGATAACAGCTGACCGAAAAGCTAAGAGTCTCAGTATTGAAAACTTAAGCGATTTATTTCTTGGATTTGCGAACAATGATAGCACCGCCAAGCTAATTTTTACAAGTCTAGATGCAATTTACGAACGTAAAAGTTTAGCATCTCAACTTTCATTACGAAAGCGATTGTTATCATTGAAATTAAAAGCGGACATTTCGCTTGTGAACCACTTTAACATTTTTGATAACCTGATTTTTGAACTGATTTCATCGAGTGCTAAGATTGATGAAATGAATAAAGTGTCTCACTTATTATTGACTCTTCCTTCTTGTTATTATGGTGTTATAACTGCAATTGAGACGTTATCAGAAGAAAATATGTCTCTACCCTTTGTAAAAAATCGCTTGGTTGATCAGGAAATCAAGTTAAAAAGTATCAGCAAAGATAGCGCTAAAGTATTAGGAGCAATGTCGATTAATAATAAAAAGGATAGAACGATTAAAGTAATTCCGTTTAAAAATAAAGGAAAATTCAAGACTTTCAAAAACAAAGCCGAGTTAAAATGTCACTTCTGTAGATAAAAGGGTCACTTCAAAAAAGATTGTTATCAATACAAGAAAAGTAAGAAGCATACTCAAGTCTCAACAGCAAAATCATCTTTGGGATTTGCTTTTATGCTTTAGCAAAATATGAACAAGCATAAAGGTGAAGTATCTTTCATTTTGTATTCTGGAGCAGCAAAACCTCGCTGATGAGGAAATCTGGTGACTTCCGAAACAGCTGTACGAGGAACCATGCTCACTTCGGTGTTGTTGGTACACTTGTTATTTTAAATGTTATGGAAACATAACATTTAAATGACCTCGAGCCGGCTAGTCCCACTTCTAAGTTAGGATATATATTAAAGCCTGATTCCAATGTGAAAGAGCTGTGAAAGCGCGGAGAAACTGAACAGAAGAAACTGTAGTTCCAGCTTTCTTTGATGACGAAATCAATCCAAATATAATGCAAGAAATGTTGTCATTAAATTATGAAGATTATGGGCAATGAGAGGAAATGCTTATTGTACGCAGATTTGACCATATTGAACTATTTTAGGGTAAATGATTTGTTTCATAAATTTTTTATATTCAAATTTCAATGTAAAACAAAGAATGCTGTGAAAATTTTCAAGCGGCTTGAAATTTCAAAGACTTATTTAGAATGTATTCCAGAATCGTGACCGAACAACACTGAGTTTATAGCAGCTCAGTCCATGCTTAAGTATTTTAAGGTAGTGAATGATGTGGCGAAAAGAAGTTTTAAGCTTGTGGCAGACTTTGAATAATTAATTTGCAAAAGTGAACAACCTAACCGTCTACGAAGTGTCGAAGAGTACCGAGAACTTTTTGTAAATTTTATGAAAAAAACTCTATACAATTATTAAAAATAGAAGACCGACATTGGACATAGCGAAATGTAAAGGATGCAATTATGCCTATCGAGTTTCAAATTCGAAAATTTTTCGAATTTCCCATCATTCTAAGTCTGAGGTGGGCTCTAAAAGTTTACTCAAGAGCGCAGCAACATCAAAATGCATTTTTTTTTTTAAATTTTTGTTTTTAATTTTATTGTTACTTACATTGAATTGACAGAATGCATTAAATTTCGCTTTGAGCGGAATATCAAGGCGGACTACGAGGGCCCAACTGGTCGCTATGTGCCTATCGCTGTTCTAAACCAAACCCTTGAAAATATGCCATATCACACAATCCATAGGGTAGCCATTTTACAATCGATAATATTTGTGATGTGTATAAAACTTTTGCAACTATACCCCACCAATTATTATCTAAATTGAACTTCATATTTGTAGCAGCGTATTTCAAAAGCGCAATGGGAAAAAACTTGGGATCGATCGAATTTTACATCCTCTTTTACAAGTTCTCAAAAAGTTTGAACCAACTGGAATCAAGAGCCAAATATTATCATCACCAAACGGGTTTTATTTGCAAAATGTAATATTTTTAAAGATAATTAAAGTTTAAATGAGTTTCTTGGCGTTACTACTTATTTTTATTCCACCTATTTCGGTAAATTTTGTACTCGACCAAGGGATAAAATATCCACTAATACTATTTTATTTTAGAATTTCGAGAGTAGTGTTACTCAGAGTGACCTTAATGCGACAGGAGTTAATCAAAACTGTTTTTTAATGAACTTGAATATTTCCATGCAAATGGCAACTATTATATATCATTGAAATAGTGCACGATATATGCGAAATTCTCCTGCATTTTTTAACAAAAGACAACCAATTCACTCTTGAAAATTTCGAATACAGGAATAAAACCAAAATTAACAATAAAATTATACCTTTCCTTTTTCCAAATTAAAAATATCTCAATAAAATCATCATCTATAGATGTCTATAGGCATGTGATGAATTTAATTAATTTCTTTACCCTTATAATTTGCGATCTAAGTAGTTCATCCGGAGAAAAATTGTGTTTTAATTCACAGTCAATCTTTTTCAAATTGTTGATATTTTGTAGCAATGTCTTGTTTAAATTATAGGATGAACTGATTCAGATCTAATTTAAATCCTCAACGAGAATTATTTGTTACTTTTTGAAAAACCATTAAAGGCAAATTTTTCATTTCCTTTTACATTATTCTGAACTAACACAAAAATATAAACCCAACATCGAGTCCGCTGAAATACTCCTTACGGTTTTTATACTCTGTACCGTAGAAGCCGACTTTAACTAGCGAGTTAATCAGATGAATATTCTATTATCTTGTCAAGAAATTATAATTTCAGCATTTTGACAAAAGATGAATATTCTAATATCTTGCCAAAAGATTATAATTCGAGCATCTTGTCAATAGATAAAGAAACAATCATTTTGCCAATAGAAGAAGATTTCATTATATTAAAAGAAAAACAAAACACCAACTAACAAAAAAAAAGACAAAAAAACAACAAAAAAACCAAAAACTCAAACACCCACCCCCGGCACAAACACCGAGAATTCAAAAAAAAGAAAAAAAAAGAGGACGCCGAAAAAACAAAAGCCAAGAGGACCGACCGAAGGCAGAACAACACCGATGAAATCAGAGCAAACAAAACAAAAAACACGAGAGACGCACGAAAACAAAAGCCACAAAACATGTGAGAATGCTATATATATATTTGATAAAAAGATATGATTACAAAAATTACGCCTTGAAAAAAATAAACAGCTAAAAAAAATTTTTTCTAATGATGCAATTAAAAGAAAAAAATAGAAGGCTAACATCGGCTACGCCGATGTTTTAAATACCCTTGCAGTTTTTGGAAGGCGCTACCATTGATAACAAGAAAGTTTTTCTCATAAGAACTAGTTTGTTAGACCGATCGTTCCTATGGTAGCTATATGCTATAGTCCTCCGATTTTGATAAATTTTTCGCGAATTGGGTGTAAGCATATAAAACTAATATATACCACGATTGGTGACGCTGCGATGGCAAACACACTGGTTGCTGCTGTGATTTGTTGACTTTTAATGTTTTTTAGATAACAGGAAAATGCAGGCATATTTTGAAGAAATGCAGAAAGCCGAAGTCGTGGGCAATGCACATTGATGCTTGATGGTTTAAAATTTTGCCAGTCAACCATTTTTGCTGCTGACATTGTTGCTGACATTCTGATGGGTAGAGCCGGAATAAATACAAACAATTAATCTGCCTATACCCATCGGAATTCAGTCAGCCGTTTTGGTCGCACAAGGTGGCAACCCCATAAGCATTCCGATGGGTATGAGCGTACAGATTAATGTGGCTTCCTCACTGAGGTGCACACTGACATGCACATTCTACTCTGCTTGTAGTACAAACTAGTAAGAGTTAAGATAACCTTCACTTCTATTGTGACATATTTCAATTAGCAAAGGCTACTTTGATCTATATATATGTAATGGAGAACTGTATTTGGATTTCTCAATTGTTGAATTTCTCAGTTCAGTCTGGAATTTCATAGAGCTAACATCAACAAAAATAAATATAAATTTATTCTTTTAAAACAAATAATATATTGTTTTGTATCTGGAGTAAATCTAATAGATTATGGGCCCATATACAGCACAAACAATATTGCATTTGTTTAAAATTTTTTTTTTTGCCTCTTTTTTTTTTAAATTTTATTTATTAATTTTTTCCAAATGAACTTGTTCAGTTGAATGTCGAAATCAAACTTAGTGTTGATCTCTGTTATCATCTGTGCAACCTTTTCAGCGGAGTGTACCCCAGAAATTCTTTTGCATGCTAAGGCTGCAGATTTGCGTTCCAAGTTGTCCGTAAGCCAATGAACTGTTTTCCCATCGAAGCTTCGATGGTTTCCGCACCAAATGTCTGCTGTGGTGCAAAAATATTTTGAAAAAGAAATGTCTTTTTTTTATATTGTGCACCATGCTGGTATATTTGTTCTCCAATTTCTTAGCCGCGGTTTGCCTACTCATCACCTTCTTACCAGTATTTTCAAAAAGCTCAATGAAGGATTTCTTTTCCAAAATCGAAATGAGCAATGCAGAGTCAAAAATTGCGATCAACAGCTTTCCATCAAAAATAGTTTGTGCATTCTCGCCATAAGGACTTGTCTTGTAGCTTTTATATTTATTAAATAGTGCCATACGTATGACTTGCAAATGTTTTATGAAATTGGAAGTAACTTCGCCGCTTCCTCTAATAATATCTTATCTGAATG
The DNA here is from genome assembly GCA_018904225.1 of Lordiphosa mommai. Classification (NCBI taxonomy): domain Eukaryota; kingdom Metazoa; phylum Arthropoda; class Insecta; order Diptera; family Drosophilidae; genus Lordiphosa; species Lordiphosa mommai. The sequence goes on from JAEIFT010000024.1 coordinate 815,219, forward strand.
TCTTATCTGAAATCTAAAATAAAAAATTATTAAAAATTAATATCTAATATTAATTAAAACACATATACGCCGCGTTCCAAGCAAATATAAATGTTCTGTATAAAAAGAATGGACAGACGGACTTGGCTAGGGTATAAAAACAAACTATGATTGAATTTTAATTTCAATTTATATAGTCGAAAAGTCTTGTTGATTACAGTGTGATCATCACACCATTTAATTCAGAACAATTATATTTGCAAGAAAGTCGTGCTTCACTTTAGAAACATAACAACAAACCTTTTGCACTCCTGTATAAAATTTGTCTTTGAAAATTATTTTTCGGGCATCAGACAGCTAATTTAAGCAATGCTTTTTGAGAGACGGCACTTGTTCTTCTGTGGATGTATTTTTTCTTTTGCATGTAGATGTAGAAGTAATGTCCGATTCCTACAACCATTTATCCTCGGGAAAAATCACTTTTAAAAATACACCCCGACATTTTAACGTATTCGTTGTTAAAATTTTTTTTTTAAGAAACAAATTTTGTTTTAATTTTTTTTTTTAGTTGTTAGCTTGTTAATAAACTAGGCTAAACTGAGAAATAAAGCAACAGAGAATTCTAAATACAGTTCTCCAGAAAATATGTTGATAGATCAAAGTAGGTCTTGTTTATTGAAAAATGTCATATTCAAACTTTAATTATCAAAGTGATATTTATCTTAAATCATAGCACTCTATTATAAAGGGTGATTTTTAAAGCGTAGTTTTTTAAAAAATCGAATGAAACACTCAATTTACATCAAATATTCAAAATTTTTATTGAAATTGATAAATTGTTAATCATGTAAATGTTGTCCGCGGCTCCATTCCAAATGGTCCAAAATTGCAGACGCAATTTTTCGATTTTCATGGAGCTGTTCTAAGGCCCATCCACCAAAAATTAGACGTTAGGGTAGGTCATTCCGCTTTAATTCTTGCAGAAGTTGAATTTTATAGGCTTTCAAGTAAAGCCCTATGTCCACTCGACGCGGAAATTTCCACGCGAAAAAGTTGATATTTCGCAGAGTTGTCATCTATGAAATTGAAATAGTACGAACCGATTTTTGACAACGCTCTTATCTTGCAATGCTTGCCTTTACAAAATTTCAATATACAGTACAATGCCTTTAAATGCACATCCTTCTTTAACACCCAGATTGATGCAATTATCGCCAATGTGCATTAAAGTTAAACATATTTTTTTTTTGTTAAAAATTAATTTGCTGATTATTTATTTCTTTCAAATTTGCATTTACATAAATGGATTTATTTAATGTAGTCTGCTATTTTCTTTTTAACATATTTTATGTGCTAAGCATCAGCATCAAAGACCATATATTATTAAGACCAATTAACCCTTTCAGGACCAACGTTGTCTATAGGCAACATTGTCTTTAGAATTCAAAATGACCCATGCATAAAGCCTATATGACACGACATTAATCTTTCCATTAATTAAATGCGAGTGAACGGCACAGCTATATACGTTTTTGGTTCTGGATTTCTATCGCAAGAACGAACGGTCACACTTACCACATGTGCCGGTATTGTAATAAATTTAAATTTATAATTAGCATCAGCAATAGCCATGAAAATTAAAGAGTTGTCATCTATGAAATTGAAATAGTACGAACCGATTTTTGACAACGCTCTTATCTTGCAATGCTTGCCTTTACAAAATTTCAATATACAGTACAATGCCTTTAAATGCACATCCTTCTTTAACACCCAGATTGATGCAATTATCGCCAATGTGCATTAAAGTTAAACATTTTTTTTTTTGTTAAAAATTAATTTGCTGATTATTTATTTCTTTCAAATTTGCATTTACAAAAATGGATTTATTTAATGTAGTCTGCTATTTTCTTTTGTACATATTTTATGTGCTAAGCATCAGCATATTTTCTTCAAGCCTCGTTATCAACAAACAAAACAATCTTCCGATTTTCATTTCCTGATCCAGTTTTACTAGGATTTTTCCCAAATGTCTCCGGTCATCCATGCTTTTTGGTTAGCATAACATGTGAATGGGAGGTTTGCGTTTTTAAATCAACGTGGAGTTTTGACCTAGTCTGTGGCTATGACTTTTTTTTAGGAGCCAGTTAAATTGCAAATAAAGAGCAAGGTCAAGCGCGTTTTTATGATTTTTGGGGCCCTAAGGTTGCTCACCCGGTAGATAAAATGTCCAATTTGGCATTGCTTTATAATAAAGCCCAGTTTCATCCGTGCTAATAATATTTTCAATGTCGTAATCTTTCAGAATACCAGGAAATATGCTGTGAACATAATCATTTGCTCCTCTAGCATCACTTTCTGCAGATTCTCCGTGCAGTTTGCCAAACTTTATATTATGACGCTTAATTGCTGCAGCTGTTGTGGCAGCAATGACGTTGGTTGCAATCTGGTTCGAATTCGGTATTGAACTTTAGGCAGAATTCCTTGGCTTTGCATGTCGATCCAATACCGCATTGGTTGACCGCTGCTGCTTAAACCATTGCAGTAAAGCAGTGTAGGCCATACAATACAATCATATTTTAGCAAACAATCACGTAATCGATACCGATAGAACGCCTTTAACTTGTAATTCACATTGCCAACGGTCACATTATCGATATCGAGTCTTCAATTTGCAATTCCATCATATGAACCAAAGAGGTTAAGTACTAGAGATGAAGCGCATTTAAATTAAATTTATTCATACAAAGTCAAACATTTTTTCCGGAAAAACGTTGCAATTATCTTAAAAATGTCATTAATTGCAATGCAATTATATTACAGATTTTAGAACGAAACCTATTTTTTATAAAAATGACAGAGATTTTGGTGCAATTATCTTGAATGTGCAACTAAGTGTAGGTGCAATCATAGAGCATTATTATTAGAGGGTAAGATTGTGACACCTCTCAATTTGTGGCGCTGTTAAGCCCAAGTTGAGATACTTTTAAAATATTGCCAGCGATTTCAACATGTTGCTAAGGTCTTATAACACAGATAGGAAAATACGGTGGTTAGAGCGAGACGGACATTGTCTTGATTGTACTCATAGAGCGATAATAACAAAAAACAGCTGATTATTTCGCTGTTAAGTTTGTTGCGAGAGCGACATTAACAAAGAACAGCTGATTATTTCGCTGTTAACTTTGTGGCGGCAGAGCAATCTTTCCCTCTAATAATAATGCTCTATGGTGCAATTATCCAAATTATACTGTAATTGGATTTTTTTTTTAACAAAATATATATTTTAACACCATGGAGTTATATATATTTATATATCATATAGGTCAAAACGGTCATATCGGTCAAAAACTAGTTCTAGTGAGAAAAACGTTTTTGTTTTCCACCGTAGCATCACCAATCGTGGTATACATTAGTTTCATATGGTTTCACCCAATTCGTGAAAAATTTATCAAAATCGGATGACTATACCATATAGCTGCCATTGGATCGATCGGTCTAAAAACTAGTTCTAATGAGAAAAACTTTTTTGTTATCAATGGTAGCGCCTTTCAAAAACTGCAAGTGTGTTTAAAACATCGGGGTAGCCGATGTTAGCCTTCTATTTTTTTTCTTTTTGTTTAATACCGCGGAATATAGAAGCAAATTGGTCCCAGTCTTATCCATTTTGAGGACTTTTCCACAAATTAATAACATATTAATATGTGCGTCAAGTTAGCGACGGTCGGTTAGCGACGAATCGGAACGATGGAATGTGCCCTCAGCATGCTTTGGTCACACTTGCAGAGAAAATCGTCGCTAACTTTTTTCTCGGCCCATAGAGGTTGGCATAAAATGCGCTTAACGTAGATCAGACGTTGTCGTCCAAGACGCAGGCGGCCTCTATGGGCCAAGAAAATAGTTAGCGAAGATTTTTCAGAGACAGCCAAATTTGATGTTGTTTGGTGATACTTGGTTTAGCACCAGTTCCAATAACTGGTTCCGGTTCCGGAGCTAGCGTCACCTCTGGCAGTGCAGCCAAGACACCCCCACTGATAAGCGTTTTGCACCAAAACTGTTCACACGATTGTGATCAAACTTGTTAGGTACCCTCTTGAATATCTCTCCTATAAGCGTATATACCGTGCAATGTATGCCAACCTCTTGGAGCTTATCATTTGGGTCATCTTTCTTGAGTAATTTTTTTTATGGATTTTTGTATGGGCAATTTTGGAGGTTGGTCCACTGATAAGCGATTTTCTCCGAAACTGTTCACACGATTGAACTCAAACTTTGTGAGAACACATATGAATATGTGCCCCAAGTTTTTGTATACCGTGAATTTTATGCCAACCTCTGAGAGAGAAGATATGGACCAAAAAGTGGGGTGCCGATTTTTCGGCATCACATTTTCAATACCTACAATGCATAAATCCACACACCGGTTAAACAAAACAATAGTTTGTGATTTTCTTAACAATATTTTTAACAGATTTTTGATTGTGTTCATAAATCAAGAGAAAATCAATAAATAAAAATGTCTCCCGTGTTCCACATTCCATCGATCCGATTCGTCGCTAACCGACCGTCGCTATCTTGACGCACATTATTCACTTGTATAAAAAAAAATAAATAAAATTCTTCTCTCAGTTTTTGAGAAAACACCTACACCCTTAGAATTGATTTATACAAATTTTGAATAAAAAATAAAATAAAGTGATGTAGCCACATTTTTCGAAATATCTCCACTTTTAAAAATTGTGCAGCATTCCTCGGTAAACCAACGTACAAATGGGAAATAAAATAATAAGAAAATAAATAAGAAAATTCTCCCCACAGTTTTTGATAAAATTGCTTAGCCGACCTAGGCCTGGAAGAAACTTCTAATAAGGGCGTCGCTGTTAAGTCAGTTGAGTGTGACCAAAAAAAAATGCAGTATAACCTTAAAGTTCGTTGTTATCTTTTCCTGATGTTGTTCACATATACACGGTATGCCCCCTGATTGAGAATAATATTAACTATTTTGTCTAATTTTCGTTGTCATTTTCCACCCTCAGTTTTAAAGCTATCTTGACCAAACTTTGCAAAAAGTCTTTAAATATACACTGACTATTTTATTTAGCTGCCATAGCAACGTTCGGTTCAAAAACTAGTTCTAGTGAAAAAACTTTTGCGTTTTCTTTCGTAGCGTCACCAATCGTGGTATAAAAATATTAGTTTTATATGCTTCCACATAATTCTAGAATAATTGATCAAAATCGGATAACACAAACATCGGGGATGGTCGAGAATCGCTGTACTATAAAACCACTTGACACCGACTAGCATGGTAACAGATTCGGAATCAGGACAACCCAATTACTATTAAAATGTGAATGACTTGCTTGTAGGTTTTTATACACTTGAAAAGTGTATATTAATTTTGCCCAGAAGTTTGTAACGCATAGAAATATTCATTTCCGACCCCATAAACTATATATATTCTTGATCAGGACGACGAGCTGAGTTCATTTCCGCTTGTCCGTCCGTCCGTCTGTCCGTCTGTCTGTCTGTCCGTCTGTCCGTCTGTCTGTTTCTACGCAAAATAGTCCCTCAGTTTTAAAGCTATCGAGCTGAAATTTTGCACAGAATCTTCTTTTTACTGCACGCAACTAATATGTCGGAACCGGCCGGATCGGATGACTATATCATATAGCTGTCATAGGAACGATCGGTCGAAAAATAAGTCTTTGTGAGAAAAACTTTTTTGATTTCCATCGTAGCGTCACCAATCGTAGTATATATTAGTTTTATATGTTTCCCCACAATTCGGAAAAAATTGATCAAAATCGGATGACTATAGCATATAGCTGCCATAGAAACGGACGGTCAAAAAACTACTTCTAGTGAGAAAAACTTTTTTGTTTTCCATCGTAGCGTCTCCAATCTTAATATATATTAGTTTTATATGCTTTGACACAATTCGGAAAAAATGTATCAAAATCGGATGACTATAGCATATAGCTGCCATATAAACGGTCGGTCAAAAAAATACTTCTAGTGAGAAAAACTTTTTTTTTTCTATCGTAGCGTCTCCAATCTTGGTATATAATAGTTTCTTTCACATAATTTCGAAAAAATTTATCAAAATCGGAGGACTATAGCATATAGCTGCCATTGGACCGATCGGACGGAAAATGTGTTTTACTAAGAAAAGTTTTTTTTTATGGTATCAAATTTTTATTATCAATGATTTTAAAATTGTAAATATTTGATATCTATATCCTATATATATTTTACCGGTTAAATCAGTTGGAGTAATCTTTTTCAAGTTTATTAGAACTTCGGCACAGTCGAAGTTAGCTTTGCCTTCTCGTTTCGAGTTACCTTGTAGGTAAAGTTTTGAGAAAGAATAGAATTGCTCAATGACTTTTAGAACTGTAAATCGAAAAGAAAAAATGCTCTGAAAAACTGGTAAATTCTTTCTAGCCCTATATGTCGTTATCGCTGGTAAGAAAAGCTTTAAAATATTAGGAAAATTTACCTTTAACAAATCAAATAAGAAACAACTCAGCCCACAAGGAAAATGGATGGAAAAACTATTTTTCATCCGATTGCTTTCAATCTCTATTTATAATGATCGTATGCAAAATAATAAGACAACAGATCTAAGAGATTTTCTCGCTTGCTTTAAGTTATTATCAAGTTACAACCAATCTATTAAAGAAAAGAAAATTTTATTTTTAATTGAAATTAAATTTTAAAAAATAAATGTTGAAAACTTATTTTTAAATTGACGCTGTGCCAATACATTATTGATTCACTGTACAATGTGATGCGCTTTTGCTCTTGCGCTCTTAGCAAAAGTTTTCAGTTGACATGGTTGTGTCCCTCGCTTTTAGCAAAAGCTCTCAACTTACAACTTCTGCTTTTTTTCAGCCGAACCATTCTACCATGTTCCCGGCTTTTTCGGCCAAAAACTTTGATTTGTATCTATGCTAACTTGAGCTTTTAAGCGTTAATTGCACAGTGGTTTAATGGTCTACATTTTACCCTTACGATTCGAGCGAAAATACTTTTAATTTTTAAAAATGGTTAAAGTCTTTTCATATTTATAAAAAAGCGAATATATGTATTTATTTAAGTATGTATACTTGTAGCCCAAAATGTGTCTGTGAAATTAATATAACCAAGCGAATAGCGAGAGCGTATTCTCGGAACAATTCTATTCGCTAGTTCAGTTTTGATTTAAGACCTTTAGATTTGAGCAAATTCGCAAAGATTATGTTTTCGTGATACGCTTGTTTACCTAAAAAACTATGTTAAATTATTACCGCGTAAACTCCCAGCCAGGATCACAAGCATCATTGCCAACAGGAATAGAGTACGAGACAATGGATCAGAGCTAGACAACCAATCTAAAAGCCATAATTAATCACCTTAACAATGTCATAAGACAAAAGTTGATCAAGTTTAAAAATACAACTTGGAATCGAAAATTATTCTGTCTTGATAAAAATTCAAATCAAACGACTGCTCCCGAAATTTCATTAAGTGAAGTCGAATCAATCATTAAAATTCCCAAGAAAAAGAAATTACCAGGTATCGGTGCTTGGACCTACTCTTTATAATATTTCTACCTACGACAACCTTGACAAAAAACTCCCTTTTAGTGGTCACATAAGTAAGACTGTCGACAAAGTTAACAAGATGATCAGAACCTTCATAAACCACATCTCAAAACTATCCACAAACAACAAACTTTTAGAATACAAAAAGATTAAATATCAATTTAATCTAGGCTGATTAATATGATTTTTCATCAAATATCAATTTGTATACCCGTTACTCGTAGAGTTAAAAGGAATAATACTTCGTGCAAATGTATGTTACAGGCAGAACGAAGCATTTCCGACCCCATAAAATATATATATTCTTTATCAGCATCAAAAGCCAAGTCGATATTGAAATGCCCGTCTGGCTGTCTGTCCGTCAGTCCGTCCGTCTGTCTCTCTGTATGAACACCTAGATCTCAGAGACCGCCATACATCATTTTCCGATCAGACGAACGATAGTAGAGTTGCCACCCCCGCAATTTGATAAATACCTCATACATCCCACAATTTTGAAAATACATTGATAAAACCTTCTAGACATATATTTAAAGCATCATTAACTACCGATCCGCCAAATATCATTTCTTGATCAGATGAACGATAGAAAAGTTCCCGCCCCCGATATTTGAAAAATACCTCAAATCTCCCACAATTTTGAAAATGGATTGTTCGAACCCTCCAGACATATTTATACCCGTTACTCGTAGAGTAAAAAGGGTATACTAAGTTCGTGCAAATGTATGTAACAGGCAGAAGGAAGCATTTCCGACCCCATAAAGTATATATATTCTTGATCAGCATCAATAGCCGAGTCGATTTAGACATGTCCGTCTGTCCATCCGTCTGTCCGTCTGTCTGTATGAACACCTAGATCTCAGAGACTATAAGAGCTAGAGCTACCATTTTTTCAGTGTAGACTTGTATTGTTTGCACGCAGATCAAGTTTGTTTCAAATTTTTGCCACGCCCCCTCCCGCCCCCGCAATATGAAAAAACCTCATATCTCCCACAATTTTGAAAATATATTGTTCGGACCTTCTAGACATATATTATGCTCATCATTACCTATCGATCCGCCATACATCATTTTCCGATCAGATGAACGATAGCAGAGTTGCCACCCTCGCAATTTGAAAAATAACTCATATCTCCCACAATTTTGAAAATACATTGTTAAAACCTTCTAGACATATATTTTAATCATCATTACTTACCGATCTGCCATACATAATTTCTTGATCAGATGAATGATAGAAAAGTTCACGCCCCCGCAATTTGAAAAATACCTCATATCTCCCACAATTTTGGAAATAGATTGTTTGAACCTTCTAGACATATATTTTAATCATCATTACCTATCGATCCGCCATTCATCATTTCCCGATCAGATGAACTATAGTAGAGTTGCCACCCCCGCAATTTGGAAAAAACTCATATCTTCCACAATTTGTGATCTAATAAAATATTCTTAAAAAAAACCTTACCCTTCTTCAACTTACGCTCTCGTTTAATCATCATTACCTATCGATCCGCCATACATCATTTTCCGATCAGATGAACGATAGAAGAGTTGCCACCTACGCAATTTGGAAAATATCTCATATCTCCCACAATTGTGAAGACAGATTATTCGAACCCTCTTGACATATATTTAAATCATCATTACCTATCGATCCTCAATACATCACTTTCTGATCTGATGAACGATAAAAAAGGTCCCGCCCCCGCAATTTGAAAAATACCTCAATCTCCCACAATTTTGGAAATAGATTGTTCGAACCTTCTAGACGTATATTTTAATCATCATTACCTATCGATCCGCCTCATTTCCCGATCAGATGAGCTATAGTAGAGTTGCCACCCCCGCAATTTGGGCATGTTGTGATCTAATAAAATATTCTAAAATAAACCCTACACTGAGTAACGGGTATATCGACTTCAACTTACGCTCTCGTTTTTAGTGTAGACGTGAATCGTCTGCAAGCAGATCAAGTTTTCCCGCAATATAGAAAAAACCGGAGTAAGCGTGTTCGGACCTTCTGGAGAATTATTTTACTCATCATTATTTACCGACCCACCGTTCATCATTTCTCTATCAAATGAAGGATTAAAGAAAATATGAATATGAAAAAAAAATCTTATCTGATCGCCTTACATCATTTCTCAATCAGATGAACGGTAGTAGAGTTGCCACCCTTGCAATTTGGAAAAAACCTCATATCTCCCACAATTTTAAAGATAGTTTATTCGAACCTTCTGGACTTATATTTTAATTATTACTTATCGATCATTTCCCGATTAGATGAACGGTAGTAGAGTTGCCACCCTCGCAATTTGGAAAAAACCTAAAATCTCAATCCACAATTTTGAAGATAGATTGTTCGAACTTTTTACACATATATTTAAATTTTAAACCATTACTTGTCGAATTACAGATGCACTAATGCCGAGTAATAAGCAAATCATTTCATTGCCATTTTATAGCTTACATATTGTCAGCGTGCAGCTAACAGTTGACCTGTACGGTTGATCTACGCATACAGAAATATGTGTGTTTCTTTAATGACACTCGACGCGTAAATTGGGGTGGGATAGGTGGATAGATGAATATATAAAGATGTACCTAACATTTTTGCAACAATTCTGTAAAATACAAAGAGCCATTAATCGCTAACTTATTAGATTGAGAGGAATTCGGTGTTGAAAAATACAAGTGAATATTGCTTATTAGAAGCTAAGTATGCAATATCGCTAGTGTAAAAGACACCCATAAACAGTGACAATCAAAGTCGTGTTCTTTTCAGCAGGTACGCGGATCAACATAATTTTAACATAATTTTACTACTGCCAGAAGAAAACTTATCAGCTAAATTTTCTTTTAAATAATTGGAATTGATTTAGTGCAAAGTTATGCGAACTTTTAAAAGGGCGGCTTGTCAATACCGCACTCATCAGGTTTCTTAAAGACTAGGGCATATGTCAAAACTGGGTGAACATTGCTTTCCGTTGAGTCTGTAGAGAGCAGCGAATGTGTGGACCGACTCTCCATGAACAACATTTCCGCATCAAATTCGCTCCAGCGGCCGCGTTTTAGTTGCTCGTTGACATACTTCAATTGCGAGTTTATCTATGATGCGATGAAAAAAAAAATAGTAAAGATTATCCTGGCTCAGCTAACAACACCTACCATGGGCACCAAAAGCGGTGTGCGACGGCAATTAAAGAAATCGGCTACAAACTGTCGCACATTCGCTGGGCTTGTCTTGTCATTGATCGCTTGTTGCAGAATGACCCTAATAATTGCTCGTATCTGTTTAAAACTAAAACAATTTAATCAAACTGGCCAAAGCCCGGGGCGAGAGTGCCTACCTCTGGATGACTGCAGAGGTACGACCAATTGCCTCGCCGTAACTCCTTCTGAATGCGTGGTATCGTGTTGTATTGTTTGATGGCCCTCGAGTCCCAATCACCGAGATCCCAGACTTTCGAAAAGTTCGGCTTGTTTGATTTTGCCATTTTATATATTTTTTTAAATTTCTTCTTTACAAAAAATTTTGTTGCAGAAAATAATGCTGCCAGACTTACATGTACTTAGAAATTGACATTTCTAAACGAAATTTATTTCAAGGCCACTTCAGCTTTTAAAACCGGATTTAATGTCTGGTGGGACGTTGCTAGCGATGTAAGAGAACAAAGATGCATCCTATGTAGATCTGCGTTCAGTCAATTTTCAATTTTATATACTTCAGTGCTAAACTGATTTTGATAACAGTAAAATCGAAAAAGTTTAAAATTTTGATTCGAATTGGAAAATTAAAAAAAGGTAAATATTCTACCAGTTTCAATCGGTTGGGAATCGCTCAATATAACCAACATACCTAATTTCTAAGATACGGCTCTGAACAACCAATAACCTATTTATGTAAACTGTTACGAACCCCATCTTAAGCCACGCAAATTGAATTTTAAAAACGGAACTTAAATAATCAGGATCAGAACCACTTAATCGAGTTCGGAAACGGTCTTGAACCGGTAAAATGTGTCTCTCTATTATATTAACTTACACACCAATTTTCAAGTTCATTAATTTAATCATTTTAGAGCAGGCCCGGCCAGCTCATAGCCACTGGGGGCCGAGCGCATTCGTGTTTTTCACACAGACGCGAGCCGAAGTCATGTCTGTGTGAATCGGTGAGCACAGAAAAACTTGATTTTGCAAGTGAGTTGGCTCTCTACTGTGGCAGTCACTAACACATGCTCATATTTCAGTCCTCTCCATTTGGCTGGCCCTGTTTTAGAGAAAAGGCTCCATTTTTTAACTGGTTCAGCGGGTTCGGAACTGGTCTTGAACCGGTAAAATGTCTATCTCCAAAAAATTTACCTACACACCGAATTTCAAGTTCATAGCTTCATTACCACTTTTAAATCGATTCAGTTACTTTGAAACACGTTTTGAATCAGTAAAATGTGTATCTCCATCAGGGCTGCAAACCCCTCTAATTTTGACAGGGGTTCGGTTCGGGGTTCGAACCCTTACCCTACTCTGGGGGTTCGGTTCCACAACCGGTTCCCTTCAAATTGAGAACCGGGGTTCCGGTTCGGGTTCGGGTTCCAGATAGCATTTTATATATTTATGTACATAATAAATAATTTAATAGAATTTGAAGACGAGAAGCCTTTTAATCTGCTGCCTGATGGCTTGGAAGTCAAGCACATAAGTGATCTGTCTTGATTGATTGATTGTATGTATGTTTAGAAGAGTTAAGCGATTCTTCCAACTTGCACTCACAGCGAAAGTCATTTCTCCTTCACAGTAGTGGGATTGCTGAATCTGATGTGATTTTTGTGGCTATGAAACCTGCAAAAAACACGACCACTTTTGGCCTAAAAATAAGATATGAGCTTTATCTGCATACCCGTGATTTAGTAACTGTGGTTGACCATATCGGCGTAACTGTGATTAAGTCACAGTGACTGGCAGTCATCAAGTCACACTGTTACTTCAAATATGCAGTCACTGTGTGATTTGATGATTGCCAGTGACCGTGACTTAATCACAGACACGCCGGGTTGTCTCATCCCTAACTTATAGTCTGGCTGAACACGTTCACTTCCGAGAATTCAGTCAGAATTATTTTTTCTACAAATGGGACCGGCTTTGACTGGCATATTGTGAGAGTGAAATGCTAAAAGAACTTTTTTTGTGATTTGGTTAAAAAAAATGAAGATATTTAAATAAAGTGCAACTTTCCCTTGTATTGACAGTGCCATTGTATCTCCAAACGAATAAAATAATACACAGAAATACGGTTTTAGATGCAAATTGATGCACTTGCTTGAGGTTGTGTTATTTTGTCCAGTCTTTTGTTGCGGATGGTAAAAAGTGACCCCGTCCATACTTGGGCATATAAATGGATACCTTTTTTCTTCAAAATAATGAAATATTTTTTACCATCGAAGTGCAAATATAAATTCTATGCTTGCCAATTTATTTATAGAACCGAACCCCATCAATAAGAAAACAGGGTTAGGTTCGGGTTCGGGTTCGGGTTCTCGTGATTATTTTTAATGGGGTTCGGTTCGCGGTTCGGTTCAGGGATCACCAGAACCTGAACCGAACCGGTTCTGAAGTGTTCGGTTCCGGACCGGTTTGCAGCCCTGATCTCCATATAGTTAACCAACACACAAAACTCCAAGATCTTTGGTCCAATAATTTTTGTGAATTGGCTGTGAACCAATTTTAAACCGGCTTCGGAGCGGGTTGGAAGAATCAAGATGGCTATGGACGGAAAAAAACCCGGTGGACCCAAGTTAGCTCAGCTCAAGTTAGCAGCTCAATGTGGCTAACTGATGTCACGTAGAACGGTTGCACGTGTTTTGAAGAAGTCAGAACACATCGTGTCGCAAAAATTAAAGGTGGACTGCTTGCCATAAAGCCAGTCGGATTGAGTTTGCCGGGAAAAAATTTAAATTAATTGGACAAAGAAAATATTTAATATAAAATCAATAAAAATATTCATTTAGAATTTAGTAGGACATTTTTGCGTACGAGAAAAAATAATTTGGACTGTCCTGACGGGTTCACCAACTACTGGAGGGATTTGAAGAAAGATCCCCATTATTTCTCAAAGAGAAATGTTGAAAGAGGTTCCTTGATTGTTTGGGGTGCTTTTAGCGATTCTGGATGCATGAAGCTGGCGTTTCAAAGCACTCACATGAACTCTAGTTAGTACACCGCGATCCTAAAAATAAATCTTTTTCTTTATTTGAGCAGGCACAGATGCATTTTTCAGCAAGATATCGCATCAATGCACGTGAGCCGTGACACGCGTACATGGTTTCAAGCCCACAATGTGAGTGTTTTGAAGTGGCCGGAGTGTGCTTCAAGATGTTTAAATGCTAAAAATGGCAATAATTAAGGCAAGGGAAGAACTTTCTCCTTTGCTAAAAACTGGATGGTTAAGAGAGGTCATGCTCATTACTTTAATAAATAAACAAAATTGTTTCCTATCATATGTCTAACGTATTTATTGTCGTTCTAGAAGTGCGGCCATAGGTAAGCACCAAGCATGAAACGAAAAAAATAGAAAGCTAACATCGGCTACGCCGATGTTTTAAATACCCTTGCTGTTTTTAAAAGGCGCTACCATTGATAACAAAAAAAATTTTCTCATTAGAACTAGTTTTTGGACCGATCGTTCCTATGGCAGCTATATGATATAGTCATCCGATCCGGCCGATTCCGACAAATGTGCAGCGTATATGTACTTAAAGACTTTTTGCAAAGTTTGGTCAACATAGCTTTAAAACTGAGGGAAAAGATAGCATAGAAACAGACAGACGGACGGACAGGGCAAGATCGACTGGGCTATTGTTTCTGATCAATAATATATATATTTTATGGGGTTGGAAATGCTTCCTACTATGCGTTACAAACATCAGCACAATTTTAATATACTCTCTGCAAGGGTATAAAAAAGTGGTCTTCATGTAAGGTTAGATATTTTTCTACTAGATAATTTTTTTAGTAGGTAATTTGTCTGTTCGACTACAGCAGAGTAAAATGGGTTAAGCGTGGGAGGGTCAAAAAGTTTGTTGAAAAATTCCCATTATTTTAGGTTCGGACAATACAATCTTTCTGAAAATTTAACAGAGTATAGATACTGAGCCTATAAAAATAAATGTTAAAGTAGAGCTAAATATCTTTAAAATTGCAACATATACATTTATATTTCGAGGCCGTTGCAACAACTCAAAACAAACATGATCTGCGTTATATATATCAAAGTCGAGCAGGGCCGACTTCAACTTTCGCTTTCGTTTTTTCAGTCTTATGCAAGTTTCTTTCACTTTTTATTCAATAAGGCACAATATTGTGATGTTATTAAGAAAATAGGTTTTTAGTAATCCACAAAATCGAGTATGCAAAACATTCTTGTTATTTTCTTGCAGGGGCTTTAATAAAATTGATCTGATTTTTGTAACGTTTATCAGGAAGCATCTCCGACCCTATTAAGAATGTATATTTTAGATCAGCATTACATGCTGGGGTCCTCTTTAATTTATCTACATGCTCATTCTGATTTTTCTTCACATTTAAGTAAAACAATAACTGAACCTTAAAGTTTTTGCTACCAGTCGATAATCGCTAAAAAAAACGAGAAGGCAAAGCTAACTTCGACTGTGCCGAAGTTTTAATACACTTGAAAAACTTTACTCAAACTGATTTAACCGGTAAAATATATATAGAATATAGATATCAGATATTTAAAATTTCTAAAACATTGATAATAAAAATTTGATACCATAAAAAAAAACTTTTCTTAGTAAAACACATTTTTCGACCGATCGGTCCTATGGCAGCTATAAGATATAGTCATCCGATCTGGCCGGTTCCGACATATTAGTTGCGTGCAGCAAAAAGAAGACTCTGTGCAAAATTTCAGCTCGTTAGCTTTAAAACTGAGAGACTAGTTCGCGTAGAAACAGACAGACGGACAGACAGACAGACAGACGGACAGACAGACGGACGGACGGACAAGCGGAAATGAACTCAGCAGGTCGTCCTGATCAATAATATATATAGTTTATGGGGTCGGAAATGAATATTTCTATGCGTTACAAACTTCTGGGCAAAATTAATATACACTTTTCAAGTGTATAAAAACATCTTATAAAGCTCACCTTTTCACTCATCGATTATTGTACATTATGCACGCATAATTAAACCATTTACGATTTTAAGCAAGAAATTTTGCCAAACGCAGCATTAAAATTTCTGTTTAAATTAACATTGCATTTTCACGAATTCCACAAATGCAATGTATGGGATATGAAGGGGTAAACGTACATTATGCACGGGCGATTAAGCAATTTTGCTCTATAGTGAGAAAAATACATGAGGCAAGGGTGGGTGAATGTTGAAGAAATCAAATGCAGTCGGTTATAAAGCACGAGGCTTAAGCTTTTAAGTGGCTTAAAAAGCGGATTTTGAAAACTCCTGGCATTGAACAACAGTATCGAATGTTATCGAATTGATGTTAGTGTTACAAAATTGTGCATAAGAAGCATTTGTGTTATTTTGGGATGACAGAAATATTCCAGGGGCATCGGGGACAGCAACAGTTACGCGACCCAGAGGCGGAAGATAAGCGCATTGTGCATGTCCTTTATTCGTCACGTTCTTAATGCATGCTTTGTGAATTTCAAGCGTACGTTTGTTTATAAAGCTTATTAAAACACACATATTCTAAGATACAGGGTTATTTTTAAAACTAAAAATAATCGAGAGCGTTACTCAGGAAAGTATCAATTGAAAATCTTTTATTAAATCACAAAATGTTATTGTTAACATCAACATTAGATGTTTATATAATCTAGGGATTAATCCCGAAACGAATATCGGTTTCGGTACTGGTTCCGGTGCCTACCGAAATGAGAATTTCGGATAAGGTTCTAATTCGGTTTTCGGTTCCGAAACAGTACCAAGATCTTTATTTCGGTATACCGGTACGTATCGGAATCTCAACACAGAAAAAATTGGACCTAGAATTAAGAAATTCTTTGTTCTATTGTCGCCCAGACATGCTTGCTTCGGTCCGATTTCTTATCTTCCACAAATTATAAGTTTATCATTGTTACGGCCAATTTCTCATCTTCAATGTATTTGTCAGACAAACTTTAATTTGACTCTGATGTTTGTTAGTTTATGTGACAGATAGAAATCGGACCGAAACTTGAAAATTATTTCTTAATTATTGTTCGAAATAATCGGCACTGCCAAAAAAGAGATATTTTGCTATTTGGATAGATTTAACCCACACTTTATCATTACGGTTCAATATAGCCCATAATACGCTGATAAAATACAACAAGGTGTATATCAGCTCTAAAAACGCTCTAAAAAAGTTGGAGACAAAAAATCTGCCTGATATTTCCTTTACATTACATTTTTCCAAACATTAAAACAAAAATTTCTTAAAATAGGAAATAATATTTCTAAATTTGAGGGCGAAACTGGACTTAAATTAACAAACTTTATGTAGGCTTTGTACAAATTGTTTAAATAACCGCCAAATGTAAATATGTATACATGTGTATATCGATATATCGATCATTAGTACTTAGTATTTTAGTATTAACATTAAGGTAATTTTAAGAAAGTCGTTGATGGTCACACTGTATAATGGAGACGCCGAATAAAAACGTGCAATAAACGACTGCGGAGAAATTAAAATATAAATTAAAGAATATCATAAAAAACGTCGTTTACATTTAAAACCTTCTAAAATTTATATTAAAAATTTTTCAGCATTTCTATATTGCGGGAAGAAAGACTTAAAAATTTTTTACATTTAATTAGAGGGTTTAGATTTACCAAAGAAAAGTTTTTCCGCTTTTTAGAAACATTTTCCCTATGTTTTATATATCTTAAAAAAAAGAATTTGATCCCAGTTTTTCTTTAAGGAAGCGAATTTCTGTATTGTAATCCTTTTTTCTGAAATACTCATAAGATAAATAATATGAAACCGAAACAGTACCGGTATAATCGATTCGGCATGGTTCCGGTTATTTCGGTTCCTATTAAAACGGTTTTCGGTTCTTAAAAATTTTTTAATATCGGTTCCGATATCGGTACGAGGCTTGAAACGGTTCATTTCGGTTAACGGTATCGGTTCCGGTATTATTTTCGTATATAAACATTAAATGTAAAGATTAACATTAAGTTGGCAGTCTGAGCGCACAGTGACCCAAATTAATAAAAAAAAGGAAACTTGTATATCTCCGCCAATTAATATCCGATCTTTCTAAAAATTTCAGAGATTTCCTATTATAATAGGAGAGGTTGAAATTTGAAAAATTGTAGAAGTTATTCGACATAATCTATTCCAAGGGTATGAGGACGCATTGCAAAAGTTTAATCTTGAACTGCAGACAATACGAGTCTACACTTCAAAAATGTTCTAGCTCCAATAGTTTCCGAGATCTGGGTGTTC
Organism: Lordiphosa mommai; assembly: GCA_018904225.1. Taxonomy (NCBI): domain Eukaryota; kingdom Metazoa; phylum Arthropoda; class Insecta; order Diptera; family Drosophilidae; genus Lordiphosa; species Lordiphosa mommai. The sequence goes on from JAEIFT010000024.1 coordinate 833,264, forward strand.
ATACAGACGGACGGACAGGGCTACATCAAATCGGCTTTTGATACTGATCAAGAATATATATACTTCGTGGGGCGAATATGCATCCTTCTGCCTGTTACATACATTCTTATACCCTTTCGTACTGACATAGGATTAAATCTTAAAGTTTTTATTTAGTTAGATTAGTCAACTAAATTTACAATTGACTCAATTCAACTAGATTAAATTCAGATAATACTCAACATAACTAAAATTATCGCAGTATCGGTAGCTTTATGAACAAGATGCCAAATGCGTATAAGTTCGCCGAACTTCATAAGCCATTTAAAAAGAAAGCATGGTAATGATGTTTACGCAGAATGCAAGAAATATTTGCAAAATAACAGACGTCATTTTCATTACGATGATGAAAACACTAATAATTTTTTTTGCAAAATGTTGAAAAACATTAATATAAAAAGCAAGGTAGAAAATATATAAAATCATTACTTCTATCAAAATATCAAACAGAGAATCAGAATATTGGAAGAATGCTCAAGGCCACATCCAATATGATATAAAGAAAAAAATTGGTTCATTAAGATAAAGAAATTTTCTTTTAATATTGTATACTCAACTTGGGTATCTGCAATCAACAATAGATAATTTTAATAAAGTTAATTATAAGTGATGAATAAAATTCAACTTCACCAAGTAACTAAATAATAACATTTTTTAATTTCAAATCATTCTTAAAAGTTAAGTTGATCAATTATGTATGTTAAACTTTCAATCAAGTTAAACTTTAATGGATCAAGGCAATCAATTTTGCTTCTGATAGCTATAAAGTAGCCGAAGCAATGGAAACGAGCGGTAGCCGAAGAGTCCATCAGCTCGATGATTCAGAGGCATCAAAATATTTTGATATTGTTATATCAGGTTCGTCTGGATTTTTTTTATTTATTAAAAATATTTTAAGGTTTTAACTTAAATTTTTTCTGGAAACTCCAGACTTGCAGGCCTTAAGTAAATCAAACGTCACACTTAAATTCAAATCAAAATTGCAAAATTTTATAATTAGCTTTGTTTGTGCATCCTTTAAAAACAATTGATATAATAAACTAGAAAATACAGGAAATGTTAAGTTCAATAAATGCTTTTGTGGATGAATTTTTTCCAAAGCAAAGGTTAGCTTGACAAAATAAATACATAAAAATAAGAAATAAAAGAGTGTTCCGTTTGCTATGAATGCTAGCAAACGAATGAAGTTTAAAATGAGTTTGGGAACTGTTTTAAAAACGAAATTCAAATGACTTTTGGTTCATGACATACCTCGGCATTAAAAACAGGGCTGAGTAGTTAAAAGTTTGTCATGGTGAGTCAGTTATTTAGTGCTTTATAATCATATTTTTCTTTAATTCAATAAATTACTTTTGTTTTCATCTTCTCGCTACTTGGTTTTGTTTACGTTTGGCATGGCGAACAGCTTTTTCAATAATGCGGCTGCGGTTGAAACACTTCCATAATTTTTGGGCCCTGTGTAACTTCGCTATAACAGAAAAAATTAAAGATGCGGCTGGTGTAAATACAGTATAACTTCGTCTTTCAGACACAGTTACAATATAATATTTACATGGGATAATATAAAAGTTGAGATAGTCGGATACGGAAAACATAAAGAGAAAAGAAAAAAAAAGATAATCTCTTTTCGATACGGTGAAGGTAAATACTTTAGTAAGTCTTAATGCCCAGCTCCTCATATCTCCTCATAAATACTTGCAGGCAGGTCAAGTTTATTTTGAATTTTTGCCAAGCCCATGACTCCCCCACAATTTGAAAAATAACGTAATATCTCCCACAATTTTGATATTGTGTTTGATGGATGGATTGTTCGGACCTTTAAGAGATTTACTCTAATAATCGTTATTTATCGATCCACTGTTTATTGTCTTCCTATCAGACGAACGATATTCGAGTTATAAGCAATCCAAATAATTATGATGGGCAGCACCGGTCAAAACTTTAATGGGCAGCACTTATACAGTTTTAGTAGTCCCGCACTTAAAATTGATCAGTTATATTGAAACTTTGGCAGGTCGAGAGTAAATTACTGTCGGGCTTGACCGACTTTCGTACTTGTTATTGTTATTGTAGCAAAATAAAGCTATGATATTAAAATGATTAATTTGGTAGGGATGCCTGCAGTAACCTTTATTGTTTTGCATATAAAGCCACAATAGCGTCGAAGCGTTTGGTCATTTCATGGTAAAATTTGCAATTTCCCCAGGTTAAGCAGTCCAAAATGTTTAGTTTTCTCCGACAATTCCTTATACAGGGTTTTCCAATGAGAGTGGGCTGATCTTGACTGCCTAGGGTTCTACTGCACACTTTCATTTACAGCCTCGATGTTCTCCTCCGATCTGGTATTCCTGCGACGCACGGGTGTTGGCTGATTGTTTACTGAACCGAACAATGGGAAATCAATCCATGTTCTCCTTCCACAACTCCAGGAGTGAGTATGTAACATCCGGTGCCCATAGAAATATTTTGTCAGATCGTTTCTACATATTTGGTAATAATTCTTGAATTTTTCTACGGATATATACGTTGAATCTTATTAAATTGCAATTAATTGAAATGGTATTAGACCGGATATATAACTTTTATGGTTTTAGCCAAGGTAATGATTACTCGTCAACCAAGAGATTTTTTGACTTAAAAATTGGTATACAGACCCTCCTAAATAATAGCTACATTCTCTGAAGCAAAATAATTAAAAATCTTCTGGGGCCCCTTTTCCAGCATTATTCGGCTTTGCCCTTTTCATTAATATCGTTTTGATACAACCATTATTTTCTAAATTTTGTTGCTAGTTTTTGTTGTGCATTTAACCTTGAATTATGTTTAATATTGCAATTGATATGTCAACATTTACTTTACTGTCATGCATACGTTGCCGATTAGCCGAGGAACGAGGACTTTCTATAATTTTTGGTCAGGCGCAATTAGTGCAACTGCAACGTAATTTATTCAAGCAAATACAAAAATGTAACAATCAAAACATTTGTTGCTGTCTGCTCACCTCTCGCTGTTTGCATTATGCTTTAACTGATGTAATTCTCAGGGGGAAACATTCAAATGCAAAAAAAATGTTGGTTAATCAGATGGGATGTGCTTACGACAGATGAAAGACGTCACAAAACTAAGATTTCGCTCGATATGATGGAATTTCCAAGTGCGGCAAATATTGAATCTTCGCTGAATAATTTTGTTTTTTTGCTTAGATTTGGCTTCAATCAAATGTATATTTCCTTTTTACCGCTAATGGATGCCATGCAAAAGTATAGACATAGCCACAGCTGGGAAAGTATTGTAGATTGAATAATTCTCCGAAAATTTTCAATGGACTAGCTCGGTTTAAGAGCCATGGCGAAATCATTATGGGTGAGGCGGTTGTGTCTGCATATCATCAGTGTGCAATTGAATTTTAAAACGGTCTTTTTACAGTTTTCAAGAGTTGTATCGTCTTAGTAATCGCTTTCTCTATAAAGAAAGCTGTCCCGTTTAAATCGCAGCAAAACACACTACAACTTAGGCTTTGTTTCGAAAGGCAGTAACATTAAACAGGCCCTGTTTTAACATAGAAACAGGGATTAATCCCGAAACGAATATCGGTTCCGGTACCGGTTCCGGTACGTCACAAAATAAGAATTTCGGTTAAAGGTTCTATTTCGGTTTTCCGCTTTAAAATCTGCCGTATCTCCGCCAAAAATAGAGATCTTTAGCGATTTGGATAGATTTTGAACCCATACCATAAATTACGGTCCAATATAGCTCATAATACGCTTGGAAAATACTCAAACCGGTATATCAGCTCTAAAAAATACAAAAACAGATTAAAACATAAAATCTGCCTTAGCTTTTCCTTACTTATTTTGAAATATTACACAGTACGACAAAATCCAATTTTTTTGATTATCCCGGTATTAGACCCATAAATTCTGAATCTTGTGACTTCTCTAAGCATCACCTCATACCCAGTTTTTCAAATAAAGCCTACGTTCGCTATCTACGGGCACTTTTGTAGTAGCAACACACAGTAACAACAGTTTTGACTGGAATGTAAATAATTCAAGATAAAATTCTACAAAATTCAGAATATACGGACAGGGTCATTGGGAACACAATAAAAAAAATTGCACTTAAATCGAACAATTGGTTAAGGTACCGCCAGAGGAGGTCAAACCTAAATTTATGAATATCTTCAAAACCGCACGGTAGATTTTGACAAGAATCAAATATTTTGATGGTGTAATTGGCTAAAACATGTCACAAAGAGATGGTACTCGTCAGCCAAAAAACCGCGAAGTGAAGTACCATTTTCAGATAAAACCCCGAACCACTCCATATAGGCCATAAACTAGACCTAAAAATAGACCGAACCCGAACCGAAAAAAAATCGCGAACTATGACCGTTTTTGTACTAGCAATTGCCTTAGAACAACATTGACCATTTATGGTATTACCAGCTGCACTTAAATTATGCAATTAATCGTATGAATAAAATGCTTCATTGCAAGCAAGAAAATTGAAAGTTTCAGTTTTAAATGCCCTTAGTGGACCCCCAAAAACAATAACAGTGTTTTTCTAAATTGCATCAGACTGAAGTATGTATCGACTTTATCAATTATATAAATCTCTGATTTTGATTTTCAGCTCTTATAAAGTGTTAATAAATTGAATAGAGATGAGTAAATGCAGCCGTATATTAAACGAGAAGGCAAAAAAAACTTAACTTTTTCGATTCTGTGCCGTTTAAAATGTTATTAATACATTTAAAAAAGATTTAAAATTATCTCCTGAAGTCTTTACTCAATTATTGATTAAAACCGGTAAAATATATATATATATATGGAATTCACTAGAATATCAGATATTTAAGATATTTTAAATCATTGATAATAAAAAATTTGATACCATAAAAAACTTTTTTCTTAGTAAAATTACACATTTTCTCACCCGACCGATCGGTCCTATGACAGCTATTTGCTATAGTCATCCGATTTTGATAAAATCTTCCAGAATTGTGTTGACGCATATAAAACTAATATATACCAAGATTGGTGACGCTGCGATGGAAAATAAAAAAGTTTTTCCCTCTAGAAGTAGTTTTTCCACCGACCTTTTCTATGGCAGCTATATAATACAGTCCACCGATTTTAATAAATTTTTCCTGTATTATATGAAAGCATATAAAACTAACATATACCAAGATTAGTGACGCTACGATGAAAAACAAAAAAGTTTTTCTCACTAGAACTATTTTTTTAACAGACCATTTCTATGGCAGCTATATGCTATAGTCATCCGATTTTGATACATTTTTCCAGAATTATGTGAAAACATATAAAACTAACATATACCAAGATTAATGACGCTACGATGGAAAACAAAAAAGTTTTTCTCACTAGAACTAGTTCTAGGACCGATCGTTCCTATGGCAGCTATATGATATAGTCATCCGATCCGGCCGGTTCCGACATATTAGTTGCGTGCAGTAAAAAGAAGACTCTGTGCAAAATTTCAGCTCGATAGCTTTAAAACTGAAGGACTAGTTCGCGTAGAAACAGACAGACGGACAGACAGACAGTCGGACGGACGGACAGACGGAATTGAACTCGGCTGGTCGTCCTGATCAAGAATATATATAGTTTATGGGGTCGGAAATGAATATTTCTATGCGTTACAAACTTCTGGGCAAAATGAATATACACTTTTCAAGTGTATAATAAGGACAGTGATTGCTCTAAAGCATTTTTCGTTTTATTTACATTCCAGTTAAAACTGTTGATACTGTGTGTTGCTACTACAAAAGTGCCCGTAGAACGCGAACGTAGGCTTTATTTGAAAAACTGGGTATGAGGTGATGCTTAGAGAAGTCTCAAGATTCACAATTTATGTGTCTAATACCGGGCTCATTTTTAGTGTTGTACTGTGTTATAACAACATTTTTTTGTGCGAAATTTGATCAAAGTCCAGAAACTTCAATTCTAAAATTTATATTACCATTTTTTCTTAAATTGCTATATTTAAGGAAGGATTTTTTGAATATTTAGAAATCCTTTACATTTTATTAGAGGGTTTATATTTATTTAACAAAGAAATGATTTTCCGCTGTTAAGAAATTTTTTCTATAGCTTATATAAAGGAGAGTTTGATTCTGTTTATTTTTAAGGTCGTTTAAAAAATGTAAGTCTCTTTTTAGTATAAATAAATATTTGAAATAATCATAAATCAATCAAATAAATTAATAATAATAACACCGAAACAGTACCGGTATAAGCGTTTCGGTATGGATCCAGTTCGGTTCCTATTATAACGGTTAACGGTTTTCGGTTCTCAAAAAAATTTTAATATCGGTTCCGGTTTCGATACTGGTACCTCGCTTTATGCGGTTTATTACGATTAACGGTTCCGGTATTATTCCCTGCACAGGACCATGGAATATTCCTCCAATTTACCTAGCCAAAACCAAAGCGTATGTGAAAGTTGACCATGTTCGACTTCGATAGACCCGTTACTCATTGAAAAGCTTATTATTATAAAAAACGAGAAGGCAAAGCTAACTTCGACTGTGCCGAAGTTTTAATACACTTGCAAAAGTTCACTCCAACTGATTTAAATTTTAGAATATATATAGGATATAAATATCAAATATTTATATATTCAAAATCATTGAGAATCAAAATTTGATCAAGCTACCATAAAAAAACTTTTCTTAGTAAAACACATTTTCCGACCGAAAATATATGCTATAGTAATATATACCACGATTGGTGACGCAAGGATGGAAATCAAAAAGTTTTCTCACAAAGACTTATTTTTCGACCGATCGTTCCTATGGCAGCTATAAAATGTAGTCACCCGATCCGGTCGGTTCCGACATATGCAGTAAAAAGAAGACTCTGTGCAAAATTTCAGCTGGATAGCTATAAACTGAGGGACTAGTTCGCGTAAACACAGAAAGAAGGACGGACGGACAGGCGGAAATGAATTCAGCTCGTCGTCCTGATCAAGAATATATATAGTTTATAGGGTCGGAAATGAATATTTCTATGCGTTACAAACTTCTGGGCAAAATTAATATGTATAAAAAAATTGGAATAGACAAGTTTTTAAAAAAATTTTGTATACTTAGGTAGAATAAAATAACATTTTATGAAGAAAATAAATTACAAGAAAATATGCCTTGACCTGACGTTACAAAAACGGAATTGGCTTTTGTCTCGGATTACAAAATTACAAAATTCTACGATTTGGACAACTGTTTTTGTATGAACTTTTTTTCAGTCGTTTTTAGAATAATATACGTTTATTTTCCAATTTACCAAACTTAAAAATCGTTTCTCGTTGTTATTTTATTAGCTTTTTATACTCTGTACCGAAGGTACACAGAGTATATTGGGTTTGTGCAAATGTATGTAACAGCCAGAAGGAGGCATCTCCGACCCTATAAAGTATATATATTCTTGATCAGCATCAACAGCCGAGTCGATATAGCCATGTCCGTCTGTCCGTCTGTCTGTCTGTCCGTCTGTCCGTATGAACGAAGAGATCTCAGAGATGGTAAGAGATAGTGGTTTGAGGTGTACGGAACATATATTTCTTATACTTGCAGGCAGATCAAGTTTAGTTTTGATTTTTGCCACGCCCCCTGCCTCCCCCGCAAATTGAAAAAAACTTAATATCTTCCACAATTTTGGAGTTAGGTTGTTCGAACCTTCTAGACATATATTCTACTCATCATTTCTTATCAAGCCCCCATACATCGTTTTCCGATCAGATGAACAATAGTGGCGCTATATGTAAAAGAAAATTTAATGCAACGACAACATCTACATCGCAGCCACTTACGAGAAAGAGAGAGCGAGAGGGCAATAGCTTACTGGTAATTTCCCAATTGGAATTGGCTTGACGGCATTTGCTAACTGGACTGCGCCGCTTTCAGTTTCCCACCTCCCTTCTTTCAGTGATGTCATTTACGTTTTTTTCCCGTCAAATTTAGCTTTTTTTGAAGTGTGATTGCGGGAAAAATTTTTAAACAGCGGGCAGCGGGAATTCCAGCTTTTTTTTTTGAAAAATTAAGCAGACTTTTTATACACTTGAAAAGTGAATATTAATTTTGCCCAGAAGTTTGTAACGCATAGAAATATTCATTTCCGACCACATAAACTATATCTATTCTTGATCAGGACGACGAGCTGAGTTCTATTCCGTCCGTCTGTCTGTTTCTACGCGAACTAGTCCCTCAGTTTTAAAGCTTACGAGCTGAAATTTTGCACACGCAACTAATATGTCGGACCCGGCCGGATCGGATGACAATATCATATAGCTGCCATATAAACGGTCGTTCCAAAAACTAGTTCTAATGAGAAAAACTTTTTTGTTTTCCATCGTAGCGTCACTAATCTTTGTATATGTTGGTTTTATATGCTTTCACATAATACAGGAAAAATTTATCAAAATCAGATGACTTTATTATATAGCTCCCATAGAAAAGGTCGGTCAAAAAACTACTTCTAGTTAGAAAAACTTTTTTGTTTCCTGTTGTAGCGCCCCCAATCTTGGTATATATTAGTTTTATGTGCTTTCACATAATTTTGCAAAAATTTATCAAAATCGGATGACTATAGCATATAGCTGCCATAGGACTGATCGGTCGGAAAATGTGATTTACTAAGAAAAGTTTTTTTATGGTATCAAATTTTTATTATCAATGATTTAAAAATTTTAAATATCTGATATCTATATCCTATATATATTTTACCGGTTAAATCAGTTTGAGTAAAGTTTTGTTCAAGTGTATTAAAACTTTGGCACAGTCGAAGTTAGCTTTGCCTTCTCGTTTTCGTTTTTGTTTTTTCTTTTGTTTAATATAATGTGTTTGAAATATTAAAAAACAAACAAAAAAATTATTTTTTTAAAACAGCTTTTTTCTTAGCTTTTTCCACCTGGAATTCCGCTTTTTTTAGCTGTTTTTTTTTGTAAATCCAGCTTTTTTTGCTCAGAAAAAAATGACATCACTGCCTTCTTTCCAATAGATATTTGTGTAAGTAGACAAAGACCAATTGAGATGGCCTTCGGTCAGAAATCACGCGTGATTCCCGCGTGACTAATATAAATATGTTTATGTTAATAGGAAATTATATACAAATTTTATAATTTTACGAGTTATGTACTAGGGTAATTCTACTCATTACTTATCGAGCCCGTACATCGTTTTTCAACCAGATGAACGATAGTCGAAAGAGTTGCCACCCCCAGATTTTGAAAAACCCTCACACTGTAAAGTTATCAGTTACATACAAACAGGTACAGAGTATATTACAGTCGGGCTTGACCGACTTTCTTACTTGTTTTAAATTTGATTCGTAAATTTTTTAGTGATGATTATTTTTCCTAATTTATTAAACGCAACAAAAAAATAAATTTTTATTGTAGCTTAAGTTTAGCGAAAAGAGTGGAATTGCTCAATGTCTCCCAAGAGTCAGCTCTAAAGCTGTAAATCGAAAATAGAAAATGCACGAAAAACTGGTTAAAACGTAAATTTGTACTTTCTAGCCCAATATATCGTCAACGAACCTAGGGAAAGCTTTAAACTCTTTAATTAACATAATTTTGAGTATATACCTTTTATAAATTAAGTAAGAAACAACTGTAAAAAAACTTTTAATTTTTCGGTCATGGTAGACTTTTCTGAGGAAATGCCCATATTTCATAAAAAAGTATTTTCAGGGTTTTCCCGAAATATTACTTATTCATGGTCAACATTTTTTTATTCAAAATTGGATATTTGACAAAATTTAATTATTGCTGACACGAAAACCATTGGAACAAAAATATAAATTTGGAAAACCGCAAACTTCTAAATTAGTTCACCTTAAAATAATGCTAAGGTTGTATCCAGGAATTTGCTGCACCTCGATATTTCGGTTAGAATTTTTCTATTTTTTAATATTTGGAAGTGTGATTTTGGGACTGTAACTTACTAAAAAAATGCTTTTTTTTTGAAACGTAAGAATTTCCTATAAGATGGCTTTATTCATTTCGTAGGCGCACATGCAGTTTGTGTTTTTTTGCAACCTCATTTGTTCTACGGGCCACTGTGCGACGGCGGCAGCAACGAAATGAGGCCCTTCACACATTTTGTGTGGCGCAATATTTAAAAGTAGTCTGTTAAATACAAAAATCTATGACTGGTACGGAGGACTGGAAATTTAAAAGCGCCAAAAGCACGATATTCAGGACTATTTTCAGGATCAGTGGGTGAACTCAGCGACCATACATGAATTAACACTCTGCGTGCGAAAAGAGTTCAATCATGCAGGACGGGAACTTCATAAAGAAATATATCCTTTTCGGTAAAAAGGAATGCAGCTGAAAGTATACTCACGGCCCAAAGCATTGTTTAATTGCCGGTCAACAAATTAAAACTGACCGACAGTAAGTCTAACACTCAGCTCAGCTGCGAGTGCTGAAGTTTTTAATTTATTTAACTGCAACTATGTCAGCCATGTGGAGGTTAGACCAATTTCCCCGTCTCCTGATCCACATTTAAATAGTTTTAGCTAGAAGCGGCAAAAGGCAAACTACAAATTTATGTCAACATTTAAAATGCAAGGCACGACATGGACTCGTTACAGCCGCAGGACTTCGAGCGACAAGCGGGAACGCTTAATGTGTATTTTGGTCACTCAAATGACGCCCAGACGAGACAGACAAAGGGGGCGGGCGGGCTAAAGGAGCTGGGGAGTTTTTATTACTGCAGCATATTTATCTTCATCTTGACGATGGCCATGTCGACGCATTCGAGACGTGCATTTGATGTGGCTATGACTCCATGCCGGGCCAATGCAGTCAATTGTCCCCAGGATGGCCTCCTCTATGCTGTTTTGCATTTTTGCTTCCCTTGTTGCACTTGAGCCTTGGACATTCATAATTCTCTTTCTGAATTTATGAACACTAAACTGTTATTTACGATACTCAAAAGCATTTTATGTTATACAAATGTGACCGTGGGGACTAAGGCCTGGCCTGAGCAAAAAAAAATATAAGGAAATTGAAGTTGGAGCAGGGCTTGAATATGCAAAATATTCAACGGATATTAGTTAGGGGCTACAATTAGAATCATTCACTAGATTCACACCAAATACAAAGCATATGAAAATTATGCTCAAATTTGTTTCAATTGCTTTTTCGTAATGAAGTTTTTCGCTGTGTTTACAAGATGTAACACTTCCCTTTACTTTCATCTACTATCTTAACCTCTTCTTACTTTCAATTAGACCTCAACTTGTGTAAACAAAAAAAATCATAATTGTTATTAAAGCCAGCCGCAGGAAATTGTATTGTACTTTTGTTGGTGTTTATATTTTGATTGCCTGTGCCGAGGGCATAATTTCGTAATATTTTGCGCCGACTCACACCACGCCCTTGTCAATTGTTTGTTTTTGAAATTACTCAATCACATAACTCGACCCCAGGATAATAATAATCATAATCAAACAAAACAATCAAAAGGTGAAGAAAAAAGAAATACTTGACCAACTTTAACGGGTTTCCCTTTCCTTTCGGACTTTAGGAATCCAACTGCATCTTTATGAAATCATTTGAACGACTTGAAGTCAGACCAGCAATCAGTTCGCAATTGGGCAGAGATCGTACACTAGGTAATAAGCGCGAATCCTAAAAATAGGTTTGGGTGAAAAAAAACGCGTACTTCTGATTCCTATCTGAGCTCGTCTTAAGACTCAAATTCATGAATTTGGCAGCGGCAGAAAAATAAGGCTATTCAGCCTGCTTTCTCTTTTTCTCTGTGGCTGTGCACTCGGGCTTTAAGAATTTCAACACTCAGAAAAAAAAACGTCTGGCAGAGTTCTAGTACTATCCGGATTGAATTTATACCGCGTTGTACTTAAAATTTCAAGTATATTTTGTTCTTTGGTATACTTAAATTAAGTATGAAACATTCTGAAGTCCAAAAACATTTTAGTCAAATGAGAACCAACATTCTTGAATCAGCAATTTTCCTACTTACAGTAAGCCAAAAAATTCCAGAAAACGTATTCCTAATTGAACTACAAAATTTCTTAGATTAAGTACGAAATAATATAAAAAGGCCAAGCCGAAAAAGTATGCAATTTAAAATGCGAAATATTTCAACACGAATTTATTAAACTTCAAAGAAAAATATTTTGTTATTATATTATTATAGTTTATCATTGTTGTTTTAAGAGTTAATCGGCATTGACTCTTGCGATCTAAAAGTATAATCAAAATGATCTAAATATTGTTCGAAGTATTCTTAAAATATCTCGGAACGGTCTAGAATTAAGTATTTCGGGATTGAAAAATCGTACTCAATATAAGAACTTTGTACTTGAATCAAGTATTTTCGCACTTACCGTATTGACACCGATGGTACTTGATTCAAGTAGAAAATTGTTGGTTTTTATTTTAAGTAAACTTTTTTGTAGAAAATCGAGGTACTTGAAAAAAAAAACTTTTCGCCTCGAAAGGCTGAAGCTGAGAAGAAAACTCATTATAATCTTTGTACCTTTGCTACGAACCTTCAAAAAAATCATTATGAGTAAAAGGACCCATTTAAGAGAACCTTAAATATAAACATTTAACGCGTGATAAAAGATGATACCACAATGTATGCATAATTTAATAAGCAGCCGTAGTTGGAGATTATAATTGGTTTTAATTGAAATTGGAAATGTACAGATTTTCTTTAACAATTTTTTTTTTGCCAATTACAATAAAATTGCCGTATGTAAATATTGGGCAGGGCCAAATGCCAGTCAATGCCAAAGCCATTAATCTAAGTGCAAGATTTGCAAAGCTGCCAATAATTGGAATCGATATTAAATCAAAGAGACATATGGCAATATTGGCAAAGGCATTTGCATTGGCAATAGCATATGTATTAATATGACCATTTGTAAACCATTTGTGTGCTTTAAGAATTCATTATAAAAGAAATAAAGTCCTACGGTTCGAATTTGGTTACCAAATTTTGGAATTTGAATCATTTTACTCCTACGAATACGCTACGATTCACAATGGAGAAACTAGATTAAATATGTGAAGAAAATTTAAATTGGCAAAGTCCTACAAAAAAATGTTAGCATTTGTTAGATCTGAGTCTTTCTCTAGCTTGTAGCGTCATGGATTCCTCCACCGATGCAGTTTATCTCAATGTGCACTATTTTGAAACATATGAAGAGCTAATAGCGTTGTTAGTTTGAGGCCTCAAATTAAAAGATTGCAAATAAACACACACGGTAGCTTGATCAAAAGCAAGGCGACAATTGGTTGGAGTTACAGACTGTTTCGAGATAACCATATTTCTCATTTTATTGGACATAACCTTATGTTCATCAAAGGCGATTTATTAAGCACTTGAATAAAAGCGTCGGGCTGAACTGACAAGTTGGATGGTTTTTTTTGAATTGCTACTTACCAGGGTTGAACCAAAGTCTTTCAGACGCATTCAAAAGATATTTTAAGAGAAAACCATATTTGAGTGAAAATGACAGAAATGTTTAAGAAATTTCCAACTTTTTGAGCGAAAACACACAAAGGATTAAAAACCGCATTGGTCTAGTTGGTCGTCCCGGATTGTCATAAGCCCCTTAGAGAATTAGAGGTTAGAGGAAAAAAACTGCAGAGCTTTTAGTAACTAAGGAAGATAATGTGTGCTTGTTATTACAACCAAGCACAACTACTCGTAAAAGAGGGCAAGCTGCCCTTTAAGCACCTTTTAAGTAACATTTTATTATAAGACTGATACATAGTAGCCCTTTTAAGTATGCTATGTTTATGAATAAAACAAGAAGTACACCATTAGACCTCGTTGGCTCTTGAAGCTGGATAAGAAATGGTTGAAAATATATCGCCGCACAGTGGCTCGTTTTGCCAAAACACGTTGCAAAAATCAAATCTTTTTAAACATTTAAGTTATCACCTTGATTTTTTTTCCAAAGAATCTACAAACTTCAAAGATTTTTTAGACATGAAGTGTCGATATGTCGCGCCCTCCAAAGGGGGCGTAAAAAGCTCGGCAAACTTATGGTTTTTTATTCAATATTGAATAATGGATTAATTAAGTAAAGTTTTTCAAGTGTATTAAAACTTCGGCACAGTCGAAGTTAGCTTTGCCTTCTCGTTAAATACTTATTTAAGTACACAGAGGGAAAAAACCGTGAACATTGGACTCAAGATGAGCACAATCGTTACCAAAAACAGTGTAAGAACGGGAAATCTCATATGTAGTAGAATGTTCTCACTTCAAGAACATTTTTTTGAGAACGCAAAAACTTGAATTGAGTTGTTTTTGTTCCGTTTTCAAGAACACTTTTTACTTTATATGAGAACAAACAATACTCATTTTAAGTAATTTCGTTCTCACACAGAAAAAAAAATGTGCCATTCGGGCTCAACTCAACGCCAAACGGGCTCAATAATGTCGGGATAGTCACCCGATAAAAGTTCATAAAATTTAGAAACGCCCGAGCGATTTTTTTTTTCTTATGAATTTGCATATATATTATTAATAATTGTATATTTGGATTCAACTTAAGACTTCTTTAATTTGAAGAAACATATATAAATAAATTAATAAGAACTTACTTTAACTCGCCTTGTCTGGGAATCGAACTCGGGACCTCGGGTCTGCGTCTCAGCGCACTCGACCGCGCCGCGCTTGCCAGACTAGGCACCCAATGACATACAAGAGCGTTTCCTCCTGACGACAAAAGAGAGAAGCCAAGAGAGCGAATTTGCTGTTGCTCTCAGCTTGTTCGCTCTCTCTGTTTTTCAACCCCCGTATAGTTGCGAAACACCATAACCAAAGCCAATGTGGCACGCGCTCACGGAATTGAAAGTCAAAAAGGCAATTATACTCCGATTGAGTTGAATTTTGCTCATTTCAAGAACATTCTGAACATTTGTTCTCAAAAATTTTGAGAAAAATCTGTTATTGTTTTGAGTTGCCGGCAACTTATATTCTGAACAGGTTTTTTCCCTCTGTGTAGATTTGAATTCATTAAAATTATTGAAAAAAAATATTTATTTCTGTCTACATCGGATTTTGAAGCTATACCTTTATTGTCTGTACATTTTAGTATGAATTACGAATATGGTATATTTTCTTAACACGCTATAATACGATATACTTTTCTTGATTTAAAATTCAGGAATCAGCGTCAACAAGATAAGAGTTTCGTAAAGAACTAGGGTTGTTGGTCGACCTACCCAAATACGGATTTGGATGTACCAACGATGCCAACTCGTCCTGACTTCTTTTAAATATGTGTAAATAATAGCTCGTATGACTGGAATAGACTATTAAATTATTAAAAGGGTTCATGTGGTCAATGTTCTTAGTAGTAGAGGAAAAATAGATGATCAAAAGTTTGGAAAGTATGAAACTTAAACGTCTATTCTCCAATAGGAACGGTATCCAAGCAAATTTTAAACACCTACTCTAATTGATTATGGACAACATATAATAAGGTGTCAACCTCTTTCCATTGGGGAATTATCGTAAGAATACCGAGAATCAAAGAATGGGAACTATCAGAGATACAGGCACTCGAACACATGCAAGTTTTCTCAATGGCGACAAACCGAAGATCTGTTTAGCATGTTATAAGCTTCATTGGATCGCAAAATTTTATCATGAAGACTTGTGTCGCCTGAAATGGTTGCCATAATTAGATTATTAATATAATTAAATATATTTAGTTTTAATAAGTAGGCAGAGTTAGCAAGTTCCTGCCTTGGCCGTTTGTCATAAAATTGATATATTGTTATCTTATTAATATGTGAATCTTATTGTTAGAAGGTTAGAATTCAAAATAAAAAAGTTATTGAGCAACATCTCTGGTCGACATCGTAGGGCCGTTGAGTAAGCATGGGTTGGTATGAAAAATGGCAAATATCTCCAATCAGGTGCAATTGTAGCAATGGAATTTTTTTTAGTGTGATTCACGAATATTATTTCTTACTTTTTGCAATATGAAGAACCTGAGCACGCCCAGCCCTTTTTTTTAAAGGCACGTTTATTGAAATCGGGGAAAATATAAGAGTTAAAAAAATTGTTGTATACAATTAATTAATTTTTTTGTTTTTTTGTTATGTTTTATGAATTCTTATTTTAAATTAATACCTTAAAACAGGAAAAAAAACTTAAGTATCTATCTAAAGTGCTTTTGGAGAGACATGCAACTTACTCTGCCCTTTTAATCACTTTTCTTTAAATTTTTTCAAAATTTTAAAAATGGTCCAACATTTTTAAGCTGTTAGAACAAAACAAAATTTGTATAAAATTGCAACCTTTTCGTTATTAAATAGCTTGATCAATTCCTAATTGATGTAAATCAACAGTCTTCTCAAATTCAGCAGCACGAATGTGATTTTTGCAACGAGTTTTTGGAAAACAAGCCATTGTGTGGCGTTAATCACAAGGTCCCAGTCTCCTGTGCTAAAATTAAGAACACACGAGCCAAAAAAAAAAAAAAGTCCCTGGCCCATTCAGTTTAAAATTCATTTTTGCCATTTCTAAAATTTCATTCAGAAATATTATGAAAAAAAAAATTATTCTTGTTTTGGTCTTCACGCTTAATTGGCTTATCCTAGTTGGACTGAAGATGCACCATAAATTTGTTTTGCTTCCACTCAAAGACATTTCTTTGCTATTGTCAATAAATTATTTAAGACCGGCAAAAAAAAAATCATAAAATATTAAATAAGACGCAAGAACCGTGCGACTCGAATTGAATCTTACACAAAAAATTAAATAATATACAAATAAAAGTTATACCGACTGAATTGTAAAGCAAGTAAAAATGTTATAGCTTATATAACTTCCGCATCATATTGGTGCCAATTGCATGTGTGTCTATCAAAATACTTCAGCCGAAAAACAAATGCAGTCAAGCTTGTACAAATTATGCAATTTTATCAGTGAGCTTACTCGGGCAAATGAAACTTTTATTTTCTACTATTTTCTCTCTCCTGTTGATTCTTTGTTTTTTATTTTGCATAAATTCAATAGTTGTTTGGATCTACACAGTAGCTGTAGTTGAATTATGAAAGGGCCAACCCACCAATACCAATGCAATATAAGAGTTTCATGTAAGCGTGTGTTGACATTTCCGGTGGCCAAACGAAGCGTCTCTGTCTGTGTGTGCTGCATGCTGACAAAAGTCAGGGATGGTTGGTTAAGGCCTGACAAACTTCTGACACTTTAATGCCCTGTAATTGTTGTACAATATTATTTTAATAGTTTTTGTCACAATTGTACAATACATATGTAAACTTTTGACTAATTTAATTGAATATTCTAACTTAGAATTTCTAAGTCTGAATAAAAATAGAACCACAGAGAAAAGAAGTTGTTTGATATCGGTAAAGATACATTTTCCCTCAAACTAACTACACAAAAGTCTATAAATTACACATCTCTTCATGCTGGTTACGTGCTGATGGCATCGATGAACTCTACTTTTTTGATGGTACTGCCACCTTCCACATGCATCGTCGTTGATGATGACATTTTTGTTGATTACAACATTGTTGCACATTGTTTGACTCTCTTGCTCTGTTGTTCTTGTTCTGGCTGGACCACACAAACCAAGTGCATTTTCAATATTGGACCAAGCCTGCTACTTGGCTACCGCTTGTTGGCTACCACCACCCGTTGTACATGTGGGATATACATATTTTAAGCATTTTGCATACATACATATTAGAGGTCTGCATGATTGCGCTTATAGCGACAAATATGGCACTCTCGCTTAAAATGTATAAATGAATTTGCCATCACATTTAAATGAATGTGACAGAATGTGTGTGCTGGTGTGAGCTTAACAATAACAACATGCAAATGATAAGCCCACAGTAACCAAATACAGTTGTTCAAACTGTGGTTGGGTAGGTCATAAATATGCATTTTTTGAACTAGTTGTAATAATTAAATGTTTTTTTAACTGCTTTACCAAAGAAACAAAGAATGTAACAGCTAGAAGATAGCACCTTCGACCATTTAAAGCACACATATTCTCCAAAAGTAAAAGTTATGAGTTATTTACAAACTTTGGCAGGTTCAAAGTACATTACAGTGGTACTGACGTTATTACAAAAGGAATAATAAGAGAAAAATAGACGTTGCAAATTAAATGGTTTTATGATCAATTTTAAATAATGTTGATTTAGTTATTATTTACACACAAAAATTAAATTAAATTTTTAAAATATTTGCTCATTGGACCTATAATAATAAATATTGTGATTCCTCCCGTTAGCAAAGCTGCTAACTTATGATCATAAAAAACGAGAGGGTAAGTTAAAGTCGGCCCTGCCCGACTTTGATATACCTGTTATTCAGGGTAAGGATTAATTTTAGTTTTCTTTAGGGGGTCTTTACACTTATCATATATCTCTAAAAAGTTTCTTATCAAACTACTCTAAAAAGAAACTATAGTGAGCTATTAAACTCACAAGTTACAAGTGTACATATTACAAGAAGAATAGTTCATATTACAAGTGAAATTGCTCATTATAGATTCTCTTTAGAGTAGTTTGATAAGCAACTTTTTAGAGATATATGTTAAGTGTAAAGACCCCTTTAATAAGACATATTTTCCGACCGATCGGTTCAGTGGCAGATATAGGACTTACTTTCCCGATTCCACCCAAATTTTGCAAATCTGTTTGAATGCACTTAATTTTTGATATTGCTGAGTTTAAAAACGCTATCATAGTAAACGAAAGTGTCTTTCTATCTGAGACCTATTTTTGTACCCGGTTCTATGACAGCTTTAGGATATAGTTACCGATTTTGACCAAATTTGTTTGAAACTGTTTAAAAGCATATAATATTAATAATTCATGAGTTTAAAAACGCTATCATTGAAAACAAAAAAGTTTTTGTCACTTTCGTTCGTTCCCATTGCATTTATAAGATATAGTCATCCGATTCGGGCAGTTCCGTCATATTAGTAGCGGGCAGTAAAAAGAAGACTCTGTGCAAAAACGGAACGGAAATCAACTCAGCTCGTAGTCCTGATCAAGAAGATATATGGATTATGGGGTCTGAAATTGATATTATAGGATATATATAGGAGAGCTTGATATCTGTAAAATTGTAATAAAGACATCTGATGTCTGTTTTGCATGTATGGATGAGCTGGGCCAGGATAATATTGTCTGGTCCAGGGGACCAATTGATGTTGATACTGGGGAGCAGTTCAAAATATTAGGGAGATCAATGGTAATTTGTTGTAGTATCCTTGCCTGCTGAGTGTACACCCTGAAAAGTAAGTATTCATGAGGACGTCTATCGTTTTATCACTGGAGTTGCTTTAGAAATTATATGGTTCTTTAGATATCCTAGGGAGGGAGTTGTTTTAAATAAAATCAGAAGATACCTTTCAATCTCACTGCAAAATTTGTGTCAGCATGATTTCATGGCTTTTCTGAGGTTCTTTATAATAGGTGGGTATGACGGTTTTGTAGTTTTCCAGGCCTTCCCGTCAATACTAGATTATAGCGCGATTTTCTTCAACTCTCCCAGTGCTGGATATCTTGGCTCTAATGTGTACACTAGTGCGTTTGAAATAAAAACTAAACTCAAACTAAACAATTTCGGCTGTTATTGCAATAGGCCGTTTGTAGTAAAAATATATTGTTAGGGTTGATTAAAATTTTTACGAACCAATTTCTTTTATTTCTTGACACGATCAATTACGCCGACCGCTGTTAAAACTAAAATCAATGATTCATTCATCTAGCATCTTGAATTCCATTTGCTCCTATGAACCACAAATAAAACAAATCAAAACAGTACACAATGCAGCAAAAGCAAAGGCTATGAACTGTTCCTTTTAGCTCGTGGCGTGGCAGGGCGCTTAGACACAGACATAAATCAATTGAAGAATCAATGAAGTGCAGGCGCATAGTTTTCAGCCAGGAAGTGGGGAAACGCGACTGCAAATGGCCATACCAATGCCACGTCCCCAGCCAGTTGTTGATTCATGTGACTCGCTGGGCTGATAAACTGACCAGGCCAGAGAAAAACCAACTCCAATTCGTGCGGGGGCGGCATTCCACACCCACTCACACACATAATTGAGCCTACAATTTACAGTGGAGAACAATGCGTGGCAACTTTGCGTAGCTAGACGAGAGCGAATGGGAGGTGGAGGCGTTGAGTGGCAATATTACACATGCGTACTATAATTTAGCTATCTTTCACACATAATTCACACAGTGATCGGAAAGGGCAGAAGGAAGTGCTGCAGCGGCGCTCATTAGCGAGACTGCATGCGAAAATTCAGCGGAAACGGAAATCGCACTGCATTCAAAATGACAGTTCGGACAGAACAACAACAAGTTGGACGCCACACAAAAGAAATGGGGGGAAAGAAGTCGTAGTTGCATTTTCTTTATTTAAGAATGTATTAACAAAGATAATCAAATTGATTGATGGGACATGTCAGCTGAAATATTATAAGTTTAGATTTGGGTGTGATGATTTGGGGGGAAAACAGAAAAGGATTATATTTTAAGACAACATGCTGCTTCGCTATTGATAATGCCATAAAGTAAAAAGTTAATTTAAGTTATCGAAGTCGGACAAGACTGCCTTGAACTAACTAATGACCCACCAAGATTCCCTGTGCTTAGACCAATTTTTCAAATATCCGATTTTAATAACTTTATTCTTTTTTTAGCTATTAATCTGAAGTTCGGTATGTAAAGTTCTTTAAACTCTTAAGAATATTAACGCAATTGGGTTTTGTTAACGACAGTATTTCATATAGCTGCTATATAACCGAACTTTCGGACTTGCAAGCTATGTTCTTGAGTTTGTACTTAGAATTTTTAGGTTCCAAGACGACGTACAAAATCTGGTTTGGATTAAACCACAATTTCCTATTGCTGCTATATAGCCGATCTGGCAGACTTGGAGCAATTTTGTTAGATTTAATTTGTTCGAAACCGTGAAAGTTGGAGCTAGAAGCGTTAGTAAGTCAATGAGCTGCATACTTTTGTTAATAACTTTGCATTTAAAACTTTTGCCAGCGTTCCCCAATGCAAAATGTATATTTCACAAAACACAGCTAACTTTTGTTGTGGTCAACTTAAAATTACACATGGATAACACACGGAACCATCCGGCAAAAATACAAACCGATTATAAAATTACAATTTGACTTTCGTTTAATGACGTTTTGCATTTTTACGAAAAAGCGTGAAGTTAACTACACTTTAAAAATCAAGTGTTGCCACAAAGTTTAACTTTTTTTTTGTTTTTATCAGGGATTAATCCCCAAACTAATATCGGTTCCGGTACGGGTTCCGGAACGTACCGTAATAAGAATTTCGGTTAAAGGTTGTAGTTCAGTTTTCAGATTAATTGGTTTTCGGTTCCGATACGGTTCCTAGATGTTTTATTTTGGTATACCGGTACGTACCGGTACAAGAAATATTCAAAAATTTCAGTGCGGGCTTTTACACAAAATTACTTTGAGGAGTCGGTTAAAAAAGCCAGGTCCCCGTTATGACTTCAATCATAATTTGAACCCATACTATAAGACTAAGGTCCAACATAGCCCAAATAATACGATGGTAAAATAATCAAAGAGGTATTTTAGCTCTCTCTTTCACTTACATTACGTTTTACCAAATATTAAAACAATTTTTTTTTTAAATTGTAAATAAAATTTCTAAAATTGAGGTCGAAATTTGATTAAAATTAAGATAAATTCTAAATGTAAAATAATATTTTTCTAACATTTTTATATTTAAGGGATAATTTTTCTAAGACGTAAAAATCCTATACATTTAATTAGAGGATTTTTATTTACAAAAGTAAAGTTTCTCCGTTTTTAGAAATTTTTTTCTATATCTTACACAGGGCAACAAAATGAACACTTTTGTGAGGTCTGGCCTTCTCGATGCAAAATTCTGTTCCTGTTCTGCGCCCTGATTCCAAAAGTGGTCTCGGTTTTTTTCCATCATCTCTTGTTTGCGAGAAATCGCGGAAAAACCATTTTGCTGTTTTTTTAGCTTATGGAAAATTATGGGGGCCACACCAACCACAAAGTTGTAGGTTTATAAGTTGTATGCAATACTACATACATGAATGCAGCCATAGAAAATCAAGCGAGCCGCATCAGCAAACCCGAAAGTGACTAAATTGGAACTTGAAGATAATTTTTTCTCAATTTATAGCAAATTTTTCAAAATAAACCGTCATCTACAACCTAGTGCATAAATCGTAAAATTAAAACAACTATTTTAGCATATAGCCTAACATATCCGCTATTTTTACGAATTTTGTTGCACTTTTATCAGCTTGTTGGACTAAGCTACAGCCGTTTTTTCACGAAAAAGTGAATTAAATTTTATGGCAGGACTACTTGATTAATTCACAAAATGTGTATAGGAAAAATGAAAAGGCGACTTGATTTAGCATAGTTCTTACATTAATAGTCAAACAAATGTACAATAACATTCCGGCAGTACTAGATTAAAAAAAATTTTCCCCAAAGTTGGAATTTTTTTGGTTTAATTTGATTCAA
Source organism: Lordiphosa mommai (assembly GCA_018904225.1). Taxonomy (NCBI): domain Eukaryota; kingdom Metazoa; phylum Arthropoda; class Insecta; order Diptera; family Drosophilidae; genus Lordiphosa; species Lordiphosa mommai. The sequence continues at coordinate 855,880 of JAEIFT010000024.1, forward strand.
TAATCGTTTTTTTGTGGTCCACCTAACAGTATGTCACCACTTAAATCAAATTAAAACTAAAAAATTTGAATTTTGTGGAATTTTTTTTTTAAATCTAGTACTGCCGGAATGTTATTGTACATTTGTTTGACTATTGATGTCAGAACTATGTTAAATCGAGCAACCTTTTTATATTTCCTATACACATTTTGTGAATTAATCAAGTAGACCTGCCATAAAACAACAAGCTGATAAAAGTGCAACAAAATTCGTAAAAATAGCGGATATGTTAGGCTATATGCTAAAATAGTTGTTTTAATTTTACGATTTATGCACTAGGTTGTAGATGACGGTATATTTTGAAAAATTTGCTATAAATTGAGAAAAAATTATCTTCAAGGTCCAATTTAGTCACTTTCGGGTTTGCTGATGCGGCTCGCTTGATTTTTTATGGCTGCATTGATGTATGTACTATTGCATACAACTTATAAACCTACAAATTTGTGCTTGGTGTGACCCTCATAATTTTCCATAAGCTAAAAAAACAGCAAAATGGTTTTTCCGCGATTTCTCGCAAACAAGAGCTGATGGAAAAAAACCGAGACCAGTTTTGGAATCAGGGCGCAGAACAGGAACAGAATTTTGCATCCAGAAGGCCAGACCGAAATGGCTGTTGCCCTGTGTTATAGATCTTAAAAATAAGAGTTTGATTCTGGTTTTTATTTTAGGGCGAATTTCTATAAATGTATGTTTGAAATAATCATAAATCCGTAAGATAATTAATAAGAAACCGAAACAGTAACGGTATTATCGATTCGTTATGGTTCCGGGTTTTCAGTTCATATTATATCATAAGCTTCCACAAAATATTATTAATATTGAGTCGTTCACAAAGTAGTTGTGTAAAAGTAAAAGTAAATTATTGCGTTAAACATTTCATGAAATAATATATATTCTCCATTTTGATAAAACACCTTTTGCCATCTTTCTGGCAAGAAATTGATTTCACGCTCATAAAATGTTTATTCCTTGCAGGCAAAAAACTGGTCCATGTGGTTTTTGACGTCCTTATTAAAGGTGAAGGTTCTCCCACCCAAAAAATGTTTCAGAGACCGGAACAAGTAATAGTCCGAAAGTGCCAAGTCTGGAGAATATTGTTGGTGTGTAGCACATCCCATTCAGGCTGCATAAGCTTTTGGCGAGTCATCAAACTTGTATAAGGTCTCGCATTATCCTGGTGAAACACTTCACCTTTTTTGTTGATCAATTCTGGTCCCTTCTGTTTGAGTGCATAACTCAATTTGTACAGCTGATCACAATACGCATCAGAATTAATCGTGGTATTTTCGGGCAAAAGCTTAAAATAAACGATCTCTTTGAAACAGACAACATAATTTTTTTTTTTTGTGACTATTGGCTTTCGAAGTGGTTTGAGCTGGTTCATCCTTTTTAGACCATGATCTCTTGCGCTTTACATTCTTGTAAACAACCCACTTTTCGTCGCCAGTAACAATGCGCTTTAAAAATGGATCACTTCTTTGCCGTTTGATAAGCAAATCACAGTCGTTAATGCGACGAAGCAAATTTCGTTATGTAAGAACATGAGGAACCCGTATGTCAAGCTTCGAAATTAATCCTAGATGTTTCATATGCTTGTGAACGGTCGCGTTAGACAAATTTAATCTATCAGCAATCTGTCGAGTGTTAATTTGACGATTTGCATCGACCAACGACTTTATTTTATCCACGTCGGCTTCAAGAGGCCTTCCAGGACGTGGTGCATCCTCAAGATTGAAATTTCCGGAATGAAATTTTTCAAATTTTTTCGATAAGGCACCAAACAAAAACTATTCCCAAAAATTTAACAAAATCAGCTGTTCAAATATATAACAGTAAAGCGATTAAGTGTGAAGTTGGCTGCGAAAAAATTCAATAAGATCGGCTGTTGTCATCGAACGAAATTACTTACTAAAAGTGAACGACTCAATATATTTTTATACAAAACTTTCCCTGAGTAACGGGTATATCGAAGTCGAGCAGGGCCGACTTCAACTTACGCTCTCGTTTTTATTTGGTTAAGGTTATTATTTAAAATGTTATTAATCAACTTTGTTGAACTTAGCAATCGCATGAACTTTTTCTGATATAATCAAGACTACAAATCTGGACACTAAAAATTTGGATATCACCCACCAATTGAGTTCAATCATCATTTTTGGGCCCCAACATTAAATGTTGATATTAATATAAAATGAACGTTTTAAAATTCAATGAAAACCTCATCATTAAGTTTCCCGACTAAATATTTTATATATTATTCATTTGATATTTAGAGAAACATTGAAATGTGCTCTGTCACATTGGCCAGATAAATCCAGAAATTGGTGCCTAATGTGACCACAAGAAGTTCCTGAGTGCAAAAAGCACTAGAAATCCATTTTTCCGCTTTATCTTGGAAACAAGAGCTAATAGAACTAAACTTGTGATGCAGTTTTGTGCAGTGCACTCCATATTTATATAATCAGTTAAAGATACGGCAGCTCCAAAAACACAATTTTCGTGTGTTATCTCTGTTAAATTTTGTGCCAAAAAATGTTTTATATGTTAGATCTAATTGTTTTTTGACACCACATGATGCAGAGTCCGCTTAAATTGCTCTTCTTAACAACCTTTCAAACAAATTTAAAAAAGAAACCCGTCTATGTTAAATAATTCCGCCTGAACTGGTACTTAACTTACGTGCCTTCGCCTATTTATATATCAAAGATGCCACAAAGGAGTTACTTACACGTCTGGTGCAGGTGTTCCAGGCACATATGTGAATGTATTTGTATTTCGTGTTTGGTTTATGCAAGTAGTTACAGTTGGCAGCTGACAGCACTTTCTGGCTTTGTGAGAGAATTCTCCGTGTAAACAGTCTTAATTTTAAGAATTACCAAATTCTTTTCTCAGTAATTTACTCAAAATGCCATTAGGGACAGACCTGGAGTTTACAGTTGGATGACAGAATGTCGAAATATCCATCGTCTTCGGTCTCTCTGCCCTGCCGTTTTACTGTCGCATAAATGCATGTTTTATTCATCAGATGCAGTTGCTACCATTGCAACGGAAGTTAGTTTATGCCAAGTCGCCAGAATTTGCGACCAGTCACCCATTGCCCAGCGCCCGGCCCCCGCACCCGCCCCATCCTTGTGCCCTCGAAGTTTTGTGAATTAAATCAAATTCACGCTTCAATTGATTTCATGCAGACTTGAACTGCAAAATTGTTAAAGTTTTTGCTTCGCAAATTCTGCTTAGTTGCTTTAATTGAACGGAGGCTCATAATGCTGTTACCATGTTGTTAATGTTATTTACAAGTTATTAGATATTGGCACTGCCTGATGGGGCACTTATGAAATGCAATAAACACTTCATGCATGTCATTCAAACAGAAAAAAGAAAACAAACAGGCAGGAAGAGCAACTACCCAGAAGTACTCCATGGAGCTTGGAGTGGCCCTGCGGTGATTCTAACGCCAAACACAGTTTGCTATATAATTGCAATTGCCACTGCGCCACATCCAAATCCAGAGCTCGTGTTCAGCTTGTCATGTGCAGATGGGAGTGGGTGGATGAAGTGCCTGAAAATATGTAGTATTAAAAATGGCTGCTGAAGTGCAAGCTGAGTAGGATGGGTGTAGTATAGCTAGACGACATGTTCCAGCGCAACAACAACTTGGTATATTTTATATTTCCATTTAAATTGTTTGCCAAAATTGTGCTTTGGCTGTGTTTTCTGATGATTTTATTTTATGCAGTAAAGAATTTATTTTAAGAAGCCCGTTGATTTTATCAGCTTGCATTTTCGCCCAGATCCAAATGGAAATCCCTTTAGCAAATTGTGCAAGCATTTCTCCACGCTGACCACCAACAGAGTTCGTGCCCTTCTTGGTCTTTGGTTTGTTTCACGGCCGATAAGCCGCAACAACTGTCCCAAGCACGCTAAGACTCGTCAAACACAAACATAAATAAATAATTGTAAGCCACTTAGCAAAAGATTTTGGCCAAATTGTACAATCTTTCGTCTTGATTTGCATGCAAATGCGGCCAAGTTCGTGGAAAAGCCGCTTAAGTGCCAAACTATAGAAAAGCGGTTCAAGAGCACGAAATTTGAGAAACTTTTGAAACAATTATTTTGGTGGTAAGCTACGATTATGGCAGGAAAAAGCTTCGCAAATATGTTATTTTCCTGCAACAGGTTACTGCCAGGTTAAAGAAAAAGGGTTGGTCTAGAATAGAGACAAGGGCGCGCTAGCGCAACTTTTCTAATTTTAATATATTCCTTGCACTTTTTATTTTGATAAAAGTTCTTAAATGTCACTCTTTATGAGTTGACTTTAGCATTTTTAATTCTTTCCAAAGGTACAAAGAGTAAAAAATATGCATAAGATACCATGTGATTGCTAAAATACCAAATTTTTTGATTTGCATCATCACATATTTCGATGTCCCGTGCGACATTGAAAAAAAACATTTGTTATCTGAACATGAACAAAGTACATGCTTATCCAATATAGAGTACAAATAGAGATTTTAAATACAATTCAAATAAAAAAAATTATGCTGAATAATGAGAATATTTGTGATCTTGGTACTAGAGCTGTAAAAACATCGACAGTGCCCTCCATCGATGTTTTCGATAGTGATAGTCTAAACCATCGATTATTTCGATATTATCGAAACAAAAAAAAAAAAAAATTTTTGTTTTGCTAAAAACCCACTCCCGCACCTATATTCCGACCTTTGCAGTAAACTTCCCGAAATAAATCCATTCATTCTGACCGTAAAGCTTACAAAACGAATTTTATTCAGATAGGCTCACAAATAGCCATTGTTACTGAATCGAAATACGCCTACCATTATTCTTGCCTGTGGGCGGAAATTCCACCACCGAGAAATCAAATGTCTAATTATTTTCTATAATGTGTTCCAAAACGATTTTGAAGCCAATCGGATTAAAAATAGGTTTTACCATATAGAATTTTCCAGTCATTTCCCCACTCTTGGGGCGAATTTTCCAACATCGCGATGTATCGATGGTGGAAAAAACAATCGATGATGACCAGCAGCACAGCCACCATCGATATTATCGATATATCGTCGATAGTTTTACAGCTCTACTTGGTACTTATATAAAGATGGTCCCGTGTGACATATTATGTGCAAATAAAAAAATTTTTTTTTACATGAATGATTTTTTTTTTAAATCCTCACGTTATTATACCCTTGCAGAGGGTATATTAAAATTGTCACGATGTTTGTAACGCATAGAAGGAAGCATCTCCGACCCCATAAACTATATATATTCTTGATCAGCATGACGAGCTGAGTCTATATAGCCATGTCCGTCTGTCCGTCCGTCTGTTTCTATGCTATCTCCTCCCTCAGTTTTAAAGCTATCTTGACCAAACTTTGCAAAAAGTCTTTAAATACACATAGGCTGCACATTTGTCGGAATTGGCCGGATCGGATGACTATATCATATAGCTGCCATAGGAACGATCGGTCCAAAAACAAGTTCTAGTGAGAAAAACTTTTTTGCTTTCCACACAATTGTGGAAAAATTTATTAAAATCGGATGACTATAGCATATAGCTGCTATATAAACGGTCGGTTCAAAAACCAGTTCTAGTGGGAAAAATTTTTTAAAAAGTTCCTCTGAAATAAAAACGGATGAAAAAAAACGGTTTGTTTTTGTTTTCCATCGTAGCGTCACCAATCGTGGTATATATAAGTTTGCATATACTTCCACACAATTCTGGAAAAATTTATCGAAATCGGATGACTATAGCATATAGCTGCCATATAAACGGTCGGTTAAAAAACTTGTTCTAGTGAGAAAAACTTTTTTGTTTTCCATCGTAGCGTCCTCAATCTTGGTATATATTAGATTTATATGCTTTCACATAATTCTGAAAAAATTTATCAAAATCGGATGATTATAGCATATAGCTGCCATATAAACGGTCGGTCAAAAAACTAGCTCTAGTAAGAAAAACTTTTTTGTTATCAATGGTAGCGTCTTTCGGCGTAGCCGATGTTAGCCTTCTATTTTTTTTTTTTTATATTTAAAAAACAAAAACGGCCGCGGTAAAAATGAGAGCTGCATACCATGGAAAGAAAAGTTGAAGTACGATACAATATTTTTTTAAATGTTGTTGATTTTTGTTATTATATGGAAATAAATACATTGAAATCTTCTGTTAAAACATTTTAACTACCCTTATTTATATATAATTTCTTCAAAAGAGTAACTCAAATAACAAAATTATTATAATGAAAAAAATGTCCCATGCGACATGTCCCGTGCGAAAGTGCTTAAAACTTGGTGATTTTCCGCTTGTGTGGAAAGATTCCTATATTATCCCGTTACATAAAAAAGGACATAAATCTGATTTTAAAAACTATAGGGGGATTTCAAAGTTATCAGCCATCCCAAAGCTTTTCGAACTGGTAATTGTATCCCAGCTTCAACACTCTTGTCGCTCAATAATATCGCCTGCTCAACACGGGTTCGTAAAACGCCGCTCCACTTCGACCAACCTACTCGAATTTACGTCTCTGGTAAATATCGGGTTTCGGAGCAAAATGCAGACTGATGTTATTTACACAGACTTCAGCAAAGCTTTCGACTCTGTGAATCATAATTTTCTGGTTTACAAACTAAGTCTTCTGGGTTTCCCACCAAAACTTCTTCTATGGATAATGCCTACCTTATTGGTCGTACCCAATGTGTGTTCCGCAGGGGAGCCACCTTGGTTCTATTCTATTTAACTTGTTCATAAATGATATCCCATTGATATTATCGCATTGTCGAGCTCTCATGTACGCAGATGATGTGAAGTTGTGCCTATCTTTTCGGGATCCATGGTCCCCATTGCTCTTACAACAGGATCTGGATGCACTTTACAGATGGTGTTCCCTTAAGTTTCTACCATTAAACAATGATAAATGTGAATTTATTACTTTCCATCGATTCACATCGTATAAGTTTCAATATGCTATAAATAGCATTCCATTAGAACGCATATATACAGTAAACGACCTAGGTATACTATTCGTGCCCACACTTTCCTTTAATAGTCACATTTTTATCATCGCAAATAAAGCTATGGGCGTTCTAGGCTTTATTAAGAGATGGTCGAAGGAATTTAATGACCCTTACATTACGCGGACTCTCTATGTCTCATTAGTCAGACCCATACTCGAATACTGCTCATGTGTTTGGTCGCCGCAGTATCAAATATACCAAAATCAGATAGAATCTGTGCAGAAACAGTTTTTACTGTTTGCTCTCCGAGGCTTAAATTGGGATCCCTCCCTGCATCTCCCATCTTATGAAAATCGTCTACGCTTGTTAGACCTTCCAACTTTAAAAAGTCGTAGAGTTTGCCATAGTGTTATACTCCTTCAAAAACTCTTTTCTGGATTAATTGACTCTAGTGCCCTTTTAGGCCTTATTAATCTGCACGTGCTTTCACGTACAACAAGAAACTATGTTCCTATTCGCTTAAACTTATGCACGACAAACTATGCCTTACATGATCCGCTGCGTTGCCTTTGCCAATACTTTAATGATTTGCACCACCTGTTTTCCTGGGACTGTCCTCCACACATTGCGAGTACCTTAATCTTGAGTTTCTTAAGCTCTAGGTAGTAGCTGTACTCCCAAACCACCTTGTGCTGTGAGTCGGACCATAGCGGCTAATATCGGCCAATAAATTTTGTCCCATCGGGTTGGAGTACGGCTGCTATCTTTGTTACTCACAAATTGTTATAATTTTCGTAATACTATTTTATGTACTCATTATCATTAAGCCATATATATTTGACAGTTCTTTGTTAAATTTAATTAAATAAATAAATTTAATTTAAAAACGAGAAGGCAAAGCTAACTTCGACTGTGCCGAAGTTTTAATACACCTAAAAACTTTTCTCCAACTGATTTAACCGGTAAAAAATATATACAATATAGATATCAGATATTTAAAATTTTTAAATCATTGATAATAAAAATTTTAAACCATAAAAAAAACTTTTCTTAGTAAAACACAATTTCCGACCGATCGGTCCTATGCCAGCTATATGCTATAGTCATCCGATTTTGATAAATTTTTTCAAAATTATGTGAAAGCATATAATACTAATATATTCCAAGATTGGGGACGCTACGATAGAAAACAAAAAAGTTTTTCTCACTAGAAGTAGTTTTTTGACCGACCGTTTCTATGGGAGCTATATAATACAGTCCTCCGATTTTGATAAATTTTTCCTGTATTATATGAAAGCATATAAAACTAACATATACCAAGATTAGAGACGCTACGATGAAAAACAAAAAAGTTTTTCTCACTAGAACTAGTTTTTTAACCGACCGTTTCTATAGCAGCTTTATGCTATAGCGATCCGACTTTGATACATTTTTCCAGAATTATGTGGAAACATATAAAACTAACATATACCAAGATTAGTGTCGCTACGATGGAAAACAAAAAAGTTTTTCTAACTAGAACTAGTTCTTAGACCGATCGTTCCTATGGCAGCTATATGATATAGTCATCCGATCCGGCCGGTTCCGACATATTAGTTGCGTGCAGTAAAAAGAAGACTCTGTGCAAAATTTCAGCTCGATAGCTTTAAAACTGAAGGACTAGTTCGCGTAGAAACTGAGACAGACAGACGGACAGACGGACAGACAGACAGACAGACAGACGGACAGACGGACGGACGGACGGACAGACGGAAATGAGCTCGGCTCGTCGTCCTGATCAAGAATATATATAGTTTATGTGGTCGGAAATAAATATTTCTATGCGTTACAAACTTCTGGGAAAAATTACTATACACTTTTCAAGTGTATAAAAAGATACGTTTTTATACCCGTTACTCGTAGAGTAAAAAGGGTATACTAAGTTCGTGCAAATGTATGTAACAGGCAGAAGGAAGCATCTCCGACCCCATAAAGTATATATATTCTTGATCAGCATCAATAGCAGAGTCGATATAGACATGTCCGTCTGTCCGTCTGTCCGTCTGTCTGTCTGTCTGTCTGTCTGTCTGTCTGTCTGTCCGTCCGTCTGTATGAACACCTAGATCTCAGAGACTATAAGAGCTAGAGCTACCATTTTTTCAGTGTAGACTTGTATTGTCTGCACGCAGATCAAGTTTGTTTCGAATTTTTGCCACGCCCCCTCCCGCCCCGCAATATGAAAAAACCTTATATCTCCCACAATTTTGGTGTTAGCTTGTTCGGACCTTCTAGAGAATTATTCCACTCATCATTACCAATCGACCCTCCATTGATCATTTTTCGATCAGACGAACGATAGAAAAGTTACAGCCCCCGCAATTTGAAAAATTCCTCATATCTTCCACAATTTTGAAAATAGATTAATCGAACCTTCTAGACATGTATTTTAATCATCATTATTTACCGATCCGCCGTACATAACTTCCCGATCAGATGAGCTATAGTAGAGTTGCCACCCCCGCAATTTGGAAAAAAGCACAATTTGGGCATGTTGTGATTTAATAAAATATTCTGAAATAAACCTTACCCCGAGTAACGGGTATATCGAAGTCGAGCAGGGCCGACTTCAACATACGCTCTCGTTTTAGGTTAAATTAAATTGCAATATTGCCTTACGATTTCGCTAAAATCGGTTTGTCAATAGATGATCGCGAAAACCACTTCTGTTTTTGTCCCGTGCGAATGCCTTGGTTTTTTTTAATTATCTTGAAAAATAAAATTGTCCCAAAATCAACCTTAGCATCAATTATGGGGAGATAGATTATAAGAGATTTAAGTTAAGACTTTTTTCAAACCTGTTGAATAAGCAAGTTAAATCGTTCTAGTTGCACATCACTATGCGATGTTCCATCACTAGATTTATAGATTCCGTTTTGTGCCAAGATCTTTGTACGTTTCCCTTTATGCTCTCAGTCTCTAATAAACGTTTGTCGTGTCCACACTTGTGTCGTGTGTTCTGATTTGGGTGACTCAAGGAATGTTCCTGGAACTGGCCGATTTGATAGTTCCTCTTTATTTTTCACACTAACATTGGTTATGGGCCCAGTCTCGCGAAAGTTATAAAGATGAGCGCGTTTCAAATCGAAAAATTAAATGAACACAATTATGATGTGTGGTGTGTACAAATGCGCAGTATACTTGTACACCAGGAACTATGGAAAATAGCAAGTGGCAAGCTGGAGTTGACAGAGGAATCAACGAGTGAAAATGCTGCCAAGTGGAACTTGCTAGATGAAAAGGCTTTGGCCTGTATAATCTTAAATGTGAACGTGTCGCAGTTAAATTATATAAAAAATGCTCATTCGGCACTGGAAGCATGGATCACGTTGCGTGATGTGCATGTGTCGAGCGGCCCGCTGCAAAAGGTGTCGCTATACAAAAAACTGTTAAATTCAAAGTGTTCGGCTGGAGACAATATGGTTCAATATGTGAATAAGTTTGTGGAAATAACTGAAAAGTTAGCCGAAGTGAATCTTGAATTAAATGACGAACTAAAAGTGATAATTCTGCTGTCCAGTTTGAGTGCAGAATTCGAACATTTTGTCGTCGCAATGGAAACGAGAGATTCGTTGCTGTCGTTTGAGTCGCTCAAGGTTAAACTTTTAGCGGAGGCTGAAAGACTTAAAGAGAATAGTGAGCGAGAGAGTGAAATGAACGGTAAACAGCAAGCGTTTTATGCTGGATCGCGAAACGGCAAAGGAGAAACACGCACAAAGCAAAATGTAAAATTCGGCGGAAATTGCTTTATATGTGGAAAACGTGGCCACAAAGCAGTGCAGTGTAAAGAAAAGAAAAAGGACAAAAACGAACAAGAAGAACCAAATCGGGATAGAGAAAAGATTTCGTTTTCGGTTTTTGCTGCAGTGAACAGAGAAAACATAACGAAGAGAACATGGTGTCTCGACAGTGGGGCGACGTCTCACATGTGTTGTGAGAAAAGTATGTTTGTGTCGTTCGTGGAAAATAGAGGCAAAGTTATGTTGGCGGCAGACAAAGTGATCGAATCACCTGGTAGAGGCCAAGTGAGAATAAAAACAAGTGAAAGTGAAATTCTGCTGCAAGATGTTCTGTATGTGCCAGCTTTGCAGATGAACTTCTATTCTGCCAGCAAAGCTATGAGTTATGGGCACACTATTGTTTTTAAAGACAGTCACGCACTAGTGAGATCCAGGGATGGACAGATTTTGTTGAGAGCACAAATGAGAGACAATTTGTTTTTGTTTAGTGACGTGAACGTGAATCGGTTGTTTTCAATGCAGAACAAGGCTGTTATTTGGCATAATCGGTATGGCCACTTAAACTTTCGGAGCCTTAAAGACTTGATTACGAATCATCGTGTGGTTGGCATTGACGTTAAAAACATTTCGGTTGAAATAAATTGTAACACATGCAATAAGTCAAAAATTTGTGGATTGCCATTTCCAAAAAAGTGCACGGGGAGTGCGACTCAATTGTTGGAACTAGTTCATACTGACGTGTGTGGGCCGATAAATGTGCAATCGATAGGCGGCGCTAGGTATTTCATCACGTTTATCGATGATTTTTCCAAGAGAATTTTCGTGTATTTTATGAAATCAAAAGATCAGGCGTTTGAGAAGTTTCAAATATACAAAAATTTAGTTGAGCTCCAAACGCAAAAGAAAATAAAGGCTATTCGTAGCGACAACGGCAGGGAATATATCAACAATAGATTTGATGAATATTTGAACGGGTGTGGTATAAAAAGACAACTGACGGTGCCATATACTCCTCAGCAAAACGGAGTAGCTGAGAGAGCTAACAGAACCCTTGTTGAAATGGCGCGTAGTATGATGGTGCATGCTAATATTGAGGAGCCATTGTGGGCAGAGGCCATTTCAACTGCGAGCTATTTGCGTAATAGATCTCCGTCGCAGGCATTGGGTGGTGTAACTCCCCTCGAAGTTTGGAGCGGGAAAAAGCCAAGAGTTACACACCTACGCATTTTTGGTTCACCAGTGTACGCGCTGGACAAGATGCATCACAACAAATTTCGTCCTAAGGGTAAAGAGTATGTGTTTGTTGGATACTCTCTTACCGCCAAAGCATATCGGCTGTACGACAGAGAGGTTCGGCAAGTCGTGGAAAGGCGGGATGTGAAATTATTTGAAGGCGAAATAACATCTGTAGATCATGCTTCAACAAGTAATGATTTCACTTCTTTCATCATAGAGTTTCCTGCAGAAGGCGATTGGCGTGGTGAAAAGGCGAATCAAGGGCAAGCAGATCCGGAAGATGTGGCTTTAGAAGAAGCAAAAGGCGAGGTAGCAGCTTCAGAGGGAGTAGTTCCAGAGGGAGCAGATCCAGAAGAAGCTACTACAGAACAAGTTTATCAAGCTGAGGAAGCTCCTGAGGAAGATCAAACTTCTGATCAACATGAAGATGAGGACGAGTTTGAAAGTTTTGACGATCAAGAGGTGACTTCGTCAAGCAGCTCTACTGAAGACCAGGGTGGTCGTCGTGGTCCAGGCAGGCCCAAGATAATACGCACTGGACAAAGAGGTAGGCCCAAGAAAGAGTACAATATGGTCAATAATATTGTTAGCTATCATGATATCGATACGCCAAATAATGTGAAGCAGGCGTTAATGGGCAAAAATTCGTCAGAGTGGCGAAAATCTATGAAGCGTGAGCACGAGGATCTGATCGCAAACAAGACATGGTCACTGGTAGATCTGCCACCGGACGCAAAAGCTATAGGATCCATGTGGGTGTTCCGTGTAAAGCGCGATGATCGTGGAAACATCGAAAGGTTTAAGTCAAGATTGGTCGCTAAAGGTTGCAACCAACAGTTTGGAGTGAATTACACGGAGACTTTTTCACCTGTCATTCGATATGAGAATATAAGGTTATTGTTAGCTATAGCCGCAGAAAAAGAGTTGTACCTTCACCAAATGGATGTTTCAAATGCATATTTGAACAGCGAGCTAAGCGAAATTGTATATATGAGACAACCCGAGAATTTCGTTAGCACAAAGTATCCAAATCGAGTTTTGATGCTTAATAAAGCTTTGTATGGCCTTAAACAGTCTGGTAGGGCCTGGAATAGTACTTTGGATGACGCCTTGAGAGGACTTGGTTTTGTGGCTACCAAAGGAGAACCGTGTTTGTACAAGAAGATCAGTCGAGACTCGTACAATTTGATAGCCATATATGTCGATGACATAATAATAGCCTGTTCAAGAAAATGCGATTTGGTTGACATTAAGAAGAAGCTACAGGGTAGTTTTCATATCCAAGACGGCGGCGCGTTGCATCATTTCCTTGGAATGGAAATTCAGCGTGATGGTGAGCGTGGTTCTATTTCTGTTGGTCAGAAACAGTACATCAAATGTCTGCTCGAGAAGTACAACATGAACGTGTGTCGTTCTGTTTCGACGCCTTTGGATCCCGGATTTCAGATTTGCTGCAAAGATGAAAAGTGTGGCAAAACAGATGTCACCGAATACCAGTCGCTGATAGGGTCTATAATGTATTTGGCTATTTCAACGCGTCCTGACATCATGCACTCTGTAAGTAAATTGGCACAGAGAAATTCCGACCCGCATGTAGAGCATGAGTCCGGCGCAAAGCACATTTTGCGGTATTTGTCGAAAACAATCGACTTGAAGCTCCATTATCGCAAAACTGGCCAACGTTTGCATGCGTATGTTGACGCAGATTGGGCGAACGATGGACTGGATCGAAAATCGTATACGGGCTACGGTTTTTACCTTGGCGGTTCGGCTTTTTCGTGGGAATCGAAGAAGCAAGGAGTGGTTGCTCTCAGTAGTACTGAGGCCGAATATATTGCTTTGTCCACTGCATCCAAAGAAGCTATATATTTACGTCGGCTGTTAAAGGAAATAGCCTGTCATCCCTCAGCAGAGCCCATTCAAATCAGCGGTGATAACCTGAGTGCACAGCAGATCGCTACAAATCCCGTTCACCATAAACGAACCAAGCACATTGACATAAAGTTTCACCACATCAGAGATGTCATTGCCAGTAACGAGATTTGTATTAAATATGTTCCCTCGAATGAAAATATTGCTGATGTATTTACAAAGAACTTGCAGAAAGAGAAGCATAACAAATTTGTAAAGGCACTTGGCTTAGAGGTATAAAATAAATTGTAAAGAGCAATTTAACTTGAGAAGAAGTGTTGAATAAGCAAGTTAAATCGTTCTAGTTGCACATCACTATGCGATGTTCCATCACTAGATTTATAGATTCCGTTTTGTGCCAAGATCTTTGTACGTTTCCCTTTATGCTCTCAGTCTCTAATAAACGTTTGTCGTGTCCACACTTGTGTCGTGTGTTCTGATTTGGGTGACTCAAGGAATGTTCCTGGAACTGGCCGATTTGATAGTTCCTCTTTATTTTTCACACTAACAAAACCAAAAATCCTTTTTTTTTTTACTTTTTTTCAGTTCAAAAGTGATCGAAGGTCCCGCTCGACATAATGAAAATGCCCTTATCTAATTCATCTTAAAATCAAGAATTTTGGGTTTGAAAAACGCTCTTGAATAAAGAATTTCGTACTCAAATCAAGAATTAGCCGGCTTATTGAAGTTTTGAAACGAAAAATTCTTGAGTTGAGTTCGAGATTGCTTGATTTCTTTATCAGTGTAGTTATTGGACAGCCCTTGAATGTATTTAGATTCACCGCCCCTTTGAACCACAGATTGCATGGAGTTCATGGTGCAAGCTTTTATCTATTTTTTTTCCAAAAATAAATCGTTGTCTTGTTCTATCTTGTTTTAGAGGCAACAACGCCAACAATTAATCATTTTGACTCTTAATCTTTTATTTGTCGCAAGTCAACTTGATCTTTTGCCATGCCGTAAGCCCTTTTTTTTATTGTTTGCTGTTGTTTTGTATTAAAAGTTCACGTAACCCTCCATCAACCATCCTCTCCCTCCCTCCCACTCAGACATTGTCAGTCTCTCTATCCGTGCGTCTGTCTATGTCTCAGTCTCAGTTTGTTAAGTACGCTTTGGGTCGCTTAAGCAGGCTTAATCGCATTATTACTTTTACGAGAGTTTTTCTTTATGATTTACGGCATCTCTCAAATGCAACGAGGGGAGTTGATGCTCTTCCTTTTTGGCTCAATTTGTTGGAAATGAAAACATCAGAATTAAATTTTAAGAGTCTGCAGAGTTTTCGTTTTGTAAATTGTGGAATTAGTGTGAGATTTTGGCAAACCTGGAGCAATAAAAAAGGAAAGTTTACATAATTATGCTATCTGGAGGAGAGCGAGAGGAATAGTAGCTCAGTGTTACTAATGAAGAGAGGACATAAAAGTATAAGCGTGTTGTGGCCTTTACATTTCGAAAAATTAGTAGTAAAAACAAGAAGGCAAAGCTAACTTCGACAGTGCCGAAGTTTTAATACACTTGCAAAAGTTCAGTCCAACTGATTTAACCGGTATAATATACATTGTATATATCAGATATTTATAAATTTAAAATCATTGAAACAATAAAAATAAACTTTTCTGAGTAAAACACATTTTCCGACTGATCGGTCCTATGGCAGCTATATCCTATAGTCATCAGATATTGATAAATTTTTTCAAAATTATGTGAAAGTATATAAAACTAATATATACCAAGATTGGGGACGCTACGATAAAAAACAAAAAAGTTTTTGTCACTAGAAGTAGTAGTTTGACCGACCGTTCTTATGGCAGCTATAAGATATAGTAATCCGATCCGGCCGGTTCCGACATATTAGTTGCGTGCAGTAAAAATAAGATTCTGTGCAAAATTTCAGCTCGATAGCTATAAAACTGAGGGACTAGTTGAAACAGACAGACGGACGTAGAAACAAACAGACGGACAGACGAACGGACGGACAAACTCAGATCGTCGTCCTGATCAAGAATATATATAGTTTATGGGGTTGGAAATGAATATTTCTATGCGTTACAACTTTAATATACACACTGTATAAAAATATTAAGAAAATATTCAAAATATACTTTTAAGATGGGCAAACATAAAAGATATCGAAAAAAAATTTAATTTTTAGTGATTTTGCAAATGGACGTCGTTGTGCTTGCCATGACACGAAAACTGTGTATGAGGGAAATTTTTCAATTTAATTACACTCAGGGAAAAAACGCACTGCAAAAAAGTAAGAGCACTCTAGTCGAGCACCCCGACTACGAAATACCTTGTACAGTTGATTTTGTGGGTTTTTTTATGCATATATTGTATAGCAATATAGAAAGTTGGTCAAGCTTGATTATAATATACACTGTACCGAAAAAAGTTTATAAACAACTGGCAATCTTTAAATATGGCGCCACTCGAACAGCCGCCCTTCGCCGCTGCAATATAGGAAATATTTTAATTTTTGTGGCATTAATTAATAACTTGAAATGTAAGCGAGATTTTTGGATCCGGTTTTTTGCATTAGGTTATACAAACCATTGCATTGGGCTACATTAAAAAAAAAGAAATGGGCGTGGCAGCACTCGGCAATGGTTTATAAACATTTTACCCCGGACAAAAACATGAATTTTAAAATATTTTTTGATTATTTTAAAATGAATTTGTCATATAAAACAGCCAAATTATTGTTGCGAAATTATTATATATATTAATGAAAAATAGGTTTCCTGCAAAACAAAAAATTACTCATTTTTATTTATTTTCTGAAAGTCTCTCTATACTATATACAATATAATTTGTGTCCTAAGCCTGCCCTGCGTGTGTTATAACATCAATTTGCAAAACAACAAGCCGAGTTGCAGTGTGGTTCAGAAGGTTCTGTAGACTGACTTTTGCATTAGCTTCCGAAACAAGAATGCCTGATGGTCGGCAATAGCTATTTCTTTCCGTTACTTCTATATTTATCGGATAAATATCGCAATTTTTGTTTCCGCAGTCAAAAATAAGCTTCGTATTTGATTGAGACATTATATTTCTTATTATTTTCGCCTTTTGCGGACATATGTAGAAAGTATACATGCTTGCTGCTTGTATTAATATGAGCACATTTTTCGCCTCAGATAAAGAAAGCTTGGAAGGTTGTTTCCTCCGACCTCTAACCTTAAGCACAAATAACAAACCGGAACGATCATCTGGATTTATGGATTTCTTTTATATTGGGTAATTGAATTGCCTTAAACCAGTCAGCATATTTTAAAAAGTTAAAAAAGTTTCAGATTTCGATACCTTTTCTTTATTAATATTTAACAATTCTAAATCGCATCAAAAATATTCTCATTTTACATACAGCTGTCTGGCATAAAAGTGTGCATGTGCCTAAAGTTCGACCCATTGCTACGCAGCGTGAGTTTAAATAAAGCTACTTGTATTATTGATGTTGAAATCAGGGCTGCAAACCGGTCCGGAACCGAACCCTTCAGAACCGGTTCGGTTCAGGTTCTGGTGATGCCTGAACCGAACCGGGACCCGAACCCCGTTGAAAATAATCACGAGAACCCGAACCCGAACCTAACCCTGTTTTCTTATTGATGGGGTTCGGTTCTAAAAATAAATTGGTAAGCATAGAATTTATTTTTGCACTTTGATGGTTTAAAATATTTCATTATTATGAAGAAAAATGTATGCCCATGTATGGACGGCGACACTTTTTCCCATCCGCAACAAAAGACTGGACTGTGTTATTTTACACAACCTCAAGCAAGGGAATTCAATTTGCATCTGAAACCGTATTTCTGTGCATTATTTTGTTCGTATGGAGATATAATGGCACTGTGAATACAAGGGAAAGTTGCACTTTATTTAAATTTCTTCATTTTTTTTAACCAAATCACAAATAAAGTTCTTTTAGCATTTCACTCTCACAATATGCCAGTCAAAGCCGTGCTGTGGCGGTCGCATTTGTACAAAAAATAATTCTGACTGAATTCTCGGAAATGAATATACGTGTTCAGCCACACTATAAGTTAGGGATGAGACAACCCGGCATGTCTGTGATTAAGTCACGGTTACTGGCAATCATTAAATCATACAGTGACTGCCAGTCACTGTGACTTAATCACAGTTACGCCGATATGGTCAATCACAGTTACTAAATCACGGGTACGCAGATAAAGCTCATCTTTTATTTTTAGGCCAAAAAAGGCCGTGTTTTTTGCAGGTTTCATAGTCATGAAGGAGAAATGACTTTCGCTGTGAGTGCAAGTTGGCAGAATCGCTTAACTCTTCTAAACATACATACAATCAATCAATCAAGACAGATCACTTATGTGCTTGACTTCCAAGCCATCAGGCAGCAGATTATAAAGCATCTCGTCTACAAATTCTATTAAATTACTTATTATGTACATAAATATATAAAATTCTATCTGGAACCCGAACCCGAACCGGAACCCCGGTTCTCAATTTGAAGGGAACCGGTTGTGGAACCGAACCCCCAGAGTAGGGTAAGGGTTCGAACCCCGAACCGAACCCCTGTCAAAATTGGAGGGGTTTGCAGCCCTGGTTGAAATAATCACAATTAATCTCAATTCAATTCAATATAAATAGTATCTTATACGCAACAAGCGTGTTAGATGGTACACTGCGTTAAGGTGGCCGTGTCTATGTGAGATGACGAACTTATGGCTGGTAAACTCTGTGGTAAAGCAAAAAATATATAAAACCTAACAAATATATCGGTCATGGACTTAGACCAAGATATATCGGTTACGGTCACTTTAAAAAATTAATTTCGGTTACGGCTTTGATTCGGTTATTTAGGTTAAAAATAGCGGTTTTGGTTTAGGTTGGATACCGGTTGGTTGATATCGGTTAAAAAAAGCTGGCAGCATTTTTAATTGAAGAATAATCCTCTTGGATAATGGCAAAGCTGTTAAGTACGGCTCTTTAACTAACAAGCTTTTTTGCTCAGTTTTGAAACAATCTTTGGAAATTGTCTTTAAATATGCACATTAGAGTGTCCCTCCATAAGGTAAAATCGGAAAACCTAACTTTCACCATCTAAAGTGGTAAGTTTAGGTTTGCAAAGAATTTAAAAAAAAAAAAAAAATGTTTTATTTCAAGTTTTAGACGTTGCGAGATGGACTTAAAGATTCCCTTAGTCGGGCTCTTGTTTTGCTTTAAATAATCTGTACTACATTTCAAGTATTGTCAACATTTGAATTTCAAGCTAAGTTGTCGTAAATATTAAAACGAATCTAATATTTTTTTAGTTGGGAAACTCAATTCAGAATTTGCGTCGTAACTAAGATGCGAACGAAGAGGTCGGTTTTGCCCTTGCTTCTCTTCGGAACGAGTATATAAAATATCACTCTCAATTAGAGTGCTACCCTAGAAGCACACAAAATGGAACAAGCGTAGATCAAAGCGAAGGCAGTCTCTGTCGTTGTTTTTTGGAGAAGAAGAATACAGAATAACTTGGGCAATTTGGGCGTGTAAAAGGATTTCTCAAAAAGCTCAGTACAGAAGGTGGAAGGCTTTTTCGACAGTTTACCTTGAGATGAACATCAAACAGTGTGTTCTGCAATGCGTAGAAAACCGTGGAAACACATCCAAATCGTTAAAAAAACACTCTGATCATATAATAAACATTATAAGAACTATACGAATTTCCAATCGAGCAAACTAACTTTTTTCTTTTGTTATGCCATTTATACACCAAAATGCTACTTTTAAGGGGGTGAGAATATAGCGTTACATTTTTCATACGATTGGAGGACACTCTAATGTACATACAGGCTGCACAATTGTCGGAACCTATAGTCAGATTCAAGCAAAGACATTCTAAACTAACGAGATGCGTAACGACCATGCTTCAGGATGGTCGTCCACCTTTTTTTATGGAAGGTCATTGGCATTTGGACTATTCGTTAAAGACTGCAAAACTTTTGAATTAGGCTTCTACTTTTCAAGTACCACAACGTTATTTCTTTCAGTTTTCGTTTTAAATCTTGTATTATTCATAAACATAGCATACTTATAAGGGCTAATATTTATCAGCCTAGTAATAGAATGTAACTTATAGCCTATTTCCACTGCCACATATATGTACACCCAGAGAAATCTAGCACGATTCGGCAAGACTGAAATCTGCTTCAATTTAGTTTTTTTTCGTCTTGAATTTTCAAGAAGAAATCTGCTTGAAATCGAGAAAACTTTGTGTGTTTGGTGGCAAGGGAGGTGAGACAAAAAAATAGAGCTTGAAAATTCATGCTTGATTTCAGTATTTTCTTCTTGAATCCAAGAAAATTCTGTCTTGCCGAACTTCTGACACGAAGTCTGCTCGATATCAAGCACGATCTGCTCGATTTTTTCTCTAAGTGTACATCAACAAATTTTGCTGTTCCACTACAAAAAGTTACATCAATGTTAACTTTACTTGTTAACTCTTATGTCATGTTAAAATTTGGATGACATCCAAACATTTGCATAAGCCTTCTATACCTGTTTTACTCTACAAGAAACGGTAATTTTAAGTAGAATCATAAACATAAAAATAAAGCATAAAAAAAAACAATAAAGGAAAAAAGAGTGACCAACCATTACCCGGATTTGAACCAGCATATCAAAAAAACAAGGCGTCAAGTCTATCCACTCAGCCAATGCCTTTTCCGTAAATCAGGTAGCTTAATTTCTATATATAGTTAATCGATACCTAATGTTAAAATGGAGTACTTTATGTTAAATTTCTTGGATATACTCAGTTTGTTTGGGGCGAGTACCAACATCATGAATTGATGTACATCCATTTAACATTTATTTTCGTATAGAAGGCCCTGTGAAAAACATTCCATCCTCATCAACATCAGCTCGGATGTACATTAGGGCGTACTTTTTGCCATACAATTTTTGACATTTGAAATTCTTTGCAGCTCTTGGCTAAAAAAATTCAGTATATTTTATAAAGAATTTCATAGAAAACCAAAATTGGATATTTTAAGTTTTCGCGAAGCTCTGTGGCTTTAAAGTTTTCAATTTCCCCTTAATTTAACTTTTAACTCAATCAATGAAAAAAAACCCCTTTTCTAAAAGTGTCAAAAAAATAATTTTAGAATTTCACAAATTGGGAAACAAGCAACCTTATCGGATGCCGAGCTGTTGGTACATTTTATAATCTTTATAAGCAATATGGAAGAAGAACGTACAACTGACGCTGTTTATCTTGTGGGGCTTGTGCGGGAGCAACGTGCCAAACTTATAAAAAATCGTTGTCAATTTGAGGCTCCACAAAATTTATGCTTGCATTGGGACCGAAAGCGAATGCAACTGAAAACGGCGAACGATAAGGTTGTTGAGCGGATGCCAATAGTTGTCACAGGCCAGAATATTTCAAAGTTGCTAGCTGCCCCAGCTATTGAATCGTCTTCAGGAAAGCACCAAGCTGATGCCGTCTTCCAAACTTTACAGGATTGGAACCTTACCAGAAATATAAAATATTTCTAAAAAGTTTATACAAATTACTTAATTAAATATGTTTTATATAAAATATAATTTTAAAATTTAACTAGAAAGAACATGTTTTAATGGTTTAGCCAACTGTCCATTTTTTCAGGTTGTTTATTTTTATTTGTTTAAGTAATGTTTTCAGTTTCTATCAGAGCAAAGACGTTTGATGATGGTAAATCGAATATTTAATTGAGAGAATGTTTATTGTTCAGCTGCGGAGGTAATTCCAGTGACTCCGTTCCAATCATAATTCTACAATAGTATTCTATGTTAACATAATCAGTAAAACTGAAACACTTTAGACCCAAATTATTAGAATTCAGTTAAGTTATAGCTTTTTATTTGGCCTCAAAATGTGTCAATGATATTGGTCTAGTTTATTCTTTAAATTATAAAACAGAAATGACATGGAAGGAGTTTTTTAAATCCATCTAGAGATCCACATTCTGTTTAACGATCTTCTTCCATGTTGCTTATAAAGATTATAAATTGTACCAACCAAGTTTGGCTTCGCGAAAACTTAAAATATCCAATTTTGGTTTTCTATGAAATTCTTTATAAAATATACTGAATTTTTTGAGCCAAGAACTGCAAAGAATTTCACCAAACAATTTTTTTCATACAAGGCAGGTACGCTCTAATGTACA
Organism: Lordiphosa mommai; assembly: GCA_018904225.1. Classification (NCBI taxonomy): domain Eukaryota; kingdom Metazoa; phylum Arthropoda; class Insecta; order Diptera; family Drosophilidae; genus Lordiphosa; species Lordiphosa mommai. Next base: position 877,976 of record JAEIFT010000024.1, read on the forward strand.
TATATGTAGCAGTGGAAATAGGCTATTAATTTCATTGCAAAAACAACATTTAATTATATTACCCTTTAATTAATATTTTGTAAACAAAATAAAAAAGTATATTTTTAAATAAAATGTAACTTAAACGGTGCTGCAAGGTCAGCTTGCAGATTGTTTCCACTGACCAGTAATGCTCTTCAACGCATCTGACCATTCGGTACGACCAACTGGACTAATGCGCTTTATAATGTTTAGGAAATGTTATTCCTTAATTCAGTCTTTATGTTTTTGCTCAGAAAATTGCACGATTATTTTACATTTCGACTCCAAATTTATACAGAATAGCCTGATTTTCTCCTTTGCATCCATATTTTAAATGCGTCTAAAGGACTTTAACTTAACCTCGCTATGAAGCAATTAAAAATAAGATCATCTTTGTCAGTTCTGCCCGTAGCTTCTATCCAAGTGGCAAACAAGACGGCATTCATAAAAATAAGGCTATGTCCCAAAAAATTAAGTTGCGCAAAAAATACAAAAAGTTCAAGTTGACATAAAGTGCATTTGATAACTCTAAACGGTTGAAAAAGTCTCAAATCTAACAAATGTTAACATTTTGCTTGTGGGACATTGCTTAGTTAAATTTTCTTAACAAATTTTTATACCCTTGCAGAGGGTATATTAAAATTGTCACGATGTTTGTAACGCAGTGAAGGAAGCATTTCCGACCACATAAAGTATATATATTCTTGATCAGCATGACGAGCTGAGTTCATTTCCGTCTGTCCGTCCGTCCGTCTGTCCGTCTGTTTCTATGCTATCTCCTCCCTCAGTTTTAAAGCTATCTTGACCAAACTTTGCAAAAAGTCTTTAAATACAAATACGCTGCACATTTGTCGGAACCGGCCGGATCGGATGACTATATCATATAGCTGCCATAGGAACGATCGGTCCAAAAACTAGTTTTTGTAGGAAAAACTTTTTTATTTTCCATCTTAGCTGCACCAATCGTGGTATATATTAGTTTTATATGCTTCTTGACAATTCTGGTAAAATTTATCAAAATCGGATCACTATAGCATATAGCTGCCATATAAACGGTCGGTGCAAAAACTAGTTCTAGAAAGAAAAACTTTTTTGTTTTCCATCGTAGTCCATCGTTGTTTTATACTTCCAATTCTGGAATTTATCGATCGTGACTCGATATAGCTGCCTAGGACGATCGGTCCAAAACTTGTTCTAATGAGAAAACTTTTTGTTTTCCATCGTAGCGTCACCAATCGTGGTATATATTAGTTTTATATGCTTCCACACAATTCTGGAAAAATTTATAAAAATCGGATGACTGTAGCATATAGCTGCCATATAAACGGTCGTTCCAAAACTATTTCTAGTGGGAAAAACTTTTTTGTTTTCCATCGTAGCGTCACCAATCGTGGTATATATAAGTTTAATATGCTTCCACACAATTCATGAAAAATTTATCAAAATCGGGTGACTATAGCATATAGCTGCCATAGGAACGATCGGTCTAAAAACTAATTCTAGTGAGAAAAACTTTTTTGTTATCAATGGTAGCGCCTTTCAAAAACTGGAAGGGTATTTAAAACATCGGCGTAGCCGATGTTAGCCTTCTATTTTTTTTTTATACACTTGAAAAGAAGTTTGTAACGCATTGAAATATTCATTTCCGACCCTATAAACTATATATATTCTTGATCAGGACGACGAGCTGAGTTCATTTCCGCTTGTCCGTCCGTCCGTCTGTCTGTCCGTCTGTCTGTTGCACAGAGTCTTCTTTTTACTGCACGCAACTAATATGTCGGAACCGACCGGATCGGATGACTATATCATATAGCTGCCATAGGAACTATCGGTCTAAGAACTAGTTTTAGTTTGAAAAACTTTTTTGTTTTCCATCGTAGCGTCACTAATCTTGGTATATGTTAGTTTTACATGCTTCCACATAATTCTGGAAAAATGTATCAAAATCGGAAGACTATAGCATATAGCTGCCATATAAACGGTCGGTCTAAAAACTAGTTCTAGTGAGAAAAACTTTTTTGTTTTCAATCGTAGCTTCACCAATCATGGTTTGTATAAGTTTTATATGCTTCCACGTAATTCTTAAAAAATTTATCAAAATCGGAAGACGATAGCATATATCTGCCATATAAACTGTCGGTCTAAAAACTAGTTCTAGTGAGAAAAACTTTTTTTTCTTTTTTCTTTTTTTTTTTTTCAAGTGTATTAAAACTTCGGCACAGTCGATGTTAGCTTTGCCTTCTCGTTTTTTATATGCCTGACAAAAAACGGCAAAAACTGGGACAAGCACATAGTACAAGCGAAGGTTCGAACTTAAACGTTAGCACAAAAGCCTTGAGCCTTAAATTTCCTAACCTTAACCATTGGTAAATTTTGGTACAAACCCTCGAACCGGACCACGGAAAGAATGATTTGGTTTTTGCTGCCGAGCTTTCCAAGTTGCAACTTTCATAATTTTTCCTTTAAGTCTTTGTTAGGATTGCGAAATAGTTAGTCAGTCAGTAAGTGAATAAGGACAAACTCTTGGGTGGGTTTTCCAAAATTTCAAAATTATTTTCCTCTTTGAGTCCGCTTAATTCTACGCTACGGACGAGCAGCGAGTTTAGTAAGCACGGATCCACGATGGCGATGCAAGTAATTCGTGTAACAAAACCGAGGCTACCCTTCGGCTGCATTACTATTCTGTTATATAAGAATCTTTCAGGTATTTCAGTTAAGCATTTAAAAGTTAAAAAAGACAATTAAAACATTTCCAACATTTTTAAACGCAATTAAACTGCTTTGCCAGGACTACACGACGAGTTAACTCTGTTTTCTCTTTCAGTTTAATGGCGGTGTTTATCAGCGGGGATTTTTTTTCAAACTGAATTTTAAAAGTAAAGCAATTACATGAGTTTTAAACCGCAGCACAAATTGAAAACACACACGCTAAAGTTAAATGAACATAAGTGTTCATTAAATATTTGGAAATTTAAAATATAATTTCAACGGTCATACATATGTACACTCGACTGACTGGAACTCATTTATATTAAATTGAAAGGTCATGTTCTCGTTTGCTTTTTGGTGTAAACTAAGCGTAAAAGATAATAAAATAAAATTTAATAATAAATTAATCATTTTGTGATTTATCTCTATAAGTACTTAAATTAGAAATGATTTCAAAAGTTTGATTTAAATCAAATGAATAAATTTTTAATAATTTAAATCAAAGATTAAAACTATCAATGATTTAATTCAAAATATTTTCAATCAGATTGCTCCAAAATGATTTATAAATCTTCTGAAAGCAATCTTCAATGATTGAATCAGATTTAATTCTTTATGATTTCAAGCTGAATTAAACAAAGTCTTTATTTTTTAAAACAGGTTGAGATTAAATCGTGAATCAATCTCTTAATGATTGATTCATTTACTGACCTGCCTTCTGCCGACTCCTCTTTGCGTTTTTACTATGCTCTTTCCCTTTACCAGAATTCTTTTATAGAAGAATAATGTTATTTATTTTTTTAAGCTCACTTTCCAGTGACTAACTTTTACCGAATTGAAAGCCTTTTGCCGGTATAAATAGGCCGCCATCATCTAGCTTACTTCGGCCTTAAGCGCTTGAATTTTGTTAAGTAGATCATTGATGAATAACGCCGGTGATCTGTTTTTTCTGAATGCGTACGATCTATCTGGTAGTAACTCGGGCTGAGCGATATGATCATCGAACTTATTCTTGATCAGTGCTTCGAACCGGTTTACAAACTTGGGACATAGCCTGTGTCTCATTTCTGATCAACATGAAAATACTGTGAACATTTTTTGAAGATAGGTAAGTGGTTTAGACGCCTATAAGGAACAAACATATAACCATTCATAGGTATAGATTTTAAAAGTCATAGGACAGTACTTTGACACAAACATTGTACACATTTCTTAAAATAAAGCCTTAATGTTCATTACAGTTTCAATATGTAAATAAATGTATGTAACAGAAGGAAGGAAATATTTCCTACTCTATATAATAAATTCATTCATGGTCAGAGTCAACAACCGAGTCAATATAGCCATGTCTGTTCGTCTGTATGTCCTCCTGTTCCTCTGTCTGTCCGTATGAAAGCGTCCATTTCTGAGAATATAACAGCTAGAATCACACATTTTTGCAAGTTGACTCACTTAACCACTGGAGAAGGAAATCCAAATGTAGTGCTATACAATACAAAAAAAAACAGCATTGACTTCGGCAAGTGTTTCGTCTGTTTCTGCCTCTCGAATCTAAATGAGTCTTACTTAATTATGGTCACCTAACTATTCACTAACTGTGGTATGTTGTTAAGCAATTAGTTAAGTATTGTCCCGTACATTTTATGACCAAAATTAACATATCCTTTGTCGTAAATCAACATTTCTTCCGTCTATGCAAAAGGTTAAAATGCGGAAGCATAAAAACAGCTCCCATTTGATTTATTTTCTTATTAATTTCCGTTATTCACACCGCACAAAAGTTTCGCTCCATGTTGACAAGCGACTCTGTCCTTCCTTACCCAGAACGGAAAAAGTGAATACATTACAGACGCTCCCGGGGTAATTCATCGCCATCCTTGCCCAACAATCCAATTAATCAGCAATAATTCATAAAATTAGAGCCACAAGGAGGCGGTTGGGCGTAGATACTCACTCCGTGCATACATATGTCCGTACTTAGATGGTGGATGGTGCCGCGCTTGTTCCACAAAAATTAAAATGCGTGTGGAGTAAAAAACGTGCAAACTGTAACCCCGCTGAGGGCGAGCGAGTAAGGCCATTAAATGCAGATTAGTTAAGAAAAATGTGCAAAAATAATGATAAGCAGATACATATACGAGGATTGTTCAAAACGAGAGCGTAAGTTAAAGACGTTTCCGACTAAGATATACCCGTTCATATTAACATTAAAAGAAAAGGGCTAGCAATTTGTATTTTAATAAAACGTTTCAAAACGAGTAAGAAAGCCGGTCCATAAATTTTTAGTGTGTGACCATACAAGCAGCGTAAGTACTGCCTATCACAGTCTCGGCCGGTGCTGCCCAGCGTAATTATATGTTTTGCTTTGCAACTACTTTCAGTTTCCAAGCCTGATGAAATGGCTTGACGGTGAATATGTGGATCAGATGAAGAGGTCATCATTGAATCAAATGCCAATTTGGACGACCTTGAGAAAACATGTTATTTGAAGGGGATTAGTAAATCTTTTTACTAAATGTATTGGAAAAAATGTAGACTATGTTGAAAAATAATCGCTACTTTTGCCTTAAAATCTATGTTTTATTTGAAAAGTCCCTGACATTTCAAGCTGCCCTTTTATGCAGTACAATGTGAGAACTCATAATCTTAATCTTCCACGGTATGCACATATGTAACTATATACATTTTCTTCATTCAACTGTTATTGGCATCCGGTTTTCATTACTGGCATACTAATTTAGCTGTTTGTTCTTATTCGTTAAATTGTGTTCGGTGGCTTGAGCAAATACAAAGGCCCATCGTAATGAATTGAATCGCAGGACTTCAGTTTGTGTTGGCATAAATCATTTTGCCCATTGGGCAAATACAATTGATTTTGGCAACAACAATTAACAGTTAATTTATCAACATACGAAAAATTCGTCTTGTTCCTGTTTCCCTTTTTGAAGATAATCTCTTACAGCTTTTGTTTTCTCATATTTTGTTATTTCTGTTGTTTATTTGCCACACAGATTCGCACATGTGCCTCTGTCTCCGTCTCAATGCCATTTCCTTATACCTACGATTTTAGCTTATTTCATTTGGCTACACTGAAGTGATTTACGAGTAATTTGCCATTTAACCTGCGGCTAAATTTGTAATTAGTCAAGTTTTGTGTGGCGCAAGCAAAAAAATTTTCTTCTTATCCCTAAGCTTAGAGGGTTTTTGCTCTTGACGCTTTATGTACGGGCAAGTCTATTACAATATTACATGAGTGGCGTACATACATAGAACATGGATTTGGCTTAGCGATAATTAACACAGAAAATTTGTGAAAATATACAACGTGGCACAGTGGCCAGATAAATGGATTTAACAAATTGGTACAAGCTATTTATGACCGTCTTCCCAGACCAAATTCTACCAAGTTCAGTTAAATAAATTCAAAAACAGCTTTCATATTAAAAGTCACCAAATCTACAAAATTCCTTAGAAAATTTTGTTTGTATCAAAAAACCGTTCAATAGCATGAGGAATGGTGCGCGGAACCGTGTTAAGATAATTGGATAAAGTTTTTATGAATTGAACCTGCAAAATTAAGGGATTTTACTCTAAAATTTTTTGGGTCAGTTTTTAAGTCAGTTTTAAAGGATTTCCTATAGATGGCATTATTATGGTAAATCTGTTTATGATAAAGCTTTATTATTTCCCTCTAAAAATCGGTATATGGCAATCTGTTAAAGTGCAATCAAGGCATGGAAAGTCCATTTAGGTCTTGGCGCTGTCTAATATGAGCTGTTTTCACCAATCGAAGCCATTGCACTATGGTCCCAAAGTCGATTTATTTGGCATAAAGTCCTAAAAAAAAGTTCTGATTTGTGGAAAAAACGCTTTATTTTCTAAAAGAGTATATCCCAGGGGTCACAGAATCGAAATTTTTTATTATAAAATGCAGCCCTTAAAGTTTAGGGAAGTTTCTAAAAGTCTGCAATTAATTTTACTCACCACGTGGTTTTTGTTGTGGCAAAATTTTGTTCAAGTTTATTGGCTTGAAAATAAACGAAAATTGATTTAAACAATTGAAGTAAAATATGGAAATTAATGTCCGAGGTATGTTTAATACAGTTTCGATTGAGTTTGTTCTCTGTACTTTGATTTATGTGTTTTTGTTGTGTTTTGTTTTTGGCGATCTTAACCTCAAAGTAATTCTGTTTTGTGAAGTAAAACTTTAGTGGACTGTTAATGCAATATTGTTAGCTAAAGTGTCCTCTATACGAGAGTCTAATTGGTTTTATCACAATTTTTCACAAACTCGTGAAATCACGATTTTTTTCAGACCACTTTGAGTTTGATGATTAATAATTGCTTGAAGTGTGGTTAACATATGGACGTAAAAGATAAGCTGTTCCGATTCTATGATTTAAAAATGTAGAGAAAGTTAATATATAAAGAAAGACGAGCAAATATAACAAAAAAATTAAAAATTTCCATATTAGAAAAAATATAATTTGTTGCTTGTCTGTCAGATTGATTATAGGGCAGCTATGTGAAATAGTGTCGCAATTTGAACTTAATTAAGTAGAACTCCTTGTGAGCTTAAAATATGTGTACAAACTGAATTTAAGTTCAATAGATTAAAAAACAACAAAGTTAGTGAAAATCGGCCAGATCGTTTATATGGCAGCTATATAAAATAATGGTCTAAATTGAATGAATGAAGAGATTGTAAGAGTTTGAGGTTTTTAGGTGTATGGAATAAAAAACCTTTGTATTTTCAAGCAGATCAAACTTATTATGGATTTTTGCCTTCCCCGAAATATGAAGAAATTCTCATATCTCCCACAACAAGTTAGGTTGTTCGGACCTTCCAAAAATAAATGGAAATCAACATTACATATTATTATGGAAAAAAAGATATATCTCCCTAAATTTTGAAGATAGTTTTTTTGCTCCTTTAAGACATATATAGAATAGAACAGAGATTTTAAAGCGCCGGTTCGGTTTATAATAAAAAAAAACATTGCCTTGTATGGGCACCGAACTCGGGACCTTGCACTTGACCGAAAGGAATGACGTCTCAACGCAATGAGCTAACACACACACTTGTGTGCAAACATCTAAGAGACTATTTATATATTCTATGAAAAAACTGATATTTTTAAAAGATCATTTGAACCAGCAAAGATTAAATTGATCTTGATCTTTTTTTTTCTTTGTGTAATAGAAGACAACCTTTTTGATCTGATAAGTCAATATAGGAGAAATAATAAAGAGACTCCTAACTATTCCTCTTCTGCGTGTTGTCAATTTCTTTCTATCGGATTGAGTTTCGTAATTCCTTTTGTTTAATTAAGTTAAAAAAATGATCACTTGGTCTGCAAATTAGAATTAGGTAGAAATTCAGTGCTTTGGTTTTTTGTATGAATAACGATACTTATACATTTTGACTGATTAAATTAAAGTACGTGTGTGGTGCAATGGGTGGTGTCTACGCCTATTATGCGGGAGGTCTGGGTTCTCGATCCCGCCGCGGAACATACAACAAAAAGTTTTTTCTTTAAAACTTTTACACATTCGCCAGCTATTGGCGCCAGCTTGTGAAGTAACTAGCCATGAAAATGCTTCTAAAACTTTTCCGATCGGACTAGGCGTTAAACTGTAGGTCCCTTTCTCTTGTAATACTTTAACTTTTACTTCAATGTGACGGTAGGTGTTGTAAATAAGACGATGGAGGTAATGTCTTTGGAATAATGTCAAACAGATGTTTTTTATTAACAAATATTTAACCTAAATCACACAAAAATTAAAAATTTCAGCGGATTAACCAAAAAAAAAGTATATTTTAAAAATACTTTTAAGAAGTGGGATTTGATAGTCGGTCTGAAATTATATATTTTCTTCATTTATGTATATCATAACTTTAAAATATACCAATTTTTAATTTTTTAAGTTAATTATTCGAGGTTATGTCAAAGATCGTGGTGTAAATAATAAGATCCTGTTCTAGTTTTGGTTCAAGTTTGGGAAATGATTCATTTATAAGGCTTATAATAAACTCAAAAAACCTGAATCAAAACTGAACTTACAAAAGCTGCCTTGATTTTTACCATTTATTTTATGCCCAAGCAATCATCGCAATGCAGTTGCAATTCACCTTAGGGTTTATCAAAATACCACGAAAATAACCGAATTTGGGTAACGTTGTAGTTTAGTAGAGATTTTGTTAAATGCGCGACACCCGGAGCTTAGCCCACGCCATTGGGACAACCACAAATGCCAGGTCAACACCTTTGTATGTACGTGAATGTAGTGCGACACATTGGCGTTTAACAAAATCAAATTGATTGAAGTTTCGCATGCTCCATCCACACTCTCTCCATTTTAATTTCAAGTTTTCCCTTTGCTATTTGGCCACTGTCTCCACCCTTCGTCCTTCTGTCTGGGTGCCCCGGCGAGCTGTGAACATCAATTAAATTCATTGCCAAACAAATATTGTACAAAGGAATTATAAAAGCAGCCCAGAGTCTGTCGGCAGACACATGTTACCAGCTTCCAGTACGGAGGTTCCAGTTTTATATTTTTTGTTTTGGTCTGTCTGCCAAACCAGAATACTAGCCAAAAAGGGTTGCCCGCCAATGTGTTGATTGAATGTGCCAGCGTTTGCCCTCAATCTCCCTGTACTTTTTTCCGCACTTTATAGTCAGCCCAATAGCTGCAAAAGCTGCAGACGAGAGCACACCCGCCGACATTTTGTAAACAAAAAGCATCCACATTTAAGGGGTAAAGTTCCACACCCTTATGCAGGTTTTCATATGATGTTTGAGCTGCTCTAATACCAAAACCGAAGCTATCGGTTGCAATTTTTATTTCGTTTTGTATTGTATTTTGTAGGTTTTTAGTTATTCGGCGGATTGCTTTATCACACAGTAGCAAACGGCGAGAATTTGATATATTTTTTCATCCGGTTTTAGTCTTGGCTTTAATTAAAAAAATCAACATTTGAAGTATTGTTTACATTAGAACTGCGAGGGGCACCAAAACATAACGGAAGGGAGCAGCAACACCAAAATGCGTTTCATTTTAAAAGAAACGAATTAACGGCTCTGAGGGTGAAACGGGCTAATTCAGCTTCGACGGTACGTGTTCAACCCGGTGGGTAGCTGATCGCGCGTTGAAATTTGTGAATTAAGTGTATTTACACGAATTTATTTTAAGAGAATCTGAGTTTATTGGAACAAAATGATCTTGAAATCGCAACAACGAATGCCCCTTAAGTAGTTAGTAAATTTTATTATTTATGACGAGAAGGCAAAGCTAACTTCCACTGTGCGGAAGTTCTATTACACTTGAACAGCTCGCTCAACCGCCCTACCACCAAAATCAAAAAAGTGTTCTCACTAAAACCCATTTTTCGACCGATTGGTTCTCTGGCAGCTATATAATATAGTCTTCGGATTTTTACCAAATTTTGCAGAACTTTTTGAAAGCGTAAAGTTTTCATAATTGGTAAGTTTAGGAACACTTACATTGGAAACACAAAAGTTTTTCCTAATAAAACGTATTTTCTGACCGATCGGTCCTATGGAAGCTATACAATGCAGTCACCCGACTTAGAATAAATTATGCAAATCAGTTTCAATTATTATTCATGAGCTAACATAAAAAAACAACAACTTTTTCCTGCTAAAACTCATTTTCTAACCGATCCGATCTATGGCAGCTATGAAAAGAAGTCATTGGGTCTGAGTTACGTGCAGTAAAAGACAACTCTGTGCAAAATTTCAGCTCGATAGCTATAAAACGGAGGGACTAGTTCCCGTAGAAACAGACAGACAGAAGGACGGACGGACGGAAATAAACTCACCTCGTCGTCCTGATCAAGAATATATATTCTTTTTAGGGTCGGAAATGAGTATTTCTGTGCGTTGCAAACTTCTGGGCATAATTAATATACACTTTTTAAGTGTATTAAACCCAAACCCAATTTTCGGGGTCATTAAAAATTCTAACGTTTTTTTTTAACCACTCGTGTTCTATCTACAAAGTTTTGGGAGACAAGAGGGTTTTATACTCTGTACCAAAAAGAGTATATTGGGTTTCAGAAAATATTTGTAAGATACTGAAGGAAGCATCTTCGATCCTATAAACTATATATATTCTCGATCAGCATCCACATCCCAGTCAATATAGCCATGTCTGTCTGTCTGTACGTATGAACGCTGAGATCTCATACATGGTAAGAGCTAGAGGTTTGAAGTGTGTAGAACATATAATTCTTTCACTTGCAAGCAGATCAAGTTTTTTTTTTATTTGTGCCACGCCACCTGCCTTCCTATCTTCGACAATTTTGGAGTAAGGTTGCTGGAACCTTGTACAATGTACACATATATCTACTTATCATTACTACTTACTTATTACCCCTATACATCGCCTTCCGATCAGATGAACGATTGTAGAGTGGCCACCCCCACAATTTGAAAAAACCTGAAATCTTCCACAATTTTAAAGATAGATTGTTTAAACCTTCTAGACATATATTTACATCATCATATCTTATCGATCCACAATTCACCGTTTCCAGATCAGATGCACGATAGTCGAAATAATTACGAGTGGCAGCACTGGCCACAATCTAGATGGGCAGCACTTACACAGTTTGTGCGACCGCACACTTTAAAGTTTTCAGTTATATACAAACTTTGACAGGTACAGAGGTATTAGAGTCGGGCTTGACTGACTTTCTTACTTGTTTTTAAACTGCGAAGGAGACGTGGGGCTTGGCAAAATTTGGAATTAATCTTGATAGGCCTGCAAGTATTAGAAGTTTACGTTTCATAGTTTTCAAAACTCCTGCCATCTCTGAGATCTGTGCGTTCATAACAACTTAGCTCGTCATGCTGATCTTCTTCTTCTTTGGCCTGATATATATTTTTCACAATTAATGGACGGTCTAGTTCTAGTTGGTCACGCCAGTCGCTTCTGCAGCGCGCGAGCTAGCTCCAGTTGTTAACACCAAGCTTGGTAATGCCGCACCTGGTCTTCTTGATATATCCTGTCCAGCGTATCCTCTATAATTTTATATGCTTGGCTAGGATAATGTCTCAGTAGAGGTCATACAGTTTGTGATTTATTCGGAAGCGAAATTTATTGCAACCTTTAAAGGACCATAGATATTCCAGAGAATCTTTCTCTTGAAGATGCCAATTTTGGCCTTATCCGCTGCTGTTTATGTCCATGCTTCTGCGCCTTTAGCAGGACTTGGATGATAAGCGATTTGTTCTTCGATTGAGGGCTCTACTCTTAAATTCCCTACTGAGCCTGTAGTAACATCGGTTTTCAAGAGTAATTCTTTTTCGAACTTCGAGGCTGATGTTGCTGCTGTCCCTAGATAGAAGAACTTCTTTAAAACCTTAAAGTTGTAGTCTCCCAATGCCACCCTTTGTCCAAGACGCGGAGGCTCACTACGCAGGCATACTAGGTACTGCATCTTGTCCTCGATCACCGCTAGGCCCATCAGTTTAGACTGCCTCTCAATATATGAGAACGCCCTGCTCATCATTATGCTTATGCTTCCTTCTATGCATTACGAACATCAGACCAATGCAAGAGAAAAACGAGAAGGCAAAGCTAACTTCGAATGTGCCGAAGTTTTAATACACTTGAAAAACTTTACTCCAGCTGATTTAACCGGTAAAATATATAGAGGATATAGATATCAGATATTTAAAATTTTTAAATCATTGATAACAAAAATTTGATACCATAAAAGAAAACTTTTCTTAGTAAAGCACATTTTTCGACCGATCGGTCCTATGGCAGCTATATGCTATAGTCCTCCGATTTTGATAAAATCTTCCAGAATTGTGTTAACGCATATAAAACTAATATATACCAAGATTGGTGACGCTACGATGAAAAATAAAAAAGTTTTTCCCACTAGAACTAGTTTTTTGACCGACCGTTTATATGGCAGCTATATGCTATATTCATCCGATTTTAATAAATTTTTCCACAAATATGTAAAATCATCTAAAACTAATATGTACCAAGATTGGTGACGCTACAATAGAAAATAAAAAAGTTTTTCTCACTAAGACTTATTTTCCGACCGATCGTTCCTATGGCAGCTATAAGATATAGTCATCCGATCTGGCCGGTTCCGACACATATTGCGTGCAACAAAAAGAAGACTCTGTGCAAAATTTCAGCTCGATAGCTTTAAAACTGAGAGACTAGTTCGCGTAGAAACAGACAGACAGACAGACAGACGGACAGACAGACGGACAGACAGACGGACAGACAGACGGACAGACAGACAGACAGACGGATGGACGGACAAGCGGAAATTAACTCGGCTCGTCGTCCTGATCAAGAATATATATAGTTTATGAGGTCGTAAATGAATATTTCTATGCGTTACAAACTTCTGGGCAAAATTAATATACACTTTTCAAGTGTATAATTATTTTTGTCTAAAAATATGTAAAAATTTTTTCCCAGAGACGCAACACTATTTTGTAAGATGAGCCATTATCATAGTTACAAATGGATTAATTGAATTCTTTTGAGCTTTCTTCTTTACATTTGACGAATCCAGCGGATCTACCAGTGAATTCTGTCCTAATATATTTCAAAAATAAGTTGACTGAACAAATCCAGCGTTTGACTAGTTGTAGTTGTAGTTCCTACGGTCTTGTACTGATCAGGACTGCACTAATTTATTTCATGTGTGGAAAATTTCCAAAATTTGACAATTGTTCATCGAACAAGTTTACTTCTCTTGCTAATTTATAATTCAAGGTTCTACCTTTAGGAATTTTCTTTGAATTTGAAACATAAATTATGTGTTGAAAATCTATTAAAACTGTTTGATATTTTCCAAGACTTAATTTGCAAAAAATAATGCCTTGAGGCTTTTTTCGGTATGCACAAATTTCAAAGCGCACAAATAGAAATGGGGTAAAAACCATAAGGCACACATGGAATGTATATATATTTTTAAGCTTATGCCACAAGAGAATGCATCACAAGGGGCGAACAAATGAAACGCCTGAAAATAGACAACAAAATCCATCCACTTCATTTCACAGAGTCAACGTAATAAATCAACTTTTGCCGGAGCTTTCATAGCGTCAGAGCTTGCAGACAAATAATTTCCTGTCTAATTTTGAGCAACGTAAAATGGAAGAGTGCAGCCAGCAGCATCAAAATTATTAAGAAGGCAAATTTTTCGCTTATCTGAAAATATGCAACAGAAAAACGCCATGCATGTGTATGCTGTTAAATTGACTATGGAAACGGGCAACTCTTTCGTCTTTTGTGATGCAATCTTCACTTAAGCTCCTCCGACATACACACATTCACATGTATGTATATAGTTACATGTTTACAAAAAGGAGAGTATTTCCGCACTTTTAGCTGTGCTCAAAAGTATGCATACAATTTTAAGTTATGTAAAGCGAAAACAATACACACTGGGCCAGATTCCAAATTTGTTGTCAAAAATTCCGAAAATATACTTTCACAATTGTAACTTGGCGCATTAACTATGCACTAAATGTTAAATAAAAAGAACCACATCCACCCTATACGCCCATATAACAATAAATTTCTGCAGCATTTACACAATATAAAACTTTAATGATCTTTGCCAATTTCAGTTGCCAATTTTTTTTAGCGTTCTAATTATTATTGAGGTGCTTAAAAATTCAGTTTGAAATTGCATATGCATAACGATTGTAGTCAATTGAACAGCGATCTATGGCAGAACTTAATATAGCTGCAAACATCAAGAGAATGCGCAAAAACTCGCAAAAAGTATTAATAACAAAACAATCAATTTAAGAAAGTCGGTCAAGCCCGACTGAAACATACTCGGAACCTTTCAAACCTATAACTTTTCAGTGTGGGTTTACACAAACTATATAAGTGCTGCTCATCACGGTTACGGCTGGTCATAATCGATATAACCTAGACTGCCCTGTCTGCACTGTCAGCAAAGAGATCGTTTTATACGGTAAATGTTCGATATGAACGGTACGTGTATGATGGTGGCCTACTTATTTGTACTAAAAATCTAATCAACAGCTGTTTGCAACCTCAGTTCGACGCAATTCTCTCTCTGAAACTCTCGAACAATCGAACGTCAGCGTCGCCACCGACGAAGCAGCGCAATCGTTCAGTCTATATTTCCCTAGTCTGTGGGCCGGTACTGTCCAGTTGTTTGATTTTCTTCAAACTTGTCTACGAACATCTTGTCGGGAATACATATATATGTCTAGAAGGTGAACAAATTTATTTTTATACCCTTACAGAGGGCATATTAAAATTGTCACGATGCTTGAAACGCATAGAAGCAAGCACCCCGACCACATAAAGTATATATATTCTTGATCAGCATGACGAGCTTAGTTCATTTCCGTCCGTCCGTGTGTCCGACTGTTTCTATTTCCCTCAGTTTTGAAGCTATCTTGACCAAACTTTGCAAAAAGACTTTAAATACAAATAGGCTGCACATTTGTAGGAATCGGCCGGATCGGATGACTATAGCAGCTAGCTGCAATAGGAACGATCGGTCTAAAAACTAGTTCTAGTGAGAAAAACTTTTTTTGTTTCCATCGCAGCATCATCAATCGTGGTATATATTAGTTTTATATGCTTCCGCACAATTCTGCAAAAACTTGATCAAAATGGGATGACTATAGCATAAAGCTTCCATATAATCGGTCGGTCCAAAAACTCGTTCTAATGAGAAAAATAAAAGGCTTACATCGGCTACGCCGATGTTTTAAATACCCTTGCAGTTTTCGAAAGGCGCTACCATTGATAACAAAAAAGTTTTTCTCACTAGAAATAGTTTTTGGATCGATCGTTCCTATGGCAGCTATATGCTATAGTCATCCGGTTTTGATAAATTTTTCCAGAATTGTGTGGAAGTATATGAAACTAATATATACCACGATTGGTGGCGCTACGATAGAAAACAAAAAAGTTTTTCCAACTAGAACTAGTTTTTGGACCGAACGTTTATATGGCAGCTATGTGCTATAGTCATCCGATTTTGATAAATTTTTCCAGAATTGTGTGGAATCGTAAGAAATTAATTTATACTACGATTGGGGACGCTACGATGGAAAAGAAAAAAGTTTTTCCCACTAGAACTAGTTTTTAGACCGAACGTTTATATGGCAGCTATATGCTATAGTCATCCGATTTCGATAAATTCTTCCAGAATTGTGTGTAAACATATAAAACTTATATATACCACGATTGGTGACGCTACGATGCAAAACAAAAAAGTTTTGCTCTTTAGAACTAGTTTATGGACCGATCGTTCCTATGGCAGCTATATGATATAGTCATCCGATCCGGCCGATTCCGACAAATGTGCAGCGTATTTGTATTTAAAGACATTTTGCATATCATAATATTTATTATCCGATCTTTCTAGAAATTTTACAGACTATAGATATTAAGCATTTACATATAAATGCAATAGGAGATCTTAATCCCATATGTTCTACAAATCGCTTTCGACCCAAAAACAACCAAAATCGTATAGAAATTGGGTCGATTTTGTGTCGAAAGCGATTTGTGGAACACCTGTGAATATCTGTAATACTGTAGGAGTTATTCAACATTTTCTATTGCGGAGACGGAAGAGGACGTGGCAAAAATTTGAAACTTGATCTGCCTGCAAACTGAAAAAGTTTTAGCTCTGGCTCTTATAGTCTCTGAAATCTTAGTGTTCACAAGGAGAGTCGGACAGTGCTAAATCATCTCGGCTATTGCTGCTGATAAAGAAAATAAATACGTTATGAGGTCGGAAATGCTTCCTTCTGCCTGATACATAATAAGAAATTACGTGTATTTTAGATGGTATTCGGAGTTTTGGGGACGAAAAAGAACGATTTCGTGTAAAACGTGCTTTCCTTTTTTTCAAAGATATTTAGAGAGCCAAAATCATTTCATCAGTATATTTATAATTTTCTAATACTTTTGTAGAGCACTTGGAATAAAGGTCGAAGGCAGACAGCATTTAAAACGAGAGCGTAAGTTGAAGTCGGCCCTGCTCGACTTCGATATACCCGTTACTCAGGGTAAGGTTTATTTAAGAATATTTTATAAGATCACAACATGCCCAAATTTTGGAAGATATGAGTTTTTTTTCCAAACTGCGGGGGTGGCAACTCTACTATTGCTCATCTGATCGGGAAATGATGTACTGCGGATCGATATGTAATGATGATTAAAATATATGTCTAGAGGGTTCGAATAATCTATCTTCAAAATTGTGGGAGATATGAGGTATTTTCCAAATTGCGTGGGTGGCAACTCTTTAATCGTTCATTTGATCAAAAAATGATGTATGGCGGATCGATAGGTAATGATGATTTAAATATATGTCTAGAAGGTTCGAACAATCTATTTTCAAAATTGTGGGAGATATGAGGTTTTTTTCATATTGCGGGGGCGGGAGGGGGCGTGGCAAAAATTTGAAACAAACTTGATCTGCGTGCAGAAAATACAAGTCTACACTGAAAAAATGGTACCTCTAGCTCTTATAGTTCCTGAGATCTAGGTGTTCATACAGACAGACGGACAGACGGACGGACGGACGGACGGACGGACAGACGGACAGACGGACAGGTCTATATCGACTCGGCTATTGATGCTGATCAAGAATATATATACTTTATGGGGTCGGAAATGCTTCCTTCTGCCTGTTACATACATTTGCACGAACTTAGTATACCCTTTTTACTCTACGAGTAACGGGTATAAAAATATGCGTATCGCCTTGAAGTATGCAACTGTATTCACTTTTATGGCATACAAAAATAAATACACACATGCATACACATACTCAATTTTATTTGCATTTGGAGCAACAAAAAGAATGAAAATGAATAGAGGAGAGTTTTGCATTTTGCATATGGGGCCAAAGCGCCAGGGACAAGCAAATAAAATAGATAAATACAGTGAAAAAAGAATTGCTAAAGCGACACCAAAGCATAACTAAACAAAAACGTTAGGTCTTCACTGTATATATTAAGACGTGCAAAAGAAAAGTATTCAAAAATGTTTATTGATCCATTGTAGTGGCATGTAATTAGAATATGCTGAATTGTAAGAATATCTTTAAACAACAATTGGCAATTCAATTTGCAATTGCTTGTCTATTTTATTTTCCTTCTTAGGACCTTTTGTGGCAAACTCAACTATATGAATTTGAATTTTCAGCCTGACCCTCTGTTTTGTTTCCGACCTGGCCATTTATGAAGCCAAAGGCCATCAAACAGCCCGCAATCCACACACAGACTCTCACAAAGGTAAGTGCTTTTTAATTAACTGAAAATGGCTTCCCAGTACTCGAGTCGAGTACAAAAAAATAAAAAACTACGCATATACATTTGGCTGTAAATTTTGTATATATAAATGTTGGTTGATGCTCACAATGAAATGGTCAGATAACCACATCCAGTTGCAGACAGCGCTAATTAATTATACATGTGGGTTAAATAATGTTTCAATTGAAGAGAGGTATAAAGTTCCTGAAAAGAATCATGAGGTTTACTTAAACCAGAAACCAAAACGATCTTAGAATTTCAATGCCGGCGACGTTAGGATTATACCCGAGCAAATATAACGGTTCGCATAGTACGAACCTATATCTTTCCACGTTTAAAGGTATAGTCCTGGGTAGGGATGTCGGATTTTTGAAAAATATCTATATCGATATTTTTTGGACATTGAAAAAGAGTCAGTAATCGGTATCAAACGTTAAATGTGTACTTTCCTTCATTCCAAGGAATGCGATATTAATCTTTTTAAACTAATTTACTTAATAAATTTTTCTGAAC
Organism: Lordiphosa mommai; assembly: GCA_018904225.1. NCBI lineage: Eukaryota > Metazoa > Arthropoda > Insecta > Diptera > Drosophilidae > Lordiphosa > Lordiphosa mommai. The sequence goes on from JAEIFT010000024.1 coordinate 896,548, forward strand.
ATCACATGTCGAAAGGGAAAAACAGAAACAGGCCTGTAAAATCTACATACATTATAAACGACAAATGGTGAAAAGAAACTAAATGAAATAAAATACCACAGCTCCCTCGATGGTCATGCAAATAAAAACTAAGTCTTGGTCTGGAAGTGGCGGCAGCAGCTGCAGAAACTGGCCAAAAATGGTGACCCTGTTGAGCCGCAGCAGATGACAGCAATGGCGACGATGCGGCATTGTTTATTTAAAATCAACTCTATTATGGGAGACGCGACAGTTGCTTCAGCTTTATAAAAATACAATTTCAGAGCAGCACCACAAACCAACACAATCAACAACAACGGCTAAGGACACTTTTATCCTCGCTGAAGTGGAAAAACAAAAAGGGAGTAGCGTGGGAAAAGAACACAAAAGTATAATCACACTATAAATCCTTCGGGTCGAAACCGAAAGCATTACAAAACCTGGCAGCGGATGATGAAAAAGTAAATAAAAAGTCGACACCAATTTTCTCTAACTGCAAACTTCACATACAGTTACGGACTTGAAGGTGTGTACAGGGCAACATTTAACGTTTTCTTTCGTTTTTGTTCAAAATGTATTCCATTTTATAAATAGGCGAAAGTAAATAACGTTTAAGGCGCAACATACAACATATAACATATTCCCTATATTTTGAATACCCTTTTACCTTAAGTAAGATTGTGGAAATTTAATTAATATATATATTTTTTATAATATATTTTTAAGCGTAGTTTTTTTAAAAATCGTTTAAAACACTCAATTTGCATCACATTTTAAAAATTTTAACTGGAATCGATAAATTGGCCTTTGCCATTTTTTGTGGTTGAGTAACACATTCCCAAATGCTAGGAACGGCGACGAATTGACATTTCACAGAGTGCAAATTTTGATAATAAATTTCAACAATATGCAATTGTTGCTCGTTTTTTGAGTCTTTCCATGATGTAATGGCAGAGTATACTGAAAACTATTCACTTTGACAGATGACGTTTGGACGCCATTACCAACCAGTGCTGCCAACCTGAAAAACTTAACTCTTAAAACTTACTCTTTATATTGTGCTCGATTGTTCAGATTTTATATATAACAGTATCAGACGGACGGAAACAGCTGCCATATAAACGGTCAGCCGATGTTAGCCTTCTATTATTTTCCTTCTTTTTTTTCTCAAAACTTCGTCTAGTGTCTAGGAATTTATTGTATAAAGCTGCAAATTGGCAACCTCAATAGTTTCGGAGCTATGAATATTTTTCTCATTTATTTAAATTATTTGGAGTGTGATTTTTCTTAAACAGTGATTTTTGCTAACGTGAATATGATTTTTGTAGACTATTATCTGTTTTAATAGCTAAAATATATTTACACTCCTCAAAATCGCAGTTCCCAAATAATCGCACTTCAAAATAATTAAAATAAATGAGAAAAAAATGCATAACTCCGAATCTATTGAGGTGCCCATTTGCAGCTTTATACTGTAAATTCCTAGATACTAGATAATTTTGGAAAAAAATTAATTAATTAATTAGTTCTAATTTTCACGATTTGGTTGACAAAAAAAATTGGCACAATTTTAAAATTAAAATAAAAAGTTTGGGCTCGGATGCAATTTTACAGATTTTTTGCATATATTTTTACCAATGGTTTTCTGTAGAAAGCAATTATAAATAATTAAATTTTTTTAAGTCTTCAAAAATTGTTTGACCGTGAATTAGTCAGGTATCGGGAAAGCCCTAAAAATACTTACCCCTACTTTTCAACAAAGATTGCAAAAATAATTGTTTCAACTCAAAAAAATCTGGCTGGTGAATTTTTCATGGATTCACCCATATACTTTATGGGGTCAGAGATGCTTCCTTCTATGCGTTACAATCATTATGACAATTTTAATATACCCTCTGCAAGAGTATAATTATGTATTCTTAGTGCCCAAGAGTATGCAATGAGTGTTGTTGAGCATTATTATTACAATCCAATACAAATTTCTAGTCTATTGTACTGTTTTAAGCATTGCATACTTTTGACACCAAAATCGAAAATTAGGAAAATTTTAACACTTGTCCTCAAAATGGTTTATTTTCGTTTAAAAAATCGAAGAATTGTTTGGATAACACCGTGTGACAGTGAAAATATACTTTTGAAATGACCTATCGTACGCTGTAGAGGAGGTCGAGTATAGCATTTCCTCATACTTAGTTTGTTCAATACACCCCCAAAATCTGAAGTTATGGCCCAAAAACCGCTTTTTGCCTTTTTTACTCCATTAAGTTGAAATAATTCGCGCATTGACCGTCCGATTGTTTCAAACCTTGAAAATTCTGATAGCAACGGAATGAATCTAATATATTGTAATCAGTGGTTATATAGATTCAACGCGATGGCTGAGAAATGCGGGTTACAGTTATGGAAATTTCACCCTTTTTTATGAAATTTCAACTTTACCCACCATTGGTTTAACTATTTTGTTCTAAGCGATTTTTTCTTAAACTTTATGGTAAAAGTCCATTCAATTCTACGTTAAACACAGCTGGTCCCAATAATTTTGGTTACCATTTGACGACGCTATTCGCAGATTTCAGAGCACACCTTGTCTGTTTTTCATTTTTTAACATAGTTGAGTGTCAGTATAAGTAAACTTTGATTTATTTTTAGTGTGCTTACATTTTAGTGTGTGCAAGTAAAAGTATACTATGTTTATGCCTGACGGGAAATTTAAATTATATTTCTTAAATACAAAAAAAATATATATTCACGTTTATGCTTTACGAATTCTGTACCAATATTGCCATTCTCCATTTACTGTTACCCCATAAGGGTAGATAGGACAAAAATATTGGTAAATCGGGAAGAAGAAGAACAGCTCAGATAAGCAAAATAAAATCTGGCCACAGATCCGCAAGAGGCAACGACGAACATAACACCGCTTCTAGAAAAGAACACGAGACCACCAATCGTCGATATAGAAGATAGACTCACAGGATCAGGATAATATCGTTTACTCAAAAAAATTCTCAAAATCTATTAGGCATCTGGTGGTGATGAGCTGCTTGCTGATTTGCTTAATCCTGGCGAAAAAATTAGGTGCATGCACCAAATTTTTTGCCAAATATGGTCCGACGGGAGCAAGACCGACGAATAGAATCTATCTGTACTTTATTTAATAGCTGGTGCTCTTTCGTTTTACTTCCGTTTACTTGGTATTTTATTTAAAGAATTTTATAGTCGTTGCTAGCGATGAATCATTCGTATCTCATGGCAATGTATTGGAACCTGTTTTCTATTGTACATTCTGTGTATAGCGGACTTGTCTATACCAGAAATCTCCAAAACATAAATAAAACCTAACTCTTTCAGGATAAACTTTAAAGGCATGCTATGGGTATGGGATAGGCGATGTGGGATGGTCACAAAGATCATGCTAATAAGATCATTCAATAAAAATGTAGGCTGCATCGAACAAACATATGTTCGTCCCCACATCTTTTGGTTGAAGCCCGTTTAATCAGGACAAAATATCCACAGTTACAATATTTTAAAATCATGTCCATGAAACAATAAGCGAGTAATTGGCAAATCAACAGTCAAAAAGTGCTTAACGCGAATCCCCTGAAACTTAACTTAGCTCCTTATCAGCAGCTGTCCAGCAGTTTTCAGGCCAAGACTAAAACACCTTTACACCCCTTGGAACGCGACCAAGAGTCCCCTCAAAAATATAATGCTATTCGCCAAAACGTCAAAGATCCTGTTGGACATCTTAGGCGAAACATATCTCCAAATGGTCTTTATGTGGCCCCCACCCGGGACCAGCCGGAACTACTTACCTATCTATCTATTGGTCCAGAATTCGTAAAGCATAAACGTGAATATATATTTTTTTCAGGGCTGCAAACCGGTCCGGAACCGAACCCTTCAGAACCGGTTCTGTTCAGGTTCTAGTGATGCCTGAACCGAACCGGGAACCGAACCCCATTGAAAATAATCACGAGAACCCGAACCCGAACCTAACCCAGATTTCAAATTGATGGGGTTCGGTTCTAAAAAAAAATTGCAGAATTTCTTTTTGCACTTTGATGATAAAATGTATTTCATAATTATGAACAAAAATGTATCCATTCATATGCCCAAGTATGGACGGCGGTAACTCTTCCCGTCCGCAACACAAAATTGGACAAAATAACACAACCTCAAGCAAAGGAATTCAATTTGCATCCGAAACTGTATTTCTGGGTATTATTTTGTTCGTACGGAGTTGCAACGGCACGGTGAATACAAGGAAAAGTTGTACATCATCTGAATTTCTTCATTTTTTTACCCAAGTCACAATTTAAATACTTTTAGCATTTCACTCTCACACTATGCCAGTCAAAGCCGTGCTGTGGCGGTCCCATTCTTGCAAAAAATACTCTGACTGGAATTCGCGGAAATATATGAACGTGTTCGGCCACCATATAAGTTAGGGATGAGACATACCGGCGTATCTGTGATTAAGTCACTGTCACTGTCACTGGCAGTCATCAAATCACAGTGACTGCATATAAATAGCAACAGTGTGATTTGGTGACTACAAGTCACTGTGACTTAATCACAGTTACGCCGATATGGCCAATCACAGTTACTAAATCACGGATACGCCGAAAAAGATCATCTCTTATTTATAAGCCAAAAGTGGCCGATTTTTTCAGGTTTCATGGCCACAAAAAGCACATCAGTTTCAGGAATCCCACTACTGTGAAAGAGAAATGACTTTTGCTGAGAGTGCAAGTTGGCAGTATCGCTGAACTCTTCTAAACATACATACAATGTCTGATTGTCTTGTCCAATCTAGACAGATCATTTATGTGCTTGAATGTCAAAAACTGCAGCATTTTATAAGGCTTCTCTTCTTAAACTCTATTAAATTATTTATTATGTACATAAAAATATAAAATGCAATCTTGAACCCGAACCCGAACCGGAACCTCGGTTCTCAATTTAAAGGGAACCGGTTGTGGAACCGAACCCCTAGCGTAGGGTAAGGGTTCGAACCCCGAACCGAACCCCTGTCGAAATTGGTGGGGTTTGCAGCCCTGATTTTTTTTGTATTTAAGAAATATAATTTAAATTTCCCGTCAGGCATAAACATAGTATACTTTTACTTGCACACACTAAAATGTAAGCACACTAAAAATAAATCAAAGTTTACTTATACTGACACTCAACTATGTTAAAAAATGAAAAACAGACAAGGTGTGCTCTGAAATCTGCGAATAGCGTCGTCAAATGGTAACCAAAATTATTGGGACCAGCTGTGTTTAACGTAGAATTGAATGGACTTTTACCATAAAGTTTAAGAAAAAATCGCTTAGAACAAAATAGTTAAACCAATGGTGGGTAAAGTTGAAATTTCATAAAAAAGGGTGAAATTTCCATAACTGTAACCCGCATTTCTCAGCCATCGCGTTGAATTTATATAACCACTGATTACAATATATTAGATTCATTCCGTTGCTATCAGAATTTTCAAGGTTTGAAACAATCGGACGGTCAATGCGCGAATTATTTCAACTTAATGGAGTAAAAAAGGCAAAAAGCGGTTTTTGGGCCATAACTTCAGATTTTGGGGGTGTATTGAACAAACTAAGTATGAGGAAATGCTATACTCGACCAGCCCCACAATCTGCACTGGGTCTCGTGAAAAGTATATTCAAAATTTTTGGATTTGTAACACTGTGTAATTAATTTTACAGCTAAGAAATAGTAGAAAGTTCTCAGAACAGTATGGGATACCCACCATCCATTTTCAAACAGGATAATAATAGGCGTTTTTACCAACGTTGATGTGATGGAGTGTTTTGTCCAGCAAATTCGTTTTTAGCACACTAATAGCATCTACAATCATCAGCACTTCCTCTGTAAATTGAAAAAAGTTGAATTTTGTTTTTGTTTGTACACAGTCTGCTCTTTCCAACCAATAATACTATTTTCAGATCGATTGGGTCCAGTGGTTTTGAGTTAACTTGTACATAGCTGTCGCATTCAACTAACTTCTACATTTGTATGTGACAAAATAGAATAGAACTCCATATGCCAAGATTCGACGGACTCGTCACTCTGATCAGGAATATATTAATACTTTAAGGGATCAGTGACGATTCTTTCGATGCATTACAAACATATTCAACGAAAATTTGCATTTATTTTACACTTGCTTGTGTTGCAACATTTACCTCGTTTAAAAAGTTAAAATTGGATGTTACAGCCCCCCCAATGGGGCCAAGCCGAGCTTCTTATCGCATAAGAGAAAGGGTTCCTACAGTTTGATGCCGAATCTGAAAGGCAAAGTTTTTGAGATGCTTTTTCATGGCTACATACTCCACAATTGGCGCCAACAGCTGTAAAGGTGACCATGTGCGTACAAGTTTTTAAGGAAAATACTTGTATAATTAGATGTTCCGAGGCGGGATCGAACCCACAACCTCCCGCACAGTAGGCACATACGCTACCCACTGAGCCACACAAGGCCACCTCGTTTATACACACAAAATTTATCATGATAAATGTCCTTTAAAGAATGCCATGAAAAGGAATTATTAAGTAACATTTTTCTTTCATATTTGCCTTAACACTCATTTATTTTCTATAACTATAACCTCTCTGACAATATGAACAAATGCACAGTTTAAACTATGTATGTCTCTTCCATAACCGACTTGTTCAAATAGATAATTATTAAAGCAAATAAAGTTTTCATACTTTTATGGATATTTTTCACGATACATTTTTTGCGTATAAACGTAGTATATGATTTAAATAATTCCTTCACACATTTTGCAATGACAAAATTTAGCATTATTTTTTCGGGATTAGCTGGCTGTAACTTTGCCAATCTAGCTTAAAGTGACATGACATAATGCCCACTCACATAAAGCCACTTATGAATAAATGTTCAAAAGTCGTTTTTTGAGCTCGCTAAGCTAGCTGAAATACTCTTTACTTGAAAAAAGTGCAAGCATTGTTTGTGGCTGCTGGCAGAATTGATAATAGTGTGGCCATAGTTATGGCCCAATTTTCTTTCTTCCCTCCCTAGACATGATTCTCTGATGCGGATCCTTGGCCTGTGCCTTGGTATAATGTTGGCGATGCAAACGTAAGCATTGTTTTCAGATTTTCCGAATTTTAATTAAATTTTTATTGTTTCTAGTGGCGGCACTGGATGATGCAGGAGATGCTTGAATTTAAATAAGCTTTATATATCTTCGTTAATGCAGTTGCAGCGATGAAGGTGGCTTCTCTTAAGATACTCAGACTAAAAAGTCATTTAACAAGAGTGAAATGAAAAGAAATATTGCAACTAAAGGTAACATGTTTGATTCATTTTTCTTGTTGACTTTAGGTCAATATAAGTAAAAGTGATGCACAAAACAATCAGAAGTGTGTGTGTTGTGTCTTCCCTATATGCATTTTGCCATCAGCATTATTTTAGAATGGCTTCCGAAAATCCTTGTGTAAAATCAATTACATCCGCTTTTATCAAGCTAAAAGCCTGCTCTGCTTTCTGTCTCTTTAACTGACAGGCCACTCTTAGCTCTGCTCAGCTCAGAAAATGACAAAACATATTTTTTATGTTGTCACAAGCACCCCAAACAAATGTCACATTTGCTTTGTTTATTCACACTTGTGGCGACCGGATGGGAGAGAGGACTGGGGCATTTACATTTCCCTTTGCTCCATCTAGCTATGTTTATGTATTTTTTATTATGATTGATATTTTGTTTCTGTGCCTTTCGGTTTTTATTTTTGCGAAGTTTCGTATTTATTGACAGCTGGCTAAAGGCCCATCTTGTTGACTTGTTTAGCATTTTTTATGAGCCCCTTATTCTCTTTTCGGTGGAAGCTTTTTTGGGCCTCTCAAGTGTCACATTTAATAATTTTCTAGTAAAATTATAGGTTTTGACTGCCACAGCGACGGGTTAACTAAGATGGTGAGGGTTTTGGGTTTGGTTGGGTGTATGTATTTGCGTTACGTGCTTCACCCTTAAGTAATTCCAATTCAACCCTTAATCCAAGATTTAGAAGGTTTGTCAACTAATACTAATGTCTGCTTAAACGTAAGGTAGTCCTTTAAAAGTGTGCGTAAAGCTAGACATGAGAATGTGCGAGAAGTCCAACGCACTCTGGTCATTATCGTACCAGTGAGAATATACCTAATCTCCATTGTAAAATCATGCATATTATAATATACAAAGCATAAACTTTAAAGGATGGCAAGGTTTAAAAGTGCTTTGCATACTTATTTAAAATTTAATTCCCATATTTTCATTTGAATTCTGAGATACATGAATTAAAAATCGCTTCCAAACCAAAACCAAATTAGATCGATTTTGGGTGAAACGATTTCAGAAGGAAACAGCCAAACTGGCTTAGGTCGAAACTAATTTTTTCGATAGATATGGGCTAAGAGTTATACCCGTTACTCGTAGAGTAAAAAGGGTATACTAAGTTCGTGCAAATGTATGTAACAGGCAGAAGGAAGCATTTCCGACCCCATAAAGTATATATATTCTTGATCAGCATCAATAGCCGAGTCGATATAGACCTGTCCGTCTGTCCGTCTGTCCGTCCGTCCGTCTGTCCGTCTGTCTGTATGAACACCTAGATCTCAGAGACTATAAGAGCTAGAGCTACCATTTTTTCAGTGTAGACTTGTATTGTCTGCACGCAGATCAAGTTTTTTCAAATTTTTGCCACGCCCCCTCCCGCCCCCGCAATATGAAAAAAACCTCATATCTCCCACAATTTTAAAAATAGATTGTTCGGACCTTCTAGACATATATTCTAATCATCATTACCTATTGATCCGCCATACATCATTTTCCGATCAGACGAACGATAGTAGAGTTGCCGCCCCCGCAATTTGAAAAATACCTCATATCTCCCACAATTTTGAAAATACATTGTTAAAACCTTCTAGACATATATTTTAATCATCAATACCTATCGATCCGCCATTCATCATTTTCCGATCAGATGAGTTATAGTAGAGTTGCCGCCCCCGTAATTTGTAAAAAAAACTCTTATCTTCCACAATTTGTGATCTAATAAAATATTCTTTAAAAAAACCTTACCCTGAGTAACGGGTATATCGAAGTCGAGCAGGGCCGACTTCAACTTACGCTCTCGTTTATTTTGGTTGTTTTATAAGGGTGTTCCAAAGTGGGCAGGGAGGACTTTTGATTATGCTCTTGTTTTTATAAAAAACTGAAGTACTCAGGCTGAATCCCATTTAATTCAGCGATGTCCGATATTAGGTGAGTTCCGGTTACTGCACTTTGGAAAATGGACTCTGGAATCAAAGAAATTGCTCGACTTATTGAATGGATCCAAATGGCCCAATCTTATATTATATCTGAGATTAAATGCTTTAAATCGAGAGCGTAAGTTGAAATCGTCCCTGCTCGACTTTGATATACCCATTACTCAGGGAAAAGTTCATTTTAAAAACAGGGATGCAAACCGAACCGAACCGCTTATTCGTGCTCGTAAACCAAACCGCGAACCGAACCAGCTTTTGTTGGAAAATTCTGAACCAAGCCGAAAACCGCAAAAGAAAATGGTTCGGTTCGGTTCATTTTATCGACGAGTTAAATGACGTTCGGCGTTTACCTTAACAGAAATATATTTGTAATTTTTAGAAATTGTATTTGGAGAATTAACTACACGAAAGCCTTGCATCGCTTTAGCTCTTCTCTTTCCTTAAAATTACTTTTTTGAGACTTTCGAAGGAATTTATGCATCCATTGAGGGTGCCCACAAAATCTGATTAAGTCCATCTTCTGAAATTGTCGGGTCATTTCTAAATATATTTGTCATAATTTTGCATTCTTTCCTCGAAAGTTTCAGTTCGAATAGTGTGAGTATTCAGCTGCGTGTGTGGCAGTGTTTCCCCACCCTAATCTTAAGCATATGTTATCCGACTTTTTGCTTTCGTGGATAATCTGGTGGCTTAGAATCCAAAATATACTTTTAGAGTTACTCTTAAAGGTAATACCGAAACTTATGGATGGCGTCTGCATATCCGGGTTTATTTAGAATTGCACATTAATAACAATATTTTAAAGTTCTTCAAATGTTTTTACGATTTTGACTTCGAAAATATTAGATAAAAGTCTACATTTTCTTAATAGAAAGTATGTTCGAAAACTAAAAGTGAACCACTGAACCGAACCGAAGCCGTGGTTCAGCTTGCTCCAAAAACTTTGTTATAAACCGAACCAGTGGTTTAAAACCTCCATGAACCATTGAACCAAACCAGTCTCAATTCTCGAGCAGTTTGCATTACTGTTTAAAAATATATTATTAAATCACAAAATGCCCAGCGTAATTATTTGATTTGCTTAAACCTCAACTATAGTTCATCTGATCGTGAAACAGTTTAAGGTGAATCGATAAGTAATGATAATTATAATATATGTCTTGAAGGTTCGAACAATCTAAATTCAAAATTGTGGGATATATGATGTTTTTTCCAAATTGCGGGGGTGTCAACTCTTTTATTGTTCAACTGATCGGGAAATGATGTGTTGTTGACCGATAATAGCCTAGTTCCACTGCTACATAAATATATGTACATCCGAGCTGATTTTGATGAGGATGGAATTTTTCACAGGACTTTCTATTTATTTATTTTAAGTTTGTCATCCTAACGCTACAAGTAACAAAGACTTATACATTGTCGCGCTAGTTACAAAATCAAATATTCGGTATTACATATTAATTTATTTTTGACCCTACATACTACCTATGTTATCATGTAATACAATTTTTTGAGAAAAAAGAAATTAATTAAATATAATATATAAATATAATAATAACACTAGTTTACAAAAATAAAAAAATAAAAATACTCATTGAAGCTGTTATTTTTTTCTTATGTAATTTGGAATGCTGAACTCAAAAATTAAATTAAAATTTTTTTTGTATGGATACGTTTTTGAGTTAGAATTTTTATACACTTGAAAAGTGTATATTAATTTTGCCCAAAAGTTTGTAACGCATAGAAATATTCATTTCCGACCACATAAACTATATATATTCTTGATCAGGACGACGAGCTGAGTTCAATTCCGTCTGTCTGTCCGTCCGTCTGTCCGAACTAGTCACTCCGTTTTGAAACTATCGAGCTGGAATTTTGCGGTCGGTCAAAAACTAGTTCTAGTGAGAAAAACTTTTTTGTTTTCAATCGTTGCGTCACTAATCTTGGAATATGTTAGTTTTATATGCGTTCACATAATACAAGAAAAATTCATCAAAATCGGATTACTATAGCATAAAGCTGCCATAGGACCGATCGGTCGGAAAATGTGTTTTAATAAGAAAAGTATTTTTTTATGGTATCAAATTTTTATTATCAATGATTTTCAAATTTTATATATCTGATATCTATATCTTTTATATATTTTACCGGTTAAATCAGTTGGAGTAAAGTTTTTCAAGTGTATTAAAACTTCGGCACAGTCGAAGTTAGCTTTCCCTTCTCGTTTTTATACCCGTTACTCGTAGAGTAAAAAGGGTATACTAAGTTCGTGCAAATGTATGTAACAGGCAGAAGGAAGCATCTCCGACCCTATAAAGTATATATATTATTATCTTGATCAGCATCAATAGCCGAGTCGATCTAGACATGTCCGTCTGTCCGTCCGTCCGTCCGTCCGTCCGTCTGTATGAACACCTAGATCTCTGAGACTATAAGAGCTAGAGCTACCATTTTTTCAGTGTAGACTTGTATCTTCTGCACGCAGATCAAGTTTGTTTGATGTTGATGTGTTTGACACGGTCCCTCCCGCCCCCGCAATATGAAAAAAACCTCATATCTCCCACAATTTTGATAATAGATTGTTCGAACCTTCTAGACATATATTTTAATCATCATTACCTATCGATCCGCCGTATTTCATTTTTCGATCAGATGAACGATAGAAGAGTTGCCGCCCATGCAATTAGGAAAATACCTCATATCTCCCACAATTTTGAAGAGAGATTACTCGAACCCACTAGACATATATTTTAATCATCATTACCTATCGATCCGCCATACATCATTTCCTGATTAGATGAACGATAGAAAAGTTCCCGCCCCCGCAATTTGAAAAATCCCTCATATCTCCCACAATTTTTAAAATAAGTTGTCCGAACCTTATAGTCAAATATTTTAATCATCATTACCTATCGATCCGCCATACATTATTTCCTGATCAGATGAACGATTGAAAAGTTCACGCCCCCGCATTTTGATAAATACCTCATATCTCCCAAAATTTTGACGGATACGCCGATATGTTTTATCACTAACTTATAATGTGGCCGAACACGTTCATACATTTTCGCAAATTCCAGTCAGAGCTATTTTTTCCAAGAATGGGACCGCCACGGCTTTGACTGGCATATTGTGAGAGTGAAATGCTAAAAGAATTTAAATTGTGACTTGTGTAAAAAAATGAAGAAATTTAAATGACGTACAACTTTTCCTTGATTCACCGTGCCGTTGCATCTCCGTACGAACAAAATAATACCCAGAAATACGATTTTGTTGTTTCCAGTCTTTTGTTGCGGACGGGAAGAGTGTCGCCGTCCATTGATGGGCATATGAATGGATACATTTTTGTTCATCATTATAAAATATTTTTTATCATCAAAGTGCAAAATTAAATTCTGTGCTTGGAATTTTTTTTAGAACCAAACCCCATCAATTAGAAATATGGGTTAGGTTCGGGTTCGGGTTCTCGTGATTATTTTCAATGGGGTTCGGTTCCCGGTTTTGTTCAGGCATCACCAGAACCTGAACCGAACCGTTTCTGAAGGGTTCGGTTCCGGATCGGCATGCTGCCCTGATTCTTATACTTGCAGGGAGATCAACATTAGTTTTCATTTGTGCCTTGCACCCTGCCGCCCCCGTAATTTGAAAAAAAAAACTCATATCTTCCAGAATTTCGGGGTTAGGTTGTTCAAACCTTCTAGACATATATTCTACTTATCATTAATTATCGAGCCCCCATACATCTGATTAGATGAACGATAGTAGAGTTGCCACCCCCACAATTTGAAAAACTCTATAAAAGTCCCACAATTTTCGAGATTAATGCATACATTTTAATCGTCATTTCATATCGATCCACAATACACCATTTCCAGATCAAATGAAAGATAGTCGAGTTATAAGCAAAATAAATAATACGATGGGCAGCTCCGGCCGATATCGTTTTGGGCAGCACTTACACTGCGCGGCATTTGTAAGATCTCCCACAGATGACGAGGAAGACTTAGAATCTGTCTTAGACTTCTTCTGTACGTGCCGCGCTCTGAGTCGTCAATATCAATTATTTCTCCTAGACAAATCTTTGGATTCATTGTTCCCCAAGAAACACAATGAATTAATCATTAAGCCCCATAAATGGAAGAATTGGACAGGAAACCAGTACAAAAGCGTCATCAAAATGGACCAAAATGGATTCCCTCCTTCAGCATCTGCCCTAACCTAACCTAACCATCATCAAATTTCAGCACTAAACACAAGCATTTTTCCGGGCGTTAAAGTCATGTAATATATTGTACGTTTTGCGTACACACTCACTTATATGCCAGAAGTCACAATATTTAGTTCATACTTTAGGTCATTATGGGATTGGTACATCCTCGCGGGAATGGGACTTTTGTTTCTGAGCTGTCGTTTTCTCTGACCGGAAAATGCGCAACATTCAATGTCAAAAGCCACAGTAGGCTCACAATTCTTGTTGAATCCGAACTCGCATACCAATTTACGTCAAGCTTCAAGCGCTAAGCCAAAAGCCACAAAATTTTATTTGAAAAGCCCATCCTTGTAAACAGCCCTGAACGAAACTCTCGTCCTGCGTTCAATCTGCTGGGGATGGCATGGCGGAAAGGTGGATAGAAAGTAGGTGGCATACGAAAGCCACATTGCGATATGGCGAGCGAATGTTTTCCACGTTAATAGACATGATTGATGAGATATCTGAATGAGAGAATTGACATACATACAAACTAAAATCTTGTCGCCACAAAATTACACAAACGTAGGAGCAACGGGTAACAAAAATTCAAAAATGCATCAATTTCATACCATGCCCCACTGTCGCACCTTTGATTGCCACAGAGTGGCGCATGTAAATCAATGTAATGGTCGTTTTTATGATCTACCCACAAAGTAATCGCCTTGAGATTTTGTATTACAATGCAAAACGCACGAGACGCTGACAAACTCACACACACACACATCAAAGCGAAGGGTATTATTCGGCAGAAGGAGAGTTTTGCGGTGATAAAATAGTTGAGAGTAAAGTCTCAGTAACAGCCAATAAATCTTTAGCTAAATGCTAGAAAACTTTATGACCAACCCGTGAGGACGCATTTTTCCCCTGCCTCAAGGAGATAAAGTTCCCAAGCATTTTTTTATGGTTTAAATACTTTGCTTGAAACTTGAAATAATGCAACGACCAACCAGAAAAGAGCATAAAAATGTTCCATTCAAAAATACATAAAACGAACAAAACCAAAAAAAAAAGAAAAAACAAAATGCTACCAAAATCTGCAGGCGGCTTAAGTGGATTTTACGCTCCCCTTTTATCAGCATGCAGTCGGCAAAAAGTTTTCGGTGTTTTTGTTTCGCGGCAAATCCTTTCTAGATAAGTCTAAAGGCTGTTTGCACCAAAAAGTTGATGAAATTCCCATTACATTGCTTTTCACTTTCTTTCTCTAAATATGCAAAACTCTGACAACTGACAACTTAAGTGGCTGGAGATGGCCACATATGGCGCTTATACATACACGCAATGTCTCAGAGCATTGGCAGAAAGTTAACCTCTTGGCAGGCAGCCAAAGTGGGAATGGATGTCGAAAGAAACTTTTATTTTTCGCTAACTAAGGTGTAAATCAGGGATGGAGAGTGAGTAATGCGAAATTCGCATTAGTTGCTGACTGGAAGCGACCGATCCCCAAGCAAAGCTAATTTTTTCCAGTGTATCGACTCCCTGCCATTATCGTTTCTGTCTCTCATTTAAAAGTCATCCGAGGAAGGCTCTCATTTTTGAGGGTCGAATAGTCAGTCGGAAAGCGTATGTCACTCTCATGTTCTTTTGTTCACCCTGTATATTTGCACACTTTTTCCTTTTATACATTTTCATTTACTATTTGGCCAAGAACTGCATGCTTACCGAGCGGCAGCAAGAGTAAAACTCTCGACCATGAGGCAATGGTAGCAAAGCGGCTTGGGCTGGAATCCTTTTTTGTTTCGCGATACCCTTTGAAGTGGATTTTCTTTTTTTTTTTTAGCTTTAAGCCGCGTTGTGGACTGTCAATTAAACGGCACTCTAAACTGGACAGCCAATATCGACGAATAGGAGGAAACGACAAAATGGAGTCGCTTCATGGTTAAGCATGCCATTTAGGGGGCGAGCGAAAGAAAAACTTTGGATTAGAGTGCGGAAATCTCAATACCAAAATGGTGCAGCCTTATGTTTGTTTTTTTTTTGTTGTTCTTGTGTATGGGGTGACTAAAATCTATATCTAAATCTAGCTGTTACAGCCCCAAAGGGCCAAGCCGAGCTTAATATCTTAATCTCTAGGGTCGTGTGTATTTTTTTCGCTCAAGTGAAAATGAACCTGCAGTTTAAGTGCGAATGTCAAAGTTTTTGAGCAGCTTTTTCATGGCCACATACTTCACAACTAGCGCCAACAGCTGTAAAGGTGACCATATGTGTAAAGATATTTAAATAAAAACGAGAGCGTAAGTTGAAGTCGGCCCTGCTCGACTTCGATATACCAGTTACTCAGGTTAAGGTTTATTTCAGAATACTTTATTAGATCACAACTATAGCTCATCTGAAAGTTTTTTATGGCGGATCGATAAGTAATGATGATTAAAATACATGTCTATAAGGTTTGATTAATCTATTTTCAGATATTAGAAATTTTTCAAATTGCGGGGGCAGGAACTTTTCTATCGTTCATCTGATCAGGAAATGATGTACGGTGTATTGATAAGTAATTATGATTAAAATATTTGTTTAAACGGTTCAAACAATCTATTTTCAAAATTGTGGGATATGTGAGTTTTTTATACCCGTTACTTGTAGAGTAAAAAGGGTATACTTAGTGTAGCAAGCAAATGTATGTAACAGGCAGAAGGAACCATTTCCGACCCCATATATTATACACTTGAAAAGTGTATATTTATTTTGCCCAGAAGTTTGTAACGCATAGAAATATTCATTTCCGACCCCATAAACTATATATATTCTTGATCAGGACGACGAGCTGAGTTCATTTCCGCTTGTCCGTCCGTCCGTCTGTCTGTCCGTCTGTCTGTTTCTACGCGAACAAGTCTCTCAGTTTTAAAGCTATCGAGCTGAAATTTTGCACAGAGTCTTCTTTTTACTGCAACTAATATGTCGGAACCGGCCGGATCGGATGACTATATCATATAGCTGCCATAGGAACGATCGGTCTAAGAACTAGTTCTAGTTAGAAAAACTTTTTTGTTTGTTTCGTAGCGTCACTAATCTTGGTATATGTTAGTTTTATATGCTTTCACATAATTCTGGAAAAAATGTATCAAAATCGGATCACTATAGCTTATAGCTGCAATAGGAACGATCGGTCGAAAATAAGTCGTTGTGAGAAAAACTTTTTTGATTTTCATCGTAGCGTCTCCAATCGTAGTATATATTTGTTTTATATGTTTCCACACAATTCTGAAAAAATTATCAAAATCAGATGACTAAAGCATATAGCTGCCATATAAACGGTCGGTCAAACAACTACTTTTAGTGAGAAAGACTTTTTTGTTTTTTATCGTAGCGTCCCCAATATTGGTATATATTAGTTTTATATGCTTTGACATAATTTTAAAAAAATTATCAAAATCGGATGACTATAGCATATAGCAGTGTTGCCAATTTGTCCTTTTTCCGGATAGATCTGTCCTTTTTATACTCTGTACCGAAGGTACACAGAGTATATTGGGTTTGTGCAAATGTATGTAACAGCCAGAAGGAAGCATCTCCGACCCCATAAAGTATATATATTCTTGATCAGCATCAACAGCCGAGTCGATATAGCCATGTCCGTCTGTCCGTCTGTCTGTCCGTCTGTCCGTCTGTCCGTATGAACGAAGAGATCTCAGAGATGGTAAGAGATAGAGGTTTGAAGTGTATGGAACATATATTTCTTATACTTGCAGGCAGATCAAGTTTAGTTTTGATTTTTGCCACGCCCCCTGCCTCCCCCGCAAATTTAAAAAAACGAAATAACTCCCACAATTTTCAAGATAGATATTTCGAACATTCTAGACATATATTCTACTACTTATTTTGAATCGACCCGCCATACATCATTTTTCGATCAGATGAACGATATTAGAGCTATATGTAAAAGAAAATAAAAACCAACGCCAACAACAACACCGTTGCCATTGGTAGAACTTACGAGAAAAGAGAGAGCGAGAAGGCAATAGCTAACTGGTAATTTCCCAATTGGACCTTGCTATGAGTGGAGCGATATAATTAAGATGGCCTGCGGTCAGAAATCACGCGTGATTCCCGCGTGACTAATATAGATACGTTTTTGTTAATAGGAAATTATATACAAATTTTATAATTTTACGGGTTTGTACTAGGTACTATCCCCCAAACATCGTGTTTCAACCAGATGAACGATGGTTGAAAGAGTTGCCACCCTCAGATTTTGAAAAAACCTCACACTTTAAAGTTATTAGTTTCGTACAAACAGGTACAGAGTATATTACAGTCGGGCTTGACCGACTTTCTTACTTGTTAAAACTGGCATTTCCGGAAAAATGTTGATTTGTCCCCTATCCGGAAAAAATGCCTTTTTTATTTTGTTCTATCCCTTTTTCATCCTTTTTTTAGTTTTATAAATTAGCTTTATAAATTCACACCAATTGCCTACTTTTCCTGAAAATCCACAGACTGCGAAACGTACTCAATATAGAATTTATATGTTTCGCTAAAAATATGTAGCGAACTCAATTTAATTTGAATTAAAATCTTTTTGCTTTGAAAAACTCCCAAGCTCATCAGTAATTTCTATCAAGAAGGATACCGCCATAGTAAGGTCCTTTTCAGTTGTTTCAAAAAAGTTCATAGTATCCAGAGAAGAAACTGTTTGAAACAAAACTTTGTGTTTTCTTCAGCCACATATTAATTCATCCTTTATAAAGCTTTTGAGAGCTCTTTTTCGGATCAATTAGTTTATTAGGAGATAAGAAATTTCCTTGCTACATCTAGATGTTTGCCGAATTTATTGTATTAAAAATATGCTTTCCTGCAAATGGACTTTTATTTTGCTAAGATTTTGTTATCCATCTGCTGATGAAGAATTTGCTACTTTTCTCCCAAAAGGCTATAAAATGCTATCATTATATATCCTGGATAAAAAATGTATATGATTATGTATAATAAATGTATCTTTTTAGATAAAGTTTATTTATCGAACAATATCTAATTAAATCTTCCATAACATGGTGAAAGCCACGATCAACAATGCATATATAGCCAAACCGATCTTAGTCTAATGAGATCTTCAAGAAGTTTTTAACATTTTGTTTTTGTTTAATTTTACAACTTTAATCATGTTTAATATAAAAGTGGTACCCCAACTAAAAGTCTACAATAATTGAAGTTAAAAATTTCGCAGGATTTTGTAAGTCGCGGATTGCATTTTAAGATTCAGAAAAATTCTTATGGGGGAGTCCTGACATGCCAGCTATTGCCATACAAATTTGGGAATTTTTAGAATGGGTAATTGTTCCGAAAAACGCTTGTGTTGGAAATGATAAAAATCTAAAATTCAGGGTTGGTACTAGATGTTTAAAAAAGAATCAATAAATTACTTTCGTTGATGTACTCTAAAACTGCATACTTAAAATATGGATAGAATTGGGGCCGATACGCCTAGTAAGCCCAGCTTTACCATTTGTCCTGTTTTTTTGTCCTTTTATAAAAAATCTGTCCGTTTTCTATCTTTTTTTCAAGGGTCATCTGTCCTTTATTTTTGAGGAGGCGTTGGCAACACTGGCATATAGCTGCCGACCGATCGGTCGGTCGGAAAATGTGTTTTACTAAGAAAAGTTTTTTTTTATGGTATCAAATTTTTACTATCAATGATTTAAAAATTTTAAATGTTTGATATCTATATCCTATATATATTTTTCCAGTTAAATCAGTTGGAGTAAAGTTTTTCAAGTGTATTAAAACTTCGGCACAGTCGAAGTTAGCTTTGCCTTCTCGTTTAAATTTGAGTTCTGAATATTAGAGATAGGCGTAGAACGGTAATTTTCGGAATTCCCGCTGGACCCGAAAGATTTTCTGGGTCGAGACGGGATTGAATTTAAAATTAAGAATCAGGATCTGGACTGGTCGGGATAGTATAGGATGGGGATATGGGACATCCAGTTTTGTTTCAAGTCTTCTCGTCCCCTATTCCTGGGGTGCTACCGATAATTTGCGGAATTCCTTGGTTTGGAGGATGCGAATATTGTGTAGATGCGTCATCTCCAAGCAAGTGCTTTAATTTCCTTGTACATATGTTGGTTGTTTTTAAGGCACATTTAACTATTTAACATCCACCACAGTTTAGCAGGTCTGTCAATGTACTCCAGTGTAGGGAATACAGTCCAATCATATGTTAAATATGCATGTGTGCGTGGCAACCGATACGAAATTCACAGCAGCGCATTAGGCTTATAGTGTCGGTGTGCGACGTCACTGCCACGGCGACCTTTGCCTATGCACACGCTGCACTATAGGAAATATTTCCATTTTTGTGGCAGAAAGTCCATTTTCAAAAGTGTCCAAGTCCACAAATTTTGTATGCCATTAGTTTATAAATTCTTCAGTCCTCAATGTTGCATACCAGAAATGTTAAAAGACTGCAGCCCTGGTTATATAACAGCTGTTAAAGTTAACATTTGTTATCGATTGACAGCTGGATGTAAAATGCGTATATTTCTGCTGCGATTTAGAATTGTTAAATAGTAAGAAAAACTTCAGCTTTGGTCAAATATTTTTGTTGGAATCTGATCATTGTGGTTTGTATTACGTGTCTGTACCTTTGGTCTGTAGATATAAACCGTGTTGTCATAGTTGTCAATGGTATTTGTGAGGCATCTCATGATATGAAATTTTTAAAGAAAATGTAACTTCACGAAGGCCTGCAAAAAATTGTTAGCATTTGTTAGATCTGAGACTTTTTTTACCTTGTAGAGTCATCAATTCTGCGTCCGATGCACTTTATCTCAATGTGCATTTATTTGAACTTTTTGCGAAATTTAATTTTTTTTAACATAACCTCAATTTTATCAATACCGACTTGTTTGCCATTTGGATAAAAGCGACTGGCCGAACTGACAAAGAATATGTTATTTTTAATTGCTTCATAGGAGGGTTAAACCAAGCACCTTCAAAATCATCGAAAATATTTTTTTAGGAAAAATCCAGGATGTTTTGAGTAAATTTGGAGGCAAAATGGCAGAAAAGTTAACGAAATCTGAAAGTTTTTAAGCTAAAATATGCTGACTGGCCTAAGGCAACACAATTGCTCAACATAAAAAAATCCATACGTTCAGTTGATCGTCCTGGTTTGTTATTTGTGCTTAAGGTTAGAGGTCGGAGGGAACAAGCTTCCAAGCTTTCTTTATCTGAGGCGAAAAATGTGCACTTATTAATACAAGCAGCAAGCATGGTTGCTCGTAAAAGAGGGCAAGCTGACCTTGAAGCAGTTCTTCGGATACCTTCTTTATGTCCGCAAAAGGCGAAAACAATAAAAAAAAAAACGAAGCCAGTTCGCGTATCCTCAGATTATGCATTGACATTAATATAGGAACATGATCTTACAAAAAAGCAATAATGCGCATATAAAGAGGACTGCAGGAACAAAAACTGTGATATTTATCCGATATATATGGAAGCGGCGGAAAGGATTAGCCATTGAAGACCATCAGGCATCCTTGTTTCGGTTGCTAATGCAAAAGTCAGTCTACAGAAGCTTCTGCACAACTATGAAACTCGGCTTGTTGGTTTGCAAATTGATGTTATAGCACACGCAGTGCAAGCTTAGGACGCAAATTATATTGTATTGTATATAGTATAGAGAGACTTTCAGAAAATAAATAAAAATTAGTAATTTTTTGTTTTGCAAGCAACCAATTTTTCATTAATATCGCTTTCGTAAAATATTTCTCTGATTTCGCGGCAATAATTTGGCTGTTTTATATGAAAAAATCAATTTAAAATAAACAAAAAAAATTTTTAAATTAATGTTTCTGTCCGGGGTAAAATGGTGCCAGGAAAAGAGGGCAATCTGACCCAGGATTACCTTTTTAATGACATTCTGTTAATACATTACTAATACGTTTGCCCTTAAATGTATGCTCTAATTTTTAAAAATCCTTTTTATAAACCATGGCCAAGTGCAGCCACGCCCATTTTTCTCAAATACGTAGCACAATGATATGAATGACATAAAGCAAAAAACCGGATCAAAAAATCTCGCTTACTTTTTAAGTTATTAATTAATGACACAAAAATTGAAATATTTCCTATAGTGCGCTGTACGGACGCGCCCTACAATGTTATATACTCTAACAGGTATCTTTGACCTTGATGGTGGTGCTGTAGCCGGTCTTCCATTAAGACTCTAGGGCACTCATCACTCCTTAGTGAAAAGGTCACGTTATTACACTTGCCATGTCATAGCGAAGGGCAAGGAACAGTTCTGTTTCAGCTTTCTGTGAGCATATCCATGGCGAATAGCGTGTAGAACGTGGGACCCCGTTGGCACACCTTGGTTCTTGTGTTTAATTCAGCTCATGCTCTCCACAAAGAGATACAAAGTTCCGCGATGGACTCCACCCCAGATTAATGGATCGGCACTTACACCAAAAAATATCGTAAAATATCTTGGTGTAGTAATTGACAGCAGCGCTGAGGTCCACACCAACCAAAGCACTGGAACTAATTCTATGTATTAACCCCCTGGACATTTAAGCACGCCTGCTTGCACAAAAGACGGCACAACGTTTATGTGCGACAGAAACCATGGCTCTACAAAGCTATGGGCACAGAATAATTGGCAGAGAGATCAACAGAAGCACGGACTACATTATCCCCAGGACCAACTTTACATGCTCACCAATATCACTGGGACCAGAATACTGGCGTGGAGGACTGGCCCAAGAAGTAAAACACATCTTTACAGACGGCTTAAAGGTGCACCTAGGAGTCAGAGCGGGATTAAACTGCGAAGAGCCGGAAATGAAGATCTCCTACAAACTATCGTATCACTGCACCATATTTCAGGCGTAAGATTTTACGATAAAGAAAGCAGCGGAGCTGGCAGAACTACATGAACGTAGCAACAAACGAGAAGGCAAAGCTAACTTCGACTGTGCCGAAGTTTTAATACACTTGAAAAACTTTACTCCAACTGATTTAACTGGAAAAATATATATAGGATATATATATCGAATATTTAAAATTTTTAAATCATTGATAATAAAAATTTGATACCATAAAAAAAAACTTTTCTTAGTAAAACACATTTTCCAACCGACCGACCGATCGGTCGGCAGCTATATGCTATAGTCATCCGATTTTGATAATTTTTTTCAAAATTATGTGAAAGCATATAAAACTATTATATACCAAGATTGGGGACGCTACGATAAAAAACAAAAAAGTTTTTCTCACTAGAAGTAGTTTTTTAACCGACCGTTTATATGGCAGCTATATGCTATAGTAACCCGATTTTGATAAATTTTTTCAAAATTATGTAAAAGCATATAAAACTAATATATACCAAGATTGGAGACGCTACGATGGAAAACAAAAAAGTTTTTCTCACTAGAAGTAGTTTTTAGACCAACCGTTTATATGGCAGCTATATGCTATAGTCACCCGATTTTGATAAATTTTTTCAAAATTATGTGGAAACATATAAAACTATTATATACTACAATTGGTGACGCTACGATAGAAAATAAAAAAGTTTTTCTCACTAAGACTTATTTTTCGACCGATCGTTCCTATGGCAGCTATAAGATATAGTCATCCGATCCGGCCGGTTCCGACATATTAGTTGCGTGCAGTAAAAAGAAGACTCTGTGCAAAATTTCAGCTCGATAGCTTTAAAACTGAGGGACTAGTTTGCGTAGAAACAGACGGACAGACAGACAGACAGACAGACAGACGGACAGACGGACGGACGGACAAGCGGAAATGAACTCAGCTCGTCGTCCTGATCAAGAATATATATAGTTTATGGGGTCGGAAATGAATATTTCTATGCGTTACAAACTTCTGGGCAAAATTAATATACACTTTTCAAGTGTATAAAAAGTCAATATAATATGTATACGTAGACAGCCAAGTAGCAATCAAGGCCATGTATAGGCACGTCATCAACTCCAAAAATGTCCTGTCTGGTAGGGAAGCAATAGATTCTCTAAGCATCTCTAGCACATCTACTGGATCCCAAGCTACCGGGGCATTGACGTACACCCAGAGAAATCTAGCACGATTAGGCAAGACTAAAATCGGCTTCAATTTATTTTTTTTCGTCTTGAATTTTCAAGAAGACATCTGCTTGAAATCGAGAAGACTTGTGCGCTCGATTTGCGTTTGGTAGCAAGATAGATGAGGCGTTTAAAACGAGAGCATTTCGTTCTCTCGCTCTCTGGCAACTTTGTTCTAAAATGCTTACATTCAGGAAGATCTATTCTTGAATTCGAGAATAAATCATGCTTGAAATGAAGCCGACTAAATTTAAAACCGAGCAGATCGAGCTTCAAAATTCATGCTTAATTTCAGTATTTTTTTTTTGGATCCAAGAAGATTCTGTCTTGCCGAACTTCTGACACTAAATCTGCTTGATATCAAGCACGATCTGCTCGTTTTTTTCTCTGAGTGTAAAAGCCGAAGTTTCACTTGCCCGAGAAGCGAGAATTCACGTACCTGTCTCACTTCAGATGCGTAACAGCTAAATGGAAGAGAAAGCGAAGAACGAGACATCGAAAAAGTGAAGAAATACAACCGGCTGCAGAGTTTCTAAAATCATGTGCAGAACAAAGGACAAACACCGCACACACTATTTACTACAGCTCCAAAGAAGGGACTGTAGACTCTTAATAGGCATATTAACTGTCCACTGCCAAGCAGCCTCCCATGAAAAAAAAAACTAAGCATAACAACAGAGGACACCGGCAGGAAATGCGGGGAGCCCGGAGACATATAAACTCAAGAAGACCTCATCTGCAGATGCCCAGCAGTTGCACGACAAAAATTGCAAAAGAAACAGAAGAAGAAATCCCGGTCTCACTAAGGACCAGCCGGAACTACCTACCTACCTACCTAGCCAAATTCAAAGGATGGAGTACGTTGGGTGAACTCTTCCAAGGTAAGTATTCTATTCAGCAGGCACGTCCAGAAGATAGTTGGCTAATTTATCAACTTGACTCAACATCTGAACGACATTTCCTGGTTTTGTGCATCATAACTATCATGGCCTTTATTTAGGTCCTTGTTACCAGGAAAGTGGGGCTTTGACAGGTGTCTTGTTATCAAGCCCGTTTTCTCCAGGGACCTCATTTTTGTTATACCCGTTACTCGTAGAGTAAAAAGGGTATACTAAGTTCGTGCAAATGTATGTAACAGGCAGAAGGAATCATTTCCGACCCCATAAAGTATATATATTCTTGATCAGCATCAATAGCCGAGTCGATATAGACATGTCCGTCTGTCCGTCTGTCCGTCTGTCCGTCCGTCCGTCCGTCCGTATGAACACCTAGATCTCAGAGACTATAAGAGCTAGAGCTACCAAATTTTCAGTGTAGACTTGTATTGTCTGCAGGCAGATCAAGTTTGTTTCAAATTTTTGCCACGCCCCCTCCCGCCCCCGCAATTTGAAAAAAACCTCATATCTCCCACAATTTTTAAAATCGACTGTTCAAACCTTCTAGACATATATCTTAATCCTCATTACCTATCGATCCGCCATACATCATTTTTCGATCAGATGAACGATAGTAGAGTTGCCGCCCCCGCAATGTGAAAAATACCTCATATCTCCCACAATTTTGGAAATGGATTATTCGAACCCTATAGACATATATTTTAATCATCACTACCTATCGATCCGCCATACATCGTTTCCTGATCAGATGAACGATAGAAAAGTTCACGCCCCCGCAATTTAAAAAATACCTTATATCACCCCCAATTTTGAAAATAGATTGTTTGAACCCTCTAGACATATATTTTAATAATTATTACCTATCGATCAGCCATACTTCATTTCCTGATCAGATGAGCTATAGTAAAGTTGCCTCCCCCGCAAATTGGAAAAAAACTCATATCTCCCACAATTTGGACATGTTGATATCCTGAGTAACGGGTATATCGAAGTCGAGCAGGGCCGACTTTAACTTACGCTCTCGTTTTTGGACAGAGATAGTGAGTTGCATCGGGATGAAAAATACTAGATCTAAAAATTTGAAGGATTAGTTTGTACACTTAACGGCAGGAACTAAATATTTTCAATGTATAAATAGTATGCTTTAATTTTTGAGCAATATTTAGCAGTTGACATTTAAATGCAGTCAGCCATTAACAAAAGGAATTAACTTTAGTTAATAGCTATAAAAGTATATATTCCAAAATTATATTTTGTTTTTTCTTTCTTTATCTTCTAAAAAAGCTTTTATAATAACATGATGTCTATATTTCAGTACATCCACGAGGTAGTTGTTTAAGACAATCCAATCTGTATATCCACGAATTTTTGCATACTTAGCAATTGGGTTCCCCAGTTCGCTTGTCTTATTTCTTTAAGCACGGGACATACCGCAATAAAGTGAAAAGTGTCATCCCTTTCATGAAGGAAACACATGTTGAAATCGGTATTTCTGCTAATTAAGATCCAGGTACTTTTGATCTCGCTCTAAATATCATAGATATTGCCTGGGAACTAAGAGAGAGTCCGAGAATAGTTTTGAATTTACATGACATATTGTTTGCTCCTGTAATAGACACTTTTTTCACTGTTCTTGGCCTGATCCGTCAACCTCATTAGAGCAGCTGCTGCCAGGCTTTCTATTATCTGACGGTGATTGTCATTTCATGAGGTGACGTCATCGAAGGATATTTGTACCCGGATTTGTTGCGCTAGACTGTCCCACTTTTAAAAAAAATTCCATGTGTTTCGCAAGAGATATGTTGCTACAGATTTTGACAGTTTATACAGTTTTAAGGAAGGTGGGTATCAGATTTTCCACGTTCTTAAGGTGCAAGTACCACCAGACAGGGGGTGCATGGCATATTTATAACTGCTCTTGCTGAGGCATCGACCATCTTATACTTTGTGCAGTTTTTATACACTTGAAAAGTGTATATTAATTTTGCCCAGAAGTTTGTAAGGCATAGAAATATTCATTTCCGACCCCATAAACTATATATATTCTTGATCAGGACGACGAGCTGAGTTCATTTCCGCTTGTCCGTCCGTCCGTCTGTCCGTCTGTCTGTCTGTCTGTCTGTCTGTCCGTCTGTCTGTTTCTACGCAAACTAGTCCCTCAGTTTTAAAGCTATCGAGCTGAAATTTTGCACAGAGTCTTCTTTTTACTGCACGCAACTAATATGTCGGAACCGGCCGGATCGGATGACTATATCTTATAGCTGCCATAGGAACGATCCGTCGAAAAATAAGTCTTAGTGAGAAAAACTTTTTTATTTTCTATCGTAGCGTCACCAATCGTAGTATATATTAGTTTTATATGTTTCCACATAATTTTGAAAAAATTTATCAAAATCGGGTGACTATAGCATATAGCTGCCTTATAAACGGTTGGTCTAAAAACTACTTCTAGTGAGAAAAACTTTTTTGTTTTCCATCGTAGCGTCTCCAATCTTGGTATATATTAGTTTTATATGCTTTTACATAATTTTGAAAAAATTTATCAAAACCGGGTTACTATAGCATATAGCTGCCATATAAACGGTCGGTTAAAAAACTACTTCTAGTGAGAAAAACTTTTTTGTTTTTTATCGTAGCGTCCCCAATCTTGGTATATAATAGTTTTATATGCTTTCACATAATTTTGAAAAAAATTATCAAAATCGGATGACTATAGCATATAGCTGCCGACCGATCGGTCGGTCGGAAAATGTGTTTTACTAAGAAAAGTTTTTTTTTATGGTATCAAATTTTTATTATCAATGATTTAAAAATTTTAAATATTCGATATATATATCCTATATATATTTTTCCAGTTAAATCAGTTGGAGTAAAGTTTTTCAAGTGTATTAAAACTTCGGCACAGTCGAAGTTAGCTTTGCCTTCTCGTTTACATTCTTTTCGGCATAAAATTCATTCCATGTGGTATTTATCGCATCTTAGGATTCGAAAAGTCGCTGTAGGACGTGCTTTTCAAAGACATGTTCCTTAACCTTTACAATATGACACAAATGGTCTAAGTTTCGCATCTCGCATGATCCACCATGATCTTTGATTTCTCGGTGTTAATACGCAGATTCCAAAGTGTACAGAAGTATTGTCAATGAAGTCGTGATTAATGGAATCATTCAAATAGTATTAATACATCTCCGGAGTACTAAAGTTAACCAGAACTAAGAAACCGATCGATTTAGCTGACTGTCTTTTTATAGAATTTTATTATTTGTCCTACCATCCACTGACACACTGTGCTCTATCTCCTCGGTGACCTTAGCTTTTGTCAAACAAACTTGACTACATTAAAATTTCAATATGTTTACCCATAAAGCGGCTTTGGATCGTACAAACTTTTTAACAAAGCTGCCAACCGGCTGATTTATTATTTATTTAGCCATGGCCCTAGCGAAAAAGACATGCGAGTGTTGTCTAAAAGCATTTCCCCCCACCCCCCTCCGACCAACCACAATCAATCAATTATGCTGCCAAGACAACAAATCAAATCACATCAAACGAAACGCAAAGTTGAGGAGGACTTGGGTCATTTGACAGCTGACAAGTTGACAATTTTTCGACTTTGGGATGCGGGCATTAAAATGGAAACTAATTGGACCATGAAAAATAGTTGATGCCAAATGCAAATTTTCTACCAATTTGATGTCTCTTTTCCTTCTCATGAATTTTTGGTTTTAACCTAATGGACTGGTTGGAAAATTAATTTTTTTTTCGACGACTCCTGCCTTCAGTGGGCCATAAAAAGTGCGGCGCGTGTAATTCAAAGGCCTATTGGGGTTTCGTTTATAGCTGTAGTAGGATATATGGTACGGATGGCAGGAGGAGGGACACATTCGTACGTGAGTTGCATGGTGAATGGTGTGAAAAATGAAACAGAAACAGTTCGCCTGCCGCTGACAGCTCGCATAATGAAACAGAAACGCGTGAAATGAAACGGAAAAATAATATTGTTCAAGTGGTTTGAAGTGGTTTAAAAATAAAAGGGAAGGAGAGGTGGAGAAATAGGGTTTTACTATTGAGTTTTTGTAATGGTGAAATTTTGTTTTAGTTGGTCTTTGACCGTTCTGACCTTGTCAGACTTGAAGAAAAATAAAAAAAATAAAAAGATATGTTCATTCATCGAAGGAAATTAATTTTTTGTTTGCCAAATCATGCGAGCTTTAAAAAAAACCTACATCCAAAAAGAAAGCAGGACGTTTAAACAACAGTTTCAAGGGTCTCGCCCTCTGTCGACTGCAGGTTTGCAATTGCCTTTTCTTGCGGTCGTTGCTATAAATGTTAGTGAATTTCAAAGCGCAAACGACAAGATGCAAAAATACCAGAAAATTTAATTTTTTTAAAATTTGTTAACAAATGAACAAAAAATGCAAATATAAATTTGGGCTGTCCCATTTGTCTCACACTCTTTAACATTCAAATCACACCAGAACCTGTAATGGTCCCATAGGAAATGTAAAATTCAAAATGTTTAAATTCTAGATTTCAAACTCAAAGGTTTTCGCTTGAATACATTAATGTCTCTCAAACTGTTGCTACCTTCTGATCAGAGCTTTGTCATTGCAGTTAGCATTTGACCGCCGTAAAACATTTCGATCGAGTTGGCAGCATCAGCATCGAGCATTATTCTTTATTCTTTTTCGAAGATGCAAAAAAACGAGAAGGCAAAGCTAACTTCGACTGTGCCGAAGTTTTAATACACTTGCAAAAGTTTACTCCAACTGATTTACCCGGTTGAATATATTAAGGAAATAAATATCAGATATTTATCAATTCAAAATCATTGAGAATCAAAATTTAATCACCTTATCATAAAAAAAAATCGTTTCTTAGTAAATCACATTTTCCGACCGATCGGTCCCATGGCAGCTATATGCAATTGTCATACGATTTTGATAAATTATTTAAAAATT
Organism: Lordiphosa mommai; assembly: GCA_018904225.1. Classification (NCBI taxonomy): domain Eukaryota; kingdom Metazoa; phylum Arthropoda; class Insecta; order Diptera; family Drosophilidae; genus Lordiphosa; species Lordiphosa mommai. The sequence goes on from JAEIFT010000024.1 coordinate 926,001, forward strand.
ATGTGAAAGCATATAAAACTAATATATACCAAGATTGTGGACGCTACGATGGAAAACAAAAAAGTTTTTCTCACTAGAAGTAGTTTTTTGACCGACCGTGTCTATGGGAGCTATATGATATAGTCATTTGATCCGGCCAGTTCCGACATATTAGTTGCGTGCAAAAAAAAGAAGACTCTGTGCAAAATTTTAGCTGGATAGCTTTAAATCTGAGGGACTTGATGGCGTAGAAACAGACAGACGGAATTCAGCTCGTCGTCCTGATCGAGAAATATATAGTTTATGGGGTCGGAAATGAACATTTCTATGCTTTACAAACTTCTGGGCAAAATTAATATATACTTTGCAAGTGTATAAAAACGCAATTTGATGAGCATGCAGTTTATTTCATGTGCAGATACCCCAAAATTTGGAACATTTCTCAAAAATTTAAACACAGGCCTAAACGACAAGAACAATTTCAATTCGATCGGTTCAGTGGTTTAGAAGTTGACTTATCTAGACCAGCGGTGGGCGCGATATTTCAGTTTGGGAGCATTCCAACAACAAGATAAATAAACGAGAAGACAAAGCTAACTTCGACTGTGCCGAAGTTTTAATACACTTGAAAAACTTTACTCCAACTGATTTAACCGGTAAAATATATATAGGATATAGATATGAGATATTTGAAATTTTTAAATCATTGATAATAAGAATTTGATACCATAAAAAAAACTTTTTTTAGTAAAACACATTTTTCGACCGTTCGGTCCTATGGCAGCTATATACTATAGTCCTCCGATTTTGATCAAATCTTCCAGAATTGTGTTAACGCATATAAAACTAATATATACCAAGATTGGTGACGCTACGATGGAAAATAAAAAATTTTTCCCACTAGAACTAGTTTTTGACTGACCGTTTCTATGGCAGCTATATGATATAGTCATCTGATTTTGATAAATTTTTCCACAAATATATAAAATCATCTAAAACTAATATATACAAAGATTGGTGACGCTACGATGGAAAATAAAAAAGTTTTTCTCACTAAGACTTATTCTTCGACCGATCGTTCCTATGGCAGCTATAAGATATAGTCATCCGATCCAGCCGGTTCCGACATATTAGTTGCGTGCAGTAAAAAGAAGACTCTGTGCAAAATTTCAGCTCGATAGCTTTAAAACTGAGAGACTAGTTCGCGTAGAAACAGACAGACAGACGGACAGACAGACGGACAGACAGACAGACAGACGGACAGACAGACAGACGGACGGACGGACATGCGGAAATGAACTCGACTCGTCATCCTGATCAAGAATATATATAGTTTATGGGGTCGGAAATGAATATTACTATGCGTTACAAACTTCTGGGCAAAATTAATATACACTTTTCAAGTGTATAAAAACGAGCCTCGACTCCAGAAGTTGGCGGCAATTGCCAAAAAATAAGTCGGAGCAATGGGAGCAGTTGGGAGCAAGGGCTTGCCCATTGCTGATCTAGACCATTGATCTATCTGTCGGATCCGCTGATTTCGACATGTGTGCAGCGTATAAAGGAAAGAAGGCCATGTGCCAAGTTTCATCCAGATAGCTTGTAATCTCGGGGAGAAGTTAGCATAGAAATCGCATACGGACAGACGAGCGAACTGTCGGACGGACATGTCAATATCAACTCAGCTTGTCACGCTGATCAAGAATATATATATTTTATGGGATCGGAGATGATTCTTCTGCCTGTTACATACGTTTGCACAAACCTAGTATACATACCCTTTTTACTCTGCGAGTAGCGGGTATAAAAATGCTCTCCCCAAATTTTGAAGACAGATTGTTCGAAACTTCAAGAAATATATTTAAATCATCATTACGTATCAATCCGACATACTGCGTGATTCGATCAGATGATCAATAGTCGAGTTATTAGCAAAATAATAATAGATTCGCGCTAAAGAGCTATAAAGAACGGAGGAAACAATCTGCAGATCTTTCAATATATGATACATATAAGTAAGATTGTGTGTGCTTGTTTATTCAATGCCCAGCTGCTCGTAACCTTGCAAAACTTTTTAAGTTTTATTCAACTACTTTGCTGATACATAGTAGCCCTAATAAGTATGCTATGTTTATGAATAAAACAATTAGAAAATCGGACATCGTTTGTTTCTGATACAAAATAAGGAAGGCGGTCTTTAAAGCAATCGTCTAGTTTGTTTTCTAAAATTTATCCCAATGGCGTGGTTAATTAGTTGCTAGTTTTACTTATTTTTAAAGCTATTACCTGAAAAATTTTCATTAGTGCGTCTGCATGTAGCTCAAAGATCTTAGAGCCTTTAAGAACTAGACCTAACAAATTTGAATGCGGACTACAAATATATGCGCTTAGTTTATGTTTGTTCAAATTTTGCATTAATTTTTACATTAAAAAAAATGCCTAAAAAAGGCTAATAAATACTCTTCTTTTGCGTAACGGTTATGTTGAATACGAGCTGCGCAGACTTTTTCTTTTACTACATTTTTATAAAGCTAAAACGATTTAACATTTACAAATTATACTCGAATTATATTAAATTAAACCATCAGACATTCAACTTAGTGCCGGGAAATAGTTGATGCCATGGTAAATTTGCAAATTTCATGGAAAGCCTGCGAAGATCAAAAGTTTTTATTCGCTCATCAACTCTATGACGGCATGGAGCTTAAAATAATTATTTTGTTTCTCTGCTTCATTTTTGCAACGGATATAGTTCTGAACAAGATTATCCTAAATTATTAAAGTGTATAAGACCACATTTTATAAATCTTATCAAGTTGGGTAAAGCGTTTTTTAAACGCTTCCCAACCTGTGGCGCCGTTCCAAAAAAGGCTCGAAAAAGTGCAACTGAAATGCAAGATGCTATATATAATGCGACAAGAGTAGCCATGACATTAATAAGAAAATGTAGAAATGTGTGTGCAAATGTTCCTCTTTTAGATCACGACATGTGTTTTACAATTTATTTTCGTAAACTTGCGAAAGTTGCAGAAGCAGCTAAAAAACTTGAAGACTTTAACGTATGGACGTTAAAAAGAAAATGTTTAAGATCCTATTTCCATTCCTATAGACATCAAATGTGGGATCACATGAAAGAAATTACTGAATGCCAAGACGAGAAACAACAATGACTTAAATAAAAGTAAAACAAATACATTTGATTGAATTTTAAAAATTTATCTTGCAATTTTCTTTTAAAATGAAGAAAGCTGAGAAATAGTACTCAAGGAATAAATCTACCAAGATTCAACGAATAATTGAATTAATTTTATCCAGCTATTGGCATAGGAGAACCTGCACTCCAGTGAAACAAAAAGGCGACCAGTAGGTTTGGTCCAGTTTCTAACAACAGTACAAGAAACTAAAATTATTCTACAGGGTTGCCCATATTCGACGGACCCATGTTTTTTTTAAAAAAAATCAAAGAAAAAAATAAAAATTTGGCGGTTGGCAATCTTAATCATTTAATTTGTTCCAAGTAAATTTCTTTACATCAATTTTTGAAATGGCCGCCTCTGGTGTTGATGGCGTATTGTGCCCTTTTTGCAGCATTTTCCATCGTTTTCGCCAACATTTCGGCCGGAATAGCGGCTATTTCTTCACGAATGTTGTCCTTGAGCTCTTCTACGGTCCTTGGCTTGTTAACGTAAACCTTTGACTTCAAATATCCCCACAAGAAGAAGTCAGGCGGCGTCAAATCGGGCGAACGCGGTGGCCAGTCCAAATCACCACTTTTCGACATCAAACGGCCCGGAAACAATTTCTTCAGAAAATCGATTGTTATGCGACTTGTGTGCGGTGGAGCGCCGTCTTGTTGAAACCAGAACTGCCTCATACGCTTTCGACGAATAATTGGCATCACAAAATTGGTCATCATGTCGCGATAACGCTCCTGGTTGATGGTAACAGCATGGCCATTTTCATTTTGGAAGAAAAACGGCCCAATGACCGATTTCGCACTAACGCCGCACCAAACTGTGACTTTTTCGTCATGAAGAGGCACTTCTAGAACCTCCTGAGGATTTTCAGTGGCGTAAAATTTTTCGTATAAACGCTTAATGGTGTTCTTAGAAGGCGCACTTTTCACATTTTTTAATTTTTTAAAAGCATGTTGAGTTTTCACAATTGACTTGTTCTGTTGAATGTAAATTTCAACTATTTCAGAGCGCTCGCATATCGTGTATTGTTCCATGGTAAAAATCTGCTTGGACTGACGCTTCAAACGCGGTATGTCATTAAGCGATCTGACATCTCTGTCAAAAGTTATGGCGTTGCCAGATGGGTCCGTCGAATATGGGCAACCCTGTACACAGAAAAAAAAATGCCGGGATATTTTTAAGCCTAAAAAGCTTGATTTAATCCCGACGGAAGGATTTAAATTTTAAGCCCGATAAGGATTGATAATCCGTTATTGATCGCTTTTGGGATTGTTTTTAATCCGATTCGGGCTTAAATGTCGAGTGAGAGAGCGAACAAGCTGAGAGCAATAGCAAATTCGCTCTCTTGTCGTTTGGAGCAAACGCTCTTGTATGTCATTGGGCGCCTAGCCTGGCAAGCGCGCTGTGGTCGAGTGCGCTGAGACGCAGACGTTATTGTGCTTCAGTCCCGAGGTCCCGAGTTCGATTCCCAGACAAGGCAAGTTAAAGTAAGTTCTTATTAATAATTATATATGTTTCTTCAGATTAAAGAAGACTTAAAAGTGAATCCAAATAATACAATAATTAATATATATGCAAAGTTATAAGAAAAAAAATAAATCTCTCGGGCGTTCTAAATTTTTTGAACTTTTATCGGGCGCCTAGCCCGACTAGAGCTCAGTTTAAGTCATTCCGAGATCAACCCATTGTTGAGCCCGTTTGGTGTTGAGTTGAGCCCGAATGGCACAGTTTTTTTTTCTGTGTATCATCCGTCGGCCAAATTAGTTTGAGCGTACCTTTGCAGGTGTATGATAACTTAGGCACAGCCGAAGTAAGCATTGCCATCTCGTTTTGTTTCTAGTTTATCTTATCTTATCCTATTGATACTCTTCCCACACTTAATACACGTAAACTAAAAAAGTTCGGTGCGGCTATAGTTAAGCACCGGAGTTTTTAGGCAGACATGTCAAATTTGATCGCGATGCAGCTATTAGTTTTGTTTTAAGAGCTGATGGTTGTTGTCGTGCTTGGCATCAGGTTGAGAATGGAAAAATGATTTTCGTTCTCTCATAAAACATTTTTTTAAAGGCAAAACAAAAGATTTGGATAAATATTATGGGGCTAATGCTTCTTCAGATTTCTAGAGTTTCATGTTGGTTACTAAGGACAATGTCAAAAAAATTCATGAAATGGTGTGTAAGTGAAGGTGTGCGATCCAGCAGTGTCAGTACTGAGCGTACTTGCCATATTTCGGGCGAGATTCTGAATATGAAAATGTTATCCAGCCGCTAGGTCCTGCGCATGCTGACTCCGCACCAAAAACACAAACGTGCATGGTTAAATCAACGACTAAGGGCTCCAATTGCTTCCTCACCCACCTTATTCGCCCTATTTGGCTCCCTCGGACTATTATCTCTTCCCATGTAAATATTATATTATATTGTAACTGTAAAAAACGTATTTTGGAGTATTTTGCAGACCTTTCGGAAAATTACGTTTCGGAGGGGATCAAAAAGATTGAAAATCGCGGGAATAAGTGTAGCGACATAAAAGAGACTACATTGAATAAAATAAAAAAATATGTTTTTAAAACATTTTTTTCATTCCCAAGGAGGTTCTTTTCACCCCACCTAGTAATCGATACTTTAAATATAAGTATTTTTGGCAAAGCAATCAGTGGGCACGATGGCATATGTCTTTAGTTTTAAGGGGATCTTCTACCTTTGAAAAACAATTTTTTGATTTTTTTGTTATGCATTTTTATTATAGCCTGCACATTCCCCTTTCATCCCCTTCAAACCATTTTCCAAAATTCGAAATACTTTAGCAGATATTGCCCTTTTAGTAGAACAATGTTTTTGTTAAAGGGAGTTTTTATACGTTGCTCAAAACTTTAAGAGCGTTTTTCTCGAAACCACGTTTTTTGACCTGGTAGCCATGATTGCGGCAGTTTTACTGGACCGATTTTGATCAATCGATATAATGCTGGCTCGTACCTCAATAATAAGGGTGTTTTCACTACCATTTTTTGTACACTAAGCTACAAAATGAAACTTGAAACTAATTTTCAGAAAATAAATTTATTTATCATTAACTTGAAAGCATAAATTTTAAACAAGTTTTTTGCATTTAGGTTTTTATTTCATTTTACACAATCGAAAATCTTCTCCATTAATTTTTCAAAATCATCTCGATAAGTAGTTGTAGTGGTTCTGGCACATTTGTTCAGCTTATCGCTACATTTAAAATCATTAACTTTTTCACTGGCTTTCCCTATTGTTACGAACCTTTTGAAATATCTCGTGCGGCATTTATAGTGATCTAAAACTGATGAAAATTTACACTTTATGCCACATCTTCGTATTATTAACTTGGACACTTTGGTCGCGTTGTTAGCTGATTCTACCACTTCGATTAAGTCCTTATATTCTTGATCATCTTTTTGCAAATCTGAAAGTCCACAGTTTTTAAGATCTTTTTTAAATTTTCTACACAACTTGATCATGGATACATAATGCGGTTTTAAGCATTTATATAAAGTTCGAAAATCGACTGGATTGGTATCGCCGCAAATTTTAATTTCTGAAGCCAAAGTGAAGCCAGCCACTAGAAACAAAATTATGAGCTGCATTACGTTAGGGCGCTAATGAACGAATAGAACACTTCAAATAGAGGCAAGCGTAAAATTGGTAATATTATCATGGCATTAGCTAACATGCGGAAGGTAATCGTGTAATGGTTTCAATTACTAGAATTTAAATATTTATATCCGTTATTTCTAGAGTAGGAAGGGTATACTCACCAACCCCATTAAGTATAATATTAATTATTGGTAGAACCTTGCCGTCAGCAACCCGAATTTTTGCCAAATAAAAAGGGTATAAGGAAGAAAGCATCTCCGACCCCATAAACTATATATATTCTTGATCAGCATCATGGCCAGTGAAAAGTACGCATGCTAATGCTAATTATCATAATAATATATATATAATTATCATGCTAATTATGAATCAATCTCAAACGTTTGTATGTGATATCAAGTAGAAATACATTAGTGGTTGAGTGTAGCTAGCCTGTGGCACTTATGACGTTGCTTAGGGATAATTCTGATAAATATAAAATGTAGCAACAAATGTGCATGTGCATTTGTATATAGTTTTTTTTAATATTCTGTTTTAGAATTTCCTGCTTTTTCCCATTCTATTTTCTTCTCTTGTCTGAATATTTTACAAGTGTATCGCAAAATTTTGTGCAGTTCCTCTGACAAACATTTCATACATATTTATAAGCTTTTCTTGGTACAGAGAACATAAAAGGAGGAAAGGGTGCGGGGAGAAGGGGGCGAATGCAATAAAACACGTTCCATTTTAATGCAGCAAAAGGCAAAAGCATAAAATGCCGAAAAGCTTATAAGAAGTAGTCTGAAAAATATATAGTGGGCGTCATCTCCTTCCCTTTCCATGTGAGTAGAAAATTTTATGCTTTGACGAAAGTTTTTCTTAATGACAGAAACATCCGTCGTCGCAGCACACACACACACACACACATACACTTATACATACGAGAGCGTTGCTTAAATAAATTAACAAAGTTGCTGAGCTGCTGTTAGTTCTTGGCTTTTGCTTTCGCCTATAACAAAGTTGAAATGAAAATAAAAATTTAATTCAAGCAACGACAGCGACGTCGACGACGTTGTCATGTGTTGCTGTTAAGTGCCATCATCGTCATTATCATCATCCTGCTCCTGCTCATTATCATCTGAAAAAAAACTTATTCCAGCTTAGTGCAAGTCATGCAATGACTTTGTGAAATGAGCCTCTCCCTCTCTTTAGTCAAATAGTTGCCAACACCGAACTCCATCCCAAAAGTCAAGTGTTTAATTAAGATTTTCTAGTTGAGCAGCTTTTAATGTGCATTGACAACCTGATGTTTGTTAAGATACAAAAATAAATAAACCTTAAATTGGTCAATCCCCCGATGTTTAAATATCCTTACTTTATTAATTTTGCCCAGAAGTGTGCAAAGTATACAAATATTCATATACGACCACACTATATATACTCTTGATCAGCGCGCCGAACGGAGTCGATATAACTCTGTCCTTCTGTCTATGGCTTCCCTAACTATCGATCAGCTATCGATCTAAAATTTTGCACAGAGTATTCCTTTGACTGTACGCGGCTAATATGTCGAAATCGCCCGATTCTAAAGAATATTTCTTATAGCTAATATTAAACGAATCGGTTCGAAAATGGGTTTAAGTAGGAAACACTTTTTTGCAGAGACCGATAACAATGATTTTTTCTTGATTTTCAATTTCAAAAATCAGTAATAAAGGAAAATCGCAAAATGCAAAACACCAAAATGGTGCTTAGCGATAGGACAATTCAAATCCTACAAGATTTTTATAAGAGATTTTAATAAACGTGTACTATAAGAGGTATGCTTGGAAAAAATTTTTACCCAAGATTAAAAAATTCTTTAAAATGTTCAAACAAATTTTAAATTACTGGCTTGAATTAGACCTCTGTGTCCTTTAATTTACTACACTTACAGATTTTCGACAGCATCGCTCTATTTAAAGTTATGGTCCAAAAACTAAAGGAACGGGAGATTTTTTTTAGCAATTTTTTTTCCAAAACTACATCACGCAACATTAATTTATAGGAAAACAATGAAAAAGTTAAAAATCAAAATGATAGACATTAAAGAGTTTTTATACACTTGAAAAGTGTATATTAATTTTGCCCAGAAGTTTGTAACGCATAGAAATATTCATTTCCGACCTTATAAACTATATATATCTTCTTGATCAGGACGACGAGCTGAGTTCATTTCCGCTTGTCCGTTCGTCCGTTCGTCCGTCTGTCTGTCTGTTTCTACGCGAACTAGTCTCTCAGTTTTAAAGCTATCGAGCTGAAATTTTGCACAGAGTCTTATTTACCACGCAACAATATGAACGCCGGATCAGAGACAACTAGCCCCCCCCCCCCCCCCCCCCCCCCCCCCCCCCGGCCGGAAAGACCGAGAGCCGCGGGCCCGGGGCCCGCCCGCCCCGCCCGCCGGCCCCCCCGGCCGACCCGGGGACACCCGCGACCACCGACACCCCACCCCAGGCCCCCCCGGCACGACGACACACCACACAACACTACCCCCACGCCCACGGCCGGAGACAACCACCCACCCCCACCCCCCCCCCCCGCGCGACAAGCCCGCGGAGCGCGCCCCCCGACGCCCCCCGCCCCCCCCCCCCCCCACCACCCACCACTCGTAGTTTCACGCGAACTAGTCTCTCAGTTTTAAAGCTATCGAGCTGAAATTTTGCACAGAGTCTTATTTTTACTGCACGCAACTAATATGTCGGAACCGGCCGGATCAGATGACTATATCTTATAGCATCCATAGGAACGATCGTATGACGTATGACGAATGGAAAATCTTTTTTTATAGATGTAATTGTATGAAATGATGTAGCAAAGTAGTTGCATTTTCCCTGCCATTAAACTAGAAATTTTGCCTCCTCCTTAATCTAAAGCTGACTTCGCTCTTGACTGGTCCAGCCTAGCTTTCTAATAAGCAACTTTTTGAGATAGTGTGAGCAAATTAAAACTGAACTTTTTTAAGTAATTCATTGCATATATCCCAAAAAACTTCAATATATCGATAAGAAATTGAAGACTTTTATATCGTAAGACATACGGCCGATTTTGCATCTTCTAGATAGCTGCTATGTATTGAATAAACTTATTATTTACTCTGCTAGTTTATGGTAACACATTTTGGTAACATTTTTTATTAGCATAATTTTAATTTATTTATCAGATGTTACTTTCTCAATGCCAAATATATTCAACTTTTTGTACTCATGTATCTACCAACATACAAAGGCAAAATGAGATTGATACTTCAACATCACGTTCCCGTTACGCCCCAAATGCGTACATGACACACACAACTCGTCTCGCTTTTTGGCCAAAAACTTTGGCCCCTTGAAGAAGGGTTAGCTAGCTGCTAGCACACAATAACAACAACAACAACTCAAACTCAATTCGAAGTTGTTCCCAAGCTGGAACAAAAGCCGGCGTTGATTGGGGGCAGCGTTTGGTATTTTGGAATCTATGCGCAAACATTGCAAATGAACTTTGATTGTGCAACTCATTGCATGGGGATGAGGATGCGTAGAAGAAGTAGAAGATGGCACTGGATTAAAGTCCTGAAGGAAACAAAGTGAGTTGCTTAAATCGGAGTGGTGTTCGTACATGCATTATATTCATTCCAGAGCTTTGATTTGCATCCATTTAACCAGCCATTATCCCTATGACTCCAGCTGCTCGGACAGCTAGCCTTGGGACTTGTCATTTGAATTTCCATCCGCACAAATCACAAGCACTGCGAATGATTACCGAAATAGAGGCTTAGGAAGACTGGCAACGTTGTTGTCCAACTCTCATAATTCGGCTGTCTTTGAGTCTGATTGACAATGACGATGGCGACACGTTGACAATGAAACCACACGACTATGGTCCACTCCAAGTTGAGGCGACTATGCAGTATTTGTGGAAACCTATGACACATTTTGATGGCGCAACAATCACAACAACAAAGAAAACTGGTTAAATTCTAATTTTGTGCGATATCTCAGCGCCTAATAAGGCTTCCTCACTGAGGTACATTTTCGAAAAAGTTATCGACATCTCTGAAAATGCAAAATCCTGTCCTCATTGTGTTGCTTCTGCATTTTGCATTTTGAAACAGCTGTTCTTTGTTTGCAATTGACAAGTGGCCGGCAACAAAGAATTAAAAATGTAAATTTTTGATGAATTTGAACTTGTTTCACTATTAGAAACCGAACATTTAATGTTGTCAATAGTTTTAGGTGCTTCCATGTCAAATTATTCACTGTTTATGTTAGATTTATTGCTGGCCAGAGGTCCAACAGATGGCTTGTGGTGTCTCTAGTCCAAACGCATCGACATTGGGAGTTATATTCTGTTGCAAGTAATCTTGTTATTCAAAAAATGATTGATAAATACAATAAATTATAAATTAAATTCAATTTCATACATTTGGGTCACCTTCAAACCACCTGTTTATACCCGTTACTCGTAGAGTAAAAAAGGTATACTAAGTTCGTGCATATGTAACACGCATAAGGAAGCATTTCCGACCCCATAAAGTATATATATTCTTGATCAGCATCAATAGCCGAGTCGATATAGACATGTCCGTCTATCCGTCCGTCCGTCTGTATGAACACCTAGATCTCAGGGACTATCAGAGCTAGAGCTACCATTTTAGTGTAGACTTGTATCGTCTGCACGCAGATCAAGTTTGTTACAAATTTTTGCCACGCCCCCTCCCACCCCCGCAATATGAAAAAAAACTCATATTTCCCACAATTTTGAAAATAGATTGTTCGGACCTTCTAGACCAGGGGTGCCCATGCCCTATACTCTGCGCACACATTTGTTGTTGCATCACTCTCCGCTATATTCGCGAGTAAACGAAAACACACACACTGCTCGCAGCATAGGCCAGAGCAATAAAACAACAACATCAACCAAGTTTTGTTTTCTTCTCCCTCACTCCTTTGGCATCGGCTGCACGAATACAACCGAGTCGAATGGGTCTTTGTTGTTGTGATCGCATGATTTCGTTTGAAAAAAAAACTAGCAGCTGAGCAAAAAAAGAAGAGATTCTTTAAATGTATTGGTGCTTACTCGCCGGCTTACTTTAATTGGGCACACCTGTTCTAGACATATATTTTAATTATCATTACCTATCGATCCGCCGTACATAATTTTCCAATCAGATGAAAGATAGTAGAGTTACCGCCCCCGCAATTCGAAAAATACCTCATATCTCCCACAATTTTGAAAATGTATTGTTCGAACCTTCTAGACATATACTTTAATCATCATTACCTATCGATCCGCCATACATCATTTTTCGATCAGATGAACGATAGAAGAGTTGCCACCCACGCAATTTGGAAAATATCTCATATCTCCCACAATTTTGAAGACAGATTATTCGAACCCTCTTGACATATATTTTAATCATCATTTCCTATCGATCCGCAATACATCATTTCCTGATCAGATGAACGATAGGAAATTTTCCGCCCCCGCAGTTTGAAAAATACCTCATATCTCACAGAATTTTGAAAATGTATTGTTCGAACCTTATAGACATATATTTTAATCATCATTACCTATCGATCCGCCATACATCATTTCCTGATCAGATGAGCTATAGTTGAGTTGCCACCCCCGCAATTTGGGAAAAAAAAATTCTATCTTCCACAATTTGTGATTTAATAAAATATTCTTAAATAAACCTTACCCTGAGTAACGGGTATATCGAAGTCGAGCAGGGCCGACTTCAACTTACGCTCTCGTTTTGTTTACATTTTGTAAATAGTGATGGCCACTTTGGAAAAAAGTATCGATTATCGAATAAAAAACAACCAACAATCGAGTGGCAAATGAGTAATGCGAATACATTTTAACCTTCTAGTTTCCACCTACCGAGAACTCTAATGAAAGCTAGTTATAATGTTCTGGCTTGAATCTCGAAACGAGTTAATAGAGTTTGAGGCAACGAAAAACAGGGGTTTTTTAAATAAAATTAAATAAAATAAATTTTTTTATTTGCTACCAATTTACTTTGCAAACACAACTTTTTTCTTCTCTTGATGCTGAAAAAAAAATTGGTTAAAAAAATATCGCCGTTCAAGATGTTCTGCACGTTGTAACGTACGAACGAAATTCAGAATGTTCTATCAAAACTGTGGCCCCTTGATCTTATTTTGAAAGATTTTGGTAAATCTGTTAGCCAGAAAATGAATTATTTAAATAAAATATATTCATATTCTTTCGTCGATCGGCTATTATGAGCGCCGCTGTTACCATACGTGCAATTGATCAATTCTGCTTAGCTCATCTTAAGAATTTAAGAAATGGACAGCAACATTGAAATGCGCGATTGTAAAGAGTCTATTTGTGTAGATTTTGTGAGGAGCTACAGTACGGTCTAAAAGCGTGCATAAGGTCCTCTATTTAAAGAGAAAAAAACGTAGCATTTTCATCCTAGCCACATTTATAATTCCCTGCCTATGGCCATAACTGTTAAGATAATTAATTATGTGTCGTCAGAGAAGAGAAAAGGCTGCTAAGTTTATCAGTGTAGACAATTGGGTGAAAGAGGTTCCTCACCCTAGCAATATTGGATCGTTTTATAGTACTGGAAAAAAAATGTAACGAGCGCAACGAAACGTACGAACAAATTTTATTAACGATTTTGGACGAAGTTTTTAACTGATGTTGCTAAAGCCGTACTCGAAATTTAGGAAGATCTCATCCACGAAAAATTATTGGAAAGATGTACTAGTGATTTAACACAACAAATTTCAAATAGAAAATAATTGCGGAAATCATTCCGAGGAGGAAGTACGGCTTATTGACAACATCAACTCGACCTTTCAGAAGATGCTGATGCTGCAGAGGGTATCATCTAATGACCCTGAAATAGACGACTCCAAGTAAGTTAAAGAAAACATATTTTACTTAGTGTAAACTACTTATTAAACTTTAAACACGATTTTCATAATAAACACTTAGGGTATTCACGACAACTTGCTTATATTTCCAACAACAAAATGTACTACCGAAAAATAAGCTGACATCACCAGCCCAGAGCTGGGTCATATGGTTGCCTGGTTAAAATTCGATTTCAGTGTTGGTAAACATTTCAAACAGTGCTGCCCATTGGATGCCAGAATTGTAATATTTTGTTGATAAAGCGCCACTATTTCAAAAAGCACACTAAGCTGGCACTTCCACCTTGGTGACAATGGTGTAGAGGTTAAGATGTGAGACTGAAAGTCAACAAGACCTGAGTTCAAATTATGGTAAGGTCGGTCTATAATAGAAATATTCATTTCCGACCCCATAAACTACATATATTCTTGATCAGGACGACGAGCTGAATTCATTTCCGCTTGTCCGTCCGTCTGTCCGTCCGTCCGTCTGTCCGTCTGTCTGTTTCTACGCGAACTAGTCCCTCAGTTTTAAAGCTATCGAGCTGAAATTTTGCACAGTCTTCTTTTTGCTGCACGCAACTAATATGTCGGAACCGGCCGGATCGGATGACTATATCATATAGCTGCCATAGGAACGATCGGTGTAAGAACTACTTCTAGTTAGAAAAACTTTTTTGTTTTCCATCGTAGCGTCACTAATCTTGGTATTTGTAAGTTTTATATGCTTCCACATAATTCTGCAAAAATGTGTCAAAATCGGATCACTTTAGCATATAGCTGCCATAGGAACGATCGGTCGAAAAATAAGTCTATGTGAGAAAAACTTTTTTGATTTCCATCGTAACGTCTCCAATCGTAGTATATATTTGTTTTATATGTTTTCACACAATTCTGAAAAAATTTATCAAAATCGGATGACTATACCATATAGCATCGATAGGATCGATCGGTCGGAAAATGTGTTTTACTAAGAAAAGTTTTTTTTATGGTATCAAATTTTTTTTATCAATGACTTAAAAATTTTAAATATCTTATATCTATATCCTATATATATTTTTCCAGGTAAATCAGTTGGAGTAAAGTTGTTCAAGTGTATTAAAACTTCGGCACAGTCGAAGTTAGCTTTGCCTTCTCGTTTAAGAACCATTTTTTCTCGAAAATTTTGGTCAAAAATTTACATTTATTTTAAATTGTTGCTATTTTACCAAACATCGCAATTTCGACTAGTCCTTTGATCAATCCCAACATTAATCTATCCCCTAAAAGTATCTATTCCGTTTTTATACACTTGAAAAGTGTATATTAATTTTGACCAGAAGTTTGTAACGCATAGAAATATTCATTTCCGACCCCATAAACTATATATATTCTTGATCAGGACGACGAGCTGAGTTCAATTCTGTCTGTCCGTCCGTCCAGACGTCTGTCAGTCCGTCTGTCTGTCTGTTTCTACGCGAACTAGTCCCTCAGTTTTAAACCTATCGAGCTGGAATTTTGCACAGAGTCTTCTTTTTACTGCACCCAACTAATATGTCGGAACCGGCCGGATCGGATGACTATATCATATAGCTGCTATAGGAACGATCGGTCTAAGAACTAGTTCTAGTTAGAAAAACTTTTTTGTTTTCCATCGTAGCGTCACTAATTGTGGTATCTGTTAGTTTTATATGCTTCCACATAATTCTGGAAAAATTTATCAAAATCGGATGACTATATTATATAGCTCCCATTGAAACGGTCGGTCAAAAAACTACATATAGTGAGAAAAACTTTTTTGTTTTCTATCGTAGCGTCCCCAATCTTGGTATATATTAGTTTTATATGCTTTCACATAATATTAAAAAAATTTATCAAAATCGGATGACTATAGCGGTCCGATCGGTCGGAAAATGTGTTTTACTAAGAAAAGTTTTTTTTATGGTATCAAATTGTGATTATCAATGATTTAAAAATTTTAAATATCGGATATCTATATTCTATATATATTTTACCGGTTAAATCAGTTGGAGTAAAGTTTTTCAAGTGTATTAAAACTTCGGCACAGTCGAAGTTAGCTTTGTCTTCTCGTTTGATTTTAGATTCGCCAAACCAGAGATACAGTGATCACCGTCAAACGCCTTTTTCAGTAGGACCTTCAGGAGATTGTCCACAGGAGCCGAATCCTACAATATTTTTACATGGTCAAAATGTCATTAGAAACTTAAAATAAGATATTATCCGAATAAAATTTTGCTTGTATCTGTACAATAAAATCCATTTCTAGAAAAATGATTATAAAGTGTTTAAAAACCTCGACTGTTTTTCATTGCCTTGACTGCTGCTCAAACTTCTGATTTGAAAATCTCAGCAGTCTCAGGCAAATCAAAATCAAAAAACGAAATTTGCAAAAACAGCTTCTCGGTATTGTAAATTATTAGCTTATAGCCTTCCGTCAAACAGAAGCTTGACTTGAAATATCTAGAAAATTATCAGTCGTATCAAGTGAAAAACTGCTGAAGTAGTCTCCGGCTGTTTGCAATCAAATGACAAACTGTCGAAGCAGTCGTCGACTGTTTGTTTCGACATACAAATTTTAGAAAAGTCGCAATCCAGGAAAATGAAAAACTGTCAAACATTGCCTACTTATATGATGTGTTGAGATTTTCAAATCAGAACTTTAAACAGCAGAAGCGTCTAGAAATTAATCCAAAAAATCAGATAGGGTATTCACGACAACTTGCTTATAAGATAACCTGCTGAAAAACTAAATTTCATCTTCATCTGTCGTGAAGACCCTTTTTGTGCCTTATGTGGTTATCTTGACAACAATCAGGCTGGCATGTCTTTACCTGTCAAAATTAATTTTAAAAAATAATAGAATGCCGAGAAAGAGCTTACAGCAAAAAATATTAGATTTTAAAATTGATTCCGCTTTACAGGAAATTGAATTTTTGGAAGGTATGAATAAATATAACAAATTAAGGTAAATGTCTAGTATAGCGGCCTACTCTCAGAAAATTCCAAAAAAAATTTCCTCGATGGACCGCGAATTAAGAAGAATTTTCATGCAGAAAAAACGCGGGGGTCATCCATGGTTTCTTTTTAAACGAATTTTGAAAATTTGATTTTTTACCTAATAAAACATATTGTGTTTTGAGCAATGTGTCAAATTTAATTCAAATTTAATTGGATTTTTATTGTTCATTCAACAATTCTAATCAAAATGGAGTGCACGAATTGCAATTTTACGGTGTCGAAATTTTTGTCTTTGACGAATATAGAGGTTATTGAGTATTTAAAGCGTCACAAATGTTTACTACAAGAAAAAAATGTGGAAATTGTTCTGCTGACTGTAAGATAGCAGTAAAAGATGACGGCAAACTATTCTTTCGGTGCCGTAAACAGTTGACTGCTACAACCATGGGCAACAAAAAAAAAAGTCAAGAAACAGTGCAATTTCAATGAAAGTATCCGCAAAAATACCTTTTTTTCTACACCAAACGGTGAACCATTCTCAAAATTTTGTGGATCCCTCTACACAAGCACACACACAAAACATAGAAAGGCTGTGGCGGGACGTGAAGGCCGAGTTGCCTCATTTTGGCCGAAAAAAAATGCACTATCCAGGATATTTGGCCAAGTTTATGTTTTATATACGATTCCCAAGTCACAAGGATAGGATCCATAACATCTTCCTGGCTATTGGTCAGTTATATAATCCCGAAAAAGAAAACATCGTTAATGATATTCATTTTGCTGAGGTGAGTAATGGAAAATGTGCGCCGCAGGCAAACATTTTTTTTCAAAAAATCGCGCGATTTTTTTAAAAAAAATGTTACTTTATTGGGTACAATAAAATATTCATCGATGGATCGCGAATTATGATCATTAAATATTAATTCATAGGAGGAAGAGGAAGTGCACGGGGAAGACGACAGTGGATTAGGCCCTTCCTTAGGGGACACCACTTAAAAAAAAACGCCATTCTGTGGCTTTCGTGGAGTAGGCCTCATGGGGAAACCACGTTAAAAAAAACGAGACTTGAATTTTACCTCAATAGGTGGCGTGGAAAAGAGTTCAGAACAGATCAAATAGGTGTAAAGATTTCCTCACTTTCGCATTGAAATTCAAGCAAATGTTCCCCTGAGTCATAGGAAAATAATATTTTAATATATTTATTTGAAAAAACAAACAGAAATCGAAAAGCATATGTGATCAAGCATGTATTTGTATGGGCAAAAATTACAACTTTAAAATTCGTTTAAAAAGAAACCACGGATGACCCCCGCGTTTTTTCTGCATGAAAATTCTTCATAATTCGCGATCTATCGAAGGGAATTTTTTTTGGAATTTTCTGAGAGTAGGCCGCTATACTAGACAATTACCCAAATTAAAGGTGAAATGGTTTGTTTAACTTCGAAAAAATTGCAGGTACGGAATTTGATGAAGAAATTGACAACGTTATGGATGAGCTGTTCGAGGATGAAACGGCGATAGCTTCTTGTCGATGATGCATGTACCGACGATTCCAAGCAATGCTGCGCGTTAGCAAAATTCAGTTTTTGAGCATCTTAAAGTTGATTCAAAATGACTCGGTTTTTAACTGTAGTAACTCCTGGTTGCAGTTTCCAGTGGACTCGCCATTGTGTTGTTTCGATTGGGCTCTTCTGGAGAAAGTTGTTCAACGCAAAAGTTGGGAACCGTACTTGGAGTTGGAGATGGTGGAACTCTTTTTAAAATTACTAAAAGAGTTTGTAAGGCCATATTAAGGCATATGTCGCAATGCTGCCGAGCGGGAGGACATTGTGTCACGGACATTTCATGAATTGCCTCACTGCATCGGATACATCGATGGAACCGAAATAAAGCTTGCTGAAAAACCAAGTGTACAGCATGACGTCTACTTTTCGCGCAAGAAAGTGTACTCCATCAAGCTGCAGGTTATTTGTGATCGGGATCTTCGTATAAGGCACGCTGTGATAGGCAACCCTGGGAGTTACCACGATGCAAAAATTTATAAAAACTGCAATATTGGGAAACACATAGCTCAGTTTTTAAGCGAAGGCCAATGGATTGCGGGTGACTCTGCGTACCCACTCTCAAATTTCTTGATAACGCCATACCGGAGCAATTCAAGAATCATGACAGCAGAGAAACGTGGTCTTTTCAACAATCGCCACAGTCAATATCGGGTCCTCATCGAAAACTGTTTTGGCATACTACAAGAAAAGTTCTGCAGCTTAAAAGAAATGCGAGTACGCATCAAAGACAAAAACAGCCAGGATTTTTTTTTGCGAATGGGTCCTCGTGTGTTGCACTTTGCACAATATATTGCTTGAAGTCAAAGGAGCTTACGAACCAAATACCGAAGAATATGAATTAGATGTTGTTCAAGAAGTAACGGAGTTCATAGATTCAAATTCGAGTGAACGCAAAAGACAGGCTAAATATGAGTTAATCTTTGAATAAACATGTATTTTAATTCATTTTTAATATTTCAGTTTTATTTCGAATAAACAAGAATTATTTATTTTAATATTTCATTTCTATTGTATATTTTTGAATACGCTCCTCTCTCTCTTGTTCAAATTTTTTTAATTCGAACCTGTTTCTTTCTTTTTGTTCTCTTAACATCATGTTGCGCTCTTCCATGCCTTTAGCCCACTCAAATTAAGCTTGTTCCAAACAAAGCTGCTCCTCACGAAATGCGACACGTTTTTGTTCTACGTCTGCCAATTTGTCTATTGAAGTCCTCTGGCGCTTTCGTGTACCTTTGCTAGCAAAACAATCTGGCTCCTGTAAACTGTCCCCAGTTTCGGGTGCTTCTAATACGGGATCCGAGTCTGTGAATGTTTCCTCATTAATGGTCACTACCTCGACATCTTCAAAATTAAGCGTTTCGTACACTGAAGTCTCCAGGTCTTTGTCTTTTGTAAATATGTCTTCCAGCTGGTCATAAAATGGGCACATCTTTGCAATTTTGTCTGTAAACTCAAGAAAATTAAATGTGAATGTTTTAATATTTCAAATGTTACATTTTTTTTTAATTTTACCCTGTATGTTTGATTCCGTGTCTTCATCGTCTACACCTGCTCCAGTTGAATGTGTCCACTCATACGCCTTTTGAAACAAGCCTTTTAAATGACGGACCTTGCACTTTAGCATATTCCATGTTGCAGAAATTTGTAACTCAACCAGAATTTTGTTATAGTAAACTTGAGCAGTTGGTTTCTAATGTAAAAAAATGCAATTGTTCATAATGATACAAAAGTCAATTAACAACACATACCTCGTGGTTTCGGTGTACTTGCACATATTCCAAAATGCTTTCTATGTCCGTGTTTGACCATTTCTTAATTTCATTTACGCGTCTGCGCTTACGCCCTGTGCTCGTAGATGTCACTGAAATGATAATATTAGTTTACATTTATGCGCGGATATTTTAATTGTTACTTGCTTGTTTGCTTTTTCAATAGATTTTGACACACTAAAAAAAGAGCTGCCAACCTGGCAAATTCAGTATTTTTTAGTATTTTTGTATACATTTTGCAACACGCTTTCAACACTGAAAATTAAACTTGTACAGGTTATCACATGACCCAGCTGGTAATGTCAGCTTATTTTTCGGTAGTACATTTTGTTGTTGGGCATTTAATTTTTCAACTGGTTATCAAATAAGCAAGTTGTCGTGAATCCCCTAAGATAAAAAAAATCACTTAAGCAGAATTTTACGACTTTTGCTACTATATAAAAATCAATTTAAACACTGAAAAATACATATTTTTGGACTTTGCAACTGCGTATAACCCCTGAAGCTCTGTTTTCAATTGAAAAATAATAATTTTTCTATATATAAATAGCTGTTTTAATTATTGAAATAAAAAAAAAAGCGCACTTTAAGGCCGTTCTATAATACCAGGAAAGCGCGGGGTAGTATGGGAGCGAATCTGTTGTTTTTTGCTAAACACAAACTTTTGGCAGAGACTGTTTTATTGTCCAACACAGTCAAATTATTATCTGGCAAGGCTGAAAACGAACCGAGAACTAGTTCAACTTAATGGGTCTGGTAACACTGGTGCTAAAAATACTAACAGCTGAACAGTCATAAGTGGAATTTACAACCTTATAGGAAATCCATTGGGCAAACAACCTAAACGCGGTTTCAACATCTGCATTTCGACTTTTTTCTTTTCGATATTGGTGTTTGAAGTGTCTAATCATTCGATACTTCATAGAGACATTTAGTGGTGTACAAAGTATGCTTAAGCTGATTGATATTAAGCATCTGTAATTGCAAAGGCTGTCAGCTAAATAATCCCAATTTGAGAAAAAAGTGACACACGCATACACACCCACAAATATTTCTGTGTTGATAAATTTGCAGTCCAGGTAAAACAATATTATTAAGTAATATTTTGGTCTAGGATTAATTCGTGTATTGTATTATAGCGTTTAGAAGACATCCATATCACGGGTAGTTTGACGATACTGCTCCTAATACTGCTTTGAGTTTCAGTCAGCTGTTTGTGTAAGTACGGCATAGCCGCCTACAAAATTTCCATAAGTCAATCCGATCAATAAAGACAAAGCCCTGCCATACATATACCATCCACATTTAAGTAATGTCACTCGTTGTTGCCCAAAATGGTCTGGCCGAATAAATTAAAAAAGAATCATATGTTTTAAACATACTTAGGGTATTTACGACAACTTGCTTATTTGATAACCAGTTGAAAAAAAATATTGAACCTTCATCTGTCGTGAACACACTTGTGTATTAATATCTAGATTATTAAAACTCAGTAAATCAGAGCCAACTATTTTGTAATATTTTAAGTTAGGTACTTTTAACATATAGGGGAGAGTGGGGATAGGTGAACCACGGGGATAGATGAACCACTACAAATATTTCACCTTCTGTCATGATTTTGTGCGCCATCTATATGTGTGTTGCTTACTTAGTCGATATCCTAACCTCACACGCACGCACAGTCGCGTCAAACGATTGTTGTCGTTTTTATCGCTAATCGAAGTTTGTATTCGCCGTTTGCAGCTTCAATTGTGACCTAACGTTTTCTTGGAAAAAACTTTATCGTGCTTCGCCAGTGGCATTGAACTTCATAAAATTGTATTTTATCGTAAGTAGACGCAAATTATGATATTTCCACGGATAGCTCACGCAGTTTAAATATTTCATGTTTTCTTCAAATCACTTCTAATTGGCTAATGACTTGTGGGGAAGTAAAAAAAGGCTAAACCACGAAAACAGACGACTCGGGGAAGAAAACGAGGAAGGAGTATCATTGCTACTCTGGTCCCAACAAACTTGTGAGATGGTTTTAGGGAGGCCTAGCTAGGGCCACCGGACGGGTCGCAGGTTGCGGATAGCGAACGGCCTCAACTTAGAGGTTAGCTGCGAATAAGCGGGTCTCTCCCCACGAATAAGCAGTCCCGGACAGCCAGCGGGTGATACACCGCAGTACACCGACGAGGCGCTTGTGTTGCCGCCTCTCACAAATAGCCTCACACAAACCCAACTCCTACACAACACCTACCCCCATCCTCTCCCCTACATCTCATCCCGGGCCGGACTAAGGTGTCAATCAGACCGTGCCGAGAGTCAGCCAGGCTGGAGGCCCGGGTAACAAAAAGTCCAGTCTCGAACGGTGTGCTCAGGCAAGTGGCGACCGCCTGTTCTATCTAGCCTTGCCACCGGTGGGCCTCGGCCGGTGGTTGACCTTCATGTAGCCCCAGAAAACGGACCTTCAACCATGAAGACAAATAATCCATATAAATTTCAGCAGGATATCACTGCAAGCGCTGTCGCAAGACAGTTTGAGGAGAGGCAACTGGACCGGGAGCGTCCAAGCCTCGTTAGAGACGCAAATCGCGCACCTGTGCGCAAAACCCCGCCTCGGGGTCCTTACCGTGCTCCCACGGTAAGGAAGAATAATGGGACACAGAGGGCACATCCCCTCCCCCAAACGGGGACTCGGCCGCCCTCCACTGGAGGGCAACGACCGCCACCCAATGGGAACAAACGTTCCAAGGAGGACTCTCTCCCTCCAAGAGGACAACCAGGCGGCCTAGACGACCCAAATCGTCGCGGCCTCTCTGGGTCCAAAGTAAAATGGTATCTTAGATACCTGAAGAACGGCCGTTCGCCGGAGGTTGCTCTAAGAATGGCAAAGGAACCTCGACCTGGCACATCGGGAGAGCAGCAACGCACCCCTGCCCCAAAAAGAGGGAACAGCAACCTCACACCGCCGACTGCAACTCCGAAGCGTCAGTGTACGACTGTGACGTCGAAAGACAGAGCAGCAGTCACTGAAACTCCCGCACAGGCAGCAGCCGCAGAGACAGTTCTGGAAAATGTGCCCAGCACGTCCAGAGCTGCAGCTGAGGCAGCAGCAGTCGACGTGGAGGCGTCCATAGCACCCCCATCCTCGGAACCCATTCCGCCCAAAGTAACGTATGCAGACGTTACGAAAAAGGTGAGGGTAGCCGTTGTTCCCGAGGATTTCCCTCGGGTAACACTCAGCCATGAAGAGCTATCTGCGCTCGAGGATGCGATACTGGAAGAGGTATTTCTAGCATGCTGGGACACGCCCCATTAGCTTCGCCGGAATTCATTTTCGGCCAGGTCATCTTATCATCGACTGCAACGATGAGACGACCGCGGAGTGGCTAATGAGTAATGTGTCTAGGCTGACGGAATGGAAGGGTATACCCCTTCTAGGTAAAATGGGAGAGAGCATCCCCTCACCCCATTATGCTACCATATTTCTTCCGAGAAGTGCGGGGAAAACGGACGAATGGGTCCTCACTTTGCTGAGGAACCAAAATGAGATTACGACAGACGCATGGAGGGTGGTGTCACGGAGGAACCAAGGAGGCGGAGCACTCCTGGTCATTGGCATTGATGACAGATCAATGCAGTCAATTGTCTCAATGGGTCACCAGCTAAACTTCAGATACGGGAAAGTCCCCGTACATGGTCTTAAGAAGACCGCGAAGGAAGCTGGGCAGAATCCACGGGAAGAAAAGGAGACAATTGGCTGCGCTGAAGAAGACGAAGAGGTGACAGCCGAACTTCCATGCGAGGAACCCCTCGACAGCATGGAAGATGACGAGGAGCTACACGGGGAGTCCCCCGAAGTAGACATGGAGGTTGCGGAAGACGCAGAGCAACCCATGTCTTCCCAAGAGCTTGCCTCTGAGCTCCTCGTTCAAGCAGAAGGAGAGGAAGATGCCGACACCACATTGATGGTCGGTGGCGATGGGAGCAATCCGGGCTCCCAGCCAGAAAGCGCAACACCCACAGCGCAAAACTGACCCTCCCCTCGGTCACAAAAAGCACCAGGCTAGTCCAGGTGAACGTTCATCACGACAAGGCGGCCTCGGCCGTACTAGCGAGAACGTTCACCCGACAACACCTAGGACTAGCCTTAATACAAGAGCCCTGGTGCAACGAGGGGATAAAGGGCCTGTATACAAGAGAATCCAAGGTAATTTTGGATCAAAGACATGTCCTCCCCAGATCCTGCATAATGATTAGGAAGAATATAAAATACAATATTCTTTCAGAATTTCTCTCCAGGGACTGCGTCGCCATAGAAACCACGGAGTTAAAGCGAGACAAGACCATGGTCATAGCCTCTGCCTACTTCGCTGGGGACCGAGCGTGCCCACCTGAAGAAGTTTCGGCCCTGGTAGAATATTGTCGGACCAGAAACCTACCATTGGTAGTCGGATGCGATGCAAATGCTCACCACGTCGCATGGGGAAGTTCCGATGTGAACGCTCGAGGTGAGTGCTTATTAGAATTTCTCTCCAAATCTGATTTGGAGATATGCAATGTCGGATCAGTGCCGACATTCGTAACCCGAGTAAGGGAGGAGGTCCTAGACGTCACTTTCTCTAGTAGGTCTCTAAAACCTTACATAAAGGAATGGCAGGTCTCTCTAGAGGAATCTATGTCAGACCACAGATTGATTCACTTCAAAATAGAGGTGAATACGCAGCAAACTATCCCTAACAGGAACCCCCGAAAAACAAATTGGGGAGGCTTCTCTTCCACGTTAGGAAACAATACATCTAGGACTCGGATTCCGAAACACCCACTAGAACTAGAAATAGCAGTAAACGAGCTTAATAAAAGTATAATCGATGCATATGAAGAGAACTGTCCTCTTAGCAAATCGAGAAAAGAAAATGATGCCCCATGGTGGAATGACACCCTGGAGAAACTGAGAAAGAAGTCCCGAACCCTCTTCAACGAAGCCAAAAGAAGTGGGGACTGGGATAGATATAAGCAGACCCTAACGCTTTACAATAGTGAGATTAGGAAATCAAAAAGAAAGAATTACAGGAAATTCTGTGAGTCCATTCAGGACACAAGAGAAGGCGCAAGATTACACAAAGCCTTGTCTAAGAAGAGTCCAGATGGGAACATCTCACTCAAAAATAGTAACCATGCCTATACTTCGACCACGGAAGAGAAAATGCGCCTCCTACTTGACACCCACTTCCCGGGGAACATCCCCCTAGAAGGATCAGGTGAATACCAGGAGAACTATTCTCGCCCGTGTGCCGATGATTGGGCAGTAGCAAAGAAAGTTGTTTCCAGAGAAAGACTTGAATGGGCAATAGGAACATTCCAGCCCTTTAAGTCCCCTGGGCCAGACAACATATACCCAGCGTTCCTGCAGGAAGGAAGAGACATACTCCTACCTCTCCTTAGGAAGATTATGACAAGTAGCCTAGCAATCGGATATATCCCAGAAGCATGGCGCAGAGCAAGGGTAGTCTTCATCCCAAAAGCTGGGAAGAAAGATATTACAAATCCTAAGTCCTTCAGACCCATCAGCTTAACATCGTTTTTACTGAAAACGGTAGAGAAGCTTGTGGATAATAGCATACGCCAAACGCTGTTAAAGGAGACTCCCCTCCAGCCAACACAGCACGCGTACAGAGCAGGCCGGTCAACTGATACAGCATTGTATCAACTAGGAAAAACTCTAGAGAAAACCATAGAGGATAAGGAAGTAGCTTTATGTGCCTTCTTGGACATTGAGGGTGCATTTGATAACACATCGCACTGTGCCGTCAAGAATGCCCTCGCCAGAAGGGGAATAAATCCTACTATAGGAAGATGGGTAGACTCGCTTCTACGGTGCAGGGAAGTCTCCGCAGTAGAAGACAGGAAAACCATCACTGTTAGCACCACAAGAGGATGCCCTCAAGGAGGAGTACTCTCCCCACTGATGTGGAGCCTCCTAGTGGATGAACTATTAGAACGACTCTCGTCACAGGGTATAACATGTCAGGGGTACGCCGATGACATAGTTATCCTTGCGAAAGGAAAATATGAAGAAACCCTGTGTGACATTGTTCAAAGGGGACTGAAAGTGACGTCCGAGTGGTGCAAGAAGGTTGGGCTCAACCTTAACCCGTCAAAAACTATCATCGTACCGTTTACTAGGAGATATAAACTAAGCAGAATGAGACCAATACGCCTATCCGGCTGCCTCATTATACCAGAAAAAGAGGTCAAATATCTCGGTGTTGTCTTCGACAACAGACTAAGATTTGACAAACATATAGAATACACACTAAGTAAGTGCACGAGAGCACTATACACATGCAGGAGCATAGCAGGAAAATCGTGGGGCATGTCCCCAGATATACTCCGATGGTTATACCTCATGGTGGTGCGACCGATGCTCACATATGGAGCTGTCGTGTGGGGAGACAGATCAAACCTGCTCACCGTAAGGTCGCAACTGCAGAAGCTGCAGAGGCTAGCATGCGTATGCATGACTGGAGCCATGCGCACCTGTCCGACAGCGGCACTAGAGGTGCTGATGGAGCTAACACCACTCCACCACACCATCGGCCTGAAGAAGAGAGCAACACTGTTAAGACTGACAGCAGAGGGAGTAGGCAGGAATTGCATAGTTAGCCTAAGAGACTCTGAGGAATTGGAGAAGGAAACCCCTATTATCCTCCAACCCAGAGACGAAATGGTAGCAGAATTTCACTTTGACAGGAATTACACTGTACACAAAAGTAGTAAGAGAGAATGGATCTCAATAACAGAAACATATAACATGCAACCACACACAATCCAGTGGTACACAGACGGGTCCCCTAACACCCCAAGGAGCCGGACTTGGGGTAGTGGGACCGGGAACGAAAAGGTTCGAATCAATGGGAGAATATACCAGCATATTTCAGGCAGAAATATGCGCCATCTCCCGATGCGCGGACTTTAATATGGGGAAAAATTACCATAATAGGGAAATAGCTATTCTTTCAGATAGTCAAGCAGCGCTTAATGCATTAAGCAGTAAAAAGATTACCTCCAAACTGGTCTTAGAAACAAAAGCGAAACTGGATCAATTAGGCAGCAGGAACAACCTGTCCCTACTTTGGATACCAGGCCATAAAAACATTCCCGGAAATGAAATAGCCGACAAACTAGCGCGGAAGGGCGCAGCCACCGCAATGATAGGTCCGGAACCCTACTGCGGCATTGGACAGCACACCATTAGAGAGCTCCTCAGAAATGAGGAGAATAAGCTTAGAGCAACATCTTGGGAGGACACCAGGGGGTTGAGACAAGCAAAAGTATTGATAGGAAACCATAACAACAAAAGGTTTCAAAAACTCATTCACCTAGGGAAGAATACCCTGAGGATTCTAACAGGACTCTACACAGGACACTGTAGACTGCGGGGCCACTTGTATAAACTGGGGATAACAAACACCCAACTATGTAGATATTGCGAAGAGAAGGAGGAGTCCTCGGAGCACATACTAGCATACTGTGACGCTCTAGCGAGGCGCAGATTTAGGAGCTTTGGGAAGCACACACTGCATCCTGAAAGCATTAGAAACTTAGACCCTAAGAAAATCCTGACATTTGTGCAGGAAATAGGGCTGCTAGGTGAGTTGTAAACGCAGCGTGGGGGCACAATAGATCAACAATGGTCGCAGTGTACTAACCTCCCCAAACAAACATACATACATCATTGCTACAGACTCACCGCAGAAAAATTGATCGCGGAAAAACACAATCAGAAAACTCAAGAAAACCTTCGAAAAAAGAAAGAATAAAAACAAAAATAAGAATAAATAGCAATATTGTAATGTTTGATTTCATGCTGTAAAGGTGCAATGTTTATATTCGAACAGAAAGAAGGCATGTACAAAGAAATAAATTACACTTTTTTTATACAATTGTAGTTTTTGTGTTATCCTGATAGGTGGTTCAACTATCCCCACGGGTGGGGATACCTGAACCATTTGAGACAAAAATTTGGAAAGCAAATAAACTTTACAAAACAAAAGATAGTATTTTTGCATAATACTTAATATTCCAAGGAATGTGGGCTCTTTTAGATTTCTATATACAGCAGACCCTTACGTCGAATTGTTCAGACATAATAATGTTAATAAAAAAAAGTGGTTCACCTATCCCCACTCTCCCCTACTAAAAGATAATGGCTTAAAATAATATGTGATTGCATTTTATGTAATTGCAATCGTTTAAAGGTTCTTGAAGAAGAAATAAAGAGAAATTAGTTATAGACCGACCTTCTTATTTGAACTCAGGTCTTGTTGACTTTCAGTCTCACATCTTAACCTCTACACCATTGTCACCAAGGTGGAAGTGCCAGCTTAGTGTGCTTTATAAAACAGTGGCGCTTTATTAACAAAATATTGCAATTCCGGCTGTTTGAAGTGTTTAACACTGTTTGAAGTCTTACCAATACTGAAAATTAAGTTTAACTAGGTAACCACATGACCCAGCTCTAGGCTGGTGATGTCAACTTACTTTTCGGTAGTACATTTTGTTGTTGGAGATTTAATTTTTTTACAGGTTATCTTATAAGCAAGTTATCGTGAATACCCTAATAGATTATCGGATGCATTTTGTTTATAATGAAGAATCCGTTTCAAAAAACATGAATTAAATAATTGTTAATATGGGCACCTGAAGTAAATTGTAAGCATCATTTTTAAAGTGTAAAGACAAACAAATTCTAAGTCTTTACAGATTGGGAGGGTATTAGAAGAAGTACCTAAACACCTCAGTTCTTCGATAGTATATAGTTTGTGTGATCTTATAGACCAGTCGATAGGTTGTGTATTCCGTTCCTTCCTTAAGTCTGTCTACTAACTTTAGTTATGTGACGGGGCAGCTCACTAGGGGGGCAAATCACCCATCCCATTTTCCCGGAGCACAGTCGACCCCGTAGGCAGAGTACGTCTCCAGTTTGCGGCACACATACCCGTGTTCGTTACAGGATTCTATATTCTTTTAGAACATTTAAATCTTTTCCTTATATTTAAACATTTTTTAAATCCTTCTAAAATGTTGGCTATTTTGGTCAATCATATAAAAATGGTATCATGAGATTTGACAGCAACCAATCGAGATTTCTATGAAACCCAAGAATCAAGTCGCCATATAACAATTTTTTAAAGATGTTTTAAAGATATTTTTGGTTTTTCGGGATACAAAGAAATCTTCCTTTCCTTTCTTCTTTTTAAAAATGCTGATCCGAACCGAAAACCGCCTGCAAAAACGGTTCGGTTCGGTTTATCCACGAGTTTAATGATGTAAACACTACGATATTCTACCTTGAAATTTTAAGGTAGTGTTTTCTCGTTAATTTAAATTTAATCTTTGCAGTACCTTTATGTTTTATATTTTACGTTTATATTGAGATTATTTTGCGTTCTTTTCCTTTAGACACTAGTACAACGCTTCCTTTTGCTAGATTTCAAAAACAAATGAAAATACGGTAAGTTTCATTTTAGAAAGTTCGGAAGTTCGGATTAGGGATCAGGCGAGAAACTTTATTAACCTTGAACCACTGAATCGAACCTAAACCGCGGTTCCGATTGCTACAAAAACCATATTATGAACCGAACCAGTGGTTAAAAAACTCAGTGAACCGCGGTTCCGATTGCTACAAAAACCATATTATGAACCGAACCAGTGGTTTAAAAACTCAGTGAACCGCAGAACCGAACCACTTCTTATTTCCGAACGGCTTGCATTCCTGGCTATAAATATAAGAAAAGTTTAGCTGGATTAGTTTGGAGGCGGTTCGACACTCGCATACTTGGGGTAATATATTTAGACCCCAGGGAGAACGGTAAAGGGATGAATCAATTGCGTGAAATTGATTGCTTAGTGCAACGGTGGGCATGCAATTTGAGTTTGGGAGCAGTCCAAAAACAACAACAGAAAAAAGAATGACACTGTAAGTTTATGTCGGCCCTGACCAACTTCTTTATACCCGTTGCATAGGGAAATAATTTAAAACAAGACTGCAATCCTTAAAAAAAAAATTTAAAAAGCTTTTATTCTGGGTTCGAACCCGTGGGGAATTATGTTCAGTTTGCTGACCGAATCCTGGTACAGGTTTGGGTCGATCCTTGGTTTACTTGGACAAAAAGACGCTAAATGACATAACGCTCATTCAAATTATCACGCATCTCTCTTTTGAGTAGATTTTTAGAGGTCGCAAAAAGAAAAAAAAAGAATCTAACTCGTGTTTTTAAAATAAGCCCAAGAATTCTGGGATTAGAAAATTAGATGAAAGCATCTCTACTAGCTCTTATATAAGGACGAACAATCTTTAGTGTTGAAAATGCTTGTTAAACAGATACCAGAAAAAGGTTTTAAGACCTTTCGAAAGTTTGAAAACATTGGTCTATATATGTCCTCTAGGACAATTTTCGATTAAATCCTTAACATCGTTGACAGAGTATTTATTGGATATACGTTGACTATATTGGATTGGATATTTTCAAATAACTTTATTAAACACTTCTTTTGTTTGAACGAGAGCGTAAGTTAAAGTCGGCCCTGCTCGACTTCGATATACCCGTTACTCAGGGTAAGGTTTATTTAAGAATATTTTATTAGATCACAACATGCCCAAATTGCGGGGGTGGCAACTCTACTATCGTTCATCTGATCGGGAAATGAGGTATGGCGGATAGATAAGTAATGATAATTAAAATATATGTCTAGAAGGTTCGAACAATCTATTTTCAAAATTGTGGGAGATATGGGGTATTTTTCAAATTGCGGGGGCGGGAACTTTTCTATCGTTAATCTGATCAAGAAATGATGTAAGACGGATCGATAGGTAATGATGATTAAAATATATATCTCGAAGGCTTTAACAATGTATTTTCAAAATTGTGGGAGATATGAGGTATTTTTCAAATTGCGGGGTGGCAAGTCTGCTATCGTTCATCTGATCGGGAAATGATGTATGGCGGATCGATAGGTAATGATGATTAAAATATAAAACAATGTATTTTCAAAATTGTGGGAGATATGAGGTTTTTTTCATATTGTGGGGGCGGGAGGGGGTGTGCCAAAAATTTGAAACAAACTTGATCTGCGTGCAGACAAAACAAGTCTACTCTGAAAAAATGGTAGCTCTAGCTCTTATAGTCTCTGAGATCTAGGACGGACGGACAGACGGACATGTCTATATCGACTCGGCTATTGATGCTGATCAGGAATATATATACTTTATGGGGTCGGAGATGCTTCCTTCTGCCTGTTACATACATTTGCACGAACTTAGTATTCCCTTTTTACTCTACGAGTAACGGGTATAAAAATTACTTAATATTATGAACCGAACCTTCTTTTTTAAAAAGTGGTCCGGTTCGGGTTCAGGTTTGAATTGTCAAAAATGTAAAAGGTTAGTTTCATTGTTCGATTCGGTCAGTTCAAAAACCCGAACCGGTTTTCAGGGGTTCGATTCCGGACCGGTTTGCAGCCTTGATTTAAAAATCTTTAATTTTTAAATTAAAATGTTAGTATTAAAATAAAATGTTATTATTTACTTTTTTATTATAATAAACAATAAGTTGACCCCAACTATATGAAAAATGTTAACATTTTCAAATCTTATAGGCACTGAGAGTTTTTCATATAGTCAGACGAACAGAATGACGGACGGACAAGGCTAAACGAACTCGGCTATTAATGCTGATCAAGGATATATGGGCCATTCCATGTTAACTCAGCCACCCAATTTTTTATTCTGTTTTAACAAAGACTCATGTATAACCCTATTTTTTTGGGATCTCCACCACTAACAGATCGCGGGATCAACGATGAAAAAAATAAAATTTAAAAAAATGATTTCTTCACAACGGTGCATCCGATTTAAGCGAACCAAATTGTGAAGTTACTATTATCAAATATTTCAAATATTTTTCCTCGCGCATTAATTGATTGTCCCATCGTTAGGTTTTTTCTAAATTAAGTATACGGCTATCCTTTACCAGAAAAAAATTATTTCATAAAAATATCGGTAGTCCTTGAAAAAAGACAAAAACCCACAAAATTTCGCTTAAATCCTACTAAAGAAAAGTCTTTTTTGAACCTTTTATGTTTTCTCGGATAGAAGACATGAAAATAGTAGAATCACAATTTGGGTCGCTTAAATCGGATGCACCGTTGTAATGCAATAATTTTTAAAAAGATATATTTTCCTTGTCGTTTATCTCGCGAACTGTTAGTGGTGGGAATGTCCACAAATTGAATTATATTCTCGATATGTAGAACTTTGAACCGCTGATAGTGATTTTTATTAAAAACAAAACAAATTTGGGTGGCTGAGTTCACATGGAATGACCCATATATAGTATATGGGGTTGCTTCTGCCTGTTACATACATATGTATGCATGAACTTAGTATACCCTTTTTACTCTACGAGAAACGGCTATAAACAATTTTATGACAGGCTCGGGTTCAGCATGCGTCTGTCTGCCCCAGTCGTGTGCATTTTGCTTTTGTTATTCTTTTCAAAGCGATGAAATCGCCTGTATGTCGCTGGTTTAGGGAAATAAGGCAATGGGCTGGCTAAGCCAATAGAGCCATGGGCTGCCCATTGCTAGCTTAGTGGTTAACAAAATCTAACAACGATTAATTTAGCTACAATGAATAAATTGGAAATATAAAATTACTAAGTCTGTTATTACACAGGGTCACATGCAGTACTCATTCTCCTCCTAGGCCCGTGGCAGTTCTGTATACACGATTTCGCACTCCTTCCCAGGGTACGGCCGTGTGTCATTTCCGTGCAACGAAACTGAATTCAGTTATTGCTTCCTGCAGCGTTGCAGCCTCGTTGCAGTTGCTGCAGTACTGTTATTTCCGTTGCTGCCATACACACACACACACACACACAGACAGACAGACACACACTTTGGCTTTTACCTCTATTAATTGGCGCTTCAAAATTTTCGGCCAAAGTATTCTGGAAATTGTTTTTCAATTTTTTGTTTGCGCTATTGTTGCACATCCGTTCATTATGCAGCCAGAAAGGGGAGAAAAACCGCATTGATTTCCGCAATTTCATTGAATTACATTTAATTTTTAATGGGCTTCTTCAATTTCGGGATTTCGGATACGTGAATGTGCGGTTTGGCATCAATAGTTTGTTCACTATTTCTTTCTAATTAGAATTTGCGCAACATTTTATTTTGTGGCTTATTATTAGGTTGACAGTCAATTGACCCAAATAATTGGAGAGCAAATTGTGAATGAGCAGGTAATTAGATCAGTGACAGGCAGTTTGCAGAAGAAGCCTCCAGCTGCATGCCAAGCGAGCCGAGAAAGACTTCACAAGTACAGTTGCCCCCCCCTGGCGTGATGAGGAGCATGGTGAAGCCATTACTAATTGCCAGCCTGGGAAAATTGTGGAAGTTTTAGTCCCGAGTCAACTAATGCCTACAAATTTGCCTTTACAGTGACCCCTAAATAAAACAGCTGGCCAGCCACACCTGCAACCTGCAGAGCACGAGCAGCAAAGCAGCAGGCTATGGTAGAGGACAAAGTTTTTGTTAGTCCAACTTTCGGACCTTTCTCTCTGTGTCAAAGTGTCTGTCCTTCCTCCTAATGACACGTTGCAGTGGCAGCCAGCAAAACTACATAATTTTTTAAAACAACAACAACAACAATGCAACGGCTGCTGCTGTCGTCTGCCGTTAATGGTGCCTAAAAAGTATGCAAAAACAGACAGACAGACAGACAGACACAGACTCGAAGCGAAGCGGAGTACATGACATTTAATAGTGCCAACTGTTGTCGAACAACAACTGCTCCAACTGCTCCAGCCAAACCTCACTCGGTCATTGTGTCAGCTTGTCAGTTAGTTTGTCCATGTCCTGCCCCTCCTGCCGCTATGTGCCTGTCTGCCGCACAAAATGCCCAACCAACTGACCAACTAACTCATTCATTACTTGTCACTTCCAATGGGCATGAGATAGAAATAGACAGAAAAAATCCTTTTCCTACCAAGATGGCGTACAGTACAAAGCTCATGTGTATCTCGGAGTCGGAAAAGAGCCAGTGGAGCAGGGCGACGAGCGACAAACATGAAATGGCCGCCGCAAAGTGAAAGTTTTGCTAATCTAGGGGGGTTCACCTAAAAACGTTCTGTCATCGATTGTACGACTTATCGATCAATTTCAAAAGGTTTTTCTTCTTAGTGGTGCAGCGTTCCACTTTTGCCACTTTTATTGAACAAGTTTAATGCACACAAAAAATTTAAAAACGAGAAGGCAAAACTAACTTCGACTGTGCCGAAGTTACAAAAGTTCATTCCAACTAATTTATCCGGTAGATATATATAGGATATAGATACCCGATATTTTAGATTCAAAAACATTCAGAATCAAAATTTGATCACGCTACCATAAAAAACGAGAGCGTAAGTTGAAGTCGGCCCTGCTCGACTTCGATATACCCGTTATCAACATGCCCAAATTGTGGGAGATATGAGGTTTTTTTCAAATTGCGGGGGTGACAACTGTACTATAGCTCATCTGATCGGGAAATGATGTATGGCGGATCCATAAGTAATGATGATTAAAATATAATTCTAGAAGGTTCGACCAATTTTTTTTTTTCAAAATTGTGGGAGATATGAGGTATTTTACAAATTGCGGGGGCGGGAACTTTTCTATCGTTCATCTGATTAGAAAATGATGTATGGCTAATCGATAGGTAATGAAGATTAAAATATATGTCTAGAAGGTTTGAACAATCTATTTTCAAAATTGTGGAAGATATGAAGTTGGCAGAAATTCGAAACAAACTTGATCTGCGAGCAGAAGATACAAGTCTACACTGAAAAAATGGTAGCTCTAGCTCTTACAGTTCCTGAGAAATAGGTGTTCATACAGACGGACAGACGGGCAGACGGACAGACAGACGGACATGTCTCTATCGACTCGGCTATAGATGCTGATCAAGAATATATATGGTGTCGGAGATGCTTCCTTCTGCCTTTTACATACATTTGCACGAACTTAGTATACCCATTTTACCCTACGAGTAACGGGTATAAAAACATTTCTTAGCAAAACACTTTTTCCGACCGATCGGTCCTATGGCAGCTATATGCTTTTCACTTTTCAAGTGTGAAAGCAAACTTTGCAAGTGTATAAAAACAGCGCTTGCGGCGCACTGTGTGAAGAGCGGACACTCACAGATCTAACAGCTGTGAGCATCCTACAACAAGAACAACATTACAACAAACGCTTTACTTTGAAGATGTTTCACATAATAAATACGCCTGTGTTTCTTGTATGTACAAATAAGTTTTTTTCATGTTGAAATAACAAAGTTATCATGTTAACAATATCATTTTATGTTAATTTTTCCTGGCTATAACATCCATTTCCACAAATTCAAAACACTCTTCGTACCTGTAAATGGGTGTGTTTTCAAAATAATAACGTCTTTTTTTAACATTTCTGGTGTTTCATCGCCATCTTCATATTTAGTGTGAACAAAGGTCACTATTATCACTAAGCAACTATAACATAGAGGCGTCAAACCCCTTTACTAGCAGTCTTGGCTGCTTTGAATACCATACGACCCCACAGGCCGACTGCTACTGCCGACCGTAGATTCGAACTTCGACCGAGCGAAAAATTCGAATTTCGAGTCGGAGAACGAGAATCGGATTCAGTCTGAGAATGACTCCAGAACCACAGAGGAAGGGAGAAAGAGGGGAAGATTGAGACGGCTCTCGATTTGTGGCGCTTTTAAGTAACAGCCCGAGTTGAGATACTTTTAAAATGTTGCCAGCGATTTCAACATGTTGCTAATACGCTGTTTAGACCGGCCGCATCATTGAAATTTTCCGTTAAACGGAAGGTGCGGAATTGTTTCCCATAAGAAACCTGTGGATAGAAGAAGAGCCGCATGTTTAACGATACGGCAATGATGCGGAAAGAGTGACCGTATATTGACGAGTATCGAGTATTGTTTCACGGCATCGATTGCGAACAGACGATTTTGATATTGAATTTCGAGAAACAAGCTCCATTTCCATTTTGGTGAACGCTGTGCCATTGCCAAATACACCGCGTGCCACATTTAACATATTTTCGCTCTTAATTGTCTCTATTTCAATAAATTGCAATTGTTCTCTTCTTCTTACTATTTCGGTTTGTTTACGTTTGGCAGGGCGAACAGCTGTTTCAATGATGCGACTGCGGTCTAAACCAGCCTTAGTCACAAAGAGCGAAGCAAAAAAGTGAGAGTGTATTGGTGTGCGCATATAATGCGACTCAAAGCGTCTCGAATCTACCTTGTTGAATGCTAGGCGAGCACTGATTGGCTTTGTCTGATTTTTACTCTCTTTGCGAAGGGCTCGGCATGTGCTCGGCTCGTGTCTGTGTGAATTTGCCGAATGTGTTCGGCCGCCTGCGTCTTGGACGACAACGTCTGGTCTAAACGCCTGCATCATTTTTTCGCATCTTCGATAATGATGCGCCCTGTGTAACTCCGGTATAAGGTCTTATAACACAGATAGGAAAACACGGTGGTTACAGCGAGACAGACATTGTGTTGACTGTACTCAGAGAGCGACAATAACAAAGAACAGCTGATTATTTCGCTGTTAAGTTTGTGGCGGCAGAGCAATCTTCCCCTCTAGAAATACTGCTCTGTGACTGAATTCGATTCTCGTTCTCCGACGGTCGGCAGTAGCAGTCGGCCTGTGGGGTCGTATGGTATTCAAAGCAGCCAAGACTGCTAGTAAAGGGGTTTGACGCCTCTATGTTATAGTTGCTTAGTGCTATTATTATATTACCAAAATGCTAAAGGTACTTTTACAACTTATTATATATGTTGGTAGAAAGTATTATTGTAACTAATATGTATATCGTACAGTTATGTTGTTTATTGAACTAACTGGTACTCCTACAGCTAATATATACAGTTATGATTACAATGCTTACATACCTTTAGGACAGAGTATGAAAATCATAGCTTTTGCCGAATTGTGTTTTGTTGGCGCAAATGTTGAGATCGTTAGATTAAAACAAGAACGTATAAGAGCGCTGCAGTCGAGTGCACCGACTACGAAATACCCTGTACCTTTCTACCCTACACACGCTTAAGTTGCCGCAGTTGCGAAGCTGCAGTATCGACTTTACAGACGCAATGCTGGCCTCCCGTTTCCTGTTGGTCGGCTGAAAAGCATTAATTTCAAAACATCTGTGTGTTTTTCAACCATTTTAAGGGGAGTTTAAATTTGATTAGGCCTAAGTTAATGCGTCTTAAGTCACAAGGTTCTAACTTTAAAAACGAACGAAGTTTCGAACCCGATAATCATGCCTTGTATTCATTTGAACTTGTTCATCTTCAACCATTACACTTACTTTTAGCTTCTCGTGGATGTCATCCAAATATAGCGCGAGCGGTGATTTTAAGTATGTTTACCACTACTAAATATATGTCTCAAAATCTTTCGAATACCCTGTGACCAGTCCAAACTGCGCTCCTGGTCTTTTAGTATACATTTTCTATTAATTATCCTATTTTCGTTGATGACCGTAATTGTTGATTATGTATAGTCCCTAAGACACACAGTCGGAAGCAGTCCACAAAAAGTCAATAAAGACGACTTCTTTTATGTCCTAAAAAAGTGCCATACTGCTACGCATTCTCAAAGAAATACTTACCGATTTTGTAATTACGATACAACAATTTTGGGTTCTGTTGAATCGAACTTATTGAGAAAAAGTATGTTAAGAATTCTTTAACATTTCCAGGATCTGTAAGGAATAAATCCCACATATGTCAACCCAAAAATAATATAGTATCTCATCTGATTCACTGATGTTTTACAAGTTATTTATTTAGTTTCTTTTGTCATAATTTAATTTATATTTATGGTTTGTTTTCAGTTTACATATATATGTATATATATACTTGAGTCTAAGTTGTTTTCCTTCATTTGAATTCCACTTCTTGTTTGGGTTGCTTTTTAATGCCTAATTTTATTGTGCAAGTAAATGCGTATTTATTTACTTGTACATATATCATTATACAATAATATATATGTATGTATGTATGTTAATAATAAATTATATTTATAATTAATTACAATAAATTGCATAACAAAAATTAGTTTGACTTCGTTCGTATCAATTAATTATGTTTATTTTAGTATTTTTTTGTGTTTTTTTTTTGGTGTACAAATAGAAAACAATTCAAATGTATTTAATGGATAATGTATGTCAATTTTTTGTTCTTTTAATTTGTGTGCAAGTTTTTATCGCCCATTAGGGGATCAGCTTGAAAGTTGCGGTCAGTTTTAAATATATAAAATATATTTTTGTATTTTTTTTAATGTTAAAAAATTCTATATTTAGTTGCATATTGAATTCGTTCGATTTGTATGCCGTTGATTACTTTTGTTTAGTGTTGTTATGCGTAATTGTATGATGAAGATTCTTCTTTGTTTTTACATTAGCTTTTAATTATATTGACTGTCGAAATGTTTGCTATTTAGAGCTGTCTGACTTATAGTGTATAACAATTGCTATTATTCAATAAATTTAAGAAATTCGTTATTCGTTTTCCATTTAAGTACCTTAAACCATTTGACATATTCAATTTAGTTTTGGTTTCTAGAGAAGCTCATTCGACCATTGTGTTTTTAAGGATAGAGAATTGTTAAAATGCTTTACTGCTTCAGCTCTTCCAGAGCTCCCGTCTTCTTGTTCTTCTTGACCTGGGCATAGAGTGAGGCGGCCTTGTAATTGATGGGCCCATAGTGCTGACTCTCGAGATCGGCATAGATGAATTCATCATCAAAACTGGCTGCATTCAAGGGCTGTTTGTTGATTGATTTGGATTATTTAGAATCGCTTTTATTTTACTTTGTGCCAAAATTCATAACAATCGGAGGGGGTTCATCATGCATATTAATAATCTATAACGCCTGTCGTGGGATTAATTTCGAAGCAAGCATTAAAGAAGTGTGTGCTAGCATAGAGAACGATTTCAAGAATCGCAACGACAGTTGAAATAAATTATTAACATTAGACAAAAAAATATCATACCTTGTTTTCTTCTTTCACAAAAAACATTTAGCTCGAAAGTTAAACAAAAAGAATTTAGAATATATAAGTATTGCTGCCTTTGTATGGATCCTCAAAATCGGACACTTGCTATAAGAGATCACAATTGATTTTGTTCGTTAAGAATTTGAAAACACACTTTTGAAAAAAAGTTTGATTAGTATGAATAGCAGCTGGTGAGTGCCCCCTAAAGCATGCAATGGAATTTGAAATTCACCTAATGCTGACTTAATATGCTGCTCAAGGGAAATTTTGGAAAATTTGCTTTGGTTTCTGAAATAATCTTAAACTAAAACTTAACAATTTTAAAATATGCTTGGCTTCGGTTTGGTTTCAAATGAACTATTAGATGATTACTGAGAGTATTTCCTATACAATGTATTTTTATATATATTGTATGTTTATGTACATGCACATAACTACTTCAAACTTAACACGCACACACAGTCACACAGTTGCCTTAAGTACTCCTTATTGGTTGATCTAAATTACTTTATATGTTAGCATTGAAGCTTATTCTTTTGTTAGTTACTAATTTTTTTGGTTTACTTATAAGTATATATGTATTGTAGAATGCTAGTATAATTTAGCTATTTACACTAAAAATAGGTGCCAGAAAAAAGTTAAAACTTGATTCAGATTCGATTTCTTCACATTGGGGGATTTATTTTTGGGGGCCTTAATACTGTGATTTAATGATATTCTATGTGTTTCATTAAATGTTCATTT
This sequence comes from Lordiphosa mommai, assembly GCA_018904225.1. Classification (NCBI taxonomy): domain Eukaryota; kingdom Metazoa; phylum Arthropoda; class Insecta; order Diptera; family Drosophilidae; genus Lordiphosa; species Lordiphosa mommai. The sequence continues at coordinate 965,845 of JAEIFT010000024.1, forward strand.
GCGGACCTGGGTAAAATTCCAGTGACATAATTTTTGACATGTACATTTCTAGAAAATTAGTCATAAACAACTGTACTGCGCCAGGTGTACAGAAATGTGCAACAGGTTTATGAAATAACATTTTGAAATAACATTGCAAAAATCTAAAACTAAAGTATTGTATTAACCATATTCATACAAAGGTTGTTTTTGTCTGGCATACATTTTTTTAATCAATAAAAATTTCCAATTACCAAATTGTATAACACGAGAAATACACATACACATGAATAAATTTTTGATTATATGACATCAAAATAGTTAAAAAAAAAATCTAAGTAGGTGTTTTATATACACATTTATACGGAGGTGACAAAGAAATCTCTAGAGATTTTCGTAATCTATGTGAAGTAATCTATTTTCATAGGCGCTTGGTTTTCCACCCTAACGCTAACGAGGCAGCAGTACCTCAGCAGCAAATGTACAAAAACTTTATGCAACGTCCATGCAGCTGGACAAAATAAATACATAACTGTTTTGATTTCAGGTCAGGGTTCGATCCCGCCTCGAAACATAAAATAAAGTGTTTTTCCTTTAAGCCTCTTACATAGCCGGTACCCATTACCAGCATTTGGTGCCAGCTATGATGTAACTAGCCATGAAAACGCTTTTCCAACTTCACGATTCGGCGTAAAACTGTATGTCCTTTTCTATTGTGAGAAAATAAAAAGGCACCCAAGCCCGGAGATTGAGAGAAGCTCAGCTTAGGGATGCAAAGCAGTGTTTGTCGACAAGAGCGAGGCCAAAATGTAAGGGTGCATTGGTGAGCTTTGCACTGCTGCTCTGACCAACTTCATTAAACGCTGGCCAACGATAAAAAATGTTTTCTCTCGTGGCAAAAGTCTCGTCATGCCTTCGGCTAGTGTAGATGTGACTAGCTGAATGAATACAGCCCCCAGGGACTATGGGTGACAAACACTTCTGAAAAGCTTGATATTTATTTGTTTATCAACTTTAAAGTTACCTACGCTAATGCGTTAATACTTTCTGCGAAATATTGCGTAATTTACAATTTCGAATAACTCTGCGCATTCGTTGATTCCGATTAAGTTTTATGAATTTTCTGAGGTTCAAGTCTGACGGGAAAACATTTAATTTTGATGAACCACGTGGATACTAATGGAGAGTCTCAAAATTCGACTGTTTACTGTATCTGAATATATTGGAAAAGTCTAGTCTTTTAATGTTATAAAAAATATGATTTTTTGATAACTGTACTTTTTTAGAACTTTAAATACCGATCCTAATGTGAAGTTTAGTTTTGTATTGGCTTTGTGTGGATGTGATTTCCAAAAAATCCAGCTCATAACCTTATTCAAAAGGGCCACACTTCTCCACACAGTTTGCTGAAATCGAAAATGGCTGAACGAGTCAAAAAGTGTCGTGGTATTTATTAGTTACCTGTGTTCGGGTTTATTTAATGAAATGTTTGTATTTTTGGAAAAAAGGCTGCGCAATATTTCTTGAAGAAATATCAGCTGTTTAATACAATCCATTGATATGGCAACTCCCGAAATTTCGTTTAAGTGTTGTTTTGTTTTCTCAGTACTCAACGGTCGATCAAGGCAAGGAATAATTCTGCTAAGAATTGGGTTAAAATGCTATTTTCTAAAATTATCATCTGCCTAACATTCGTTGCACATTTCTGTAAACCTGGAAGCTTTGTTGTTTTCCTTTGGTTCACACTTGAAAAAAAAAAGTAAAGACCATTCCCCAAAACGCATCACTTACAGCTTGATAATAAAACTGATGCTGAATGGTTGCAGTTGTGGTATTCTGCATCCCCTTTTCCGTGGGTACTTAAAAGAAATTAGGCATCCCCCTTATACTTCACTCTTTCCCTACATAAATATAAATACTAAAATACCTTGTATGCAGTTTTTTTTTAGGCATTTTGCCTAGTCGTTAAATATTATCTAAATGTGCACTTCCCGATAGCTTTGTGTCATAAAGTATCTCAATGCACCCGCGGTGGCACTGGCAATCGCTGCTGCCTGCTGATGTGCGGGCGTGGGGGGCGGTGCAGTGGGCTCCTGCTCATCTCCCATAAATTCCTCTTCGCAAAAGCTATAGCCCAGATCTTCTTCATCCTCCGTCGCAGTCTCCCCTGACGAGGCTGAAGGTGCTGCTGGGGCATTTAGCTCGCTGTGTTGATTATTTGGACGCGTAAACCCAAAGTCTGGATGCGTTTTAGTTAGCACCTCTAATGCCTCCAATGAGGCGGCGGGATTTAGTTCTTGACCCTCTGCTTCCACCGATGTTGGCGGTGAAATTGGCTTAAAGGCATGCCGCTCATTCAGGACCAGCGGCCCCAGTCCGTGTCCCTGTCGCTGCTCCCTGCGTTCCTGCTGCAGTTGCTGACGCAACTGTTCCAGCTTGCCGTTGGCCGTTTGCGTGCTCTGAAAATGGAAGGTGTGATGTTTGCGCAAGGGCAGCCGCATTGGACGACGGACCACCAGACAATCGTAAGCACCATCTGTCAGTGGGTGGGCCAGAGCAGCGTTGGTTGGAGTCAGGGGCGGCACATATCTTAATGGGGAGTCGGACGAGGCGGCTAATCGAGTTGCCTGCAGCAGCAATTCATTTGGCATTAGCATTTGTTGTTGATGATGCCCATTGTTGTTGTTGTCATTGCTAATTTGTTGTTGTTGTTGTGTTGGCGCAACTGGCGCGGATGGGGAGCAGCTATCACCGTGGGCAGCAAAGGCTTCTGGATGGTTGTTGGCATTAAGGGCATCTGCATTTGGCCGTTTGATATGTGCGTAGGGGTCACTGATGGTCTGTCGTCGTAGTTTCTTATTGTTGTTGTTGTTGCTGTTGCTGGTGTTCCGTTTAATTGCTAGAAATGGATTAGTGACCAGCATTTTGATTTGCTGTGGGTTAGTTCCAGGACAAATATCGAATACATCGAAAGTCATGCAAAATGCAGTGTCAGGGTGTTTGTGTGTTGTTTCAATTCAAAGCGATTCATTAAACAAATTAGGTGTGGCATGTAAATAAATAAAAAAGTACATAAAACAAAATTAGACAAAACGTACACATAGTTTGTGAATAATACAAATAAATGTTGTAGAAACCACCAATAATTCTAACGTGGCACTTATTGCTTTTTTTCGTTTAAAATAAAAATCTATTGTGGAAAATAAAATTTCGTGAATTTAGTTTGATGCAATGAAATCTTTGGTCCAGATACGGTTCGAGTCTGATAAAAACTGTCAAATGTGTTTTAAAACTTCCCTTAACAGAGATGTGGTCTGTGGCTTAATTCTTAAGGCATGTTTACCTTAAAGATCATTCGAACAAATTGAAATATTTATATGATTAACACAAAATCATAGAACAGCAATACTTTTTTGACGTACCATGACTTTTGTTCTCGGAATTTAAATGCAATTCAAATATAAATTCCTTTTTTTTGGGATCCATTAAATTTGATTTAAATATTGTAGATAAGGAGCCAGTATTAATGATATATTATATAACTTGCACTAAAGCACATAGCCGTTCTGGGCCGTTCTAGGATCCAACTTAAACTGTATAATATCGATAGAATTAAATTAGATATAATTTGATCCAATTTCCAAAGTATTATTTACGGTCTCTAAGAAATTATAGCAGGAAAAGCCGTTCAGCTGATTATTCTTTCGATTTTACTCTGCACGAATCTCAGAGAGTATTGGTTTACACCAGTGGAGGGCGCGTCCGTATAGCGTGTGCATAGGCAAAGGTCGCTGTAGCAGTGACGTCGCACAACGACACTATAAGCCTACTTCGATGCTGAATCGGTTGCCACGCACACATGCATAGCTAAAATATGATTGTATTGTATGCCCTACACTGGTTTACACGATATTTCTGCTCTCACAAAGCTTTACTGACAAAATTATCAGTACATTGTTCCGTCGGAGATATGTCGCTTTTTTCTATCGTTTTAAAACGACGCGTTACAAACGACGTTTTGGAACGCCATATCTTCGATCGGTGATATGTCGTTTGTAACTCGTCGGAAATATGTCGTCGGAGCTATGTCGTTACCCCGTCATGGGCAATGCCATTGTTCTTACTGCCACTTTATCGCATTACCACTAAAATAGCATTTCTGCGCACTATCTTTACTCAGTTTGGCAGTTATGAAATGTTTTTAATTGGTAGAATCCCATTAAGTCGGTTGCGATTCGAGTTTTTTAATGGAAGTTCTTCAAAGGACTTTTGTTTGGTTTTTGAGACTTATTGAACCATTTTTATATTGTATGCTCAATTCTCTTAGGTCACCTTTTGAATATTGTGAAGCAAGTTTCTTATTTCCTCAATCCCCTTTAAGACCTTATCAGCTGTTTCTAAAAATCAAGTGGCAAGGGCTATAATCCTTCTTAGAGCGCTTCATCATTAGCTGAGGACAGGCTTTCAAAGAACGATCACTGACCTTAGTGGATTTAGAGAACCATTTACAGACTTCGAGAATATTTTTAGTATTTCTCTACTAAGAAAGTTATTCGAAAGTCTCGCATCAGTTTGATTCATATTTACTATTTTTTCTTTACTTGAACTATGGGATTCCCAAACAGTTATCGCGTTGACTGCATATAAAAGAGACTGTAATCGTGGATTGGAGAGCAAAGTCAGCTTATAATAGAACCGATAGGCCCTCGAAACAAATGACATCGGACTCACTTATTGGGTGTTGGCACTTTACTTGTTTACACCCTTTAGTAGAAGCAGTAGCAATTAGAGATTAGTCCTTTTTAAATACTGTATTTCACTGACTCATCACCCATAAGTTTGATATTGCAGTTCCTTCCGACAAAAAGCAAACGTCCTCAATTCTCTGTTTTAAATTAGTGATCGAAAACGCCAAGATTTCAGTAGCAACCCTTGCGAATCAGTTATGTTTTCAGTACCTTTAGCCATACCAAAAGATAGTTATTGCAACCTAATTTACTAATTACGCTAATTTAAGGACTTTAAGTTGTGGAAAAGACCAAGATAGGTAAACAATATGACCCAAGGACCACTATTCCAAGAGCAAAATGCCTGAAACTGTTGGGAGTTGAATGTGCATATTTCCATTTACCCTTTTCGGCGGTGTTGCCCCGTGTTGTAAGTCTAGTTCGTAATCAGTCCATGATATATCAGAAATAAATTTGAAAATAAATCCTTGGTGTTGGCTACATGCTGGTGCAGTCGTCTTGCTGCCCCAGTTGACATACGCACCTCATGATGTTGCTGCTGCTGATGCTTGCCCCTGCTGGCCGCACTTAGACTGCTGGCCACTGAAAGCATGGAGGCGGAATGTTGAGCCTGATGGCCCAGTTGGTACTGCTCGAAATCCTCAGGTGTCGTAATGTCCGTTTGCTTTTGCTGCTGCTGTGGCTGGTGGCGAGTGCAGCGCGAGGAGGAGGCAGCTGTGCCGCTGCTGTATAGCGATGTGCAGGAGGACAGGGAAGTGGGATCCATTCCACTTACCCCGACCCCCGTCTGGCTGGTCGACGAGGTGGCGGATTCATACGAGGAATTGATGTGTGGCTCACCCTCCAGGTTCATGTAGACGGGCTTGCGACCCATTAACCCTGCGGCCGTGGCAGACTTGTGGGACTTGGTTGTACGCTGGTGCTGGTGCTGCAAAGCCGTGGGCAATTGTGACTCAAAGGAGCTATTGGAAATCCCCGAGTCGCTGCGATAGATGCTCAGTCGTTCGGGTTCCATCAACTGAAAGTCAGCACCTGCACCTCCACCTCCTCCCACTGCGGCTGTCAAATCATTTTTTTGCTGGTGCTGGCGATGGTGATGTTTCTTCTTGTGCGGAACGACAGCAGTTACCCCTCCTCCGACTCCTCCGCTGCCTGGCTGCGTATGCAGTTGCACAGTGGCCAGATTTAGGTTGCTGCTGCTGCCGCCGCCCACGTCCAAACACTTGTCGGCCATATTCTCATAGACAGGCGGATCATAGAGACGCATGGGCTTGCCACTAATGGGATCAATATCGCCATGGCCGCCGCCAGCAAAAGAATGATGTCTCTTACACGATGGAGTGGAGGAGGCGGTCAGTGAGGAGTTTCCATTGTATGCAGGCGGCTTCTTGATCTGCTGCCCTCCACCTGGGAACTTAAGTGAATAGAACTTTTTGTCCAGATCCACTCCAGACTTGCTGCCCTTTTTACCGCCGCGCTGCTCGCCCTTCGTATCATATTTCTTGAAGTTGCTGGCAGCCAGGAAAGGATTCGTATTGATAAGGGCAGAACTGGGAGCGGGCGGAGGTGGGGGAATACGTTCCACCACCGCATAGGTGGGCTGGTAATCATGTTCGATGGCATTCAATAGCTGAACATTCGAAGCGGACTGTGTGGTGAACTTATGTTGCTGCGGTGCCACAGCCGATAGTTGCTGATGTTGCTGCTGCTGCTGTTGTTGTTGCTGGTGATGTTGCTGATAGTACTCGGTATAGCTTTTGGGAAAACAGTTGCTCAAATTGTACTGCAACTGATGATGCGCGCCATCAGTTGCAGCTGCTTCTGCTGCTGATGCTGCTGCTGCAGGCAGGCGGTGCATGGTGTTGTACTGTGGCCCAAGTTGTTGCTGCTGCTTCTGCTGCTGGTCGTAAAAGTGTTGCTGCTGGTGAGGTTGAGGATGTTGTAGAGTCTGGTGATGCTGCTGTAGCTGGCTGTTCGATGGCTGATTGATACTTCCATTGAGTCTCTTGGGTCGTGGAGCGACACGCACCACATTTGTGTTGTTATTAAAATTTGTAGGGGTAGTAGAGAACTGCAGCAGCAAGCGAATGCATGCGATTAGATGAATAATGCCAACGACAACAAGCGCATGAACAGGGCGGAAGGGGAAGAGAGTTTTAAAGAAAACATTTAATTTATTAGTTAGTTTTGGTTAGTAAGAGTTGAGAGCATAATCATCATTTTAAAAAAATGGAAGTATTCTTTAGGGATTTTAAAAAATGTAAAACGCTTCAATTTGTTGATGTTTTATTGTATTTGGTGTTACTAACGAACAACATTAATTAGGGTGAATTATGTATGGAATTATATGGCTTGCGAACCTAATCAGAAAAAAAGTAGATAAACTTTTCGAAATTCAACCTTGACCTTAATGGAACTACATTTTTTACAGATGTGACAATTAAAGTTTATGGTTAATACAAGGTGTGTCTCAGAGAAAATGATTTTTTTAAGACTGATATTTTAAAATAGAAGTCAAAATATTATTTACTCTTCTTTCCGTATTCACCGATTTTTACCTAATCTCCAAACTGCATTTGTCAAAACCACAGTCTACGAAAATGTTATTTCAAATTAAAATCGATAGCAAAAATCGACCTTAAGTCCTTCAGTACCAGCAGAAGCAATTGCTTCACTTTATAAGTGATTTTAGTAATACCCGTAGGTTGAGGCCAAAAAGTGACTTTACAAATGTTATAGGAACTCTGCTCCTGGAAAATCAACAATTATTGAATAGTGGTAGACTTGAAACATCCGGTTGAGGCAGTTAACCCAAAAAAAATTTTAAAAGTACACATTGATGCTCACGGAATAATATTTGTCGACTACCTTATCGAGTTTTGCCGGCTTTCGACTGCCTCGAAAACTTAATTAACACTATAATAATCATTATCCTTAAGTCTTTATCCTTAAGTCTTTAATACATTAGTTTCAGTGGACCAAACTCTGGAACTGTACATCCGTTGTCCGTTAGCAGCATCACCGTATTGCTCTCGAACTTTTTTTCCCCTTTGATATCAAAATCGTAATGAAAATGCTTGTAATATTTATCACTTCTGTGAACAATTATTTTTGATCTGCTCTGTACATAACGGAGACAGCAAAAGGTTAGCCCCAACCGGGTTTGTTCAGAGCAAAAACAGTTCTCTCACTGCGCTCGATTTCACTGTTCAGTTGCTCTGGGTTGAGCAAAGGCACTGATCAGTCTCACAGAGTCCACTTAACACGACCGCATGTGTCAATTGCACAACGAAAAGGGTTTTTTGAGCGACCCAAACGAATGAAATGTCTTCTTTAAGTGTCTCTGTTTTTGATGTTGGGTTGCGAGCACAGTGATTGCCACCAATACCAGCTAATATTTCAGTTCTCTCCATTCGGCCGGCCCTGATGTCTGTTGTGCAAGACTGAAGCGCGCAAAAAACAAAGTGTGCTTTGTAATAACAGTTGCACAGACAACGATAAACCCGGCTTTAGCTCGGAGCGGTGATCGCTTGAAACAAAAACAGAATGAAAAGTGTTTGAGGTTTCCAGCTTTTAAACGTGTTGAGCAAAGACTGTTTGCTTGCAGACACCCTAAAAGTTTTGAGGGATTTTTGCGAGCTATGCTTGTGGTGGTTTTTATTTATATGAATTTTTGAGAATAATGTTCAAAATATTAAAATACACTTTCGATATTTATGCGTAAATATCAATGTTGAATTTTTCTTAACAAGTAAAAGAAGGCCTTCTTTATTTTGAGTAATATTAATGAGTAATCGCTGGTCTATATTATGCCAAATTTATATTATCCATTGGGCACACCTTATACTGTTTGTACTTCTATTTTAGTATGACCAAAAATTTACAGGTCTGTAAAATTTAATCGATTGAATAGCTCCCTTAAAAAACATCTATCTATCTAACTCTTCCGATTAGGTTCGCAATTTTTTCGTTTCCTATGTGTTATGAAATAGCAGAAAATATTTATTAAATAAATCAATTGAAATCAACTTACTGATATACACTTAAATACTATAATTCTAAAAATACAATTATTGTAATTAAATTATAATAACTTAAGACCGAAAGTAAAATAAAAGAAACAGAACTCCAAAAGGAAAAGGGAAGAGAACCAACATTTTCTTGGCAGCATATAAATCATTATTAATTTCAAATTTCTCTTGACTGTGTTTGTATGTAAGGAAAAAAAAAAATGAAAAAAAATGGCGACAAATAACTGTTGATTAAGAGCAGCGGCAGACGACAGAGAGCAAGCTAATGTGTGTTATGGTGTTTCCTCTAAAAAGATCTATGTGTAGTTTAATACTGACAGATTTGCAAATTACATCATTTTCGACTAAGAGAACTGAAAAGTTGCATAACAACCAAGACACTAAGAACAAGAAACCAAATTAAAATAGGAGCAATAGTCAGAAAGAGAGAATAAGAGAGAGAGAGAGTGAGCTTAACACACAGACATGAGGCATTATAGTACTGTAAGTTTATATAATATATATGTAAAGCTGTGTGTGTGCGTTTTGTGTATTGAGTGATTAGATGACACATAAATTGTTGAAAAACTGTACCTTGTTAGGTGCCGTTTGTAGACCATGAAACGGTAGATTCTCATACTCGCCAGGTTCCGTCAATGGATCCCCCAGTGAAGACGACTTGTCGTGTACTATATAAGGCATATATATAGGGGGGTACGCAACGGTTGATTTGGCGATTAGTGTTCCGACATATTTTTTGTATTTCATCAAATTAGAAGCAAATCAGTTTAAGAACAAAAGAAGAAAAACAGAAAATAAGGGGAAAAACGGGAAGAGAAATAAATTAGTCAAATTAATATTAAAAATCGTTAAACTATATGGTAAAAAATAAGTTCGATTGTTTTATTTTTGTTTTACAGTACAACACTTAAAAACTTCGCGGTTGTAAGCCCATAAAGTGTAAGTACCAGCTCATACCCAGTAAACGGAAGGTATTATAGCTGGGACCTGTTTATAAGCATCTTATGACCACCGCGAAGTTTTTTCTAAATGTCGCTTGTTTTGTACTGTGTAGAATATAAATCATAATTAATTTAACTTATTACTTATTTCGATCATAGTTGTTTCAATTTCATGCTGGCAAATTTTTGACAAGCGACATTAACACACATGCATACATACAGACATATAAAGCTAAACATTTGAAAGCCAACATAAAATGTAGAATAGCTTAAAATCAACACGTCCTTTAATGTTTTATTATGGTTCAATTCTGTGGCTAGATATGTTTCATGTTCAATTCTTACTTGGCGATTGTTATTGTTGTTGTCGCTGCTGTTGTTATATTAGGACCTCGATATTTGATTCATTATAGTAAATTACTTACAGTGATAATTGTTGATATATACATATATTTGTGTGTGTAGAGAGAAGGTGTACAGGATATCAAATGAATTGATGTAAATACTTGAGTATGTATAAAAAGGATATTGCATGATTGATCAAATGAAAGAAAAAATTCCTAGATAATGTTTTATGCTTGAATATGGATCGAATTATGAAAAGGAGCAATGAAATTTTACTTGAACAACATCTTTGATATAACACCGATTCATTCGGATACTACAGGATTATCTTATTCAACCTGAAGTCATTGATAGATATATTCGTCAAGTTGATGAGCATGTCGGAAGCATTCATATTCATAATATTAAAGAAAAGCAATCGACAGCTAACCAGTAACACAGAGGCCCTACGGACCCTTTTCTCATCTTCATGAATTTCAAATATAAGTGGATAAACAGAAAATTTATGTTGCCAGCTTTTAGGATGCATTTGAAAAATTCTTTCTATTGTCTACAATGACCCGCGTATGATAAAAAAGGCTGGGTTATAAACCCTTTAAAACATTTTATGAAAAACTTAATTAAAAGAGTAACTTAAACTACTTTTTCCAAGCGGACTCCCTAAATCTCTTAAACTCAAATACAATCAATTCTTATCAGTCCTATGCAATAAATGCAATTCAAAGAAACAGACGGTCTTGGAGGTACTCAGATAATCAATTGCCACTTATGTTGCCAAAAAAAAAAGACGAAGCAATTTCTCATTTATTTCGAGGATTTCCTACATTTTTGAGCAAGTCACCTTTCCTCAATAACCTGACAATGCAAGTAACTCCGTCAAAATATCTACATATATTACTCAAAGGAAAATTAAGCCCAAAACTCACGCAAATTGTATAATAAAATGTGAAAAAATGATTTATGTTATGGATGAGTACATGATACGTGTAAGTCTGAGGGAAATGACTTGCCAGAGTTGTTCTTACTTTGTTCGACGACTTTGCTGGTGGGTGAAACCAAGACCGTGCGCTTCATTAGAGGGGGCAGCGTCGAAGTGGTGCTGCTGCTGTGGGACAGCTGCTGTTGCTGGTGGCCGCGACGCATGGGTAAGATCGGTGGTGGTGGTCGGGGCGGCGGCGTGGGACACTTCAAGATGCCCCGCTGCGGTTGACGGCGCTCCAAGGAGCTCTCGCCAGGCCCAGCGCGGGTAGTGGGAGATGTTGCTGCGGTGGACGGTGTTGTTGTTGCTGGGTTGTCTAATGAAGGCACTTGAAATGTCACAGAGACAGGTGATTGGACACTGCTGGGACTGCCCGGCGTAGTTGTTGCTGTTGTTGATTTCGTTTGATTAGTTGCTGTTGTGGGCGTCTTTTTGTAGGTGACTAGCAATAGGTGAAAATGCGATGTGTGTGTGTGTGCGTGTGTAAGCAAATGAAAAAAAAACATAAATCATAAGTCAAAATAATATTAGGGAAAATCTCAACAAAATGCTTTACCACTGCCACTGCAGCGTATCCCCTTGAGGCGATGTTGGACTCCAAACGGTGATGCCTCATTGTGGCCACGTGAACGCCAAAATGTCTGCAACAGACCCACATGACTCCTCTGGCTATCCCTCAACCCATCATCCCCATCTGTGGCTTTCTTGGCTCGCCTAAATACAAAGGCCACAAGGCGTTCCATTTTGGTGGCCGGAGCAGCATTAGCTGGCGGCTCCTCTAGGCAGGCAGCGCCTTCTGGTGCTGCTTCTCTCTCATCTGTTGACGATGTAGATGGCACGGGCTTAATGTTGATTCCTTCTGTGGGCGCTTCGGGAGCTGTTACCGTCACCTCGGTTAGCATGGTGGTATTAGAGTTAGTTTGACTATCATTCAATACGGATAACTGACTAGCATTGCCCTCCCCTCCCGATCCACCATTGAAGAGATTCGGTTTCAATGTCATTCGATTCACCGCCAAATTCTCTTTGGTATCGCTGCTCACATGAACCATGACACCGGGACGCAGTGGCCAGCGTGGTGGCGATTTTGGTGCATTGCCATTGCGTGCTGTGGGCGGGGGCGTGGCCGTTAACTCATCGTTATTGTTGTTGTTGCTGTTGCTGCTATGTTGCGTTGGCAACAAAGTGTCTGGCAACAATGTTCCCGTTGCTATCGGAGTATTGGTTTCTTGTCTGGGCAAGGCCAGACCTCCTTGCGGCATAACCGGCTGATAAGATAGCACACTGAATGGATGATGTATGTGGGATGCGGATGCAGGATTGTTGTTGGTTTGTGTGTGTGTTTTTTAGTTGAGATTGAAGCAAGCAAGCGTACACACAGTGTGATTGACATACATACAAATGTAAGTTGTACGGGTGCAAGAAGCAATTTGAGTTTTTTGTTTTTTTATATGCAAAGAAAAAGGTAAATAAATCAGAAAAATAAAACAATTTTGTGAAAGTTTTTGTCTTCAAACATTAGAAAATTTTAAAGGTTTTTACTGAATAAAAAGGCATGCAAACATTTTACAACTACAATTATTTTTTTTGATAATGATTTATTGCGATTTTCATTGAACTTTGAAACTAAGAAAGAAAAACTCAGAGCTAACCAATTTGTTTAAATTGGATAATTCGACATAGACCTGACCGGCCTAACAATATCTTGGAACTTGGATTTCAATCAAGCACTATTGGTGCCAAGGGGCGGCTGAAAAATCATGTTTTTTTATACTTGTTATAAAATAAAGTTGATTAAGGTCTTTAAAATGGGCGTTAGTTTTACAGAAACCCTAACCATTGTTGGTATGATGGCAACTTCACTCTTTTATAGTCGATCTTTCCTCAGTTTGATTTTGAATCGGAACAATCCATTCAGGTAATCGTTCTACCGATTTTAAGATTATATTTTCCCGAAGGCATCTTTAGAAACCGTCGCCAAAACTTTGTTTGTTAACACATCCATCTTGGCCTACCTTGCTCTGGATTTCCCAAAAGCAGTCCTCTTTTTCGATTATTCTTTGGTCTTTGTTGACCAATGAAAAATCCAAATATTATCTATAATATCGAATCGGCTAAAAAAATAGAAATGTAGTGACCGAACGATATCATAAATTAGACAATTATGCGAACTAGAAAATGTTATTTTCTATACAATTAGAAAAAAAAAAAACAGAGTGACCACCAATTCACCAATTGCTGGTTGGATTACACTCACAAACAAATTTTAAGTTTTCTAAAAGGAGCGTTTTCTTACTAAGGTCAATGACTTATCAACCGTTTCAAAAATTTTTTATTCTAGAGCAAAGTTTTCGAATAAATCCCGAGTTATGCATCAAATAAGAATTTGCATACTTATGATGTATTACATTCTTAAATCGTGAGTGTTTACAGAAGCGATTTAAGATTTGTTCGTAAAACGATATTACAATATTGAATTAAAAAATAGAAGAAAAATAGAAGGCTAACATCGGCTACGCCGATGTTTTAAATACCCTTGCAGTTTTTGAAAAGCGCTACCATTGATAACAAAAAAGTTTTTCTCATTAGAATTAGTTTTTGGACCGATCGTTCCTATGGCAGCTATATGCTATAGTCATCCGATTTTGATAAATTTTTCCAGAATTATGTGAAAGCATATAAAACTAATTTATACCACGATTAATGACGCTACGATGGAAAACAAAAAAGTTTTTCTCACTAGAACTTGTTTTAGGACCGATCGTTCCTATGTCAGCTATATGCTATGGTCATCCGATTTTGATAAATTTTTTCAGAATTGTGTGAAAGCATATAAAACTAATATATACCACGATTAATGACGCTACGATGGAAAACAAAGAAGTTTTTCTCACTAGAGCTTGTTTTTGGACCGATCGTTCCTATGTCAGCTATATGCTATAGTTATCCGATTCCGATAATTTTTTCCAGAATTGTGTGGAAGTATATAAAACTAATATATACCACGATTGGTGATGCTACGATGGAAAACAAAAAAGTTTTTCTCACTAGAACTAGTTTTTGGACCGACACTTTATATGGCAGCTATATGCTATAGTCATCCGATTTTGATCAATTTTTCCAGAATTTTGTGGAATCATATAAAACTTATATATACCACGATTGGTGACGCTACGATGGAAAACAAAAATGTTTTTCTGATTAGAACTAGTTTTCGGACCGATCGTTCCTATGGCAGCTATATGATATAGTCATCCGATCCGGCCGATTCCGACAAATGTGCAGCGTATTTGTATTTAAAGACTTTTTGCAAAGTTTGGTCAATATAGCTTCAAAACTGAGGGAGGAGATAGCATAGAAACAGACGGACAGACGGACGGACGGACAGACGGACAGACGGACAACCGGAAATGAACTCAGCTCGTCATGCTGATCAAGAATATATATACTTTATGTGGTCGGAAATGCTTCCTTCACTGCGTTACAAACATCGTGAAAATTTTAATATACCCTCTGCAAGGGTATAATAAGAAAATAGAATAGAATAGAAGGAGAAGAATTGTGTGGAAGCAAATAAAACTAATATATACCACGATTGTTGACGCTACTATGGAAAACAAAAAAGTTTTTCTCACTAGAACTAGTTTTTGGACCGACCGTTTAAATGGCAGCTATATGCTATAGTCATCCGATTTTGATACATTTTTTCAAAATTCTGTGAAAGCATATAAAACTATTTTATACGACGATTGGTGACGCTACGATAAAAAATAAATAAGTTTTTCTCACAAGAACTAGTTTTTGGACCGACCGGTTATATGGCAGCTATATGCTATAGTCATCCGATTTTGATAATTTTTTTCAGAATTGTGTGGAAGCATATAAAACTAATGTAAACCACGATTGGTGACGATACGATGGAAAACAAAAAAGTTTTTCTCACTAGAACTAGTTTTTGGACCAATCATTCCTATGGCAGCTATATGATATAGTCATCCGATCCGGCCTATTCCGACAAATGTGCAGCGTATTTGTATTTAAAAGCATTTTGCAAAGTTTGGTCAAGATAGCTTTAAAACTGAGGGAGGAGATAGCATAGAAACAGACGGACGGACGGACAGACGGACAAACGGAAATGAACTCAGCTCGTCATGCTGATCAAGAATATATATACTTTATGTGGTCGGAAATGCTTCCTTCTATGCTTTACAAACATCGTGACAATTTTAATATACCCTCTGCAAGGGTATAAAAAGATAATCTAAGATATAACTATGGGTCAGAAATCTATCATCCCAACATCATGATAAAACCAGTTAAGAATTTAATAGGCAGAAAGGAAAGAAATTCTTGATTTTTTCATTGCCTACTTTATTGGCTCAGGATTTCACCAAAAAACTTTAAATTTTAAGGTCTGAGATTGTACTTAATTCAAATTACTTTTGTACTCTGAACAATTTTAGAGTTAAGTGCGATTAATTCTTGATTCATCGAGTAACGGTTAATACAATTATTGCATAATTAAAAGAAATCGATGGTTCCATGGAATACTGCCTGAAAGAGTAACACTTGTCATTCAGAGTGCTTTTAACTCATCTAGATGGAATTACATTTTGATAAATAACTTATAACAAGGCTGTAAACATTTGAACTTCTGCAGAAGTGCTAATCGATCGCTCAGCCTTAAGTTCGGTTCGGTTCGGAAGTCGGTTTTCAAAACCATTAAACCCAATTTTTTGATTCGTATTTTTGACTGCGGCCATCATGCTAAAAAATGTTACTTGCAATTATCGACTCCAATTTCTTATTCTGCTAGGTTCGTATTGCTCGACTTTTCTATTTCGACTATGTTCCGAAAAGACTTTTCCGAAATGTTTAATTTCAGATTGAACCAAACTTGTTCCAAAGTTGATTTGGGCTAGTTTAGGTTTGAAGTCAAGAGGTAAATTATTTGCAAAGTTTGGTTACAATAAAAAAATCAGAACCAAGCCTATACTATGGTATTTGGCTAAGGTCAAGTTTGCTGCCTCGCTTTTTAATTAAAATTTATATTATACAATAAGTCAAAATTTTCTTAAACAAATGCAAAAAAATTGAATTTCAAAGTTTTAAGAAAAAACTCAAAAATTATTTACCTCAGGTATGAAGTGTTTGAAAACTATTTTTTAGGCTTAATTATAAGCTGTAATTTCAAATATAACTTTATAGGATCAGTTTAAAATTTCGAAATTTTCGGTGAAAACAAAAGAAAAATTTGATAAGAAATGTTTTTCTTCAAATGGAATCTTCAGTAAAAATTGGATTCGTCCATAAGCCAGATTGTGGTCCTCTTAGACCACTTTTAGACTTTAGTCTTAAAAAGAGGTTGTCCAGGAGACATGGTCATATCGACAATGAACTGACGCATCTTTTGACAAAGCATAGGTGACTCAGATTCTATTAATGCACAGAAAAAAAAAAGATCAAATATCAATTTAATCTTGGCTGATCAATATGATATTTTATCAAATATCAATTTTTACATATCATTTTGATGATAAATAATATTTAATTAATCGTACTAATATCAAATTGATAAGATAATAAATAAAATGAAAAAAGAAAAGAACAAAAAAATGCTTATTATCGAAAACTTAGGCACCGTAGAAAAAATATAAATAGTCCCTTAGACGTTTGCCCGCACGCGTGTGCGGTGGCTCACTGCGTTGAGACGTCATTCCATTCGTGTAAAGTGCGAGTTCCCGTGTTCGATCCCCAGACAAGGTAATGTTTGTTAACTAACAAAAATGTTTAAATTTCTTTGCTTTCCAAACGGCTATGGCGCTAATATTACATAATCATTAAAATTCTGAGCGGGGGGGAATATATATATAATATAACTTATATAAATAATATATCGCCCAGAGCCATTTCCTAATTTTTTTTTTTATTAAAAAAATGCCACTTTGATCTTAAACATATCATTTTGATATGATCGAAAATATCAGTTTGATATTTTCGAACAGGTCAATTTCATCTGCATCTTATCGGCTTTTTTTTGATATGAAAAAATGTCATATTGAGTCCCAGATCATATCATTTTTTTTTCTGTGTATATGTAGATCTGTGATGGGCTACATATTGTGTCTAATTCTGACTCATTCAGTAGCACACTTACTTTCCTCGCGATAAAAAGAGTTGCCTACCACTGATGTAGGTTCAAGTGGAAATACAGTCCGTGTATTCTATCATATTTGGGAATGTCCTTTAGTTTAAAAGTTCAATGAAACACAAACCATTACATTTATTATTTTTAATTTTTGTATCTCAAACTTATTTCAAAGGAAATTTATAGAATTCTCTGGAAAAAGTTGTATTGCACTTACCTTTGGTTGGCGCTAATGGAAACTTCCGTGTGATCTTTAACAATGCATTTAAACCAAATATTTGATGTTGTTGTTGTTGTAATGCCAGTGTGTATGTGTGATATAGGTGTTGTAGTTTGTTGTAGCAAGTTTGTTGAGTTTTTGGTATGGGTTTTATTAGCGTTTAAAGCAGCGTAATAAAATGTTGTGGTTGTTAACATTGTTGTTATTGCGGTTGTTGTTGTTGTAGTATTTGTTGTTATGAAGTGAAGCAGTAAGGGGACAACAGTTTACACATACAAAATAGAGATAGAGACAGAGACAGAGAGAGAGAGAGAAGTCAAGCGAAAATAATTGAAAATGTTTGCAGGCAATAACAAAAGGCAACGGCCACCATTTTGTTTGTTTTTGTTGTGGTTGTTAATTAGTTGTAGTAAATGTTGGTTTTATTTTTTTCATATTTGATTATCCAATCAATTCGAGTGCATTGATGTTCCATTTGATGATGTTGTTGTTGTGGCGGTGTGTGTAAGCATTTTATATAAATGCAGCCAAGCAAAAATTACAATGCGATTATTATATGTTTGTATATATATGCATATATATATTATTCAAATGAAAACATAAATAAAAAGGAGAAAAAATACATAATTAGAATTGATTGTTTCATTCGTTTTTGTTCTTTGTTAATTTTGAACATGAATAAACAATTTCAAATAATTTTTTATATATATAAAATGCATATCCTGTCAATAAGGCGAGTGGCCAGTACCTTTCAGAAGCTTGATTATGCTTAAACATTAAGCCACATATAATACGGTTTAGTCAAAGACCATTTATTGCATAGAAGCGTCGGCTCCAAGAATGTACACTCCCCGCCAATAAAATAGGACACCCCTTAAGTCTGTTATATATTGACCACTGTTTCCAAACCAAACAAGCTGGAGCCTTAATTTTTTTTAAATTAAAGTTCATTAATATAATAAGTTTGCAGAAGAAAGACTTAACGTCTAAGCTTTAAGTATTAACAAAAAATTATTAACCAAAGACAGAACAAATTCGAGGTCCGAATTATACGCCACTTGAATAGGACACTATAACGAAAAATGCATTTCTTAGAATTCTGTTCACAAATATTGCTTAAGGTTAAGATTATTGAAGTTTTTTAAGTTTAAACAAAATATTTTAAATAGTGTGTTGAACCACATTCCTGCTCTAAAACTTTACACATCCGGTTTGGAAGGGATGCATTCTAATTGGCCAAATAATTTAAAGAAATAGAGTTTTAAGCTAATGCGACGGCTTGGATTAGATCAGGAACACTTAAATATTGTTGTCCTGATCCATATATTTGATGGGTCAACCATCTCCAGACATTTGCGATTATGTTTAAATTCGTTGAGTTTGGCGTCCAGCTTAAAGCTTCACATTTTGACTCTTTATATACGTTTTTACCACCAGGTCTGTATGTATTGGCGCATTATCAGGTTTGTAAATCCTCGGCAGGGGCATAAAAAGGTTATGAAAGTATGGAAACGCCTTTTTCAATATACAATTGTAAGACAACGCATTAGTAGTTATCAGGACCTTCCAAATTACATTTTATTTCGTTCAGAAAAGATCACTCGATGCCACTCCGATGTCCAGGTCACATGTGGGCGACAAAAACTGAGGCGTTGTGCCTTTTGAACGGGGATGCTTCTTCTTAATTTTTAATCTTTTAATATGCTAAGCATTCGAAATAACGCGACGCATAGTTGTGAGACCGGCCTTGACGCCACATTTTTCTCTGATTTTATCTGTTCTTAATATAAGTCGCTTTTCCGCATTTGTTAGCACACTGTGTATACGTCATTTCATGCATTTCCATATTCAGACTCATTACATAAAAATACGAACATGTCCGCTTCTTTTGATTTTTTTAAGCTTTTTTATGCCTCGGTTAAGGTTTCTAATCGACCTATTTTACTATTTTTTTTAAATTAAATAATCTAAAACAGCTAAAATGTTCGATCAAAGAAAAATATGAGTCCACGTGCTAAGGATCAATGTTCTATTTAAGTGGCGCAAAATTAGGACCCCAAATTTGTTCGGTTTTTGGTAAATAATTTTTTGTTAATACTTAAACCTTTGTCGCTAGGTCTTTCTTCTGTATTTATTGCAACAATTAAATGAGCTTTAACTTAAAAAAAAATCTCTAGCATGCTTGGTTTGAAAACAGTGGTTAATATAAAACAGACTTAAGTGGTGTCCTATTCTTTTGGCGGGGAGTGTATAAATTTTTCCTCAGCTTAGAACGTTTACAAAGTAATAAATAATCAAAAATATCAAAATTGATAATATTGTAATCAGAGCTCGCAAATAACCGTCAACCATTTCAAAGTGTCCGATAAAAACCGATCATCTCCTAACACTATGAAAATGGGTAGAGAGCAAACACTTTCAAAAGTGTTCTCAGTCAACAACTGTTCCGCTCAGAGCAATACACTTTTTTTTAGCGTTCTTTTTGGTTCTGTCTTTCGATGACTACTTTGATCGGTCACCTTCGGCAAAAGTGTCTTTGTTTATGTATGTGTGCGTCTGTGTAACCTGTGCGAACTCACACACACATGCCATGGCAGGATTCTTCTTCTTTCTTTCACGCACACAGCAAGAAAAAACACTTTAAGCAGACACTTATTGAGCAGTGTTCTTTTAAAAACAGTTTTGCAGTAAGCAATCACTCTAAAGTGTCTCACAGAGTTGTTATTGAGAGACTGATTCGTTTGTTTAGTTGAGCCGAACTCTCTGACTGAAGAGCGTAAGCGAAACAAAAAAAGTGTTCCGCTCTGAGAGGGATCGTGTGTGTAACATTTTTTTCTGTTTTGTCCATGTGCAGACTGCGTTGAAAAAATTGGTTGACGGTTATTTGCGAGCTCTGATTGTAATGAAATCTCTCATAGCGTCTCATAGGTACGAAGCGGCAATTATGTTCAAAATCCCTTTTGTGTTTGACAGACGCTTATATGAGATGTACTTTCTATGCAATATATGGTCTTTGGTCGATCTTATGTTTGAACTGTAAAATTTGTAAGTCAAAAAACACAGTGTTACAAAAACCAAAAATTTGCACAATCTTCTCAAGGGACAACGTGCAAATAGTGGGGCTGGTTGTATATATAACTTCCTCCTTCTTGGTTTTTTCCAAATAGTTAAAATACCAGATCTGTAACCCGCATTGATTATTATATATAATGGACAGGATTATAAACAATCAGAACAAACAATCGTTCCAAAGAATAATGTTTGTGGGGATAACTTAACTAACATAACCTAACAGTTGCTCCAATTATATCAAGGTCGCTGGTCAATTACACTTGACTACAATTGTTAACTTTTTCCAAAATTTGTTTTCCAAGTTTGGAGCTTAATACTTAGAAATCGATTTCGTTTAAATAGAAAGTGAGTACGTGATTTTGTAGGCTCATTTTTTAGCTGTCATCTCGTATATTACATTTTCAAATCGGTGTAGGATTTCGGTAGTTACGGCGAAATATGTTAAAACATAGAACAAGAATAAGAATAATTTTCAGCGATGAAAAATAGGAAACAGTTTTTGTCGTTTATTGTGGTCCCACATCCAAAAATAAAATCTGTCTCGACCTAGAGCTTTATCGGTTAAATTAAAAGCTGTGGGAAGTTGGTGGGGCAATTTAAAGGGTTAAGCAGTTTTAAAGCTTTACGATAAATCAAACGGGAAGGATTAAAGGATTTTACAATTTTAAATAATTGTAATAGTATTAAGTTTAGTTTCAACTCAAATTCCTTATATTCCTGTTAAATAATATGGCAAAAGCAAATGGGCAGACTCATGCTGAATATATTTATAAGCAGAATGGCTCATGCGAAAACAAATCGATAAGCTCAGCGCATGCTGTGAAATGAAAATTAATAGACAAACCAGAGGAAATTCATACAAATTAACGTAATAAGAAATCAACGTAAAAATACATATTGAGGTTGGGTGGGGCATAGAATAGATATGGCGATATAACTTAAATATACAAATATCCTTAAGTCTGTTGTTCGTTATTTCCTTCATAACTAAAGTCAAACTATGGAAAAAACAGGTACTCACATTTATCCTGACGCCGACGACGACGACAAATGCAGATGATGATGCAACAAATTATAATGACGGCCAGCAGCAATCCCAATATGGCGGCTATCAAGATGATGAGTGTGGTCTTGTCCCAGCGCTGCCACCAGGCCAGTTGTTCTATATAAAAAAAATTAAATAAAAGGATAAACCGTTAACAGTTGCATTAAGTGGTTCATGGAATTAATCAACAAAAACTTGAAGTAGCAAAGCAACTGACATGCAATGCAGGCTAAAGCCTGCCTACTTAGACGCTTCGTTGACTGACTGACATCCGGAGCCGGCTTCATCTACTCTTGTATGGCGCTTTAATTTATCAACTTGTCACATGGCTTTAACATAAATGCATTTGCCAAGTCCCTACCCTCTCTAGCCGCCGCACTCACTTCTTACCACTGCCATTGTCTGTTCGGCAAAGTAAAAACTATAAGCTCCTCCTCTCCGCCTTTGTTGTCGCTCATTGTTTTCCGTATTGCTATAATTCAGCTGTTTATCATCCAAACAAATGAATTGTCTTTGCCAGCAGTGCATACTTTATGGCTGTCTGCCTGTGCCGTGTCAGTGTAATGTATGCCAGTGCAGCTGCCTTTGTTCCATGTACGTATTTGTATTTGCATTTGTATTCGTATACGTATTTGTTCCCCGCGTGCCCGGAGTTCTCTATGTGTGTGCGAGTGTGTGTGTTCGCTCGCATATGTTATGAGCTATTCATTTTGGTGTGCGGATTCCCGTGTCAACAACATTTAACAGTTAGGAACCGCCTACATTTCCTCCACCCTTCGCCCAATCTCCACCCACTTGAGCCAGCGCATTATCTTATGTAATTAAACAAGCGAACGGTGCGGCAATGAGAAATTACGCTTTGCAAAATTGCGAAAGCAAAGCTTATTCGAATATACATACAAAAATTATATATCCTTTCAGGGTGCATGAACCTCTTAAAATAAGTATGTTGCAGAGATCTGCATTGAGTGATGTCCAGCTGGCTCGCTCACCCGTTCTAAAAATTCGGTTCAAGAAAGCTCAACCACTATCATTGTATTTTCGGCAAGACTGCAAACCGGAACAGGCTTATAGCGTCTCATGAACCGGGTTACCAGTAGTAATTAATGATATCCCGAATTAAACCTCCTCTTTTTGTCCTTATATTGTATCATCTTCTTTAAGAACTTAAAAAATTTGTTTCAACAATTTTCCCGTCAAGATAATTATAAAATATTAGTTCCGGGCCTCATTTTGAAAGGTTTGATTCCATACTTAAAGTTGCACTTCACTTTCTCTTACAAAATATACACAGAGAAAAAAATTTATATGAAATGGCGGTCATTTCACATTTTTTTCATATCAATTTCACTCCGATATGACAAGGATTAACTTGATATGATAAAAAATATCAATACGATCTTTTCTATTAAAAAAAAAGCATTGACTTGTCTGGGGATCGAACTCGAGACCTTGCGTGACGTCTCAACGCAGTCAGCCAAGGCACACATTTATGGGAAGACGTCGAAGAAACTATTTATATTAAGTATGAAAACATTGATATTTTTAAAAGATCATTTTAACCAGCAAAGATTAAATTGATCTTGAGCTTTTTTTTTCTATGTGTAGTTATAGTGTATACTACCGCTTTGCAGACTTATGTTTCCTCTTACCGTCGTCAATTCAGTCGACAGTTCATCAAATCAGAAATTCATTAATAAAATTTACTCAAATTGTTCAATTATAATTGGATTTTATTTGTAAACCTGTGTTATTTAAGAAGTAGTGAACAATGATTCGAACCAAAACCTTAACTTCGGTAAACCTCAAGCTTACCTCCGACCTTTGATTTAAGGTTATCTGTAGTTGACTTAGAGTACATTAAGTGCTAGTTGTTTTACGAGCACAGCAAAAGCGGTACAAGAAACAATATAATATATTTATATTTTAAAGAGATAGCATGATATGTGTTAATTTTGATCTTCTTGATTTGAAAATAAAAAGAATATTAATTTTTCATTGGACTCGAGTAGCTTGCAAAGTTAATTTCGTAAGCGCCAAAGAGTTTTGTTTCTTAGAGTTTTAATATTGCACAAAAACTTCAGCTTTGGTTTCAATATTTATTTGCAAAATTTAAATTTAAAATATTTAAGAATGTTGATTTTATTGCAGACATTTTTAGGAACAGTCGCAATTATTCTGGTGCAAATGAACTTGGCATTTGTCGAAGACTAATGCATCGCACAGTGTCTTTTTTTATGCCTTGTGGCAACTCTTAATTATTGCCGTGCTGTTAAAGTCAGATGATTCTCTAACAGTTTTTTTTTTCAAATGTTCAGGAAATATTTCCCAACTTTGGAAGCGTCTGATTAAGAATTAAGAACTACGAAAATTATTTAAAAAGTCCAAACAAATATGAGCATAACCGAATTGTGAGAGAATGACCGCGTTCAGCAGAAGAACTTGCTCCCTGATCAATCATAAAATTTAAATGATCTTTCTGCTGACCGCGACTGATCCGGTATCATGATAGCCAATTTGAGGTATCATGATAGCGTATCCAAGAAATAGTACGCTCCTTTGAAGTGATACTGATACCACCAGCTGTAATTGCATATCGATAGGCGTGATAGCATTAGCCGTATCTTGCGCACTGATTGCAATTATGAGCTTTTCAGTCTGCTGTAAATAATTATAAAAAATAATCAAATATAATTAAACCTCATTTGGCCAATTTCTATGCAATTTCCAGTGTACCACAGAATGCTAGCGAGTCTGCAGCGCCATTAAAAATGCTACGTAGTTCCGTATTATGATTTTATTCTAAAGGCGTTTGCCAAAAATGTAGCACTTCGTTCAGCAGAAACTTTTTGATCTATCATTTTTTTCTGATACATGCTCAGCGCTCCATCTTTCTGCTGAACACGGCCAATGTTTCCATTAATTTAAACGGTTATTTTCAATCTGAATCTCTTATCTTGTTTGTATTTTAACTTTGGCTTTAGAGAAGGGGACCTAGAGTTTAACGCCGAGTCTGAACGGCAAAGTTTTTGAGAAGCTTTTCAATGCTACATACTTTACAACTGTCGCCAACAGCAGATAAGGTGACCTTATGTGTAAAAAAAATAATAAATTTTAATTCTGCTTTGCCGCCCAGTCGGACTTGGAAGTTTGAAAAATTCACATCTTTCATACTTCTTTTTCACAATAGAAGTACTTCCAACACGTGAAATGTTCCATTCGCTTTTGATAAGGGGTGCAACCCCAAAAGAATGGTTTTTTAATAAACGTATTTTGTCATGTGATTTTGTTGTTGGTTTTAAGTTCGTGATACGTGCCAAAAGCACTGCCAAGAGAAGGGACGGTTTCATCTTATGGTGACTTTAAGCCTTCCAAACACATGAAAAAGAACGGCGTTTGGAAATTGTTCGGCTTTTTATTTGCGTCGTTCTGGTCGGTTAGGCGTGCCAAAAGCCCTGTCCAGAGAAGTGACGGTCTCATTTTATGGCGACTTTTAGCCAAAGAAGCACACGAATAAAATTGAAGTGATTTTTTTCTTTTAAAATGCAATATGAGAAGTGGAATTCTTTTTGGAACCACATCCTGCAAAGTCCGACTGGGCGTTTACGCGTATATGCCTCACACACATACCTACAAAGCTTGTGAGCTCTCACTCTTACGCTCACAGAAAAAGCTCTTAGTGGATATCGGAGAATGGCCGCCTCACCATATTTGATTGCACCATGGTTCTGCTAATGATAAGTGTAGTTGTGTTGTTGTTAAAAAAACTTGGCAGAAACGTATCTTTCATAAGATTGCTTTTCATATTTTGGAACTTATTAGAGCACTTGGGTTTATTATATAGATTCCATTCAAAATATGATTGGCCAAAACATACTTTCTTAATCAATATAATCCACACATAAATACTTCTGAAAATTCAAAGTTATAGAAATGATCAATTGCATAATATATTTTTGTCAGAAAATCGTATGTTTTTCAAGATTTTGTGGTGAACCTTTACGGTGTTAAATTTTATCTAGCTCTGTTATCAGTTACTTATCTAATTTAGCTGCTATATTTGATATGACTGGTGTAGTTAATGTGTAAAATAAAATTGTGTTTTCCCAATTAAGCCGTTTAGATTTAATAACGTCAACTTATAAGGAATAATTTCTATTACAAGAGTAAATTGTCCAACTGTGTAATTTTCTTAAAAACATTAAGGCCTGATTCGGTTTCACTTTCGACAAAATTTTGGAACATGTGTTGTTTAAAATTGATTGAATAGATCAGCTAAAAGCCTTTCCATCGACTTAAAAGTAAGTACAAATTGAAGGTTTCATACCGATTTCATGAAAACATGTTCCATTTCACTTAAGTGAAAACCGGAACAGGCCTAATATTCTATTGTTTATCCGGATGTCAAAGAAAATTAAACAAATTCAGATAGCGTACAGATTTACAGGTGGTCTATGACTACAGAATGGGCGTGCACAAAATGCTTACGTCCCTTCCAACTATGACCCGGTTTCCCAATGTATTAATTAAGGCGTTATCTGTGGCTTGAAGTTGCGGAGGCTGTCCCATACAATGTCGACCTTACAATTTATAATATATCGACATCAAGAGTGCCACAGCCTTTGCTTTAACAGCTCAATAGTTTTGGTTATGCACGCAGCCATAGGCACACAGACGAGCATACACACAAAATAACCGGGTTTTCTTCATTTCTTTCAAATGGTTGTTGTTACTCGAAAAAGTATTCATTTTATATGTATTTGCTCTTTCCTAAGCAGGCTGTGGGCATCCCTGATATACATAATCTATTTAAAATAAGAACCATTATTTTAACAACTATCCCACTAATTACGGGACAGCCCTCTATTAACTTAAAGCTTTTTTGAGATATCGGGTAAATAGCTTAAAATCTAATTCTACTTACTTTTTGGTCGCACTATTTTGGTTAAAAGCAGTTTGTAATATCAGTTAGTAGGCAACAAGCAATGAAATTAATGCAAACGAGAAGATAACATGGACGAGAGATTTGTGTTAGATAATTTTGAGCGAATGTTTTGTTGTATTTTATAATTTTTTCAACTTTTTGAGCAAAAGTTGGTTGCTTTTAAAGATTTCCAATGTTGGATACAGTTAGAAATGGACTCAGACTCAAACTTTCATTCTCATTCAACAAAATAATAACGGCATTTACCTTGCCACCAAATATAAAGCGCTGAACCAGCTGTCAATAATATAGAAAACCAAAAAGTTGACATAAACTTGTAGATAAAATTACGGGCCAAAAGGAATTGAGCAGTTTTAAATCTGGTGGGGAGGTGGAATTAGAAATGAACAAAAGCAAAAAGCGCTAAGCAACTAATAAAACCATATTGTTCAAGAGCCACCTAAACTACGTTCAACATCATCTGCAGTCGAATTTCAATTTCAATTCAATCAATGAAATGAAATGATATAAAATGTGGAATAGCAAGTAGAGGAAAGTAACAAAAAAAACGGAAGGTGGGACGACAGACATTAAAATCGCAAAAACCTGGCGAAACTCACGACTTAAGCAGCTTATCAAAATTGAAGAAGAAGCCGAAGCCGAAGCATAAAAACTGAAAACGGATTTTGGTGGCGGTTGAAGGAAACGAAAAATCACAAAAATCAATTTCCGCCCGGTGGGTAATAAAACGTGATTGAATAGAAGGAAGAGTCCAGGCAATTCCCTAATTGCTCTAACGGGAAGCGTATATTTAACATACCCGTGTTCACTTACCAGCCACTTCAATTTTACAGAAATCACCCGCACCAACTGTATTATTGGCCATACACCTATATGTCCGGGCAATTGCATAATCCTCCTGCAGTACGTAAAAGCTTTTATCCGTATAGGCCTTCTTGTCGCCGCTGCCCAATGCCTCAACAGTTTCATTTTCAGCTTTAATTGACCATGAAAAATCGGCCTGCAAAGGAGAAGAAAAAGAAGAAAAACATGAGTTTTTTTTTCGATGAAAAGTTACCTAAGCCGCCTGCAACTTTGAGTATTCAGGTGTTTTGGTTTTGACTGGAACCAGTCCGGCGTGTGTTGCGTTGTTGGCCAGTACCGTAGAGATGACTGAGCTTAAAGTTTCACTTACTGAATAAAATTTATCAAGAGAGTTGAACAACTTGAATGTAAAAAAATGAAAAAGATTTTATGCAAAAGCCGAATTGCATTACAGTTTATTTTCCCTTCACTAAACTGGGTCGATTTATATACCCTGTACTGTAAATTGGGTAAAAACGGAATCATAAAGTTGTGCAAATGAAAAAATAATCCGTACATCTTCCTTAATTTTTGATATAGATTGTTATAGATTTACTTTACTCATCAATATATATCGAGCCACCATACATCGTTTTACGATCAGATGAACGATAGTCGAGTTATAAGCAAAAACAATTACGCTGGGCAGTATCGGCCGCAATCGTGATGGGCAGCACTGGCATTGTTTGCGTGGCGCCACATTTAAAAGAAATTAGTTATATACAAACTTAAGCAGATAACTATTTAAAATTTGTCTTTTTTGTATTCTACGAGGTCTGTTAATTAAAATGTGACCTATCTAAGTCTACGGTCAACTTATATACTATTATCGTTTTTTTATGTCCATAAAAACGTTCCCAACATATACTGACAGGATCAGTCATTTTGCATTTTAAGTTTGTTTTCGACAGATACAAAGGTTAGACCTGTTTTGCTTTGACTTTTGACTCAATTTAAACTAAGAAAATGTGTCTAAAACAAAACGAAATAATATACAAAAATAAACGCTGACAAATTTGCGGCGAGTTCAGTTAAAAAGTTTCCATTTGCTCTCACCCATTGATTGCTCAGCAAATCGCATGCTGGGTTATTAAATTTCCAACTTTACGCTCGTTAAATAATTTCCAATCAAATAATTACGAGCCACTGAACCACCAGCCCGGTCGGCAGACGTGGGCCATGCGTGCCCATAAATCTTGACTCAACCACCGTGCTTTAACTCAAGTAAGGCCAAGCAAATGCAATTGGGGAAAAAACGGTAACAGGTAGAGAAATTCTGCACTGATTTATGCGGCACGGCAACTGCGAACTGCAAGTTGAAAACTGTTTGCGAGTTGCAGCCATGTAGCCAACGATAGATCCGGCCAAAAGGTAAACTCATAAAATTGAAAATTCTTGCAGCTACCTGCAGAGCAAAGGCAGATGAGCAGCAGCAGCAGTAGAAAAAGTAAAACGCAATTGAAATGCTATCGTTATTGCCAATTCGATGGCTTGCAACTGGAGCGCGGAATGTGTGTGTGTGTGTGCGCGCCGACTGTGAGGGTGAGGCAAGGTTGATGGCTTTCCGCCCTTGTTGAGAGATTGCTCTAACAGTATGGGCTGATATGACTTAATGAAGAAGGTTGTTATGCAAAGAAAAAATATGACAAAAATCAAGCGTAACAGTTAAACAAACACTAATCATACATATATGATGGGAAAAACAAAGCTCTAGCTTCATCTGTGCCGAAGTTCAAAAACACTTGCAAGTGCTGGTTCCAATTGATCTTCCCATATACATATATGTATAACTTTATCACAATTTCTAACCAATCGGCTCAATTGCAGTTATAAGATGTAGTCATCTGATCTGGACCAATTTTCGCAGAACTATGCTACAGCATATAATATTTATAATTACTGAGTAATAGAACGCTATCATTGAAAACCGAAAAGTTTTTCTCACAATGACCTATTTTCCGTCCGATCGTTCCTATTGAGCTATAAGGTATAGTCATCTGATCTGGGCGGTTCCGACATATAAGAAGCGTGCAACAGAAAAAAGACTGTGTGGAAAATTTCAGCTCGATAGCTTTAAAACTGAATGACTAAATTAGACAAAGCTTAATCCGCACAGCTCGTCGTCTAGATCAAGAATATATATACTTTTTGGGGATGCAATTATAATTTCTTTGCCTTGCAAGCTTCTCGTCAAATGAATATAGACTTTGCAACTATATAAAAATCGATGTCTGTCAGACGGTTAGTTATCTATAAACCGTTAAACTGATCAGACCCTTTGGATTGTGTTCAGTCTAAGTGGGCCGCTAACTAGTTAACCCTGTCGATATCGATATACATAGAGTGGGGAACCCAGAACCGGAACCATATTCCGAAAAGAACCGATTAAAACTCAGCTCCAGAACAGTAGTCGGAACTGATATTTTTCATTTTTTAAGAACCGGTATTTAAGAACCTATTTTTTTAGAACCCAAATGACTGAAAATAACCGAAACATTGTACCGGTACAGTTTCGGCACTGAGTATTTTTCCAAGTTCAGTTTTGATGATTCAATCAGGGTTTTCCTTAACCCACCTGTTTTAAAAAACATGTCAAATGTTTGATCCATTTGGATATAGTGCAATTTTTAATCATAACAATTTGATCTTATTCTTTGTATCAATTTTGGTTCAATACTTTCCAAATATTATTAATTTATTTATTATTGTATATTATTTATATCAACACAGCAAATGCTAAAATTAGTTGTTTAAATCCCCGATTTTGTAGAGTTCCTAAAACTGCATACAGTGTAATACACAGAGAGATAAAAGTGCATTAAATAATTACAAAACGTATATTAGAATTAAGTACATATAAGTGTATCAATTATATGATTTAACAAATATATAAATGTAATAAAAAACGAGAAGGCAAAGCTAACTTCGACTGTGCCGAAAAACATTACTCCAACTGATTTAACCGGTAAAATATATATAGGATATAGATATCAGATATTTAAAATTTTTAAATCATTGATAATAAAAATTTGATACCATAAAAAAAAACTTTTCTTAGTAAAACACATTTTCCGACCGATCGGTCCTATGGCAGCTATATGCAATAGTCATCCGATTTTGATAATTTTTTTCAAAATTATGTGAAAGCATATAAAAAACAAAAAAGTTTTTCTCACTAGAAGTAGTTTTTTGACCGACCGTTTATATGCCAGCTATATGCTATAGTGATCCGATTTGGACACATTTTTACAGAATTATGTGGAAGCATATAAAACTAACATATACCAAGATTAGTGACGCTACGATGGAATTCAAACGAGAAGGCAAAGCTAACTTCGACTGTGCCGAAGTTTTAATACACTTGAAAAACTTTACTCCAACTGATTTAACTGGAAAAATATATATACGATATAGATATCAGATATTTAAAATTTTTAAATCATTGATAATAAAAATTTGATACCATAAAAAAAAACTTTTCTTAGTAAAACACATTTTCCGACCGATCGGTCCTTTGGCAGCTATATGCTATAGTCATCCGATTTTGATAATTTTTTCGAAATTATGTGAAAGCATATAAAACTAATATATACCAAGATTGGGGACGCTACGATAAAAAAAAAAGTTTTTCTCACTAGAAGTAGTTTTTTGACCGCCCGTTTATATGGCAGCTATATGCTATAGTCATCCGATTTTGATAAATTTTTTTCAGAATGTGTGGAAACATATAAAACAAATATATACTACGATTGGAGACGCTACGATGGAAGTCAAAAAAAGTTTTTTCTCACAAGACTTATTTTTCGACCGATCGTTCCTATGGCAGCTATATGCTATAGTGATCCGATTTTGATACATTTTTCCAGAATTATGTGAAAGCATAAAAAACTAACATATACCAAGATTAGTGACGCTACGATGGAATACAAAAAGTTTTTCTAACTAGAACTTGTTCTTAGACCGATCGTTCCTATGGCAGCTATATGATATAGTCATCCGATCCGGCCGGTTCCGACATATTAGTTGCGTGCAGTAAAGAAGACTCTGTGCAAAATTTCAGCTCGATAGCTTTAAAACTGAGAGACTAGTTCGCGTAGAAACAGACAGACGGACAGACGGACCGACGGACAGACGGACAGACAGACGGACGGACGGACAAGCGGAAATGTATATAGTTTATGGGGTCGGAAATGAATATTTCAATGCGTTACAAACTTCTGGGCAAAATTAATATACACTTTTCAAGTGTATAAAAAGTTTTTCTAACTAGAACTTGTTCTTAGACCGATCGTTCCTATGGCAGCTATATGATATAGTCATCCGATCCGGCCGGTTCCGACATATTAGTTGCGTGCAGTAAAAAGAAGACTCTGTGCAAAATTTCAGCTCGATAGCTTTAAAACTGAGAGACTAGTTCGCGTAGAAACAGACAGACGGACAGACGGACGGACGGACAAGCGGAAATGAACTCAGCTCGTCGTCCTGATCAAGAATATATATAGTTTATGGGGTCGGAAATGAATATTTCTATGCGTTACAAACTTCTGGGCAAAATTAATATACACTTTTCAAGTGTATAATAACCCATATTCTACGAAACTGCAATCGATCATAATTACTTTATTTAATATAATCAAGGTCGGAAGAACTTGATTCAAGTATATGGGTACTTGGATCAATTATCTACACGCTATTTTCCAGCTTATTTCAAATTCATTTTTTAAGTTCAAACGTACTTGAATCAAGTTTATATAATACTTCGATCAAGTATCGATTACTTATTTCAGGTACTTTTCGTACTAAATCTTTAAGTTTGTGAATACTTAACTCAAGTTGTTATAGTACTTGATTTAGGGACGATTCGGACTCACCTTTAAAGCAAAAACAAACTTAATTTAAGTTCGGAATGTATTTAGGCGAAGATCCAAAATACTCATTTAAAGTTTCTTTCGTACTAATTTTTTAAGTCCGAGGATACTATAGGCAAGTATTTCGTACTTGAAAAACTTGATCCAAGTATGGCGTACTTGGTTTTAATAATTTAAGACTCAGATGACTATCGCGTCTTGAAAAACTGGGTTCAAGTCCGATATACTTGATTTTTTCTCTCTGTGTAGATATTCCATAAAATTCTTCTTGCTCTTCCAGTAACACAAGTAAGATATGGACATTTGTTGTTCGGGGTTAAGTTTATTATGACTAATTAACCTTCTATATAACTACATTCTGTTGTGTTGTTCTACCCCATCAGTTTTATCGTTTTTCTTATATAATTTATATTAATCACTACATTTTCGGTTTCCACACCTATATCGAAAAAAAAGGACCTACCACGGAAAAGAAAGGAAAATAAAATATAAAACAAAAGAAATTTAACCGAAACCAAAAAAAAAAAACAACCCGAACCGCACATATAGGACCTGTAATTCCACCGAATTTCAACCGTTAAAGCACGTTATTAAGGATATTGTCGCTGATTCTTTTTAAAATTTGTTCGGAATGTAATTATTCCAGACAACATTTCGGTTCCGATAGACAGAAATGGCTTTGCCGACTTCGGATGTTGATAGTGTCGGCTAAACTTTCTATTGGTTGTTACATACGTTTACACAAACCTTATATACCCTTTCTTACTTTGTGAGAGCAAGTCACATACATATATGTACAAAGTATGTTTTTTCAGAAGGTATACAAATTTCGCATGTGTGCAAAAATTCAGTTAATCCTCCCTGTTGCTTATGCTTAAGCTTCTTTTTTTCACGCTTAATGGCTGCAACTCGCCATTGGCAACACTCACCTCTCCAGGATTTCCGTATGCTGTGCAAATTAGTGTATCCTGGTCATCGATCTCCTTTCTTTCAATTTCACAGCGCGGTTTGACTGCCCATTTGGAGGTAGGATGAAAATAAAAAAAATAAAAAATATTAAATCGTACCATTTTCAGTATTTGCTAGTCCCTTGCCTCCGCCCATTAATACTCACACTGGACATCAATAATGGTTTCGGCTATGCTTTTGCCATGCTTATTGAAGGCCAGGCACGTGTAGGTGCCATTATCGTTGCGATGCATGGCCTTATTGATAATCAAAGCATTTCCGTTGGTTATCGTCTTGTCGCGGAAGCGCCATTCGTACGAGGGTTCTGCAAGGAGTGGGGTTGGGGGGTTAATAGGTTAGTCAACTGGCAGTTCAGGCAGCTCAGTTCCAACACTTACCGGGATTGGCTCGTGATTTGCATATGACACGTCCTGGTATGGTGTCCTCCTGCACATAGACAATGTTCTCCGAGACGCTTGTGTTGTCCGGCGCATCTGTCGCATGCGAGCAAAGGAAAAGAGAGAGAGAGAGAAAAGAGACAGATGCAACGGTATTCCACACCTCAAAAGATTGCCTTGTTGTTTTACTCACATTCAATGCTCAAGTAGGTGCCACTCTTAATGCCCGGTCCCACCGAATTCGATGTAGAGACGCATGTATAATTCGAATTATCTGCCTCGATATCGAACTTTTTATTTGGCCAATTTGACATATTGAAGTGCTGTAATCGGTTTGCAAAATATACATATGTACAACATGTCACAGAGATACGAGAAAAAGATTTTTATTTTCAGGACGGGCAGCGGAGGCGGCTGACACATGTCGTTTTATTTTATCGGCGTATGTGGGATATACAATTCAACATTAATTGGGATTTCATTTTTCATGTCAAGTGTGTGGAATTTTTTGTAAAGTGGTTAGCTAATTGCATCTATATAGAATTGTTCACTTGACACCAAAGTAAATGAAATTTAATGAAAATGCTAAACTTATCTAGTTTTTTCATCATCTCTTCTAATTCGATAACAGATACACTTCCGTTTGATTGTTTTTCATCTAGTTGAGAATTTCCCTGAAGAAAAACCCAATCGATATTGGGTCAAAGTTAAAGTCAGATTTCAGAACAATGCACTAATGATTTTAACATTGATTTTTCGCAATAAGTTCAAGTTTATTTTTCAAAATTATTATATTTCCAGGGGTCGGCAATGGAGAAGAGAAGTTGCCACTGGCAACTAAAAAAATAATTGAAGAAACATACACAAAATGGGCATAGAGCTTTGAAAATCTGTTTTTCCCCTTGATTTTTCTACTCGGAGACTAGAAAAACCTCTGGGGTTGAACGTGATCAATACATTGACAACTTTTCTCTGCTGACTCACAAATACTATTGCTACTATTTTGGTTTCACAAAAAAAAAAACTAAACAAGAAAAAAACCTTTATTATGAATTTTAAAGGTAGGTGTAGTGAAAAAAACTAGATTCCGTTCCGATCATCGAACTTTTATAGCCATACGAATTGATCAATATAGGAAATTAAATTAGAAAAATAGAAGGCTAACATCGGCTACGCCGATGTTTTAAATACCCTTGCAGTTTTTAAAAGACGCAACCATTGATAACAAAAAAGTTTTTCTTACTAGAGCTAGTTTTTTGACCGACCGTTTATATGGCAGCTATATGCTATAATCATCCGATTTTGATAAATTTTTCCAGACTTGTCTGAAAAGATAAAAAACTAATATATACCAAGATTGGTTACGCTACGATGGAAAACAAAAAAGTTTTTCCCAGTAGAACTAGTTTTTTGACCGACCGTTTATATGGCAGCTATATGCTATATTCCTCCGATTTTGATAAATTTTTTCAGAATTGTGTGGAATCATATGAAAATAATATATACCACGATTGGTGATGCTACGGTGGAAAACAAAGAAGTTTTTCTCACTAGAACTAGTTTTTTGAACGACCGTTTATATGGCAGCTATATGCTATAGTCATCCGATTTTGATAAATTTTTCCAAAATTGTGTGAAAGTATATAAAACTAATAAATACTACGATTGGTGACGCTACGATGGAAAACAAAAAAGTTTTTCTCACTAGAACTAGTTTTTGGGCCGATCGTTCCTATGGCAGCTATATGATATAGTCATCCGATCCGGCCGATTCCGACAAATGTGCAGCCTATGTGTATATAAAGACATTTTGCAAAGTTTGGTCAAGATAGCTTTAAAACTGAGGGAGGAGATAGCATAGAAACAGACGGACGGACAGACGGACATGGCTATATAGACTCAGCTCATCATGCTGATCAAGAATATATATAGTTTATGGGGTCGGAGATGCTTCCTTCTATGCGTTACAAATATCGTGACAATTTTAATACGATTGGTGACGCTATGATGGAAAACAAAATAGTTTTTCTAACTAGAACTATTTTTTCGACCGATCGTTCCCATGGCAGCTATATGATATAGTCATCCGATCCGGCCGGTTCCGATTATCATGTCTCATGCGTCGAACAGTGTGAACGCAGTCTAACTAAGACTTTTGCTGAACCGAACCGAATGTTTTAGTTCGGAACAGGTTCAGGTTCAACTATACTTTTTACATGAGGTTCGGATTACAGTAAAAGAAAAGTCTCAATACCGGGCTCAAGCAGGTTCGTTTCAAAACCGGTTTGCAGCACTGCTTAAAATCTGGAATTTCATCGTTTAAAGCATTTGTCAAACTGACTTACTAAGCTTATAGAAAAACCAACTTGCAAGATGCAAGATGATGATGTCTTGCAAGATGATGAAGGTTCAAATGATTCTGTAAGGGACGGTTCAGCTTAGAGATTCAACGAGCACCTAATTTACGAGCGTACTCGCGGCTTAAGCCGGCTTGTTTGCGCTCATCGCTTGCAATACTCGTTTGTACATTAAATCAAAACGAGCAAGCCTTTTGCACGCTCGGGTAATAATAGTTCAAGCTCATTTAAGAATGTCAGCAATATGCGAAATTTAGCATATATGCGGCAGCAAGAACAACCGCCGAGCGAGCAGCCCTTTTAATCTCTTGCGTTCTGGACAACAAGAAATCAAGAGAGCACAAAAATAAATGCGATCATGCTCTCTCATTTGCGCGCACACGTTGTTTTTGTTGTGGCGGTCTTTTTGTCACTGCGAACTGATTCATAGTGCAATTATGTACCTAGTGTGGCATTGACAGAAATGTATAAGTTCGCAGCTATTTCTTGATTTGTATGAGTGAGACAGAAAACGTTATAAGGAATATAACACAGGCAATAAGTAAGTTTTGAAATGAACGCTTTTGATATAAATGACAAATTCACCTTCACAACTGCTCGCTGGGACTCGTGCTCAACGAGCCAAATGAGCTATTACACACAACAATCTCGTCGATTGCACATGCTCCAAATTTTAATGATGCTCTCATACAATTGATTTTTTGATTTGATCTTTGTGTGTGCGCAGAAGTAAAGCTTTTGATCGATATGCTTGCTCGTATAGCATTTTAGGAAAGGCTGAGCGAGCAGTCCTGTGTACGCTCGTTGCAGGTCTCTGGTTCAGATGTTAAAATTGATAACAATAATCGAAAGAAAATATATACAACAATTGTTTCTTTAATGTTTACACTCAGAGTAAAATTGGAATATTTAATAGTTGAATCAAGAAATCTTGATATCAAAAGTACGATAAGAATGAAAATTCTTGAAATCAGAAAAAATTTATGGATTCAATGGGTATGCATACTTTTTTCAAGTTTTCTTCTACTTTTTTCTGAGTGAACTCAGTCCCAATATGGGGATATAGCGGCGCTATGTGTAGACGTTACTGCAAATGCATTCTTGGGTCCATTTTCTAATGTTTCCTTTTTGTAAATCCAGGTGCTTATTGAGAAAATATGTGTAGCCACTTCTTAGGTCCTAAATTTTTATTCAAATAATATACTTTAATAAAAGTGAACGAACTTCACTCTGACAGTTACGCGAAACGGCAAATGTCACCTAAGCCGCCGTTACCCTGCCAAATAGCATTCTCAATGTAATTGTACTTACCAACACCGATAGCATACTCTCAAAATCCCCCGTAGCTGGTGAGGCATCCATATACTTCTCTTTGACAAAGTAACGCGTATCGTTCTTCTCGATTGCCACACCATCCTTCAGCCAGGAGATCTCACAGCGTGGCACGCACTCAATGCGACAGGTTAGATTGGCTTGGGGCGAGGAGTGCAGAATGCCCGTATATGGCGGCAGATTCTTAATGAAAAATGGCGGTGCGTGTACCTCCAAATTGACTGTGGCCATTACACCCTTGCCACCCTCATTGTACGCATAGCACGAGTAGTTGGTGCGACTATCCAGGCCGACAGGTTCCACCGTCCAGTCCTTGGTGACGATGTCCTGGAGCGGTCCGCGACCGCCGCGCAGCCAGCGATATCTAATGGGTTGCATAACCAGTTGAGCAGCGAACGTGAATTTGCCCATTTTGCGGTAGAGTGCATAAGCGGGGGAGGAGGATGCAGTGGATGCAGTTGATGACGATGGGGATGGCCCGCCCGTGTAAAGGGTTAAGATTTGTGATTGTGGCGTGTAGGTGGTGAGCGTGAGCAATGTACAAAGGGAATGATTCAAATGTAAATCAATTAGAGCATGCGTTTCTTTAATTTCATTCGATTCGAGTTGCGTTTGTTGCTTCTGCTTAAGCAGAGCCTCGAAAGCAGCATCAGCCTCATGAGGCTGCAGAGCTTGCACGGTGTGGTAGGCAATGGTGGTTGGTGGAAGTGTTGTGGTGGTGTTTGTGTCGGCTACAAACCTATTCGATTCGGGATAGCCCGGATCGTCCACAGAGCAGCTGAAAATAACGCTCTTCTTTTTCACAGCGACGGTGGGAAAGTGCGTGAGAGTAGCCGGTCCCGGCTCGTAGTGGACCTAAGCAAAAAATGAAAATCAAAGAAGGAAAGAAAAAAGAAGGTCAAAAAATATATTAAATGGAAACACTGCTCTTTAATTAGACTGATTTTTGCTCTCAGATAGAGCCGTTTTCTCATCTTCATGGACTTTAAATCTAGGTGCTTTTTGAACAAATTTTTGTTGTCTACTTTTAGGCAGTCTTTTAAATATCTATGCTTGTGTCTACAACGACCCGAACATGATTTAAAAGTCGGCCCAGAATTAGGCAATATATATATTCTTAAATGGCACCTAGATTTGAAAGACAGGAACATGAGAAAACGGCCCATAGAGAGCATTGGTATCTCAGGTTTTTTGCTGGATTAGAACAGTTTATCACTCACCATTAGTTCTTTATCCTCACTGCGTGGACCCCAGCCAGCAGCATTGAAGCCCTCGCAGGAATAGTTGTAAAAGAAACCACGTCCAATGCTCTCCAGCAACAGTTTGCTAGGATCAATGTGGCACAGATCCTCCTGTGAAAAATTTAACGTTAGAAGACAGTCGCCAATGCAGTTATCTGCTCCAAGTCCTTACCTTAGTTTCCACGCAATCGGGCAGCTCTTTGAGCAAAGTCGAGTTGGCATACCAACGAACTTTGGTTAAAATCGAGGGATTGGCATCTAAAATGTTGCAGAATAATGTTACATTGGACTCATCGCTTTCCTTGACAGGTCCTTCGGGTATCATTAGAACCTCCACAGTAGGAACAACTGTTAAAAAAAAAGAGGAAGTACTGTAGAGATGAAAATTGCTTTTGCCCTAGCTTCTTACACTGCACATCCAGCTGGATTTGCTGTTCGGAGGTGGCTTTGCCTATATCATTGGATAATTGACAAGTGTAATTGCCAATATCCTCCTTATCCGTGGATCTGATAACCAGTGCCACATTTTCAGAGTTGCCACCTTGATAGTGCTCCGTGTCGTTCACATTTACCAAGTCCCCATTGCGATACCTGAAATGGAAAATGTGTCGGAGATTCAATATTAGCTGAGCACACACCCCAGTTACTTCTAGGAAGCTGGCAAAAGTGAGGAAGACAGAGCGTGAGCTCTTGTAGGCTATTTAATATTAATGGGCACATTTCATTGTGTTTTTGTTTTCATAACAACTTGCATAAGTCCCCTCTACTGCATAACATGACTGACTGACTGACTGACTGAGTGACAGAGAGTGGCAGGGAGTAAGTGACTTTTTAAGCTCGGAACGGACAATGAACAACGAAATTATGTCAAATGTCTCTATGTCTGTCCTTTAACTATTTTACGTTGCCTTACTTATTTACTGGCTTTTCTTCTTGTTGTTCCTGCGCTGCATAAGCTAGTGCTCTCAACTGTCGTTCATTTTGAATTTTGTTGTTTGACAAGCTTTCGGCTTCGTCCTCCCATTGTCGTTGCCCGCCTAGATCTTAAAATCTGCTTACAAATGCAACACAATTGGCAGCCTGGAAAAAGAGTTGACGTTGATAGTTGATGCACCAGTTACAGGCAGTATTTCGGTCTTTGAAGTTTGAACGTTGATGAGCTTGAAATGGAATTTAATGTAACTGAGCAATGGGTAAAGACATATGAATTTACCCAAGGAGGAGAGTCGATAAAGCGTACATAAACACAGTGACGAAAAGAACCGCAGTCAGAAATTTCTTGCAATTTTACTTGCGTATCTTGGGGAATCCCCAAATCTTAATCGAAAAGTAAATCATTTTTTGAAGAGTATTTTGCTTAATCGGGGCTCCGCACAGTGGTCGATTCTGCCAATATGGCAGGCAATAATTAATAACATACAAAATAATAAAGTATTATTTTTGGAATTATTTTTATGAATTTGTATATGAACAAAGAAATTTTTAAAACAATCATTTAAACATATTTTTTTTTTTAAATTTAATTTTAATTAAAAATTTTTTTTTATTATTTTAGAATTTTTCAAAAATTATTTAATTTAAGGATAAGTAGAAAATTATTAAAACAAAAATTATTCAGCTTTGTAGTAATTTAAATAGGAGATATCTTCTAAAAGTTGTATGATTTCTTTATCTAGTTAAATGTACGATGAAGTACTTTTTGATAATGAGGTTTTTAGAAGAACTGACGTAAGTAAATGTGCATGCATCAAGTCCCCAATCGTATTAATACGTGGATTTTTTCAAGTGTAGTTCATTTGATAGTTGCGCATATCTTTGTTTCGCGCTGCAAGGGAAAGGGGAATATTTTAGAATATTTTATAATATTTGCCCCAAGTGTTAAGATTTTAGGAATGTAGAAAGGCATAAAAAACCATGGGTATTCCTGTACAAATATTGTTGTGGCATCCCAAGCGTATTTGCGAAAAGCAGCTGATACTAATTCTTTGCTGTGGGTTTCCTATATAATATAAGAAACCCGTTGAACTTGGCAATACGGTTTGCAGTCACAGAAAGGAGCAAGCCAATTTTCGTTTTCCGTTGAAAGAATTTTATTTTATTATTAAAAAAATATCAGTTATCAAAAGAATTTTGTTATAAAACTCAAATAAAACTGAGTCAAAAACTTAATTTTTAAAATCACAAAATTAATGTCATTTTTATTTATCGGTTCTGATAAGCTACACCCAATGAATCATTTACGAATAGCGCAAACCGCTAAAGCTACACTAACTAAAAAGACTTTTATATTGTGATTAAAAAATAATAGTCTCCGAATGAGTTTTATTTATTTAATTTTATAGTAAAGGTCTTTAGACCACAGTTGTTTTCTGAGTGATAAAATATTTTTTATACACTTGCAAAATTAATATACACTTATATTAATTTTGCCCAGAAGCTTGTAACGCATAGAAATATTCATTTCCGAAGAGCTAAGTTCAATTCCGTCTGTCTGTCCGTCTGTCTGTTTTTACGCGAATTTGTCCCTCATTTTTAAATCTATCGAGCTAAAATTTTGCATAGAGTCTTCTTTTTACTGCACGCAACTAATATGTCGGAACCGGATTAATCCGGATCGGATGACTATATTACATAGCTCCCATAGGAACGATCGGTCAAAAAAATAGTTATATTTACTTAGAAAAACTTTTTTGTTTTCCATCGTAACGGCACCAATCTTGGTATATGTTAGTTTCGTATGCTTCCACATAATACTGGACAAATTTATCAATATAGGATGACTATAGCATATAGCTGCCATAGGATTTACTAAGAAAAGATTTTTGTATGGTAGGGTGATAAAATTTTGATTCTCAATGATTTTGAATTAATAAATATCTGATTTCTATATCCTATATATATTCTACCGGTTTAATCAGTTAAAGGGAACTTTTGCTTTGCCTTCTCGTTTTTTAATTAATTTGAAAATAAAAATTGATTTGTTTCGCATTATTATCGAACAGGATTTAAATTTTAATTACTGAATGATAAATGAAATAGAACTTCTGGAATTGCCTTCCCTTAGAAAAAAAAATTAAAATGAAAAGTGATATAATCCATAATGACTTAAAATTTTTGGCAATAAATTTATTTCACAAAGAAATATTGAAATACCTTAAAAAATAGAAATGAAAATTGATTAATGAATTAAAATTTTTGATAGTCAATCTTTTCACAGCAACGTAAAGGAGAAAAATTTGCTCTTTCGTTCCGTATGATTTTTATTTACAATAATTGCTAGTTCTTTTCTGCCGAAACTGATGGCTAAATCAAAGAAGGCTATTGAAATAGTATGGTATGAGGCTGTCAATAATTTAATAACCAATAAGATGAAATGTGTAATCAAGGACAAAAAAAGGCGAGAGGACATTTTCTCCCTTGTCATCTGTTAAAATAATTTATAACTCAATAAAAAAATACCCTAATTGTAATTGTTGAATTATTTAAGCGCAAAAGGCAATAAACCACAAAGTTGCCTTCACCTCCTTCCTTAACGCAAGTTGACTTTGCGACAAAGGAAAGTAGCCAAAGGAGAAGGAGGCAAAGTCACAGAAGGAATTCTTGAACCAATTAAAAACGTCTGCCTGAGTGAAGGGCCCGACCAGCACGAAGTTGTACTTATGTGCATATACAGTAAATTAATAAAAAGAGGGCCAAGCGTATATATTTTACATACCTACATACATATTCACGTGGGTAGTTCGATAAGTGATCATTTTAGCATGGCAAACAACCAGGCACATTTTACATTTAATGTAAATTGTTAACTGTAGTTTAATATTTTTATTACAAGAACAAAATATTCAATACAAGCATTTTACTTATGAGCCATTTTTTTACTGTTGTAATCAATTGATTTTGAACAATAGTCAAAATGGGATTTTCAAAATATAACAAATTTTTTATTGTAATTGAAGCAGTTCAACACAAAACAACCCCAGCACATATGGTTTATGCGGCGGAGAGAACTCTTACAAGATATATAAAAATAATTTCAATACTGTTTCCTTTTGCCATTAAGAGCATTTCCGTTGCTGTTAGCCCAACGGATGGACGCACATTTCCGCACGAGCCTTTTATTCTTCGTGCAGAGGGGCTCGTTAACTTTTTGGGCAACATACTAAGAGAACCAGGGCCGATAATTAAAATTAATTATGCTTGTACCGATGTGCGGATTTATGCCACACAAGTTGAGCTCCATGTTGGGCAGAGTGAAGCACCACCACATGTTGGCCGAGTGGCGAGTGGAGAGCGGTTAGTCATTAAATTAACGAGGCGGCCGAATACCGAAAAAAAGAAAACCTTGGTACGCCTCTGCATTGCAGAGGCAGGTGGAAACAGCAAAGAGAGAAACGCGCCAAAAATGTGAAGTGAAATTGCTTTTCTGCGTTACCTTTCGTTTATTGTAAATCAATTAAAATTTATACTGAACTGAAGCGGACGACTCTGTTGGCAATATAATTTCGATTTATGCCGCCTACCGCTGTAAAGTATGCAATGGTTTTTAAATTGTAGGTGCATGAATTTCCTTTTTTTTTTTTTTTTATGAGCAGACAGAAGTGTGCGTAAAATTGTTTGAATGTCAAAGAAAGGAATGAACAACACAGACAGAGAAGCAGACCAAGTCGGAAGATAAGGAAGAATGGGCATTGTCTCAGTCGTGGTGAACGGATCTGTTGAATGTTTAAATGCAGCTTTCGCTGTGTGTTATCTGTTGAATTGTTTTCATACTGAAGATGAGGCTTGTATTCAATTCAAAAAATTATATATAACGTACAACAAAAAGGCTTCACACAAAGAGAATCTAGGTTGACTTTATGGCTATTTCTGTGCCTTTCAAATTGTATAATAATTTGCTGAGAGGCTTATAACCCTTTATGGATCGGTACGTCGAGCAGAGTCGAAATTGCTTCATCCTGCAGTCCGAGGAATACGATTTTAATAAGACGATTGATTTATTCTTCTTCGCCCTTCATATGTTTAACAAAGAAAATGCCAAAAATTTTAGGCATAACTTATTATCTTTACTAATATTTGTTTATTAATACAAACAGCAAACACTTAAGCCAATCTCGAAGCAAAAAAAAATGTATACGATTATTTTGTTTCAGTGTTCGCCTTGTGCATAATCAGAGTCCGACACCTTAGCACCTATGCCATTGTGCTAACGATTTGAAAAAGGGAATTTCCATGATATCACTATTGACTAGTTCTTATAAATGTAATCAAAAAATAAAAACCAATTTAATTTGAGTTAAATCACTGTTCGACAAAATGGAAATCGATTTTTCCCAATGGAGAAAACGAACTTTTTCTAAAGTATTTTGGGGCTTTTAAACACGAAAATCGCCATGAAAATAAATCACAATAAAATAAATCGATTGACCAGTTATCGAGGTATTGTCGAATCACTGTTTTCTCGAATTTTTGGATATATCCCACTACTTAAATTCTCATAACTTCGTTGTTTTTGCACCGATTTGAATATTCTAAATGCAAATAAAAAGATGAAAGTTAGACGAATTTTTCATAGTCAGAAAACAATTTTCTAGGGAGAGTGATTTAAGTGCTATGGTTACCAAACAAAACAAAATTTTAGTTTTAAAAACAAATTTAAATTGTTTAATATTTTTGGGAAAAAGACTTTCTGCCTGAAATATGAAAAGTCACAAGATGAATGTATAATAACAAAATGAAGACAAATCTTTTAAGGTGCCGGATTTCTGCGGGAATGCATATATCTATAATCTGAATAATTTTTAGAAAGATCGTGTAATTTGTATATATATAATATATAAATCGAAATTTGTTAATATATTTGGGGTCACTGTGCGCTCAGGCAGCCATCCTAATGTTAATGTTTACATTTAATCTTAATATTGATATTTTGTGATTATATAAAACATTTTTTAATTTTTCTTTACCTGAGTAACGGGTATATCGAAGACAAGTATAGTTGTTCCGTATATGCAAAGTCTACGACTTTGGCCAAACTGACAAATAACCAAACAATTGATGCTTTTTTGCGTATATATTATTCAGTTATTTAAAGTGTTCAAGGA
This sequence comes from Lordiphosa mommai, assembly GCA_018904225.1. Taxonomy (NCBI): domain Eukaryota; kingdom Metazoa; phylum Arthropoda; class Insecta; order Diptera; family Drosophilidae; genus Lordiphosa; species Lordiphosa mommai. The sequence continues at coordinate 1,010,386 of JAEIFT010000024.1, forward strand.
TTTTTCTAACGAAACAAAAGTTTTAAATAAAAACATTATGAAATCAGAAGCATGTTTTCTACAAAATGTCTAAATTCTGGCACAGAATGGGTTGCACTGAAAACTATATTTAAACAGTTTTTTGACCCGGAATGAATAGATGAATTAAGCTAATTTTTTAATAGTACATTTTGTGTTGGAAATATAATTTCTTAACAGATTACTTTTAGAGGTACGTGGATTAGAACAAAAGGTGTGAGAAGTCATATTCCAGTCAAATGGATGTGCGAAATTTCAATGCTGTGGCATTGTTTTTAAACTCTAGGTTGAGTCCGACCACTGTGCAGGGTTTAAAAATACACAAAAACAGTTTACCCCCTTCCCCCTACCACTAACATGAAAATCCCGCAAAATGCCTGCTAAATAAATTTCCTCTATGTGTCACTTTTGTGTGTGCATTTAATTTCTCAGTTGGTAAAGCAAAGCGAAAGCTTAACAAAAAAATGCAGGGAGAGGGCGCCGGGGAGAATGCAGGCTTGTAAAATGCAGGCACTTGACACAGTTGAGAGCGAAAGCGTGTATCTCTGTGTGCGTGCGTGCGTGCGAGTGAGTCTGTTGGCTGTTCCATCTTCATTCATCATAAGAGCGAGCTGCTGTTTCTTTGCTCTGCCTCTCCCCTAATTAAGCGCTTGTGTGTGCGTGGCATTTTGTGCTCTAGATGATGTTTATGTAAGCAAAGGAGAGATCCCGGCAAAGTATGCAATGCGAAAAAGTGACTACATTTGGTGCACTATTAATCAAGAGCTTGAGTGTGCGTGTGTGTGTGTGGGTGCCTTTGCCAAGCGCCAAATTCAATTTTCAGAATTGCTTTAGCTTTTCTACAACTTTTTGAAGTGCTTTCTGCTAAGCCCTGCTTTTACTCTCTGGCGTGTGCTTCTCTGAAACAAAACTGAATTAATTTTTTAAACTTAACCGAATTTTTTGTTTTTGCATTGGCTGCTGAGCAACTGTTGCCAACATATTCCAATTAGAACCCAAATCCCCTTGTCACGCAAAAACATCTCTGACTCGCATCTCAAATCTCGTCGAAAATTGCATTTTTCGTAAGCAAATGAGAAATGAGAAGCAGCATTTGCGAAAATATGTCCGGCACTCGCCAATGAATTTCGACCAAGTTTGTTAGCCATGCTGCGTGTCCTGGTCGCATTTCTGCGCTTGGGATTGAATTTCATTGAGTTGCCGGACCACAGCGATGATTTCGGATTTCGCATTATGCGTGCTCAGCAGTCCACCGTGCGATTGTGTAATTTTATATGGCCCTGTTGCTGCCGATGTGGATATGGCCGGATAAGACAGGGTTTCACAGCACACCGACAGAAAATGTGGAATGCAATAAAGAGAAAGCCCAACAAAATATCGTGTTTTCATCTAATTTGGATTATGTGGGTACTTATACTTAAATAATGGAGACCTAATCCTTATCAGCAAATTATAAGGCTGTTTTGCGGTTGTTTGAGTTACACTGAATACCAAAAATAGTTTTGTTATATTTTTTGAGAAATTCCAAGTGGGTTCTCTCTCTTCTAAAGCTTTTTAAAAAACACTTCAAAAACGTCTTTACAATAACTGTGTGTGTGTGAGTGGGTCTGTGTATGTGTATGTGGATGTTTATATATTCGTCTGACAACACACAACATTTAGTGTTCAGAGTATTTCGTAGTCGACTGCAGCGCTCTAACATGTTTTCATGCTAAGTTAATTATCGATAAGTCGAACTAGCAGTCTCTGCAGATTTTCATTTTTATGTTGAATAGCAATTTGAAATCGCTTCTTCATTTCTTTGAGTGCATATACGGATGTATGTATAGTACATGCCACCTTCAGCCCCGGCACATACCATTCCGATTCCAATCCCCATTCCCATTCGCATTCACATTACGCATTTGCGAGTTGCATTTCGAGTTTGTTTTGATTTTCAGCAGATAAATGCATTCTCGCTGCGACAAGGATAACTATGATGAGAGAGCGAAATGAGGAAGGGGTAAGGACGCAACAGCACTTGTGTAAACAGAATGTGGTTTCCACTGCACGCACTTTATTACCCTTCCTATCTCCCTCTCTTTCTCGCTGTCTGTCTCCCTGTCTATTTACTTTTGTATTTGTTTTTAATTAGATTTTTGTTTACTGTAGAAATTTTAGTTAAATTGAGTTCTGCATGCAACCTGCTTGAAAGTCACACAAACTCCTCCACCCCTCTGGGACCAACTCTGGCTCACACCTCGCCCAGGCACCTACGCAGTCAGCCGCACAAAGTACGCGTGAGTTTTGCCTTTAGGCCACAACAAATACAGACTCACACACACACACACACATTTGCTTGGCGGATCTAAAAGCAATTTGAATTCGTTTGCCTTGTGCATTTGACTTTTGAATTTGCCCGCTTTTTTGGTTGGTGCAAAACTTGTGCACCAAAATTTATCACCCAGTAGAAGTGCGATTTTTTCAATCCTAAAATACTTCATTTTTAACTGTTCGGGATTTATTAAGTACGTACTATTTCAAGAACGTTTTGATCATACTTTAATGTCTTAATTAAATCCCGATCAAGACTTAAAACAAGAATTTGCATACTTGAAACTATTTTTTCTGGTTCGCGGGTTCAAACCAAAATTTACGTAAGTTAAGGCTCAGAAATTTAAGGTTCAAATTTTCTGTTCAAAGGTTTGGTTCGTACCAAGTTTTTCCAAATTTGTATAAAAAGGTTAGGATGAGTTAAAACTGCCCGACGTTTAGAGCGTAAGCGCTTTCTAAAATTTTTCAAAAAAATTCTGGTTAAAGAATGTTTGTTCTTATTTTCGATAATATTAGCGGTCGATTTTGGATCGAAGAATATTTCTTACCTTATATAAGTACACTCAAGAACTTAATTTACACGAAGTTCTAAATAAGAACTAGAACTCTGCCGTTCGGTTTTTTTTTTTAGAGTATTATTTATAGGTCAAGCAAAAACAGTGACTTACCAAACCACCTGGGTTAAGGACGCAGGGTTTGCTACATATTCACAATTTAGCAAAACTATTTCACTGGTATTGGTGACCATTTCCGGTGGGCTAACCTTAACAACGGGTGGATCTAGAATGAAAGTAAAATGCTGTAGTAATAAGTATCATTTGAGAGCCTCTGAACAATACCAATTTGCAAATTTCTAGCAAAGGTTTCTTGCATTACTTAGTTGTATCTTGGCAGGAAAATTCTTTACAATGTAAATCATTTGATATATAATATTTCAACAACTTAATCTTTTTTCTTTAAAATTAATTATTATTGATAATATATCGATTATTTGATTATAGCCAGCTTTAATAGGAAATCGGAAAGTTTCATTCCAAAATCGGACTTATCGATTCTGTATCCTATTAACCCTTTCACAAGAGATCCAACTATCTTCATTTTGATTGTCTTTCACCTTTCCCTATATTTTTACCACTTAATTAATTTTCTACTTACATAACACTTCCAATGTCAGAGCGGAGGCCATTGGCTTCTCCCGATTGATTTGCAGCACAATATTCTCAGCCTCACAGCGGAATACGCGATCGTTCTCAAAGCGTGTGGCATTAAAGATCAACTCCGATTGCGTATGATAGGTGCCATCCGGCTTTTCGAACTGTCAGAATAAAAATGATCAAAATCAAAATAATTTCTCTCCTCTGTGTGCCTTAGGAACTTACCGCTTTGGTTCGTATTTCAGTCAGATCATTCTCCTCTGCACTTATTATCGATGAGGTGTTATACCAAGTCAGGTTAACCGCTGGGCGTGCGCCATGAATCTGTGGGGGGATGAGAGAAATAAGCCATTTGCTATTAAAGTTCCATTAGACGACAAGTGCACAAGTTCATGCACATGTATTTCCATTAGCCAGAAGAGTTTTTGTTGCCTTGGCAGGCATGAAATTCCATTAGAACATAATACGCAATCAATAGGCAATTTTGCATAATTTTGCTCAGCGCTCAGAGGCAAGTCCTTAGCTCCTGTCTTTCAAAATGCTGTTAAACTGCAGTCAATTGAGCGCTTTTCCATTAAAATGCAATGGGGCAAAACGTCGTAGGTTGGGGTGGGGTGGGTTGGTCGTTGGCAAATGACAGGGCATTGTCGAAGGACTGAATATGTTGGAAAAGGCCCAGAAACTTGGAGCTAACTGCTGCTGGTCACATGTCGAGAACAACGAGGACAACTACGAAAAATCGCAAAATAATTGCCAGTTAATTATTGTCAATTACTTGTCGGCAACGAACGAAGAAAAGCATAGCGGAAACTAGGTAGACATGGGATGCCCTTTGAATCTGTGCAGGTGAGCAGATCGAAGTTGGGTTGTCAGACTGAAATTTCTGTTCGCGATAGATTGAATATCGAATTAATAAATAAAATAGGAACAATCGATTTGAGTTCCTTTATTTTTGAAAAACATTATGGCAATGGTTAGCTCTTGGTCCTTTGCGCCTCTAAAGCCCGGACCGTTATTTCTTTCCACGAAAAATTAAATGCATTTACAATAGCATGTCCCAGCTAAATAAACTATCAAAAATAAATTTAATTCGTGTGGCGACAATGGCAAATTGTTGTTGTTTTTGCTGCGCCCTTGCTTTCAACTTTAGTGCCCTCCGCTACTGTACAAATACGCCACAGCCGCCACAAAGAAATAAGTTCTTATATAAAAAAAATACTAAAATAATTCAAAAATACAACAATCTACTGGAAAATACCAATATAGTCCGATGCAATAAATTTACATTAAATACTTAAAATACCAAAAATAAAAGTACAAAAAATACCATAATATATACAGAACAGAAGCAAGCTTAGAATTTCTAAGATTATAACAATTTTGAATGTTATCGCGAGGTAAGGCAATATAACTTTAAGCTGATACAAAAAACTGTAAGAGCAACGTTAAACTTCGTTCTATAAGCGTACTTATAAGTGCTTTTTCCTTATTGCCCCTGAAACTACCGAGTGTCATTCTTAAAATGACGCACTTGAATGACGCAACTAGCTAAGCATAGTGTTGTGTAAAAAACTTTAAAAAATTGGACCAACAAAAATAATTTCATTTAAAATATCAAAGAGTAGTTACTCTTCTACTTTATTGCATTTTTAGTACTTACGTCACATGTTAGCACCACTTTGCTGCCCTGAACCGTATGATGTTCCACACCATTGATGTCTATGCTCGTGGGCCGCACTGCGAAAAGAAGAGGAGAGTGTGAAGGTAGAGGGGGGTTATTTTTTTTTTTTTTAGAAAATTGCTTAAAATGCCTGACTTTGTAATTGGCTTTTGTCTGCCGTTCTCTCGTCTCTGCACCCCGTGTCTGGGCTTTTCTTATTCCATTTTCCATAATATAAAACATTAATAAAGGCAATTTGCATGTGGGCATGGGCCGCTCGAACCCTGCCATCAATCAATTTATCCATTTTCTAAATGAAAAACTTGAATGCTCGACATTGTTGAGCTTTAGTCGCTCAGTTTCCTGTTACATTTAATGACTTTCATTAATTTTTCAACAAAAAAATGTCAAATCATTCGTCAATTGCAAAAAAAAAAAAGAATATAAAACAACAACAACAACGCAGAGTGCTTTTAATTATAAAAATTTATTTGCATGACTTTCAAAGTCTGAAAAGGCGCCTGGGGAGGCGACACAGGATCCGCTTGCCGTTGTAATTAGGAGGGGCTTTGTGTTTAGGTGGTGACAAACATGTAGACCTTCTGGGTTAATGAACCCAATACAAAAAAGTTATGGCGCTTTTTTTAATTTGGGTCGATTAAAAGCCAATGCCTTAAGGAAGAGCAATTCGACAACTGATGTTAGGTAATTTGTCAATAACAAGCACACTTTTATTTTTTGCAATGACATTTCAAATATTGCCCACTTTTATGGTATTCACAATGTATGTGTTTTATGAACTCTAGACTGAAAACAAACAAAAAATAAACAAAGCCGTAAAACCAAACCCCGTTTTCACGGATAATCCCCTTGGCCATTTAACTAAGCGCGCGCGCTTTCACATAAACTTGTTGGCCTAAAAAACATGATACATAAAATCTATGGCTGAGTCATTTCTACCATTTTACGAGAGAGATACAGCGCTTACACTAAGAAAAATATGGAGAATACAAAACTGTGTCAAAATTCGAGAGAGTGGGAAATATCTCACCTCAAGATTATATTATCATTTGTTATCATAATGTTAGTAAAAAACGAGGAAAGCTAAACTTGCCGGTTTTAATACACTTGAAAAACTTTATTCAATGATAACGTAAAAATATATAATATAATATCAGATATTTCAATTATGAATCATTGATAATAAAAATTTGATACCTAAAAAAAACTTTCTTAGTAAAACAATTTTCCGACGTCGTCCTATGGCAGTATGATGTCATCCGTTTTGATATTTTTTCAAAATTATGTGAAGTATAAACTATATACCAAGATTGGGGACGCTACGTAAAAACAAAAGTTTTTCTCACTAGTGGTTTTTACCACGGGAGATAATGATCCGATTTTTAAATTTTTCAAATTATGTGAACTTATAAAAAAAATACACGTTGACGCTACGTGAAAATCAAAAAGTTTTTCTCACACGACTTTTTCAGTCGTTCCTGGTATGTATATGATCCGATTTTGATACTTTTCCATTATGTGGAGATATAAAACTAACTATACCAGATTGGGGACGCTACGATTTAAAACAAAAGTTTTTCTAACTAGAACTGCTTAGACCGATCGTTCCTGGCGATAGTATAGCATCCGATCCGGCCGGTTCCGACTATTAGTTGCGTGCAGTAAAAAGAAGACTCTGTGCAAAATTTCAGCCGTAGCTTTAAAACTAGACTAGTCGCGTAAACACGGACAACGGACGAACGGAAATGAACTCAGTTGTTGTCCTGATCAAATATATAGTTTATGGGGTCGGAAATGAATATTTCTATGCGTTACAAACTTCTGGGCAAAATTAATATACACTTTTCAAGTGTATAATAAAAGTAAATTTTTACAAATTTGGTGGGTGACGAGGTCATACTTTTTTGAGTTGTTTGTTTTTTGGGGTTCTCTGAAGAACATTATAAAAATTATACAAACTTGTATTATTGCAATACCTTGTCTGGGTCTCGAACTCACGACCTCGGTGGGACACACTAGAGAGACGAACTGTTGCGCATCTTAACTCATCCGACCACCGTGCACTCGCGCGTTAATGCGTCGAATCACATATTACAGAACCCAGTCATATGTTAAGCTCTGAGAGAATAAGAGGCCTTGTGATGAATTTAGCAGGGCTGCAAACCGGTTTTGAGCCGAATCCAGAATTTTTTAATACTTTTATTTCTGAACCCTAACCATTTTTGGTTCGATCCCGCGAACCGGAGCTAAGGTAAAATGATTTAGGTTTGCAGCCCTGGTATTTAGATGGCAAGAGCGTTGCCTTAAATCAGTGTTTATAAAGAAGAGCAAGGCGAAAAAGTGAGAGTGTATTGCTGCGCGAATATAATGTGACTCAAAGCGGCTCTAACTTATCTCGTTGAAGGCTATGCAGCCACTGATTGGTTTTGCGTATTTTATTTATTCTCTTTGCGAAGTGTTTATTTCTTTACAATGTATGATGGTACTAAAAATCATATTTTTGGCAAAATCTCCCAAAATAAAATACAAAAAAATAAATTTAGGTCCGTTTTCTCATGTACCTGTTTTTGAAATGGCTAATTCGAAAAAGTCTGTAACTCAAACGAATTGTCATCTTGCTTTCGAGCAAGCTTACGTGTATGTTTCATTAGGTCATTCTAATTTTAGTTCTTTTGTGAAACATTTGAGGGCTATTAACGTTGTAATATTAAGGGCGGTTTTCTCATCTTCATGATTTTCAAATCGAGGGGCTTCTTGAGAAAAGGAATGTTACATACTTTAAGGTCGCTTTAAAATATATATGATAGTGTCAACAACGACACGCGTTTGATTTTTAACGCTGCCTAAAAGTAGGCAACATACTTTTTCTCAACAAGCACCTAGATTTGAAAGTCGTGAACGCTTATAACCCTCATAAGTTTCTCATATAATTTTAGTTTTAGTATGGCAATATTTGAAAAGATTTTTTCGAGAAGTTAGAAAATATTTGCAAACCATTTTTGTTTAAATCCGAAAAGAGTTTTTGTTCAAAATTATAGCATAGAGCGCGATAATTAATCTTGTTTTTTGATAATAATATTCTCAGTTTAAGATATTTCAATCTTTAAATCTTCTTTACAAAAAAGATTTTAAATCATGCTTTTTTTATTTTTTTTTTCTCAGTGTAGTCATGGCCTCACCTTGCAAATCCACACCGAATTTGGTAACAATTTCATTTTTTATAGCCGCCGATTCCACACGGCATTCAATTTCCTGGGCGAGGTCTTCACGTGATAATTGCCACTCCAATTCAAGTGTTGATGTATAGAGACCGTCCTTCAAGGTGTGAGTGGGTGAATCTGTGTGCAAAGAGTGAATAAATCAATCGTATTCAAATAAGCTGAGAAAGAAACAAGGTCCACAGCATCCCGAATTAACTGTCTGCATAGTTTCTGATAATGTAATTCCCTGACTGAAATATTTTTACTTAAAAAAGTGCCTTGGGGACGGGCCACTCTGATGCTGCCCATTTTAAAGCTGGATTCGCTCAAAGGCGAAAAAAAAGGGTATAAATTGTTGCATAGTATTATTTAAGGATATGCACCTGGATGTCAGAAAATATAGAGCTAAAACCGACACTCATTTACGAGATGTGATGAATTGGAACATCATTAACAAATGTACCCAGAGGAAGATCTGCAACATCGGATTTTTTCAAATATGAATGAACAATTTCAATACGTCCCACTGTGCTGGGTCATATTTCTGATTTGGTTTACCTTTTGCGTTTGCTAATTATGTACAAGCAATGAGGTTCAGTTTTCTAATAAGCATGGCTTTTAAAAACAGAAATAAATTTCGCATAAAATCAAATATAATGGGAGGGATATTAAAAAGGGTTGCCGTTGTCCGCCAAGGCCAATTATCCAAAACCGGCCGGAAATGTGGAAAATTTTGTTACTGCCTTTTCCACCCCCCAACTGGAAAACTCGTGAGAGATTTCTCTGGTTGTTTTTTTTAAAATAGAAATCAATTATTTTGGTGGGCGGGAGGTGGGCGGACCACCCTTAAAAATTTAATGAAAATGCCTCCTAATTTTACATTTTATGCTCAACAATAAAAGGGCATAACATTTTATGAGCTGCGGGTGCGGCTGGGCTATTCCTTCTATTCTGTATGCAAACTGTTGATAAGCATCTCGAAATCCTGCCCTGGTCTGGGCATAAAGTTTGTGGCGCATCGTAAACTCTCCTTTTGGCTTATGCATCATCAAATTGGCTACTTAACCCCGGCCGTGGAAATCAATAAACGCGCTTCGGTTGCTTTTATGACACAAAGTTTTATGCCACCTTGGCCAGGAGTTGTCGTCCCGGTGGTTTCGAAGGGATTTGTAATACTCACACGTTGCTAGACGCTTGGTACCACGGAACCAGCCTACAGCTGGCTGGGGACGTGTATTCTTCACGGTGCATGTGGCTTTTAGAGATTGACGCTCCTGCATGGGTCCCACGATGCTGCCGTTCTCAATGCGGTCGCCTTTAGCGTCCAAAATCACAACCTCAGTGGGTGGCACTGCATGGTCCAACAGGATTTAGATGTGTGTGTGTGGTCGTGTTTGGGTGTGTAAGTGTGTGTGTGTAGATTACATTTTTTTCATTTCGGAAGGTAAAAACGTGGAATTTGTGTTTTAATAAATCATATTTAATTTGATGTTAGCAAAATATTAACTCTTAAATTAAATTCAATTATTTGAGAGCAAAATAAAAGTTTCAAAAATAAGAAAAATAATTATAAACTAAAAGTGAAATGATATAGTAAAATTAATAGAGCAAAGATGAGCGCGCTATGAAATGACTTTCAAATGAAATAACTCCCTAAAAATGAATCTGCTCTTGATACTTAAGTTTGCAATGCTGAACTCCTAACCACTTTCTTGATAATATCAATATTTTTCCCACATAAAGTGGTTATAAAATTGCGGAACCAAACCAAAAAACATATGAGAAAAGAGATTGTTTCGGTTTGGCTTATATCATCGACCTGTTTGATACTCAGATACTCAGGAAAGTCCCCATTTCAATATCGTTTTCTATCAGGGATGTAAACCGGTTCTGAACCGAACCAAGACGTACCGAAAAGCTAATTCGTGCTCGAAAAACCGAACCGCGAACCAAACCCGATTCACGAGAACCCGATAAAATGCTGAACCAAACCGGAAATTTAAAATGTTTGGTTCATTGCCTTTCCGATTTTGAATACGTGAGGCACCCTAAATCAATTATAATAATTAAAAACTGCAAGGGTATTTAAAACATCGGCGTAGCCTCTGTTAGCCTTCTATTCTTTTTATACCCTTGCAGAGGGTATATTAAAATTGTCACGATGTTTGTAACGCAGTGAAGGAAGCATCTCCGACCCCATAAACTATATATATTCTTGATCAGCATGACGAGCTGAGTCTATATAGCCATGTCCGTCTGTCCGTCTGTCCGTCCGTCTGTTTCTATGCTATCTCCTCCCTCAGTTTTAAAGCTATCTTGACCAAACTTTGCAAAAAGTCTTTAAATACACATAGGCTGCACATTTGTCGGAATTGGCCGGATCGGATGACTATATCATATAGCTGCCATAGGAACGATCGGTCAAAAAACGAGTTCTAATGAGAAAAACTTTTTTGTTTTCTATCGTAGCGTCACCAATCGTGGTATTTATTAGTTTTATATACTTTCACACAATTCTGGAAAAATTTATAAAAATCGGATGACGATATTATATAGCTCCCATAGAAACGGTCGGGCAAAAAACTAGTTCTAGTGAGAAAAACTTTTTTGTTTTTCATCGTAGCGTCGCCAATCGTGGTATTTATTTGTTTTATATACTTTCACACAATTCTGGAAAAATTTATCAAAATCGGATAACTATAGCATATGGCTGCCATATAAACGGTTGGTCAAAAAACTAGTTCTAGTGAGAAAAACTTTTTTGTTTTCCATCGTATCGTCCTTAATCTTGGTATATATTAGTTTTATATGATTTCACATAATTCTGAAAAAATTTATTAAAATCGGATGACTATAGCATATAGCTGCCATATAAACGGTCGGTCAAAAAACTTATTCTAGTGAGAAAAACTTTTTTTTTATCAATGGTAGTGCCTTTCAAAAACTGCAAGGGTATTTAAAACATCGGCGTAGCCGATGTTAGCCTTCTATTTTTATGTTTGTGAAACGATAAGTTGTTGTTTTTAACAGGGCTGTAAGTCCGATTCATTTTATGGCGGTTCGGTTCGCTAGCTCGAACCAAAATTTACCAGTGGTTAAGGTTCATAAATTTGAGGTTCAAGGTATTTCTGCTAAGGTTTTAGTTTGAACATTAAACATCGTTAAACTTGAACCGAAAATTATGTTTCGGAAGAGATTCAGGATCAACTATTTTTCTACAAGTTCGGTTTACATAAAATAAAAAGTCGGAATTCCTTGTAAGAACCGGTTCGGTACAAAACCGACTTGTAGCCATGGTTTTTACAAAATCTGTTTTCCAGTTTTAAAGCGTCCCATTAAATCCTAACCGAATTGCATCTAAGAAGGTACGGTATTATAAAAACTAATTTTCAATTCAAACATTTTTTTGATACTAATTTTTTTGTGATCAGATTACATCTGGGAGTTATTTAACATTTGTAATCTCATTGCGCCATATGTCATATTAAGAGAATAAAATTTAAAAAAGTGAAAGAAAATTGTTAATTCTAGTCAAATTAAAAAAATTAAGAACTCAAAAGCCATTTTAACATTCATCATTCATCACCAAGATCGAAAATTATTCTGTGAACTAAAGAAACTAATTTTTGGTATGCCTTTCAATAGGTTCATTTTTCTCAAGCTCAACTAAACAAAAACAAGTAATAATTTAATTTGATTGATTAATTATAATTTGAAAGTTAAATTTACCAAGGTTCTCTACGTTTTTAATGCGCAGATTTGTTCGTTGGTTTTTTAGAAATTTAATTTAAAAGCGTTTGTCGGTGGGAGTTTAAATTGTTTTTAGGTTGAGTTCCATATCAGGTTTTAGTTTTTTGGTATTTTGTTTGTTTTGTGGGGGCAGGCACACAGTTTAAACAATTTTGTTGGTGTTGGTGGTGGTGATGGGTGTTTTATTTTTCAGTTTTTTATGTATCGATCGATTTTTTGCGAATTTGTTTTTGAGTTTTTGATAGCAATGCATATATACACATACATTTATATGTTTATGTATTAAAAGGAATTTCCATGTCGATGTTGACGAGCGTTTTGTATGGGGTTTTTTTGAAAAGTACAATCAGTTAAGAGAAAATATTTGCATGAGTTTTGACACGTTCAAATGTTTAATGGGAAAGTATAGAAATATGTATATATATATATATATAGGGAGGAGAGATAGGGAGAGAGATAGACACAAACAGCAGTTAAACGTAAACTTGTGGGGTTGCACTTGAGTTGAGGTCGGTTATACATAGATATAAAAAAAATTGTAAATGCGTGCAATAGCAGACAGGCAGCAGGCAGGCAGAACTCAATGAAAAATCGAAATAAAATACAAGTGGTTTTTTTACTGTTTTTTTTTTCACTTAAAATATATTTATTTTATTGTTTTAGTACTTAAGTTTTAATTACGCGCGATTAAAATAATTAATTTGCTTTGAATCATTTGTATTATTTCAAAAGGCTCCTAAAAAAACTATACAGACAACCTGCTCAGACTTCGAGTGGAGCGTTATACCTTGTTGCTCGTTGATTATTGAATTAAAATCTACTCTGAATAGGCTACAAAAAAGCACTTTGATACCTAAAACTACCATGAATTTTATATCAAATTATAACACGAGTCTTTAATTCCCAAAAATGTATTTTTTATCAGAGTCAAAAGAATATTTTTGCATATTTATTTACTGATTGCCTTGCCCCTAAGATTTTTCATTGAGTTACACAAAAAAAAAAATGGCTTACACATTCATTGCTTGGGGTACAAACACAGTTAGCATTACGATAAGAATTTGTTGTTGTTTTCTTCTTTTGTTTATTTCCGGATGCATATTGTTATTTTATTTTTTTATATTTTGATTGTTAGTTTTGAGCAAAACAAAAACACAAAAGCGCATACAACTAAGACAAATTAACTGATATAAAGTTTTGTACATGCTTCAACTGAATTAAAACGCTTCGGGAAGACTTACCTAAGACTCTCAATTCGACACGATAGCCATTGAAGTTATCACACGTTTCTTCGGGTATAAAAAATGTTGTATCACAAAGGTAGATATCCTCATCAGTTATTTTCAAATCCTTAATGACTAATCTGTATGGATTCTGTTCAACAGTTACTCTGCCAAATGGAAATCGTTGTTGTTATTTGACACACTGCTGTAGAGAGCGCCATGAGAGGGGATCATACCTGTTTTCAAATTCTTTATTGACACTGGTCACATTGCTGTCACCCAGTAGCATGGCAGCAATACGATCATCGCCCTTAAACCAATTAAGGGAATGCAGTTTGCCGCATTTTTGTTCATTAACAGGACAAGGCAGGACAACCGATTTACTTTCATGTTCGTCGATGGTGCGATCTGCAAGAAGAACAAATTAGGAGAAAAAAAGCATTAGAAATGAAATTATTATACAGTCTTAACCCTTAACTTATTATATTTATTTATCAAAATTATTGTAAACTGGCTAAAAACGCCAGTGCCGCTCTGGTCCTTTAAAATAATGTTGATATTTTTCATTGTTGAAAATTTCAAAAAAATGTATAACGGTTTGAGAGAGTTTATAATCAAATTTATCCCGATTGAGAATCGCTTTTCACAAACTTGAATGCATTTTACATCCCGAACTATATCTAGCGCCATTTAACCGTAGTATTCAAAGTTATAGTTGTATGAATTACTCAGATATCGCTCTAAACTAGAGTTGTGCCAATTTTCATGAACTAGTTCGAATGAACTATTCATTTAAATGAACTAATGAACTAGGTCTCAGTGTTTGAACTATGGTTAATTTTTCGAAAATACAGTTCATCAAAAATTGAGCTATAGTTCAAAAAATTAACTATAGTTGAAAAAATTAACTATAATTAAAAAATGTACTATAACTCGAAAGTGAATAGTGAAAGCGAAAATTAACTAAAGAACTGGGTCATTGATATGAACCAGATTCTCCAACTCTACTCTAAACCACCCAGGACATTTTATATTCCTAGCAAATTTGGAATGGAATTAAATTGATTCGGAACCAGAACTTTGGAAAAATGTTCTTAAATTGGTTTAAAACTGGTACTAAACCACGCACACTTTCATGATACGGCTCAGAACCACTATTGAACCGGTTCATTCAGTATCGGAACCGGTAAAATGTCTCACTTCCTTTTAATATATTCTACACACCAATTTTTAAGTTCATTCCTTCAATCATTTTTGATATAAAGCTCTGAACTATTTTTGACTATTCGGAACCATTCTTGAACTTACATACTTATAAAATTTCAAGTTCATAGCTCATCATAAATTACTGATATTTAAAAAGCTGACCAACGGCCTAGGAATATTTGTAATATCTTGTCGACATTGTGCGTATTAAAATCGATTGGCAAGAACAATACGGTCACATTAAATTTTTTAAAAGAGTTATAAATTTTAAGCATTAGCAATTGGCAAAATTTCGTTTCAAACCCGGGATATCAGAATGCTTTCTGTCAATCGCTTAATTCAATCGGACGTGTTTTAATTGTCTCCACCACTAAGCCAATTGGGAATCCCCCCCAAAAAAAAAATAGGAAATTGAAATTAAAGTAACCTTAAGCGCTGTGGCTTAAGTAAGCCTTTAAGCAGGGCTATAAATATTTTCTCGTTTTCTTTTCTTGCTGCCTTACTATGTAAATTCGCATGCTTACATTCTGGTTTACCATTTCAAACATTGATTTATTTATGTCGGTGTTTTTTTTTTGGTGCTTTTGTTTTGTTCGAGTGCCTACAAATTATGTAAAGTAAATATGTGTGCTGAAAGATTATTAAAATGAAATTTATTGTTTGCATTTGATTTCCTCTTAGCTTTTTGCCTGAGTCCAAATAAACTAGAACTTCTGGCGAAATATTTTCATAAATCCCACAAAATCTCCATAGAGAAAAATACAATTTTCGTAGCAGCCTACGAAAAGCCTTGAACATAATTTGAAATTCACGCTCCATTTGGCTGGGTATAAAATATCATTTATTTCGCACGTTGTCCGTCTTACATACACACACACAGGCGCTTAAACTTACATAAATGTACATATGGCTGGACGAGGAGAAGCTTTTGCTATATAACCGACAATCAGCTTCGTCTGTCTAGTTTCCTCTCTTCCTTATACCCCACAAATATCCTGCTGTAAGGCATATTAGATTAGGCGTCCTTCTTCTTGGACTATTTTTTACTTTACAATTTTTCTATTTGGCTTGCTGGTTAGATTTGTGTTTTTCTCTTTCCTTATTTCTTTGCTGTTACACTTCCGCTTTCCTGGGCTTGCCTGGCCGTCTCTTTAAATTCTATGAAATTCCAACAGACATGTGAGATATTCAATTTTTCAAGTAGCAAAGCTGGATAAATTGAATTGCCATATAATTTTGCCTTCCTCGTGGTTATTCAAAAACTTTTCCGCACAAATCCTGCAAAAGCCTTGCTAATTGTTCCCCACAAAACTGGAAGTTTTCCGTTGCCCATTGAAAATTTATCACCTCATTTTTCACATTTCAACTAATTTGTACCACAAATCTCTCATCTCTCACCTGCACACAAAAACCACTCGAACATAAGGGAAGCCACACCCAAATATGCCCATTCTCACACTTCCCCTCCTCGATTTTGGCTTTGTCATACAAAAGATTGTTAGCAATCAACTCAAGCACCAAAACTTTGATTTGTATGACCATAAATCGCACTTCATTTTTGATTCTATCCCACCCAGTGCCTGGACCCATTTTTGTGGTTGGCTGTTCATAAATTTTTACCCCTATGGCAGAAACTTTGGCAAAAAGTTTCTCTTCCCTTATGCTAAGCCTTTGGCAAACACAGTACTCTTATCTGACTGCCATGTGTGTGTGTGTGTGTGTGTGCGGTTTCCCCCCTCTTTCCTACCGTGTATGGTCTGTAAACGTCTTTAGCTTGGCTTTTATAATTCTATTTCCGTTTCCGTAGGAAAAACTTTTTGCTTCTACATATATTTCTTCATGTTTCATGTATTCTTCTCTGTGGGTTCAATTCGTATGCGTGTGCGTGTGTGTGTCATCATCATCTTTTTGTCTGGGCAACTGTTGTCCATTTCTCACATATTTCGTAGCATACTCTTGCGCGCATTGACATTGAATTTGTGTGGCATTAAGTGGGTTGTGTGTGTGTGTGCGTTTGAGAGATTGTGGCTGGAAATGTGCTTGCAACTTCCCCCTCTATCAACAGCCCGCATAATTGAGAGAGTCTGGTTAAAGACATTTGTGGTCTCTTTCAGCTCAATAGAAAGTTAAAGTCCTCAAACGGTAGGCCCAACTTTTGAAAATGCCTTAATTTATAGTTGACTATTTTTAAACGTTGTTATAACCTTGTTCACTTCTGGATGACAATCCAATCTGAACACAGTGGAAAAATCGGAATATTGGAATTCCGATTCCCTTTCATTTTATTTTAATTTTTTTATAAAGATATTCAAACAGCTGTGACCTTTGAAAGTAAGACGGGACTTACACGATGAAGCTAACTTCATGAAGTTTTCTTAGTAGGCGAGAGACTTAAATGTACTTCTATACTTTTCGTTTAAAAGGTCTAAATGAATTCCCATAAATTTTACGCCTACTAAGACGGGATTTACATCATGAAGCAAACTTCATGAAGTTTTCTAAGTAGGCGAGAGATTTATATGTATTTCCTTACTATTCGTTTTAAAGGTCTGAAAGATTTTCTCTAAATTCGACGCCTACTAAGAAAACTTCGTGAAGTTTGCTTCATGGTGTAAATCCCGACAAAGAACACTTCATGAAGTTTGCTTCATCGTGTAAATCCCGACTTACAGGTCAAAATGTCTTCATTCCTTTCTCCGGGGTCTGCATTTGCACATCAAATATTTTAACATTTAATATAGAAATATGTGTGTGTGACCCAGTGTTGAAATCCTTTGTAAATAATGTCGTTTATGGTAGATTCCTAAAACTAAAACGCATTTGCTAATCTGTTTTTGCCTGTTTGAACTTAGCTTTAGCAGCTGATGACCGAAGAAAACACTTAGTAAAATTCAAAATCGGCCGAAAAGCGATTTTACTGTAGAGGATCCAATGCTTAATCGAAAAAGTTTAGGCTTTAGTTGATAAAAAGGAACTGATTCCCAGATAGTGCCGAACACACCTTATAAGGCTGTGGTTCTTTATTTAGATAGAGGTTATACCAGAAATATCCACCAATTCACATAACATTGGAAAATATTAAAATATGCTCTCTCTCATGGCTTAGCACTAGAAATCAAACAAAGATGATTAAAAGCGATCACAACGAGTGGCCCAACGAAAATTTTCGCTGCATCATGAGATTGTTGTTGTTATCAATTATTGATTAAAGGCCTGAGACCCTGCATGCTGCTCATAGTCAACCATAGTCCCGGTATGCGAACCGAAACCGATATTAAAATTTTTTCTGAACCGAAAACCGTCAATCGTTATAATGGGATCCGAAAAAACCGGAACCATATTAAAACGCTCATACTGGTACTGCTTTGGTTTTTTAAATTTTTCATTAAAGAATGTATTAAATTTGAAACTGTCTTACAGTAATATTTTAGAAAATTAGATATAATTTTAATAATTTTATTACACAAATTCATAATCCAAAAATCAATTTTTCCAGAATTGGGGACTGTGTACACTTAAGAATTCTATTTGATTATGTATACCAAGCTATACCATTTTTGTAATACTGAACTGTTCACCACTTCATGATTACTCTGGTGAGCTTGATTGTAATAAAAAATTTAAAAATTGTTCCCTTACTGTTTTACCTATACCAACTCAATTTCCTATTTTCCAGTGCTTTATTAAAAATGTATAACTTAATTTCTTTCACCTTTACAAATAAAACAGTTTTTTTCTTTTTCCAGATTTTTTTTGGGCAATCAGCAAAAAAAGTATGCTATAAAACCCAACGCATAAAAAGATAATTTCTAATAATAACATTTTATGTTGGAGCGAAAAAAATGCATATTGAAGCGAGAAATTGGTGGGAAATTCACTTTGGCGGCGCCCAATTCGTCTAATGAAATCTTGGCTGCGGCAATGTCGGCTTGTTAGCCATTAAAGTAATATGTTTTGGCTAATTACATTCTCCCTCTCTCACACACACACACACACACACGCACACCCACTCATAACTCAATTGCCTGGGTCGGCAAGAGTAGTTAGTTTTTAGGGTAGGGATTGAGTCTCTTTATGGGTTTTTATAGTTTTTTAGCCCGCAGCCGATGTTAAATGTAATTAAAAACGAGCAGCACTCCAGTTTCCCGTACTGGCTCTGACAATGTAACTGTTGCTTTTTAATTAATGCCGCAAAACCGAAAATGCTCGGCCATTTTTATTAATGAAATTAAATTAAAGCTTGGCCCGAGTGTGAGGCTGGCTTTGTGTAAAACATTAACACAGTGCCGAACCCTCCATTCCGGGTTGGCTCCCTAATGAAGACATGTGGCGCATAGAAATTTGCATATTCTGGCGCCTTAAAGTGGGCAGGGTTTTTGTGCGGAATAATTCCATTAAAAGCGGCCTCGTATACCACTCTGATAACATGTTTCACGCTTGGCCAGCTTCCCCCTAAAAATATGCAATACAAACAATTTTTGGGGCCTGTGGAATATTCTTCGTGCTTTGCGCGCAAAAAAAAAGAGGATGCTTTACTGCTGAGGTTGCAAATGGGCGTGTTGTGTGTGTGTGTGTGTAAATGTGTTGTTGTTGGTGTTATATATATAATAATATCACCTTCATCTGCTATTCATAGCATGTTCATCAATCAATCAATTAATCGATATGTGAGAAATTTCTCGGCGGAAATAAAAATGGTTACGAGGAAAATTCAAATGGCAGGTTAGTAAAAATATTTATAAAATAAATACGATATGATAAATGGTTGAACGTGGCTGAAAGGATGTGAATTGATAATTCACTAAAACTGGCTTCAACCCGAAAATTGCTTGTAGACAAATGTCCTTGGTATGTTTTCGAAACTTTTCTTGCCAACTTCAGCCAGCAATTAAACCACTCAATTAGTTGGGTAAAAGTTGAAAAGTATGACAAATAAATTTGGGGAAATTCAAATCACTTGGGTTGTTGCTGGTTAGTATTCCCGTTGGCACAATTAAAATCCGACAGCCAAGTACCTCACATATGTAAGAACGAAAAACACACTTCACCTAGACACTCAGACAGGCTCAGGGGAGTCCTGCTCTTGCTGCTGGTCACCTTTGTGAACGATAATCGTCTATGATTATGGCTCGAAGTAGGCGCCTTCTGTTTCTGTCCGCCCTCTCCTGGATTACAGTTCAATTGTCCTTCAGTTTTTTGCCTTCTGTTTGTCCAAGTTCTCTTCTAATGACACATGTGGATTTGTTTGTATTTTTTCTGTCGCATACTTTAAGGCGCTTAACACGTCTGCCAGTATTTTTTGCGCCAGTTACAAGTAGTTTTTATTGTTATTTGTTTTTGCAGGCTCACCTTTGGTGTTGTTTTTGGCTCTACGATAAACTTGAACGTGCTTTGCCTTTGATAGCGCTGATTGTCCCAGAGAGGGACCGAAAAGTAAAAGTGCAGGAGAGGATTATCATATTTTAAGGGGTTTTGAAGTGGGTCACTTTTAGCGACAGTGGCTAAGCAGTAAAGTAGTTAGCTAAGTTATTAATAAAAACAAAACGACTAAAACCGTTGTAAGTGGTGTGTAACGAGGCTCATGTGGCCCAGCCCTAAAAGAGAAACATGGGGTACTTTATGGTATACCAGGTCCGTTTAGACACTTTTATGAAATAGTTGGGCATTTTAGACACTAAGAAGTACTGGTACTCTCGCCTCTTCTATGGAACGTAGCTGCGAATGCACTACAAAGTTCAATGGAAATATATGATGTTGTCATCGTCATCTCGTTTAAGTTCCCTCAAACGTTATGTGAACGCAAGACCGCATCCCTACTAACCCTGACCAACTGGGCAAGAAAAAGTGAGCTAAGCCTTAACTCATTCAAAACGGTGCTTGTACTTTTCCCCAGGAAGTACAAAATTCCCTCTGTTGTCCCTTCGAAGCTCATTGGAGAAACTCTTAAACTAAGAACAGCGCCAAATACTTGGGCCTCACGTTAGATGGGAAGCTTGATTGGAATCTGAACATTGACGAACGGATTACGGCTTAAATGGGCGATGACCTCACACATGCTTTGATGGATCTATACGACAATCGTACGACCGGTCCTACTGTACGGAGTATCAGTATGGTGGCCAGTCCAAGAAAAGACAGCCCAGCAGCGCAGATTCTCCAAGGTCCAGCGCATGGCTGAAATGCATTACTTGTGCACTCCGCACTTCTCCCAGAGATGCTCTCGACGCTATTCTAAACAAATATTCAATTGAGCAGATGGGATATAAAGGAGCTACCCCTTCCGTCCTAAGCTTGAGAGAATATAAACAATGGCGCACAACCAACTTCGGTCACTCTAGCATCCTTCAGGGGAGGGTGTTCATTACAGGCCTACCTCATACCTACCTCGAGAGAACAGTAGAATCAGGGACCGCCAGGACCGCATAAATCTATAAAAATTTACACTGATGGCTCGAAATTAGATAATAGAGTGGTTGGCGATGTATACTCTGACGAACTCGGCATCAGTCATTCCTTTAGACTTTCAGATCATTCTAGTGTCTTTCAGGCGGAAATCCCAGCGATCAGGGAAGCTCTAATATGTGCGCAGTACTCAACTCAGACACTGAGTACAAAAAGCATTTTCTCTGAGAGCCAAGCCGCCATTAAACCACTTGGCTCAATATCCACAAATTCGGTATTGGAAAATGATTGTCGCAAATCACTCAAACAGATGGCAGAACAGTCTGACCTAAGCCTCATTTGGGTCCCAGGACATAGAAGGCAATTGCAAAGCAGACGAACTCGCAAGACTCGCAAGGCACTACCACCAAACTCCTTCCCGATAAGGAAAATGTAGGTATGCCCATGACTACGTGCAGTCTCATCATACAAGACTTATACGTGCAGAAAGCTACTTGAAAATGGCAGTCAGTTAGTTCCTGCAGGACAGCTCAACTGATTTGCCCGAATCGCAGCGAAAAACGCTTATTGGTCCTATGTCTGCTCAGCAGAGCGAACTGCGCGGCTGTTGTATTGGTCTATTACAGGTTAATGGCTGATCGGAACACATGCCGCCGCACTAGTTACACCCTACAACGACTTCTGCAGAAGCTTCAGGGACGACGAAGAAGTGAAACCTGTCTCACACTTCTACAGCTCGTGTCCTGCTCTAAGTCGTCGAAGACAGAAATTCCTCGGCTCATACATCCTAAAAGATAGATCCGTGCTTTCGTAATAGACTATGTGTGCCCACGTTTCATTGGCTTACAAATCCAATTGGCCATAGGGTGCTAGTCACCGCTGACCTTTATTCACCCACCAAAACCAAAAATGTAGTATAAATTCTACGGGGGCTAATTAGATGACCATGACAGGAACTTTGGACCAAAATTAACCTTTAAGTATTTTTATAAACAAGCGAATATTGCATAGCGAATGAATGAATTTAAATGAAGCGGACAGAAGTGGAGGAGTCTTCACTTGTACTACCAACCAACCACCCCCACACCAGCCAGGTGGCAAAGAACAAACAACAGAAAAAAGAAAAGCTCAACATAATTTCAATATGGCGTCGCGCGTGGATGGCAGCCGAAACTGCCACTTAAAGGACGTCAGGACATACTTCCGCAATCCGAAGCATTTTATTGTGAGCCAGAGATGAAAAAGTAACAAAATAAAAATTTGTGTTTATGTTTCATTTGTTTTTCCTCGCCCCCCCACCGACAACGCTCATTTTTGACAGCTTAAGGACATTTGAGGGTCATGCACTTGGCCAAATTGAGCTTTACCTTGCCGAGATTTAAGTAAAACGGCCGGGCCCTTCCCAAGTTGAACAACTGCTGCCGAAAATTAAATTAAATTATGGTTGCTCTCTCTCACAGATTTCTTCTCTATTTTTCGGGTTTTGTCACATTAAAATTTAGTGTTGCTTTTAAGTGCCGGTAATAAGATCTGTGTATGCTTTTAGGCAGTTGACATAAGGACCAGACAACCAGGCAAGCAGCCAAGTTACCACACCCCTTCTCTTAACCAAATCCTAGGAAAGAGCGCCATGTGTTTTTGGGTGCCTGAGGCACTTTACATAATTTAAGAGGCCCAAAAACCAACTATGAGTCTAGGGTTTTATTAAATTTGGGTTTGGAATGATTAGGGTGGGGAGGGGACTTCAAATGTTGTGAAAAGAGTTTCAAGCAATAGAGACAGTGAAACTATCAATGAGTTCACTTCTTGCAGTGCGTTTAACATGCTACTGCCGCGTACACACTAATATGCCTTTTGTATTTAAATTATTAACTCACTTTGTCTGTGCCTGGCTTCATTCTAATTTATGTGTGCATACGTCAGCCCACTCCCACCCGGTTGCCTTCTCTCTGGGCATAATTAATCTAGAGGGGAACGTCGCCTGTCGTCCGAGCCTAGTTATTAATTTGGTGAGGGTTGGCAACGCACTTGTCAAGATTTATTTCAATTTGCTGCCACCCAGAACACACAACTAAATGACTCTTATCAGGCCATACATACGCCACTCACACACACACACACACTCACGCACCCCAAACACACACACACACATGGCAACAAGTCAACCCGCTTCCTCACGAGACGTGTAAAAAGTTGTGCGACGGCCTACGTGCCGAATACTTTTGCCTCCTTTTGTGTGTGTTTTGTATCCTTAAGTAAGGGTATATTCATTTTTGTGCAAATAAAAGCAGGAAAAACAAAACGGAGCACAAAACTTTTCTCTGACCGAGCGTTCCAATAGCCAAAATCTAACGTAAGGGTTAAGCTTCATTTTTGAACTTGACATTACCATTTGGAAATTACTTTATTATTTAAAATTAATTGATCAGAGGTTAGGCACATTCTATTATTAATATCATTATTTGGAGTGATACGACTATTCTTTCTATCAAGAAATGTGCGATAATATTTATAATTTTTATTCCTAGATTCTTGAGCTTCCTCAGATAATGTTTCTAATGGAAAAACACAACCCTTAATGACATCACTAAGATAAATTACAATTTTGTGAACTGTGGTAGGCATGTTATAAGAAGATTAAAGTTCAACTTTCATATTTATTAGAGATAATTAAATAATTGTATGTTATTCCTTTAAAAATAATTCCAAATCGTTTAATTAATTTTCTATTTACGCCAGGTATAAAACGTTATTTTGAAAACCCTTCTTCTGCCATGACACCATCAGCAAAGTTCTCGAAGTTGTTGGTCAGCAAGGCTTGACGAGAAGTTGCTTAACCTTATCAAAACATCAATAATCGAGTAGTGTGACCAACGCGATGGTAATTGAGAAATACCACGAAGGTCAAGATTTGTTATAATGTCTTAATAAATCTGGCCACACTAGACTTACGTTTCACCTTGACGCAATATATGCTGAAGTAAGCTAAATTACTTACTTCGCAGGTCCGTATAGGGCTTTAATCCCCCACGCGATATTAACTGGTGTTTTGGCAGCTCTAAAGCCTTATTAATTTAGAGAAAACACGAATGTCTTGCCTTTTTAAAATCGCGATATCAACCTGTTCCGAACGTTTCCGCGCCTAGAGACCACATTTTTCGTAAAGTCAAGTAACTGAAAAGTGTATTTTAACTTTTATATATTTTTGAAATGCAGCGAAAACCTTAGTGAAAATAGTGAATTTTATCGATTTTTTATTGATTAAAATCTAATACTTGCAACTATAATATAATCTAAAGATTATCATACTATTAAACTAAAATGTCTATACCGCTCTGTCATGACAATCGGCCCTGTTCCGAATATCGAATCGATTTTCGTGTAAACGTAAGTATTTTGCAATCGAATTTAATAACGTTCTATACAAGGTGACAAATAAACCTACGGTTACTAGTTCAGGTATTAGTAAAATCGGAGTTTTTTGAGCAGCAAAACCAAGTGAATTCAATTCGAGAAAAAGGGACGGCGGAATCTAGTAACCACAGGTTTGATTGTTACTTGCATATACTTTTATACAACTTGAATTCGAAATACAAACGCTTACACGAAAATCGACTCGAATTTCGGAACAGGGTCCAATGTTGCTTGTGTCCGGATTTGTTGCATAGTAACAATATTCAACTTTGATGCTGCGTATCTCTGTTCGGAATCAAGCTAGAATTACAATTTTTGGACAAAACATGCGTTTTGAAATCTCAAACTCTTTTCTGATGTCGGCTATTTGAAAAATATCTATATCAATATTGTTTTTGATATTGAAAAGTATCATTTCGATATTGATATTTTGTTGACAAAAAAAATCGATAGTATCGATGTTTTCGTTTTTTTTTTTTGGGGTAATTTGAAGCGTATTTAAAACTTATTTAAAAATTCATAGTGAAACATAAACTGTTAAATCCAAGAACGTAAGAATTTTTGAATTAACAAAAATCGTTAGACAGAGATTTTTGGAAGACGCGTTGGGTTATGTGCTTATCGGTTATTCGAGTTCTGTTGTCGGAAACCACACTTTTATAGTCGAAGACAAACTTTCTATGGTCGCAGCCAAGCGCTGCGTTGGCACCGAGCTTCCTGGTAAAATAGCAAATGCCAATCCCAAGTCGGAAAGCTCTGGAAATTTGTTTTCTCTTCCATCCAGAACTTAAAAATGTCGCCGAAAATATCACAAAAAATATTGGATATACGATATATTACATTTATAAAATATCCGATATTAAAACATCGTTATTTCGACAAACAAGTCGTTATTCGATATATCGATACTATTTCCGGCAACCCTACTTCTTACTAGCTTTCAATTAACTATTACGTAAATAGTTTGATGATTCACCGAAATGCTGATAACTATATGCTTCGATTGGTCGAAAACACTCGGATTATTCCATATTCAGCACTTCAATCTAAACATTTAAGGCGCATTCCAAAGTCAAGTATTGTGATACAGTGAAATCTACGAAAGGCTACAATATGTCGGCTTGTGGTATTCAAACTTATTTCTTTTAATATATATGTGCGTTTGCAGGCTCGAAAAATAACGAATTCGTTGTTTGTACTAATATTTGCTAAAAACATGGCAGAAATTTCGTGCTAAGAATGTTCGCACCTACTTCATCAGTAGTTTTTTTGCCTGACGAATGAGTAGGCAGTTGCTTGTCGGCAGTTCGTCAGGCAGAAAACCACTAATAAAGAAGGTGGGAACCTTCCGATACCGCTGTATGGTTATCCAAAGCCTCCTTTGTGTATTGTGTGCTTACTGTTTCTACAGTTATGCATTACCATAGATTATTGGACCTCGAGACGTCTAAAAAGCATGCTAGTGTGTTGTTTCTTAATTAATATATTGCATGCAGAAGTCTGCTGACACTTTTTTAATTTATATAGACAAATTTGATTGGTAGTCCAATTTTCCTGATTGAAAGTCTGAGCTTTAAATCAAATAGCTTCCATCATTTTGTTAAGTCTCTAAGCGTATACAAGCTTCGGTTTTGTTATACTTAGTCTGCCCTTATAGTGATTGTTTCGCTTTTCTGCAAAGTAGGCAAAAGTTTTTTTTTCTTTTTTGCGTCCTCAAAGAAAAATGAGACATAAAAGTGCTGTGTAAATGTGTGAAATTAGTACCCAAACACATATACGAGTAAAAGAGACTCCCAAATGGGTTCTAGAAAACTTTTGTGTTCATATAAAATATACGTTATTATTGCATTTGCGGAAAAAAAAATGGTTAAATAAACTGGAATTTATGCCTAGCATGCAATAATATCTGTCTATGTCTCTCCCCCTCTCCGAACAAGTTAATAGAGACACAAATGCTGGCCCCTAACTTTTTCTCTTCTCTTTGGCCTATCTGGCAAGTGTTCAAATTTATGAGTTTCAGCAACAGTTTGTGCTACTCATTATTAACCCAGCAACAACATTTGTTACCACTTTATTTTCTGGCTGTTTTGTTATTTCGCCTTAGATAATTACGGGCATTTTTGTATACTTGGCTTGACGCTTCGTTGACTTCTTGCAATGGGGATCAACTGCATCAAACTGTCACTTTTTATGTGCTGGCGAACGTTGCAAGTTCATGTTGTAGGTCAGGTCTTTGGGATAGGTGGAGCGTAACGCTGGTCTTAAAGCAGTTCCGCTTGAGTGACTACCCTCTGTAACGCAGACTAGTATTATTCTTAAAGTACCTGTACTATCAAAATGTTAAATATGCTGTTAAAAATTTCAATTCATCACTTTTCAACTTCTGCTTTGCTCAATCAAGGCGCACGTTGAGGTATCTAAGTACTCCCAACTGAAAAAAACTACACCATTCCGGAACACTTTAAAACCTAAACATGCTCAAAGCCAAACTGTAATTACGTCCGAAAAACATTATGAACATGACAAAAACGACACAGAAAATACGAGAGAGGGAGAGAGAGAGTGAGAGCGAGAGGGAGCAAAGGGCAAAGCAGGCAGGCGAGAGCGAAAAGGGCAACTTAAATTTGCAAAAGGGAAAAGTCCTTTCCGTCAGTCACCAGGCAAATGTGCCGCCAACATGCGAAATTTATTTATACAAGGTCCTTCATCCCACAAAAAAAAAAACCTAAAATAAAATGGAACACAAAAACAAACAAGAAACAAAAGACTTAACTAAACCGCTGTCTGAATACCCTTTTGATAATTTTAAGAAAGAAAATAATTTTTTATCAATTATCAAAAATCTTCAACATTTCTACCGAAAAAAGTGGCAGTTGGGTTCCAGTTCAGGCTTTTCAATTGGTTTTGGACGAGCCTGGAAAAATATGGCCGAGCATTCTCATGCAAAAAATACACTGTTTAGAGCCTTTTCTCATATTGTTTTCGGTTTTTGCTTAAAAAAGGCTCGAACGGGCCACTTTTTGTTACTACAGCTCCCCTTAAATGTTTTCGTATAGTGGCAATAGATCATGTATAACAGCACTAAGATGATCCCACTAGATGGTTCTCCTGGACGTTCCTTGTTTTCTCGTCAAATTGATCATTTTGAAAGCGTCAAAACCAAAATTGGCAAGTTGATTCAAATTAAAAATCTCCATTTCAGTTTTTTTCGGTTTTCGGTTCCGGTACGGTACTCGTATATTTATTTCTTTATACCGGAACGTACAAGATTTTTTTAATTCAATAAATTAACGGAATAATGAATACATATTAAATACATGTATTACCGCCTTCTTAACATTTTATATTAGTATTTTTAAACCAATACTGCTCATTACGTTATTTTTGACGAAAATTTTTGATAAACGCTTTTGGTCGAGCTGCCAATAATGCCGTGACTCAGAATAAATAGTCCTCGAATTAAGACATTCGCAATTCGACTTAATTTTTTTTTTTAATTAAAAAAATTAATTTTAGTCAAACTGAAAAATGTTTCTAAATTAATTGGAACCCGGATTATAGGAATAAGGCCCGTAGTCTCATCTTCATGGTTTTCAAATCCTGGTGCTTTTAAAAAAATTAATGTTGCATACTTTTAGGCCGCTTAAAAATCATACGCGGGTCGTTGTAGACCCAAGCATTGATATTTGAATGCGTCCTAAAAGTAGGCAATATATATTGTCTTAACAGGCACCTTGATAAAAACCATGAAGATGAGAAAACTGTCTTTAGTTCCAAAAAAGCCCTTAATACACTCTCAAAATACTCAAAGTAGTACAACAACCCTAAAAACAATCCAATAGAATTACAAACAAAAAATCTGTGTTTTTTTCTAAGTGTTTCACTGGCTTTTATGCATATGTATATATATATTTATTGATCTCTTACTAGTTGAAATATATATTTGAAATAATGAAAAATCAGTAGGATAAATAATAAGAAACCGAAACAGTACCGGTTTATGCGTTTCGGTACGGTTACGGTTTTTTCGGCAATCGAATTCTCGACTGAAACTCAAAAGAAATAAGCACTAAGTAGACAAGCCTCGAAAAGCACGAATAGGAAGTACGCATTTTAGAAAACTTTCTTTTGATTATCGAAATTTTCCCATTTAATTAATTTTCAACACAAAACTGATTTGCCTTTTGATTTTAGGGTATACAAATACAAAACAGACGAACGGAAATGTGGAAAAAACGACGCAGCGGGAATGTCATTTTTGGGTGGGTGGTAAAAAAGAAGAAGAAAGCAGCCGGCCAGAAATGTGTCGTGTTAGTTGTTTTTTTCTTCTGTTCACGCATTTCTTTTTCAGCACTTGATTTACAAAAGCAAAGGTCAACCGGAATGACCTACCCGTCGCCGCTGCTGAGCGAGACTGGGAGTTAGGATTTCTCTCCAGAGTGTTGTGACATAATTTTGAAGCTTCGAGTTGTCCCTTCTCCTTTGTCAGCGTCATCACCTGGCCCATTGTAATGAAGCAATGAATGGGAATGAGTTTTTTAATGGAATTTATGTGGCTATCGCATTATCGTTTGTTTTATTTATGACCCCACCGACTGGGGTTGAAACTTTCTCATTATTGTAACGGGCCAGTTTGTTGTCATTACAAAAGGTTGAGGGAGTAAGTTGTACGGGTTTACCAAATATTGTGCAAAAGGTTTGACTGAATGTAAACTTAATTTTGAATTAATCATGATTTTCAGGTTAAGAAGTCACGCATGCACAAAACAGACAACAATTGTTCCACACTCAACAGATGAGTAGTTCCTGAGGAGCCGCTCATAACCCGCAAATCAAAATCTAACCAAGAAAATCAATTTGTGAGGTGGAAATAAAAATAACAAATTCCTATCGCTCACTTGAACTTAATTTGCCGAGTGGTGGGCCCACACAACATCTCCTCATCTTAAAAAAAAAAATATACAGGCCAGTCCCTTTCTTCTCTCTCTCTCTCTCTCTCGCACTCCCTCCAGACTGGTTACCACTTCCGGCGGCAAAAGCGGTTCCTGTCGGCACAGGTAACCAAAGGCAACCCCAAAAGTCTGGTCTGGTCTTGCTTGACTTCCTCCCCGCCGTCGTCGTCGTCGTCTGGGAGCAACATATGCAAATTTAATATTTTTATTAAAAAACTTTTGTGTGGACTCTACAAAGCTGAAGCAGCGGTAAGAGTTGGAAGTGCTCTACAGACTCGGCGTTTGGGGCTGTCGCTGTTTTGATAAGGAAGCGAATTAAGTGCGCTGCGGCTCTGGGAAGTTTTTAAAAACCTGCTACGCTGCCTTTCCCCCTTTCAGCTGCGAAACAAGTGAGCGAAGGGATATCGCATGGCCCATGTGAGTCGGCCTCTCTCTCTCTCCCTCCCTTGGTAATTGCGTTGATTGGTTGTTGTTATTGATATTGCTTAAAAAGTAAGCTTGTCTGCAAATTAAAGGCAGCCGTAACCATTGATGATGGAGCTTTAACTAAGATTAAGTTAAGTTAGTTTCTGGGGAGCATAAAAATCTACATTTCCGTTTTTTTTGTTACGCCTAAGCTGTAACACCTGTGCTGTGTGTGGTTCGGATTACTTATTTTTTAATTTTCATTTCATCCGGTTCCAAGTTCTCAAATTTGTTGTCGTCCTAATCGTTTAATGAGTTGTGAGGTTTTCAATTACAACGGAAATTAAATTTTTATAAAATTAAATTTCCTCCCCAGCTGATTCGAAAAAATTTAGATTTAACAGACTTAATGAGTGGGGATTGAATTTAAACGACCTAGCCGAATTATATGCATTTAGATTTGATTAATTACAAAATATTATGTTATATATATATCGAGTTAAGGCGAATTTTAAAGCTTTAAGATTGTTAGTGCACCAGTCACCTCAAGGATGCAATAAATATTTGAAAAAAAAAAGATTTGATGGCATACACGCATTTAAGAACATTGCACATATGATTACGGCGAATGTCATCATTTTTAAGTACAAGTATGTAATCAATTGTATGATAACATTAATTTCTGATTACTACTCGTGAGTAGTTTCGGAGTACTTCTCGTGAAATCGTAAACAAAAATGTAATCGTAGTTAGTCAAATATATAAATTAAAAGTAATCAGGCGTGACCTATTGTAAATTACCATTACGCATCTATGTATAAACTGCACTGTCAATGTTAGAAAATTAATTCGTTTTTTGCTGTCGGTTCCAAAATTCATGGTGCCCCGCACCTGGTAATTGTTTACCCAATTTGCCCTTATACCCCCATAAGGCTAAAATAGGTTACGCCGATGTTTTAAATACCCTTGCAGTTTTTGAAAATCGCTACTATAGATAACAAAAAAGTTTTTCTCACTAGAACTAGTTTTTTGACCAACCGTTTATATGGCAGCGATATGCTATAGTCATCCGATTTTGATAAATTTTTCCAGAATTGTGTGAAGGGATATAAAACTAATCTATACCAAGTTTGGTGACGCTACGAAGGAAAACAAAAAAGTTTTTCTCACTAGAACTAGTTTTTTGACCGACCGTTTATATGGCAGCGATATGCTATAGTCATCCGATTTTGATCAATTTTTTCCGAATTGTGTGAAAGCATATAAAACTAATATTTACCACGATTGGTGACGCTACAATAGAAAACAAAAAAGTTTTTCTCACTAGAACTAGTTTTTGGACCGATCGTTCCCATGGCAGTTATATGATATAGTCATCCGATCCGGCCGATTCCGACAAATGTGCAGCGTATTTGTATTTAAAGACTTTTTGCAAAGTTTGGTCAAGATAGCTTCAAAACTGAGGGAGGAGATAGCATAGAAACAGACGGACGGACAGACGGACATCGCTATATAGACTCAGCTCGTCATGCTGATCAAGAACATATATAGTATATGGGGTCTATGCGTTACAAACATCGTGACAATTTTAATATACCCTCTGCAAGGGTATAAAAACCCTTTATTCGAGAATTTACAGGAACTGTTTTACCATTATATCACAGATCTAGTGTGCATAGAAAAATGCGCTGCATCAGCGACGTCAGCACACCGATATTATGTGCTCGTTGCGTTGTCTTTGCGGCAAAGCAAATTAAACCGGTTTCTGTTCAGCGGTAATCTTCGTGTCTGTTGCAATAATTTCGTAAGCTAAAATGTGATTGTTTTTTACCGACCACTGCATTACATCGTCCGGGATATCCATTATTATTTGTAATTGAATTTTGATTTTTGTTATTTAAAATTTTGTGAGATAAATATATTGGCAAACAAAAATTAACCTGCGGTCTGCTACCTCTAAATTATAAGATGTGGAATCGCGCATTGCGTTTAAAATAGAGTTGCCCGCGTGAGCGAAATTCCAATACACTTTACAAAATGAAAATCCGTTCTGTGTTTTCACACGTCAATCGTTAATCGCGCGCACCTCTAATATACATTATTTCTTAAGACCTCCATATCCATCAGACCTTCAATTTGCACACCTTTGTTAATTACTTTCTGCTTACAATTTTTTGCCAGGTATTGCCATGCAAAAGAAATATTCCACGAAACACAGCTGCACTTATTATGGTCGTGCTAGAATAACGCAACAACAACACACAGCACAACTGAACAACAGCACATAACAATGACAACCGTGCTATCAAAACTTTAATTTTACATAACTGGACAAACGTTTTGCATTTTGACACTTTAAAGTTGGCTTCTAACTTTTTAAACAGACGCACTTAAAGTTGTGTAATATTTTCAGCCATTTTTACAAAATTCATGTGTCAGACAATCAGCTGACTTCAGCTGCTCGTCGTTAAAACAGGGTTGCCAAAAAGCTTTATTTTGTATTTTTATTATATAATATATGTATTATAAATAATAAATATTTGAAGTCCGAAATTTAAAAAAATGTAGTTTATGCAAAAAAAAAAAGCGAAATCCCCATAGTGCGGAGCTGGAGCTGTCCAAGATGCCTGTTATATATATAATCGTGTAGATGTCCCAGATTCGTTCCTTAAAAACGTCTTAACCACTGAACTGATCTTCATGAAAATTTTAGGCCAAATCCTCAGTCTGTTAACCGGTTCGAAAGCGGATTAAACCGGTTCAAAAATGGTTCAGAGCCATATCCCTGAAGTTATTGAAGCTTTGAAATTTAGAGTGATGGTTCATTATATGGAGACAGATATCTTACCGGTTCAATACCGGTTCCGAATCCGCTGAACCGGCACAAGAGTGGTTCAAAGCCAAATCTCAGAAAGTTTTGAAGATATAATTAACTTGGTGTGTGGTAAAAAAAAACATGGGTAAACGCCAGGGTGCGACCAGTTAAAATAAATGGTTCAAAAGTTGTTTAGAGCAATATATCAGAGATAAGGTAGATTGTAACCGATTCAATGGTGGTTCAGAGCCCTTTCTGAGAAATACTTTAAGTTTTAACTTGAACGGTTATAAGGAGTTAGGCATTTTCCGCGGTTCCGTACACCCAGAGAAATCTAGCACGATTAGGCAAGACTGAAATCGGCTTCAATTTAGTTTTTTTTTTCGTCTTGAATTTTCAAGAAGAAATCTGCTTGAAATCGAGAGGACTTGTGCGCTCGATTTGAGTTTGGTAGCAAGAGAGGTGAGGCGTTCAAAACGAGAGCATTTAGTTCTCTCGCTCTCTGGCAACTTTGTTCTAAAATGCTTACATTCAAGAAGATCTATTCTTGATGAAATCATGCGAGAATGAAGCCGACTAAATTTAAAACCGAGCAGATCGAGCTTCAAAATTCATGCTTAATTTCAGTATTTTCTTTTTGGATCCAAGAAGATTCTGTCTTGCCGAACTTCTGACACGAAATCTGCTTGATATCAAGCACGATCTGCTCGCTTTTTTCTCTGAGTGTACCTGTTTGTGAAAATCGATTCTCAACCGGTTTAGCTTTGATTATAAACTATCTCATAAGGGTAGTAAAATTTTTGTTATTTCGGGAAGAAAAATATCAACACAATTTTTTAGGACCCGTGCGACGCTGAGTATACAGCAATTATTTTATAAATTCTAATCGTGCACTGTGAAAATTATTTGAAACAGAAATTTTGTAAAAAAAATATTGTAGAAATGCGTCGTAGGCAAAGTTCACATTTCACAAGTACTTGCATTAAGCACAATCATGTCTAAGGAATAAAGATGGGCAATCCTTAGGCAATTTTTATTTTTAATTCATAATGAAACTACTCTGATCTAGTCAAATCGATTATAAATATTTTTCCATGCATATGTAATTCAGTTCTTCACATTTGCATTTGCAATGACTCATCTTAATGCATGCCTATTAGTTCTCTTCTTTGGGTTATTTTTAAGCAGACACTTGTTCAGGCTATTAAGAATCGCATTGCATGTGGGTCGCTTGGCTGTTTCCATTGGTGAGTCACATTCGCTCTATAATCCTATTAGTTTTCATTTTCTCTCTCCCCTCGTTGTAAATAAATCATTTCTCTCTACCAGTCGCAAGTCCAAACAAAACCACATTTGTTGCGGTTGCCTAAGCGGCTGGGGCGATGGGTGATATGTGTACTTAGAAACTTAAAAACTTAACCCTAAGTTTCTGTTCAGTTCTGCCAGTTCCTAAAGTTGACTTGTGGCTGCTTTAAAGTTTGCCCTGCAAGGTGTTGACCGTACACAGAATCAGAGTTAGAGTGAGGCTTTCATTTTGTAATTTGCCCCAGATTATATTTGCATTAATGCGACATACGCAAACGCAGGAAACTTTTCTTGTTGTTTGTCTTGGCAGAACACAAAGTTTTTAAAGCTGTCCAAGCATTTTGACAGAAGTCTACCAAATCTGCTAAAGAAGTTGGAAGTTTCTTGCGCCATGTAAATAATACAAAACGAGGCGGCAAAAAAAAAAAAGCAGAAAGAAACAAATAAACAAAGTTCAAACATATTTAAATTAGGCCTGAGCGCATTTTGATGATGATGGAAAGTTGCAAAAACTTTTTGTTGCTTGTTAGTTGAGTTGTTGTTGTTTTTGTTGTTGTGTTTCTGCTAAAGTTACATGGAACGCATCATTATAATGTGTCATTCTTACATACTACAATCTCCTTCAACTTTTTAGCAAAAAAAAAAATAATAAGAAAAAGGCAGACTTTTGCACTAAATGAAGTTGTCAAGTAAGTGATCCAGATCTGTTTTCAGGAGAATAATGGTTATTGAACAAATTCCCGTTTTCAGGTATTTAAAAATTTCATTTCAGCACTTTTCACTGCCTTTAATACAGGAAATCTCTAAGTTGAGCACTCTTCATTCAGTTCCTGCGTAGTTCCCTGGGACTTGCTTACGCTCCCCAAGCTACTAGCTCAGCTTAAGAGAGGGGGGAACCATCCTCTTAAATAAACCAAATTGCTAACTAAGCCCAGCGGAGACCTCAAAACCAACTTAACTCAGTCGTTTGCTCAGGCTTAACATATCACAATATTTATTTTGGGGCCAAGAAGCGCACAAAATAAAAAAAACAAATAAAGCTTAAGTCGAGATCTGTACGGGGGAGCCCCAAGCGCCGCCATATTTAAATGTTGGTTGGTCTACAATTTTTGTGTGCTTGATAAATTCCCGTTTTGACAGTCGAATTAACCTGTCATGTTTGTTATTCCTGGGCTCGCTCTTTCCCGGTTTTGTGGTAAGCAACAAGCCAGAAATCAAAGAGACACAAAATATGTGCGAAATATTAGAGAGCAGAAAACAAAAGAGGAAGCGCAGAAGTTGCTCCCCCTCCCCTCCCCAGCCAGCCGACTTGTCAGTGGCTGACATTTCTTTTCTCCGTTTTTGTTTTGTAGGGTTCTTGACATTGCATAAACTGTCATTTAGTTAGTACAACTTGACAGTTAGCCATTCATTCAAAACGAGAGAAATGGCTAAACTGTCGTCTGTAGTTGGAGTCGAAAGTTGCAGCTGAGACAAGTGCACTTTTTTTTCTCAGTCAGAAATTAAATGGACTGCCTGTCGCTGGGAGCGCCTCCCCTTTTTCTTAGAGAAAAATGATATGTTCGTATGACTCACGCACCTGTCGTAAGCCATTGTCGTGATTCCGGGCGTCCCTTGCCCAAGTTAAATGGCTGCATTTTTCAGTCAAAGTGCAAAGCAAATATTTGCTAATGTTCCGCTTCGGGGGTTTAGCTCATGCATAATGCAACTTAACTCACCCACCCACCCCCTCACACCGTCCCTTGGTGACATTGATAAAATGCAACGCGTTAAACAAATTCTTGAGGCGTTCTTGCTGGGTTCAAAGTTGACATGTCAAGATTTGTTAGCTGGCGTTTTCTGTTAAAACTAAGAGAAATTGGCTAACTTCCCTTTTTTCGTATGCATAATTTGGGAAAGAAAAACAAAACCCAAAGAAGTACAAGAGTTTGAATAAAATTTCATGAAATGGAATTAAGATATTAGAAACTAAAATATAACAGGAACTTTAGAAATAAGTGGCAGGTG
Source organism: Lordiphosa mommai (assembly GCA_018904225.1). NCBI lineage: Eukaryota > Metazoa > Arthropoda > Insecta > Diptera > Drosophilidae > Lordiphosa > Lordiphosa mommai. The sequence continues at coordinate 1,046,231 of JAEIFT010000024.1, forward strand.
ATGCACATAGTGTAACAAATCGCGGAGTATATATAGGTGGATGAACGATAATTAGTAGAACTAACAAGGAAAACGCTGAAAACTTTAAACAAAATGGGCCCATTCAGCAGATAATTTCGATTTGCGATTACTGACTTACGATTTGCGATTGCTGATATAAGCGATTCTGTGGCGTTAGTTCTTTTTATCCAAAAATACGCTCACACAAATCAAATTCAATATTTACGAATTATACAGAAACGTCCACACTGAAAATTTCGATATAAATACTTCCAGCAGAGCAGCTGACACAACAATCGGTAATTGCTCTAACCGATCATGCTTTTTTGTTCGATTCATTTTCAGCAATCGTTATTGTCAAATTTAACATGCGCAATCTGCAATCAGTGCATTCAGCAGGTTAAATCGGCAATCATAAAACACAAACCGCAAATCGAATTTATCTGCTGAAAGGTCCCAATGCTTTAATTGTATGCAAGTCTCTCTTTGAGCTCTATATACTAATTGTGTCCTTCTAGTTCAAAGGTAAGTTGCACACTGGCACTATGTAAGCTATGAAATTAAAGCATTCGAATAACCGCCACACCATGATAGACACACACTTTGGACCAAGGTGTATCTATTACTAATGCGGCGGTCATTCAAAAGCTTTTATTTCATAGCTTAACATATGTCAAAAATGACGGCATTCGACCCGAGAAAAATTGGTATTTTGTTTTACAATACTGAATTATTTATCGATCAACTTTAGGTTTCGAAAGTGTCATCACCAATAATCAGTTGATTTGAATTTAAAACTTGGCGCAATTTTTGATTAATAAATAAATTAATATTAAACATCGCGTATTTAGCTTCTGCTGACTATTTGTGGAAAGACAATGGACTAGCCCAGCAGAATTGTGCTCCTGACGGTCGTTTTTTTTTTTTGCAAGAAATTTGATTCAAGTCCAATAGCGTTTTAAAGTGGCGCCTCTTACTCAAAACGGATCAAGCAGCTGTTTTCGCCTACGTGTCATTGTGAATCTCAACAAATTGACTTTTTGCCAATGAAAACGGCAAAGTCGTAAGTCGGCTCCAGACCAGGTACATAATTCCACCATGTTCAAACCAGTGTTCTCTCAAATATTCTAAGCCGAACTGAAAACTGGAAAAGATAACGGTTCGACTCGGTATATTTCATCGACGTATTCAATAGCGAAAAGTGTCTACATAATCAGGTCTGTTCTCGTTTCCGAATTCGATCGATCGGAAATGCAAAGGTTCTTCTTTTCAAGAAACTGTTAGAGAATTGGGTTAATACATTTTGCCATCAAGACAGTCGACTGAAGATAAATGGAAATATGAAGTTATTCTTCTAATAACACAACCATAATTTGACAACAGGAATATTTACCAATTCTGATTCCACAGGATTTAATCGAAATCGAATACGGGAACAGGCCCAAATGATACAAATAAGTGTGACTTTTGAATTGGTATCAGAATATATAATAAATAGTCCGTGTTTACTCCATGCTCATTTGCAAGATGAAGTTTGATTCATGAAGTTATTGTTTCGTGGAGATACTATTTTGTATCACCTTTTGTCATTAAAATTAATTAATTAAATTTTAATAAAAAGGCAGAGACTAAAGTTTTGTGTTTTCTTTATGATGGATTCAAAGTTAGAGTGAGTGGTGATGGTACAATAGATCGATACATTTGTGCCTAACTATCGCTATCGTAAACAGTGATAGAGATGCTCACTGAGAGTGATCACAAAAAGCTAAATAGTGACTTTACGTTATGATAGATTTTAAGTGACTTCAAACAATATTTCAAACTATTTACAAGTGGATATTTTGGTTACAATAAATAAAAATCAATTAGTATTAAGTAGCGTTCTGCTGCGAACAGTTATATTTAAACTCTCCTGACAACACGAGTTATCGATGAACTTAATGCCCCGCTAGGTACTGAAGCTTTGCCAGCTTCGGCTGCCCCTTTTCACCTCTTCAATAAAAACCAAACCTGCATAATAAACTTCATGAACTAAAGAAAATAGCTTGAGTCTTCGAAGACTGACTTTTCTGATTTTTAAAATGTAGCCGCAACTTACGAAATTTCGCTAAATTTTCAACTTAAATTATTTTAGACTTTTAGTTGGGGTACCAGTTTTATATTAAACATGGTTAATTGTCATTACAAAAAAACGATTAATTATTTTCTGTTGATGTACTTTGAAACTGCAAGCAAACTAAAAATAAAAAATTTCTTAAATATTTAATTGACCCTGAAATAAATTTTCTTAAATATTTTATTGTCACTGAAATAAAATATTTAAGACATTTTGTATTTTCACTTTGTTTATCTCCAACAATTTCTTTTGCTATTCATTAAATTTTTGGATTTCAGAAGAACCCACGTTTCCTCCATTTCTATTAATCATTTTTTTTTTCCATTTTAACAAATTTACTGAATTAATTAAAAAAAAAATAACTATAAAAATAAAGTAACAAAAACAAGTTGTCGAATTTCGAAAAAAAAGCTTTCAAGGATTGCTGCTTTTTAGAAAACAACTGAGTTTATCAATTCTAAACTTGTAAGCGTTAATGATTTACGAAAAAAATAATTTTAAATGAAAACATTATATCTACATCAGTTCGACTAATCATACTCGCACTATTGCCTCCTTAATTGCACTGTGAAGCCTCTATCATGAGAATTTATTAAAATCGGAAAAAAAAACTAACGAACTTTATTCTAAGAGTAACGCGCAATGCCTCCCATTTTCTACATAAGTCCGTTGCAAGTTAAACCATTTACCATACTCTTAATCCTTCTTCTCAAAACGCAGAAACATTTTAAATCTTTGTAATTCGATACCAGTGCGTCCAACTGAACTTAACTAGTTTTCATAGTGAATGCCTGCAAAATCCTTATGGATCCTTTGGTTAGTTGCAAATGTCTTTGGTGGTCGCTTCTGCAACATGCCACAAAATCAATGAGCATAAACTATTTGCAATCAACAACAACAACAACAACTGGACGACACAGTAGTCGTCAGTCAACCAACTGTCGACAGCTTCGAACAGTTGGCAAATTTTTGAAAGTGAAATTCAATACGCCACTTGGAGGAGCTGTCCACACATTTGTCTGCTGCTCTTGCTCTGCACATTACATGTGGGGCTTCTCGACTTGATTGCTTCCTCTGCTAATATAGTCAGGTTGGGCAGTAGGAAACCAGAACCAAAAATTGCCCTAAAAAACATGTCAATTAAATACCCTTACGCCGACAGGAATGTCACAACAACTGAAGGAGATTTATCATATCTTGCTTGCATAACTTGCACATCCCCCCCCTCCCAGGCGTTCATCTTGCTGGCCTTTTGTTGTGGTTTTCCAACTGTCAACTGTCGCCTCTGTTGCTGTTCATGAAAATTGCATGTGAAATATATACCGGAAAAAAGAATTCATAGGTAGGCTGGCTGGTGCCTCCACTACAAGTCAGGAAAATGTCAAGCGATAAGCAAAAGCCGCTTACATATACCAGAAAAGCTACAGCAAAAGAATATTTGTTTGACAAGGCTTAAAATTTGATGCCATGGGAAAAGTCAACCGGTTATGTGTATATTTGATGACGTAACGACTTTAACGGAGAAATAAATTCGATCGTATCTCTGAAGCTTTCGTAAGCATATATGCTGATTGCTACGCGGTTATAACTTACGCTCTCGCTTAATTCAAATATCAATTGTCAATTTACCCCAATTCCCTAAGAGTCCTTAGGACAATTGCACTTCATTTGCGAACGACTCTGCTCACATTTGCAATAATTACAAAAAATCTCTTGTCAACATTTGCCCAAATCAAACCCAACTGTTTCCAAAAGGGGAAAAAAGAAAAATTTAATTTAAAATGCAAATAGACGACGAGACATATGTGATGAGGAACAAGATGAAATGTTCGTTTATAACAATTCTATTAATTTTTCTCTTTTGTGGGAGTAGCGGATGAGATTTGCATATTCAATTGCTAGTCTATGTGAGTCTGTGTGGAGTGGCAGTCAGTCAGTCAGTCAGTTAGCTGAGTTGATTAGAATGAAGTGCCTGCTGACTGAGTCAGTTGGCTGCTGCTGCCTATTCTAGACAATTTTAACTAATTTGAAACGGTCCTTCGGTATGTGTAGAAACTTGTGTGTGTTGCTGTCCTTGTGACTTCCTGACTTGTTAAATATATTTTCCTAGTTTTCTCATAAATAGAAGTCTGCAAGACATAATGCGCAATACATTTTTAAGTAGACACAGGCATGTTGGAATTATTCAAAGAGTAGTCATTTTTGTGAGAAGTGGTGGAAAAATGCATTGGAACCAAAATATTACCTAATCTTATTTACTAAATCAAGCCAAAATAGAGCAAGGCTTCTCTTTTGCACTCGCACGTTCTTATAAACAAAAACCAAAAGAATCGCATATGACTTTACTTTTTATAGAAAGTAACTGTAAATAAATCGATAGACTTCGTTTAAGGTGCACCATTTATGCCTTTTCTCTATCGCTCAACCAGAAATATATATACTCCTCCAATGTTTTTTTTTTGCTAAGTCAATCGAAAAAGATTTTTTAAGAGCTTATTTTTTTTACGGGCGAAATTTGTTCATTATTCCTAAATTCTCGCGGGTCCCGAGAAATCTTTCGGGACCAAAAGTTTTTTGCATGTATTTCGCTAAATGATATACCAGTGGACTTCATTCTATGTGTGCAGTGTAAGGAAGTGATAACACATACACTTCCAGAATAAAGACTAGACTAGTATAAAGACAGCGACAATTTTAAGCAAAATCTATTTCTGAACAATAACGTATCTATTTAAAAATGAATAACTATGTTTCAAAATGCATTACTGAATAATTGAGAAAAAAACACTTAACAAAAATTTTTTTGTCAGAATTAAACATTTTTGGGTTGGGCCACAGAGGGGAAAAGGCTTATCAAGCGGATGAAAACTAATATTGATTTTGGATAGTTGCTTTTTTTTAATGGTAATTCATTAAGGAATTCATTAAAAGTCGAGAAGAACTTTTGGATAAAGAACTAATCAAGGGATTAGATCAGAATAAAAGAGCATTGAGCAAATCTTGCATTCGCGTGATGTTGTACGTGTATCCTTCAATCGAAAATTGCTGAAATCCTTATTTCCCGCTTCTAGCGCTTCTTCTGACATCATGTCTGTTAGTAACGGCTCCAAGAAATACAATTTTGTAAACTGAAGAAGGCATATAAAACAACGGGCATTCTTGCACAAAAATCTCCGCAGTTTGAAAGGCGTACAAACGAAACACATCTGTACTTAGTTATCGCCTACTCGCCTTAGTACTCTCAGAGAAAAAAGCGAGCAGATCGTGCTTGATATCAAGCAGATTTCGTGTCAGAAGTTCGGCAAGACGTAATCTTCTTGGATCCAGAAAGAAAATACTGAAATTAAGCATGAATTAAATTTAGTCGGCTTCATTTCAAGCATGATTTATTCTCCAATTCAAGAATAGATCTTCTTGAATGTAAGCATTTTAGAACAAAGTTGCCAGAGAGCGAGAGAACGAAATGCTCACATTTTGAACGCCTCACCTCTCTTGCTACCAAACTCAAATCGAGCGCACAAGTCTTCTCTATTTAAAGCAGATTTCTTTTTGAAAATTCAAGACGAAAAAAAACTAAATTGAAGACGATTTCAGTCTTGCCTAATCGTGTTAGATTTCTCTGGGTGTACTATACACTCAGGGAGAAATGCTGTGAAATTTTAATATTTTCACGTTGACTTAAATATTTTTGCCATTGATTTTGCGTTAAATATGGAATTCGTAAATCTGAAGTGCTTACACTTTAAATCGAAATTAAATATGAAAATAGTAAAATTTAATAGTTTTCATATTAAATATAAAAAGACAAAATTATTAAATTTAACAACAAAATATTTAATTTTAAATATTTCGTAGTAGTTATGAAATATATTCATATTAAATTCAAATAAATATAATATTTAACTTTAATATACTTTATAGTACTTTAAATTTTTACATATTCAATATAAACACCATTTCATATTGAAATAAACATTTTCCAACTTTAATTTAAAAGTAAATAAATATAGTTTCAATTTAATCTAGCAAGTTTTTAGGGGTCAAATAAGTTATGCATAACTGTAGAAACAGTACACACACAATACACAAATGAGGCTGTATGGATAACCATACAGCTGTTTCGGAAGGTTCCACTATTCTTTATCATTAGTTTTCTGCCTGACGAACTACAGCCAATGACACGAATGCCTTAACTGGTTGGGGAGCCCAAAACCAGCAACGTGTAAAAACCTTTAACCATTCAAAATTTTTAAATTAACATACAAAACTATATTTTTAAGCTGAGAACCTCTTAAAAGCAATATTACTCATATTTAAAAATAATATTTAACAAAGTTAAGCAATACATATTTTCGTATATTTGTAATAAATATGATTTTACTTTAGTCTGAATACAGCAATATTTGATTTTAAGTGAATTTCACTTTGATTTTACTATATTCATATTAACTTCAGTGGTTAAGTATGTTTTCAGTTAAATCAAAGCGCTTTCTATTTGACTTTAATACGTTTTATATTTGAAAACAGCATAGTAAAATTAACTATGATTGTATTAATTTTTACGATTTGCTTTTTCTCTGGGTGTAGGATTACGCCAAGTCTGCGAATAAGGCCTTCATTTATGCCTAATATTTGGGAAGAATTTATTTTCTTGTTTCGCGAATCTCACACCTTTTTAATTGGTAGGCGATAAGCAATGTGTATCATACACTAGAAGCACCGAATCCAAGCGTGTAAAGTTGGCAAACAAAAATCTCACACAAATTGGCAATATTTAGCATTCCTTGATTTTGTCTCAAACCTTTTAGCAAACAAACAATTTTCTGTTAACATTTTTCAATAATTTGCCGATTTCATGCAGCTATTTCTAGGTAGTTTATTTTATCAATGACGTTTGCAAAAACATATGCCTAAACTGCCGAAATATTTTTGGAAGGACAAAAAAAAAAGAGTGCTTTTGCAAACCGACATAATTCCTGCAAAATATTCTGTCGTTAGCAGTGGCAAATTGTGGCAGACAAGTCTAAACATTTCACAAAGAAAACACATTATATTAACAAATAGAAAAGAATGGGACCGAATGCAGACGGATTAAAAAAGTTGCATTCCGCGAAACAACTTGCAACATTTTGCAAAAAAAATATATCGAAGTATCGATAAGCTCAGTGGTCTATTGGTAATCGAATTCTTATTAAAAATTGGCGGGTTCCAAATTAAAAAATTTGGGACAGAAAATTGCTGATTGGGGACGGGCGTGACAGGATGCAATGTTCCATCTCTTGTAGCAATCACTGTTATTTTGTATAAGTTTACACATGTTACATGTTCTGAAGATTTAAAAATTTTGAACTAATGTTTTAAATTTGAGTCATGTTTCAACATTTAACAAAATTCAATTGAACATAATAATATTTCATAACTAACAATTGGGATATTTTATTTGGTAGTGACCAGTTTTGGGGCAGGCTTGCTGAAAAGTCAGTAACTTGATGTTATTACCAAAGGTTTTAATGAACAATTCATGATCATAACAATAAATTGATCAAAACAACATTTTTTTTATTTTTCCTCAGATTTTTATGTCGAAATTTTCTGAAAAATTAAAAAATTCATAAATTCCCCAATGCTTAATTTAAGAATTAACTTTATCTCAAAAGTGTAAGGCACTTATTTGTAGTTCTATTATCTTTCTTTAAAAAAGGTAAAAAATATTCTCTAAGAAAAACTTTTAATTATATTGTTCGTCATTTGGGATACCCAATGCGTTAGAAAAAGTCGGATTAAGGCCGTGTAGGGTGTTATCATAGACACAAAGCTTTGAATTAGATTTCCAAATAAGAAAATAAAATCTGTCGAAGTTCCGATTTTTTCGGGCGTTTTGCAAACTAGCCGAGAACAACATATCTGCAGAGTTCCGTGACACCCTTAATGATCGTTAAAATCGATTAATATGTGTTTTACCAGGGTTCGTAAAATAACGCAAGGTGTAAAAAATAATTATTTTCAGACATGAAAATAAAAAGGTTTACATATTGAAAAAAATATTTTTTTTCATGTTAATAAATCGAGCATTTTGACACGACTGTTCTTTACAGGTGTAAAGAAGTCAGCTTAAATTATTGACATGCCTGTAACAATCGTGTCAAAAATGCTCGTGTTAGCTACATGAAAAAAAAAATAATTTTTTCCATATATAAAATTTTTTATTCTCATGTCTGAAAATAATTATTTTGTACATTGATGTTATGTATCATGGCGTGAAAATAATTTTTGTCGATTTTACGAACCCTGGTTTTAACTCACAAAAAACAATTAGCTAGAATCACTGCCGACAATCTAAGCCCTCTTTATAAACTAGTGAACCTTACCGAACTTCATGACCATTGCATCCCTGATTTCATTTGTCTCTGTCTCATCCCTACAAGCCTCTTCGCAGTTAATTTGATTTTGATCTTAAAAGTATAATTGCTATTGTGTTTGTTGTTTGTTTGCCTCCAATCCAAGCTGGTCCCCTCACCACCCCTCCACTATTGCGCTCGGCGCTTTGACTTTGACCAAATCAATTTCGTTTCGCCGTGTTAATCAGCATTGATTCAATTCAATTAGCGATTTAATTGATTTGCGTTTCGGTATTTGTACTTGAGGTCCTTTTAAGACCCACCCTTTAATCAAACAGCATGGGTAATGATGCGGGCACAATATTCTTCAATGTGTTAAACCAAATCAAACATTTTCATCTGTTTAAGTTATCTCATTTCCTCACATTATCAAACCTTAATTTGGCGAATGAAATCCATGGAAAAAATCAAATCGTGAGCATTGGCAACATCACAAATGTTCGACTGCTACTTACATTGACTAATTCCAGGCACCTGTTTCCCATCCAATTTTGTAGAAAATGCGCGATTCGCGTTGCCTGACAATTGAGAACGTAGCGAAAATTTGTATCGCGACATGCGAGACACGCAACGCGAAGCGACATATCGTCAAATGTATCTCTGCGGGAGTGCGATGGGAGGGGATGGTAAGGAAGGAGGAGGCTGATAATGTTTATGCTGCTGCACATGACATTCAATTGCCACAAATCAAGATAAGACGAAGGCAAAGCCACAAGCCAGCTATACGAATGGGTGGGAGGAGAAAGGACTTCAAGTCAAGACAGAAAATTTTTGCCTCTGTGCGAACACGTGCCAATTGTCGTTGGGTTGCTCGTTGCTCTGGTTGGGTCTTTGTTCCATTTTGCAAATCACATGCTCAGTTTATGCCACGCACACAAAAACCCATACACACACACACACACATATATATACATAGATGAATGCTTCTTGTGTGACAACATCACATGCTGTTGCATTGTATATTGTGTAATGTTGATAACACCATAAAATAAAATTTTGCTGCCAGTGCGTGAATGGGCGCAGACTCTTAAGTCTTGAGTTGTACATTTTGACTTTTAAAATGTTTTCCAAATTTAACTGTATTTAAATGGTTGAGCTTAAGGGTGGCTAAAAGCCGATGAATGGCAAGAGAGAATGTAATTTGTTGACATTTTGCCTGAAAAATACTTTAAGACTTTTTCGAAAAGCCTTAAAATCTGGTGAGAAAAATCTCTTGGGTAGTTTCTAAAATTGTTTTTACGATATTCTTTTTCTCTGGATTGATATTCCTATTAGCAGCCTCAGAATGTTCCGTCCGAAGGTTCGAGTCATACGGAAAGCTTTAGTTTCGGTGGAGAACATCAGAACAGAAGGTTATTGACCTTTTTTGAACCAATCCATTTTCCAAAAAGAGGTTCAGATTAGGAAGATCTTTAGTTTGATAGGTTCGGTTAATAATCCGGGTTCCAAAAAACACAAACCGAACCGGTTCTTAGGCTTGCAGCCTTGATTAGCATCGCAACCAGTTTGGTTATTACCTCATTTTAGCTCAATAACCTAAAAGCTGTGTGATTGAGCTGGCTACAGTGTGTCACAAACTTCTTCACATACTTAAGAACAAGAATGAGGGGGAGCGAAAGCAAGATGATGAACGAGCTGAAAGCTCAGCAATTGAAACAAAATGTGACACGCAAGGCAACCATAAACCAGGTGTTTCATGTGAGAAAGTGAAGACTTAGCCCATTATACCAAATGTAGTTGAGTTTTTGGGTTTGTTTTTTCTTGATTTAATTAAATTAAACTTACGTCCATTCAGTTCTAAAGTTATGTCTCTGGCCTTAAATCATGCATTTCCTCTTCTTTTGAGTTGTTAGTGCTTGAAAATGCATGGGAAATGCATTTGCGGAATGTTTTTCCTGCTCAAGACAATTTTCTCACCTTTGTTTTCGTACCCCTGAGACACCACTTCCACATGCTTCGCTGCCTGGGAAAGCGAGTACGAGTTTTTTGAGCTCCAGTTGGGATTGCATATTGCGTTTAATGAAGCAAAATTTTCATTAAACATTTTTATAGCGAAAAAAAATAATATAAAAAATATTCTATGCACATAAAATGACGGCCAGAAGATCGAGGGGCGAAAATTCTTCACACGTTTAGCGTAAAAGCAAATTTTATGTGCAAACTTTTTTTTTTAATGAAAATGCCTGGCAACCATTTTCCCATTCATACACACACACACACGCACACTTTTTTATGTACTTTTACGACTTTCATTAGAGTTTTCATGTTGCCTAGTTTATATGCAGTCAGAAAGAGAGAGAGAGAGAGAGGGAACACACGGGCTATTTAACTTTTAGAGGCCTGACAAACATCTGGCCGAGGCCATCTAAATACATATATGCACATACATATATATATAAATACATATCTGTTGTGTCGTGTGTTGTTAATGGTTCTATGCGCTCAATTGGCATCACCAATAAATATCTGAAAATGAAAAGGAAACGAACTGAAAGCCAAAAAACATTGTTCAATCGCTCGCACAAAATGAATTTGTCTATAAATAATAACAACGCCCCGTAACTCTCCCCTGGCCATCGAAGTTCATCCTCCTCGACTGCATAAACATTTGCAAAAATTTACACTTTTGCGGGGGAAACAAATGTTTTGTTGTAGCTATTTTGTTAGTCTTATAAATAAATAAGCGAGTCGAGGCAATTGTTGGTTGTCGTTTTTAAATTAATTTTGTGTTCGAGTCTCTAATTAACAGGAATGAAAGAGAGACACAACGTCTCTCTTAACTATTTTTCGAAGCACAGGTATTTCTGTGATGCTCCGGTACCAATTCAGGAATGTCCCGATACAGAGATTGAATGGCATACAATCTCTTTTAAATATACCAATAAATAAATCATTAATATCATTAAAGTAAACGAAAAAATGTGTCAATATAAAAAAGGTTCAATTCAGAATTATAAGACACTTTATTAATTACCCCTTTAAGCGTAAACTATGTGCAATTAGTTTTCAGGGTTTCCCAATGGTTTTGGACGACCCTTACAAAATGTGCCCGACCATTGTCATGAAAAACGAGAGCGTAAATAGAAGTCGGCTCTGCTGGACTTCGATATACCCGTTACACAGGAAAAGGTTTATTTAAGAATATATTATTAAATCACAAAATGCCTAGCGTAAATATTTGATTTGCTAAGAACTCGACGATAGTTCATCTGATCGTTAAACGGTATATGGCGTATCGATAAATAATGATGATTAAAATATTTGTCTAGACGGTTCAAACAATCTATCTTCAAAATTGTGGGAGATATGAGGTCTTTTCCAAATTGCGGGGGCGGCAACTTTACTATCGTTCATCTGATCGAAAAAAAAGTATGATGGGTCGATAAATAATGATGAATGGAATAATTCTCTGAAGGCCCGAACAAGCTAACTCCAAGATTGTAGGAGATATGAGTTTTTTTTATATCGCGGGGGCGGGAGAGGGCGTATCAAAAATTTTAAACAAAGTTGATCTGTATGCAGGCCATACAGGTCTACACTGAAAAAATGGTAACTATAGCTCTTATAGTCTCTGAGATCTAGGTGTTATAGACGGACAGACGGACAAGTCTATATCGACTCGGCTATTGATGCTGTTCAGGAATATATATACTTTATGGGGTCGGAGATGCTTCCTTCTGCCTGTTACATAAATTTGCACGAACTTAGTATAACCTTTTTACTCTACGAGTAACGGGTATAAAAAAATCACTTTTATGATCCTTTTCTTAGGTTGAAGTCTAAATTAGAATCATTCCCATAAACTTTCAAGTGCATGTGTTTACTCTAAAAGCTTCATTTTTGTTTGCACAAAGGTTGACCTCGTTAGATTAAAATCGAGAAGGCAAAATTACCTTTGACTGTGCCGAAGTTTTAAAACACTTGCAATAGTTCACTCTAACTGATATAACGGAGGGAATATATATGGGATATATATGTCAGATATTTATAAATTTAAAATCATACAGCTATAGAATATAGTCATCCGACCTTAACCATATTTCGTAGAACTATTTAAAAGAATATGATATTTATATTTCCTGAGGAAACGATCGTTATTATGGAAAAAAAAAAAGTTTTTCGTATAAAGACCCATTTTTGACCGATCGTTTCTATGGCACCTATATGCTATGATCATCCGATTTTGATAAAACTTTCCAGAATTGTGAGGAAGCATAATACTTTTCTATACCAAGACATCATCTGCTTGTAAACAAATAAAATTCTATGACGGATCAAGTAGCCTCTTCACAGTTCCTATGCAAATTTGGTGTAAGAATCTCGTTGGCTTCCTATAAAATGAAATATGTATATTTGGCTTATCTAGTACAAATGTAAAAAATTCACATAATTAGAATAGATGTTGGGCTATATGCTGAAATGGATAAAATAAAAAATCCAACAACCGTTCTAGCTTAAGGGAGACGATTTATTTTGTAAAAATAGCCATAAATCGAGAAACGTCTGACTTCAGAGACCAAATTGGACCCTTATGCATGATCGAATATTGCGCGTTTGATTTTTTACAGAAGCATTAATATGTGCTCTGTCGAAAAGGTCAAAATGTACTAGAAATCTGTTTTTTCGCCATATCTTGGAAACAAGAGCTGATAAAACGAAACGGAGGATGCAGTTACTTATGTAATTAGTTAAATATAGGGCTGCACCAAAAACACTGTTACCCTGTGTAATCAAAAAAATGCCCAAATGATTGCCATACTACCTCGTAATCCAATCCAATCTAACATTAGCTGCTACTCTTTACCCAAATTGGTAAACTTTCCTAATGACGAGAATTGTCTTGAATACCCATTAATGCTTTAATTTGTTTTTATGAAAAAGAAGTTTAAATTTTGATTTCTATTTTTTATTATCAACGATTTTGTAACTTTTATTTCTGATTTATTTTCTAGCCTCAAAAATTAAGTTAAAGTAAAGCATACATGTATGTGAGTTGTTGAAAATCGATTGTTTTAGCATTATTTTCGAATTTATAATTTATCTGTTATGCGTTTATCAGGCAAGTGATAAAATAACGAGAAGGCAAAGCTAACTTCGACTGTGCCGAAGTTCTAATACACTTGAAAAAGATTACTCCAACTGATTTAACCGGTTAAAATATATATAGGATATAGATATCAAATATTTACAATTTTTAAATCATTGATAATAAAAATTTTATACCATAAAAAAAAACTTTTCTTATTAAAACACATTTTCCGTCCGATCGGTCCAATGGCAGCTATATGCTATAGTCCTCCGATTTTGATAAATTTTTCGAAATTATGTGAAAGAATATAAAACTAATATATACCAAGATTGGAGACGCTACGATAGAAAAAAAAAAGTTTTTCTCACTAGAAGTATTTTTGTGACCGACCGTTTATATGACAGCTATATGCTATAGTCATCCGATTTTGATAAATTTTTTCCGAATTGTGTCAAAGCATATAAAACTAATATATATTAAGATTGGAGACGCTACGATGGAAAACAAAAAAGTTTTTCTCACTAGAAGTAGTTTTTTGACCGTCCGTTTCTATGGCAGCTATATGCTATAGTCATCCGATTTTGATCAATTTTTTCCGAATTGTGGGGAAACATATAAAACTAATATATACTACGATTGATGACGCTACGATGGAAATCAAAAAAGTTTTTCTCACAAAGACTTATTTTTCGACCGATCGTTCCTATGACAGCTATATGATATAGTCATCCGATCCGGCCAGTTCCGACATATTAGTTGCGTGCAGTAAAAAGAAGATTCTGTGCAAAATTTCAGCTCGATAGCTTTAAAACTGAGGGACTAGTTTGCGTAGAAACAGACAGACAGACGGACAGACGGACAGACGGACAGACAGACAGACGGACAGACGGACGGACGGACAAGCGGAATTGAACTCAGCTCGTCGTCCTGATCAAGAATATATATAGTTTATGGGGTCGGAAATGAATATTTCTATGCGTTACGAACTTCTGGGCAAAATTAATATACACTTTTCAAGTGTATAAAAACACCATAAAAACAGTGATGCCTTAGGCATCATGTCTACAAACAGGGCAACCGAGAACCAGCTCACAATGAAGTCTGGCCTCTCTTTCAGGTACTGGGTAATGTGAATTTTAATTCACAATTCATGCGACTGCCGAACGCAATTCGCTCAGTGCACAGCACACAAATACGTTCACACAACTGAGCGCCTCTCTTATATAAAAGCTTCAGTTAGCTGGTACCTCTGTAATTAGTCTGATGATTTCTTATTCGTTTTTCTCCACAGTTTTTGATGGTCTCGTCATCGTCTTTTGTAATTATTATTTATGGTCAAGGGTCAGTGATCCGCTAGCTTTGTCTGGGATTTTTTTTTATCCAATTCAATTATGGCGTGTGAAAATTTCTTCAGGTATTTCTTAGTAGATTTAGTTCTAGTTAAAATAGTGATAGAACAGATATTAGTTGACTTAGTGTGGATGAAAGTAAAAAGTGCTCTGGTAATGTTACTGCCTTCCTTTTTCCCTATTATGCATTTAAGAGCTCATATGCATCATCAAAAGGCGACCCTAGGGCAGACTAACAAGGTTCTAGCCTTTCTTTTTTTTGTGCTCTGCCCGCGACAACACAACAAGCTCATCAAAGGCAACAACAAGGAACAGGAAAAAATGAAAAAGATGAGAGCAGAGAAGGGCCAGATGAAAAACTATGGCATTTTTTTACAGAATTTGATGCCCAACAAATGCAAATGAACAAAGAGGAGCCAACAATAGTGCTGTTTATGCTCTTGCAAAGGGTATATTTATATTTGGACACAAGTTGGTACTTCCAATTATACTTATAATATCAGAGATATTTGTTTTTTAGCAGGTTTTATGAAATGAAAGTCTAAGGTGAAAGATGCTAAAATATTTTTGGATATATTTATTAACCTTTTTAATTTTTACAAACAAATTCCTTTTGAAAGATTTTATTATAATTAAAATAAAATAAAAATTCATGATTTTTTCCCTTCAAAGTATGCTATGTTTGTTTTTTAGTAACCTTAGCACTTATTACTTTTGTATGCCATTGACTGGTCTGACAATCTGAATGAATTCACAATGTGGATAATCTTGGATGCTGTCATAACTGACTTTAAATTATCTCGTTCAAAACAAATTAATTGAATAAAACAAAGTTTGCATACTTCGAGGGGCAAAAAGAATGATTTCTTATAAGCATAAATGTAGTTATAGTTAGTTTCATTTGAAAAGGTAGATTATTTGGTAAGGTATCTACTCATTTAAGGGTATACAAGTTTCGGCACAGACAAACTTAGTCTGGCCCCTTGCTCCTTTTACTAATAATGAAAGACGAATGAAGTAAAAAAAAAAAAAACTAGCAAGTGCATAATTAATTAAATAATAAGCCTGCCAATGAATAGAGAAAATGCCTACGGCTAGTACCGCCCCCACTTCATCCTTCGCTTGCTGTTTAAATTTGGAATTTAAATTTTATGATCCTGTTTTGGGGGGCATGTTTTTTTGAATGCCGCCTCGTTATGTTTTCATGGACTGCATAAATTTTGGCAAGCTCAGACAAAAGGCAACTCATTTGTAACAGTTGTGGGAAACTGCATGCAGCGGCATAATTAAAACCAAAACAAAAACGAATTTCGACTGCAATTTTGTTCATTAGCGAAGTGCACACACACACACACACACCCACACACACACCACCCAGAAATAAATACTCAGTCATGCTCTATGCCAATGTGCGTATTTATGTATTCTGAAACAGAATGTAATATGCATAATTAATGCATTAAGACATCAAAAAGGGGAAAGGGAAGGGAAGGGCAGTGCACAAGACAAGCGACAAATGTTACTGGTCATGAATGGAGGTAATGGCGCTGGGTGGTCAATAGAGTTTAAATAAATATACCCATTAACAGTTTACATTGAATTCAACTAATTTCTATTCAATGTGCAATGTTAATTTGCCAAATTCATAATTAAATTTGATTGCAGTTTCGCCCATCGAACATTTTATGGCCAATTTCAAATTTCATTGCCTGTTTTTGGGCACAGTTGAGAACGTGGAGCATACAGTTTTGCAACCAATTCATCTGTTTATAAAGCTGTTAAGCCATATCAGAGGTAAAATAAATGAGTATACTTTAAGGATGCTGGGAGAAGATATTGGTTTGTGATAACTAAGTTACCAAGCTCCAAGCACAAAAACAAAGCAAGTAATCTGTAAAGCTATTTCAAGGACCTTACACACCTCTTGCAGCAGAATTGACTATTTTAAGAAAAATGAAGCAGCGAATGCATGAACCATAATTCTTCTAGTGCACCAAAGAGAGATGCAACCCGATATTTGCTCTAAACCGAACCCCTAAACTTAAACCACAAAGATACGATCGTTTGACTTAATTATTTATTTTGATTCGGCTAATATTATCGATATTGAAAGGAAAAAGTATGATAATGATCAAAATTGAAAATCAATTGATGCGTCTTGTGGCCAAATTAATCCGTGCATATTTGTGAGTTTTCTCGTAAGAATAAAATGGAGCTCAAATAAAATATTTAATGAATATATTTATTTAGTACTAGCGTATACCCGCGGCTTCGCTCTTACTTGTGTAAAAAACTTAGAATTTAAAAGAAATCAAATTTCCATTGAAAAGTAACACAATATGGAACCAACTATAAGCAACGGGTTTTCCAATTATAGAAAGTCTAATCTTTTTCTCTCCAGTTTACCGGACTTTCAAAATTTTGAAAGTCCCGTTGGTAATATTTTGTAATTTAAAGCTTTAAAAATAAATTTGGAGCTGATCGGATACCATACGTTAGAGCTGTTAAACTATTGACGGCACTATCGATAGCCCAACTTATGCGGCTCACTATAGATCATTTTTTCCAACTACTGATAGTTATCATTATGGGCACTCTTTCATATTTGTCCCCTCT
Organism: Lordiphosa mommai; assembly: GCA_018904225.1. Lineage (NCBI taxonomy): Eukaryota > Metazoa > Arthropoda > Insecta > Diptera > Drosophilidae > Lordiphosa > Lordiphosa mommai. The sequence continues at coordinate 1,063,739 of JAEIFT010000024.1, forward strand.
CTTGCAACTTTGAAACAAATAGACATATTTATGATATTTAATAATATTTATTTTACTTTTTCATAATTTTTAGTTATTAAGAATATGGATATATTATTATGAACTGAATGTTATTTGATTTTTGTTATTAATGAATCTGATTAAAATATATTTTAAGCCAGAGCACTAATACAATTTTTTTCCAATACTATCGTTAGTATCGAATAGTTTTCCCAAAACCATCGGAAAAATCGATAGTGGCGATCATCGATAGTTTTGAAGCCCTACCATATATCAGTTTTCCGCCCATTTCCCGACTTTCGTGGAATATTTTCAAAATTTTCCTATTTTTGGCGAATGACTTTCCAAAATTTCAAAGTCACTTCCATGAGTTTTACAAATAGCTTTTGACCCCAAAAACGACCTTATTATTTTTAGGATCGTTAGGTACTCACTCCATATTTGGGTATGATTAGCTTTAAAAATGAGTTTGGAACTATTCGCTAAACCCTTTACCTACCCAGGGGGGTGTAGTTGGTTAACTTTCCGGAAAACTGGTATGCGGTTATTGTAGAATTTTTATTTCGATTTTTCTAAAATAACTTTGGAGCTGATCGGATGATAAGCAAAAAAGTTTTATACAACAGTTTTCTGTGAATTTTCCACTATTCCCAGCGTAGTGTTCTTAAACCCTGCCCTAGTACCCACTTTTAGAATAAGATGAAGCTACTGTAAATAATTCAGTTTGGGCTGCGCGACAGTCACCAATCAGTTAGTCAGTCAGAGGCCGTGTTCAGCAGAAGAACTTGATCCCTGATCAATGATATATTTCTTGGTAATTTGCGTAGCCTACTTTTCGTAATATGGAGCTTTCCCAAATGTCAACTAACCAAGACACCCTAAAAGTTTGCTAAATAATAAGAGTAGTTTTATTAAGCTGATCAGTGATCAAGAATCTCTGCTGAACGCGCCCAGTCAGTCAGTCAGGTTGAACTCTTTTATATATATACTTAGATTTTGTTTAAGGAAATTTCCCTTAACGTGTAGCTAAACCATTTTGAAACTTTGCCCAAAAAAAGGGAAGTCTTAGTTGTGCTTAATCAATTGGACGGAAGCCCAATTCCGTGTGTAAAGAAATAGTGGTAGTGTACTTGTCCTGACATGCAATAAAAATACAACACGGGCGCATCGCTAACTGTAAGAGATCTCTGTTTGTTATGCCTCAATGTGTACAACTTTACAAAATCATTTTATTCCCCTCCGCGGATTCGAATTATGGTTTATTTCTAGGGTGGACTTACCTATTTGGCCGCTGACTTGACCCAGAATAAATGCCAGGCAGAGTAGCAGCATTACCAGCCGCTTGGTAGGGTTGCATTCAAATCCGATTAGCGACTTTGAGGACGAGGGCGCTAGACTCGTCATGTGGCCGCCGCCGTCGCTGTGTTGTTGTAAGCGCCTCAGCAACATGTTGCCAGTGTTAGAAACGACGCAATGTTGCTCACACTATTCGTTTACAGAACTGTTATAATATTTTGGGTGGGCCAAAGCAACTGGGGCGATTGGAGGAGTATGGACTCGGTTCGTTTGTCGGTTTTCTGTTCTTTTGTATTTCTATTTTTCTGTGGCGTCGTTGCTTTGGCATTTAGTTGATTTCTTTTGGTTTGGTTACCAATTCCATTTCCCTTTGTCTTGCACTGATTTCCACTTTTTCAATTTTTTTTTTTTTTTTTTGTATTTTGTATGTTTACATCTTTGGTATTAAATTTCAATCATTGAACTTTATGCATTGGCTCTGTAACAAAAAAAAATTGAGATATTATTCGATTAATACCACAAAAAAGCAAAGAACGTTTCTATGGAAATGCTAAGGAAATTGCTTTTTAGTTTATATATTTTTTTAAGAGTTGTGATTACATTTATTAAGTACGTTGGTTTGTATATTTATTATTTTCTTTATTTTATTGGTATTAGCTTTTAATTCTCCGCGCGTCGCAGTAAGGTTTTTTCTGCTAATTTATTATCGCTTGTTTAATGTTTTGGTTTGATGGTATAAAGTATTATTTTATAAATTAACTTTTTTTGTATCTTTCAATATTTTTCTTTATTTAAGTAAATATGTGTTTTTTGTCCCTTTTATTATATTCTTAATTTTAAATTATTAATTCATTAAATTATTTAACCGAAGTTTATATACCCTAGTAGGGTTTTCAACATTATTTTATAGTCATTTCTTCTTCAAATCTATTTATTTGGTTATTGAGTATTGCCAGATACCAGGGATTAATCGCGAAATGAATTTCGGATCTGGTACTGGTTCCGGTTCGTTCGGAATTTGGCTAAAGGTTTTAATTTTGTTTTTAGATTATTTCGGTTTTCGGTTCCAGATTTTTTTCGGTATACCGCTACGTACCGGTTGAGGTTTCCTTTTTTTAATAATCAATAAATAAATTTTTTAAAATAAACATAAAATTTATTTAAGTAAAAGAATAACAAAATACTTTTCGCTTAACCCATCAATACTGTACTTTGACAGTTTTGTATATGAACCAACAATCTTGGACTTATATAGGATTTAATATTATATTAAAATTATTAACACTTTTAATTTTTATATAAAGTATTAGTAAAGAATTCTGGTTATAAAATTTTTGAGGCAAAATATTAGACCGAACACAGGTTAAGCGACTGTCTATGCCCCCTGCGTGAATTTGGCACAAGAAAACTTGTCGGAATCCCTAAAGTGAATCCTATTCCAACTTTAAGAAATTTGCAGAACTGATTTTAAGGACCTTGACTTGACAGCCTTGACTTCACAATGACGCCAGGTTATTGGCAATCACTTTGTGAGTTTCAGGTTAAAAATCGAGAAAAATGTTCACCTTCAAGTATGCTATATCTATATCTACTTCTATAGTCGGATAACAGAAAAAAATAGATGTTTATTTTTTTTCGTTTTGCCTCTATTTGTCTTGCCATAACCACATGAAATATTCAAGAATATATGAGTTTTTTTTAACGACTTAAATTATCTAAAAAAAAACATGTGTATTCTTTAATTATGCACCGAGCGGCACAAAACAAGTATTGAATAAACAAGCTAAATAAATATCATAAGAATGAAGTAGATGAAATTAGTTGGCGGATTGAACTGACGAAATGACGCCCACCGGGAGGCTGACGTCGACTTTTGCGTGCCAGAAATTGGTCAAGTTTATAGACAGCAGAAATACATGGCCCAGTCACGTTTTCATTGGAAAAACATTTGTGCTAAGTTTTTTTTTTTTGGTTAATATTATTTTCGTATTTGTTATTTGCGCTCTGCTCTTCATCAACTTTTCTCTCTAAGCTCATATATACATACTAGGATATTTATTTATTTATGTATTTATTTTGCCGGTTTGGTTCGTCCGCTTTTGCAAGTGCAGAAGTCAAATATTGCGCATACGCCGCGTATGGCCTTCGGCCTCCCGAAATCAATATAGAGAGAGTAGAAGAGGGCTTGACTGGACAAACACAAACAAACAAACTGGCAAGAAATTACAAAATATTGTGCTGTGCAACTTATTTTTAGGAAATTGCTTCGGCCAACAGCCAATAAAATTTTTCGGGTCAGAGCTTTGCTCCAGCTTCCTTTATGTTGTTTGTCTTCGGCCCCGAGAATCCAATATCAAATCAAACAAATTCTCTTTATCTAACATAAGTTTTATATGATAAAACATATTTATTTGAAAAGTTTATGTAATGCATTTGCTATAAAACTTAATCTCAGTGTCTAAATGAGATTAAATGAATGACCATGGATTGCACATTTTCAATAAGTAGACAAAATAAGCAGAAAGCTAAGTGAAAACCCAAGTGAATGAAAAATTTAGCTTTGAAAAATTGGCGAACTCACAAAATCATAAAAATAAAATTTAAAAAAATTCAAAATGGAGGTTAGTAGTCCATGACAATTGGCACGTCTGCTTAAAAGTAAATTCTACTATACTTGCAAATCGCTCTCTGTTTCTTTTTATAATTCCCAAGTCTCTATTTTGCCCATTGACAACATTTAAAAGTATTTTGGCTTTCTTAAAACAGTCTTTTTGCAAGTAAGCAGTAACATGTACATGTGTTGCACTTAGTTATTTACCGCCTCAAATAATATCTAACCATTTTAAATTCCACTTTCTGGTCCAATTAGCTCCAAGATGTATTAATTTCGCATTGCATTGCCTACTTCAGGGCGCTCTTGCGCTACAATTTGTAACTCATCTTAAAGCCATTTACTTTAAATGCCTGTCAGAGAGTCCAAAAGAGCAGCGCAATGATGTGCGAGCTAACTAACTGGCTGTCTATTTATCGGTTGCCTCCGCCCAACTGGGCGGACATCTTCTTGATTGACAGGCGCTTTCTCCTGTATTTGGCTATCATTAATCAGCTTAAACAGCTGGCGCGTGCGAAATTAAAATATGGATGGAGAAAGGTAGGACCATCTACAAAATGAAGTGGCATCAAACAGCATAAAGGAAATGAGCCAGGGGCAGGAGTCTAAGCAAGCCGAGGACAACATTTTCTAACAACTCAACTGTTGTTGCGAACCTGCTCAACGGTTGGCCTTGAAATTTATAGTTCTGTTTGCCCGTTTTTTTCATTCAATTTTTTGTGTTTGATTATCGCAAGTGATGTTACTTTTCTGTGTCTTCTTTCACTCGTTGTCAGATGATTTATTTCGCTGGCCTAAGGTTTGGTTTGTTAATCTTCCTTTGGTATCGGTTTTTTGTCGGTTTTTCATTTTGCTTTTTGTTTCTTTTTTGCCACGTAATTTCCCCTTGTGTTCTGTGAGACGACACACACATGTTTGTTGCTTCATTTATTTCATTTCGTTTCCTTCATTCGCTGGTCTTGTGGTCATTCAACTGCAAAAAAAAGAGAAATACATAAAAAATTATTAGATTTTGTGTTTTTGCTTTGGCGACTTTTTGCTCATACTTATAAATGAGTATGAGAAATCTACGTAAATGGCTTTTGTATGCATATGCCGGATGGTTGGACGATGGGACCTACACCCACACAGTCGTGGGAAATTAGGCAGAAACATATTTAAGGCGATTTTCTTGATGAGATATCGTTTAATGGTTTTTGCTGTTTATCTCTCTGTAGCAGAGGAAAAGTCTCTTCTAATAAACACAGAAGCAACGGCAAAGTCACAAAAATGTCCTTCCCCTGGTATTTAACGTATCGTTTATATTCAATGCCCAAAGAAAAGATAACTTAAAAAGAATTCCTGTGGGCGTAGGGGTGGGGGGGGGGGTGCAGGAAATGTCGTTGGTTGTTCAAAATAATGTCTTCATATTAAGTATACGCACTTGCCGGCAAGCTGCCATTGTAAAGAGACATTTAGCGGCTTTATGTAACATATACAATTTTTTGATGCCCTGTCAGAAGGTATATTACAATTAGTCTGATGTTTGTAACGCATTTAAGGAAGCAACTTCAACCACACAAACTTAATATATTTTGGATCAACATGGCAAGCTGGGACAAACTATGTTCGTCCGTCTGTTTTTATGTTTTAAAGCAGGGGTCGGAAATGGGAGCAGAGATGTCGTCAAATTGGTATTTGTAAATCAGCAGAGAGAAGTGTCACTTTCTCTTGTCCTCCTGACCGTTTTCTCTATATGAATACAAAAATTTTCACAGTTATCCGCTCCCAATGCCGACCTCTGTCTTAAAGGTACACTAAAACAAAAAACAAGTGATTTGTCGGAACCCACCAAGCACAATAGGTATCACTATTGCGGCAAGTTTAAAAATTCTAAATCCAAGCACAAAATTCTAAATTCATGTAAGTTTTTTTTTTTCAATCCCAAATACTTGATTTTATACCTATTTGGGATTTATTAGATACATTTTGAACTTTTTAAAGATATTTCAAACCATACCTTTAGGTCTCTAGAAACATCCATTCTTAAAATTATTGCAGAAAGTTGTCGATTTAAGTCTAAAGAGTTATTAAGTGAATCACAATATTGTAGATTCTTGAACAAAAAGTTGAATTGATTTTTAGAATGAATCCCGAATTATATCAAACATGATGTCAATGTATTAAAACAAATAAGGGTGAACCTAGAAGATATAACCATAGGTTATAAATTTACCATAACTCCCTTAAGCAAAGATATAAAATAAGTTGAGAATTTTATGCGCAGAATCTATTTCAAACTTAATAAAATTTGTGCACTTGAATTAAAAAATGCTGTTTTCGAAATTTTGGATTTTTTCAATTTCTTTTGTATTTTTCTAATGTTTTTGGTGGTTTAAGTATTTGGGGCAAAACATTATTGAAACTTTTGAAAAAAACCAGGACTGCAAGCTGGTATGAAACCGAATCCGGTGCTGGTTCTTGAGATGCTTGAACCGAACCGACCCCCGTGGGAAATGATCACGAGAAACCGAACCCTTTTTGTCCGATTGACGGAGTTTGGTTAAATAAATAAAATGTAAAACACAGAATCAATTTTTTCACTCTGATGTTAATAAATATTTAATAATTATAGGCCTATGTCCACTCGACGCAAAAATTTCCACTCGAAAAAGTTGTTATTTCGCAGTATCGTAACTTTGATAAACTGCTGTTATTAACCGATATTTTTCTGCCGATAAACAATTTAAAGTAAAAGTGTGCTGTTAAAAATAAAAAAAAAAAAATGCAGCCGTTTTTATAAATTACAAAAAATAATTTCACTGATGAATAAATCTATTTTTCTGTTTTGAAAGCTCAACTATACATTTTTCAAGTGCGATGCCCATTCTGATTGGGATCACACAACGGTCTCTTTCTAATTTTAACATTCGATACGCGATATTTTTGAATAAGTATACGGAAAAATAGCTCCATTTGGGGATATTAAATTATTTTCATTTTCATATCCTTTAGGACCGATTTTTCATCTTCTTGGTTTTAAAATCTAAGTGCTTTTTGAAGAAATTTATGTTTCCTACTTTTATTCCGCTTTTAAAATATCTATGCTTGTGTCTACAACTACCCACGCATGATTTTAAGCATGGCCTAAAAGTAGGCAAAATCATCGGGTAAAAACATAAGATACACCCTGTATTTGTTAAAGAAAAAAATTTTTAAATGGACTTTGGGAATATGAAATGAACCGAAATTTATAAATTTCTTATTTTTATTTTAAAAATAATTTTTTAATATTAATTTTTAATTTTTATTATAAAAAATCACATACAAAACACATTTGTGATTTTTATTTTAAAAACAAAAATTAAAACTCAAGATTGATTTTGAAAAATAAAAATTAAATATTACTCGGTGATTTTTATTTTCCTGAATTCTAGAAAAAAAAAACTTTATAAAAATCACTGAGTAATTTTATTTAATCGTGATTATAAGGATTGATTTTTAAAAACAAAAATCACTAATGAGTTTTATAATTGATTTTTTATAAAAAAAATCAGAAATAAATATTGAAAAATTATTTTTAAAATACAAATCAAAAATTAGTTTTTCGATTGATTTTTAAAAATGTAAATCAAAAATAATTAATTACATATGATTTTTATAGATATAACTTATAACCGTTACGGTCCCTGGTATATAAACCATCGTATAGCTCCTTTCAGAGAAGAGGCATGCCTATGCCGTGGCCATCATATATCCTTAAACGTACCGTACCACTTTTACGTAACAGAAGAGATCACAAATCGCTTGTAGTAGGTACCCTGACCTGCTTGTAGTAGGTACCCTGAAATCGCAATGATCCCGAAGAGTGACTTGTCGCTCTCAGTCATCGCAACCTAACCTAAGGGTATATAAACTTCGGCGAAGACCAAAATGATTTTTCTTAAATTTTTTTATTAGTATATTCAAGATTTTTATTGAGAAGAAAAGATTTTTATTTGGTAATAAAGTTGATATTTAAATTTTGAGAACTCACAGCTGAGTAGTTATCACCCAAATTGAGTGCTTTTTGTGCTGACAACAACCAAAGCATTCAGTCTGCTCCACTTCTCTCCGCAACGCAAGACAAACCAGCAATCAGCCGCTTTTATCAGTGGAATACACGAAAAAAAAAGGAACGAAAATCAGGAATAATCATATAAAAAAACTCAACACGAGGCAACAACTATAAAGTTGGCAGTCCAACGACCAAGTAGATTGACTGAGAGCCACTCCTGGGGCAGAGCCCAGAACTCTACCCAAGTGGCAGAATGCAAAAAAAAAAAGAGTGTTGTGTAAAGTGTTGCACATCAGGCCACAATGGCGCTAAGCCAATAAATTAAATCAAACAAGCGCGATAACCATTTCACTTTTGCCATGTCTATCCGAGCACTCACCCTATCTCTCTCTCGCACTCGCACTCACACTTTTTGTTGGCCACACGCAAAACAACAAAGTTTAAATGGCGTAAACAATATAAAAAACTGAAATGCCTGAGTTTTTGCCCAACAAACAAAAAAACCAAAACAGCAATAAATGCATTTTGATAAAAGAGAAGGAGGGGAGGACTAAGCAGTGGCGGAACCAAAGTGGGGGTCGAAATCTGACCGAACATCGAACTAAAAATCATTGATTGGAACAGCGAAATATTTAAGAAAATCACCGGATAATCACCGGGTATTCTTGAACGATAATTGAGCGACTTTTTCTACAGAGGGAAACTACGTTCCGTTTAGGCTGTGCGTTGATGACCACACCTGGTCACACCAAAAGTTTCCAATGCGCTGAACATAAAATTAAACTCACCAGCATTTTACTCCATGCGAAAATAGCTCAGATCAGTTGGGAATTTTAGGGTTTGATTCGTGCATGAATAATTTTCACTTGAGACAGGGACTCAAATCGGTCCTGAACCGAATCGAACCGTTTTTTTCTTCACAATCGTTGTGCTTTGAAAAATGCAGAGCCGAACGAAAAACCGTTAAAGCTAACAGTTTGGTTTGGTTCATATCATCGACATGTTTTATGGTGATCAAAACCGGACACAAGTTTCCATCTATGACGTTAGTGTGCACCAAGGTAAGAAATGGAAAAATTAGGGTGTGTCTGGTTTGTAAGAGCAAAACTCATTCATCATTTTACTTAACCAATTTTGACTGAATTATTGAGGGTTTAATATTTTTTCATTATTATCAATCTAAAAGTTTGTTTAAAATTAGCTTAGCATGATCTTAAGCGAATGTTAAAAGAAATAGAAAAAAGGTTTTATATTCGGGCTCATTTAATAAAAAACGAGAAATAAAATCAGGAATCGGAATTGGTAGTTTTAGTAACTCTAAAGTCGTCCTTATAAGTCGTCCTTTCTATTGATAGTTAATTGTTATCAGATCGGATTGATAACGATTTGTTCATTAATTCGAAAAAAAAAATGGAAACAGAAACAACTTTATAAAAAAGATTCGGAATTGCACTTTTAAAACCCTTTCCAAACTGGTAACTTGCCTTATTATCTCTTAAAACCAAAACAGTGAACGCGAACCACTGAAACGAAATGAAACCGCGAATTGATTGGATAAAAAAATGAATTTGTGAACTAAACCGTTGGTTTTTAAGTTCTTTGAACCTAACCAGTCCAAATTCGCGATCAATTTGCATACTTGATATTCGGTTAGCATCCCTTGGGCAAAGACTAGTAAATAAAGACTCAACGATTGCTTAGTCAGAGAAAAGTTAACATAGAAAGTCAATTTGAAATGACGCCTAGCTTTTCACTCAAAATAAGTCAGCTGTTCGCTATCTGTTTCGCTCTCCGAGTATATTTTTGACAATGTCTGTCTCGCTCTAACCACAGTATTTCCTATAAAAAAAAAAATATTTTGAGTAAAGTATCTACATGATAATTATGCATTAACATCACTCAAAGTTAAGAGGCGTTTGAAAGTGGCTCTCTATGTTATATTCTCTCAGACTCAGTCGACACCATTACACTCAGAAATTAGTCAGCTGTTCGTTGTCATTTTCACTCTCTGTGTACTTTCATGACAATGTCCGTCTCGCTCTAACCACCGTGTTTTCCTATGTGTATAATAATTTTGAGTAAAGAGCGATCGCCAAAAAGAGCAAAGCAAAAACGTGACAGTGAATTAGTGTGCGAATAAAATGCGACGCAAAGCGGCTCTGACCTATCTCGTTGAAGGCTATGCAGCCACTGATTGGCTTAGTGGATTTTTTTACTCTCTTTACGAAGGGCTCGGTATGTGTTCAGCTTGTGTCTGTGTGAATTGCCAAATGTGTTCGGGAATTCTGATCTACAGTCGTACTATCGCTTAACAGCGCTCAATTGTGAGAGCCGTCTCAATCTTTTTCTTTAGTATTCGTTCTCTATGCCTTGGACTAGTTAGAGAATTCTCTCAGTAAAGTCACCTAACCTGCGTGCGTAACTAAAATTTGTTAAGCCTTAAGCCCCCTTCTTAAAAAAAGAAATGCCTGCATACGCATCTGAAAGAACCAAAAATGTTTTAAAAGCTTTTCTGACATGTTGAGCTTATGAATTTTTGGTATTTTTTTTAATCTATTGTTGTTGTTTGTTTGGTCTTCGCCCGCCCCACATCAATATAAAAATATTGTTAATTTTTTGTCATCAACAAGCAACGACGCCATTTTGTTGCGGCATTTATGGCAAATTGTTTAAGTTATTGTTGTTGTTGATGATGTTGATGTTGATGAGGGGCTTGGGTGTACTTCAGCAGAGTTAGGTTAATTGTTGGCAAGTCAATTAAAAGTTTGAATTTATATATTATTATACATATGGGGAGCACGTTTTATGAGGGGCGTGAGCCTCTTCTCTTCTGTTGACGGATTTAATATTATCCTGCTCTGCTTAGTTAAACTTGGCCGCTGCTGAAAGTTGTGGAAAGTTTAAAAGTAGCCTTAAAGTATGCTACAAAAAATGCATAATTAAATTTAGCAGCCACTTGAAAGTTTGTTTCAGACTTTGAAATGGCGTGTCTTGACCTTTGCCAAAGCCAGTTTGGCGGATGGAAATTTGAAATATTGAAATTTAAGTTTTTCACTTATTGAACGGCGCTTTCCAGGTCTTCCCCAAGGCTGAGCCCAGCCTAGCAAACAATTGCCAAAAAAACAAAAAAAAACAAAGAATGAAGCGCTGAGGTCACGCTAAAAGCGTTTGAAATTTTTTTAGCCAACTTGCCTCGACCGTTATAAAATACGAAACTACTTAGCAGCGCGTTGATGAATTGTGACATTTTTATGGGTTTGTCTTTGCACGGCAGCAGCGGACGCTTCCACTTTTGGCTTAGCCATAAACAATATGGTCAGCGTGAATATCCTGGCTGTCTCTGCCTGTCTCTCTGGAAATTATGAAAGTATTTTATCTCCTCCCACCCACTCCGTTTTTTAATGCTCAACTCACGTGTCGACGACTCGTTGAGAGCCTCCATAAACATAACTCAAGCCAAAATTTATAGTTTCATTAATTAAAAGTTGAAAGCTAGGAAAATTTGCCAAGTATTTGCGGCTGGTGCAACTAAAGAAAACGTTTTAAATTGTCATTTCCCAGGCAATTGTAAGGCATTTTAATGGAACGTTTAACATAGTTGATCAAAAGTGATAATGAAGTGAAAGCTGAACTAAAGAGAAATTCCCTAACAAGCATTGCTTGGGCAGTTTCGAAATCAAATGGAAAACAGTTTGTGATAAACATTAAATAAGTACATAATTTATTGATTATTCTTTGAGTTGAATTCTTTGCTCCCCCATTTCAATTAGTGCTTTGTCTGCAAGATTTTCTTTTGCCTTATTCTGGTGGTTGATTTCTACCAATTTGCTCAAATCGTTTTGCCCGAAAATCGCAAAGCAAAAACAACATTTAACAAGTGTGCAATTGTTTTGCCACCCCGCACCCTGTGAAAAGTTGTCGACAAAGTCCCCAAGGACTCTGTCCATATTTACCAGAAGTAAATTGAAATACTTTATGTTTACCTTTGGGCAGCCCCCCTTTGAATATTATTGTTGATGATGACGAGCAAAAAGAATGGAAATATTTTACATTAATTTACACTTTGAATAAGTATTGATTTTGAATAATGAATGAATAATGAAAACTAGAAAGGCTAAAAAACTTCGTCGAAGTTTTAGTACCCTTGCAAAATCACGAATTTAAATTAACCAATTAAAATTTTATCAATGCCGTCAAACCGTTATGTTTCAAGTGTATCACTGTATGAGCTCAGTGGGTAGCGTGTGTCCGTACGTATTGGTTGCACTCAGAGCAAGCTAGATTCAAATTTGATCACGCCCTTTAAGTTTTGGAAGGAGTTTAGTCACATCGGAAAGTTGAGGATTCTCACATAGTAAAACACCTACCACAATAGGCAGATGGTCCGAGGGTCCGAGTATATTTGGTTTGCAATTTTCATATCATTGATTTCATTGTTCCATTAACCGCGTACCATACAGTAATCTATTGTTAGCTTTTCCTTTTTTAAAACGTAAGTAATTTCATTTTATTATTAAAGGCCCCATTCCAGATGATCTAAAAATTTATTTCGGCACTATACTTTATATATATAAGTCAGGTTTTCAAAAGCTTTCAGCTTTCTGAGCTTTTTAAAAGTGTTTCTATTGATAGTAGTTCTATTGATGAAGTATTGTGCCGAAATACATTTTTATGTTAACTGGAAAGAGTTTGTGTGTATGTACAAAATTTACATCTGCATGTGTTCATCAGTTTGTATAGGCATATTCTTGCGGATCAATGCGCACATGCAGCAACAAATTTCATACTTGGTGCCGCTCACACTATGCACATACATACAGATATGCATGGCGCCAAAGGCAGCGCATTCACCCAACACAGTGGCGCTTAAAAGTACTCGTACGCTCATAAAAATTTTTTTTACCGAATTAACATAATTTTTGAGCCTCACTCTGCACTTTCAGCGATTACAAATTGGTATTTCTTTTTCATATAAAGTTGAAATTCTTTGTTTTAAGACGCTGAAGTCAACTGTAGCTGTCTCAAAATATTGACGCCCCACGAGGTCAAAGAAGGCATCCCACCCGCCTGAGAATACAATTTAGAGAGATGCTATTCTTATGGAGAATAAAACAGGAATGAGATTAAAGGTTTGAATGATATTATGATTCCTCATTAATTTGGTTTTTTTGTACTCTGATTTTTTTAAGTTTCGTTGACATCCTGTCTAAGTCATCAAAGTGTCCAACTGGCTTGTAAAATGTTCAGGAGTCAAATTTTAATGCCGTCAGATGATTTAAAATAAATGTTTAAAACCAACAAAATTTTGTTAATAACGTTATTAATATAACAAAAACAACTGAATTGCTTAAGCTTTGGATTTGAAAATGTGCGGTCTTGATATAAGAATAAGAGCTCTTGATTCAAAAATTGGAGATTATAGGATTTAAGAATACTCCGCTCTTGATTTAAGAATGCGAAATTCTTGTTTTTGAGTCTGTCAAGCTTTTGATTCAAGAATTTTTTACTTGAAATAAGAATTTTTCATACTTAGATAAAGAATTTTCAATGGACAGTTCTTATTTCAAGTAATTTATACTCAAAAATTCATTCTTATATCAAGAAATTTGCTCTTGGATTAAGAATTTTGACTCTTACAGTACTAAACGCCAGTGCATAACTATGGCCGCACACAATTTTCTCAGTGTACGAGTACTCAGGAAGGGAAGAGCAACAATTGGTGAATGCATATAAAAAGAGAATCAAAAATAAATCAAGCAAAAATCAAAACAGCAACACTAGCAATTCAAAATTTTCCGTTATGGTTTAATTTGCGTTTTATGCTTGGTGGACAACTATGCACCCCCACCCCCAATACATATGAAATGTTCATAGTGCCACCACTTCACGAGAGATTTAACGCTAATTACGCTGGGCATTTTTCAATAATAGATTTCCTGAGTAACAGGTATATCGAAGTCGAGCAGGGCTGACTTTAACTTATGCTCTCGTTTTTTTTTTATATTAAAAACAAATTTTTTTAGGAAAGTTATTGCTATTTACGTGGCATACATTAGAGGGCAGCTTTTATGCGATTCTCCGCCTTCTCCCACGGCCTTTCAGGCACAGGCATGTCATTCATTGAAGTTTGATTCGGCAGCCCGTAAACACCACAGAGTCATCAAGAGTCACGCACACAGCCACATGTCACAATGCTGCGTGGGAGGAGGGTCCCTTCTCTTAACTTGGCCTTTTTGACATTTGCTGGCAAAGTTGATATTATTAATTTACAGCCTGCGTACAAGACTTGACGCACACACACACACTCACACACTTGCACAGGGTATGCCACACGCACTTTCTTGGCTTTCGAATTTTATCGACAAGTTTGTCGGCATGTCACACACTCGGGGGTACCATAATCATAAAATCATTTTATTGCTCTGGCAATTTCATTATGTAGGATTTTAATGTCCATTCTTGTACTCTCGCTAGAGCAATTGGTGGGGCGGCCTTCCCAATAATTGGGCATGAGGTCAAAAAAGTTGCAGCGCACACACAAAAACGCTTCACGCGACAATTTCCCTAATTAATTTGCAAATTCATTTCATTTGTAACCGCAATTCTCCAATGTGTGCTTAAGTCAACTTTGCGTGTGAAACAGGAGCAAACACACAGAGAGAGAGAGAGAGAGGGAGAGGAAAAACATCAGATAAAACTCATGTGTGGTGTGACTTTTTGGTGAGTTGCACATAAATTTAGATTAACAGGCATTAGGAATAAGTCCCTTCCTAACCCACTCGTACCTGCATGCCGCTGGTCAATTCATCATGATCATGATGGAAAAAAACCAGAATAATACTACACCCGAATAAATTAAGTAAACATATTTTTCAGAACAAGGAATGAAGCCCCATTCCAACGCTGCTCTTGCACATACAACCCATCAAATTATATGCTAAAATATTTTCAATTGTCTGCCTAACCGCCGAGATGTCGCGACATGTTGTCCCCGAAATAAATCTAGAAAAAAAATATTCATATGTGAGCAAGTGCAGCAGCAGTAACTGGTCGCCAGGCGGCTCTAATAAAAAAATACAATAAATAAATTGTGCTCCAGCCAAAATGGCTGCTCTCATTGTTCTCGGCACCAACAAAAAAAACGCTTTAAAACCATACAGCAGACTACCAGACAATGCCCGACCAAATAGTATGATGCATGGCCAGACTTTGGTTCCTCCTCTTGTTTAGTTGGCAAACAAACGCCACAACGCCTAGATGCAGACAGCACAAATTTTTGGTGCGCCAGACATTCGACAAATAATAAGCCGCAGTAGGAGCAACAGCAGCAAAAACTATTTCCCTTTCGTCAACATCATCATTATTAGACGGGAAGGCAACTGAATATATGACACAGGCCCAAAAAAGAAAAAGATGTTCAGTTGAACTGAACATGTGACCATGAACCACGCGCCATGCTCTGTGATACCCTAGAAAAAGAATTGACTATATTTATGATCTGTACCAAAAGTACAAAAAGTGTATTGAGTTTGTGTAAATGTGTGTAACAGCCAGAAGGAAGCATATCCAACCCTATAAAGAATATATATTCTTGATCTGCATCAACAGCCGAGTCGACATAGCCATGAGTCGATCTCAGAGATGATAAAAGCGAGAGGTTTAAAGTGAATGAAACATAAACTCCCTATACCTCAATTTGATATGCTATTTTTCTTCCTCCCACGCAATTCTTATAAACTTCTTTTCTATTACAATTTTTAATAAAGAGTGTTCAAACCTTCTAGCCAAAAATGTAAATCATCATAACTTATAGATCCACCATACACCGACCCTGCACTTAAAAGTTATCAGTTATATACAAACATTGGTTATATACAATTATTTAGCATACTTTTAGGGGGTCTTGTTAAATTGACATTAAGAAAAGCTTCATGTAAATATCATATTAAACACGAGATGAAAAGTGGGCTACGTAAATTACTCACTCAAAAAAAAAACCAAGTGGCAGCAATCTAGTACGATCTGGACGGAATTTATAACGTTTTGTACTTAAAAATTCATGTATATTGTGTCCATGGGTTAACTTAAATTAAGTATAAAACTTACTTAAATTTAAAAACGACAGTTAATTTTATTAATATGAGAACAAAAATTCTTGAATCAAGAATTTTTCGTACTCACAGTTAGCCAAAAAGTTAGAGAAAACGCATTCTTAATTCAAGTACAAATTTTTTTTAATTTAGCACGAAATAATCTTAAAATGCCAAGCCAAAAAAGTATGCAATGGAAAGTGCGAAACACACGAATCTGTCCTTAAAATTTCAAACTGGTTCTGTCACTTTACTTATGGAGGGATGGTAGATTTCTGGCATACAGTTATGCCTTCTTGGAGTTGTTTAGCTCAAGGCAATAAGATCTTTGCAGCCATATTTTATTCAATACAGAGCTTGAGGATTCAAAAGGCCTCAACCAAGAACAATTTGTACCTCTTTTATTTTTGGTTTCAAGAATGTTTTGTGGGAATATAAAAGTATTTATTTAACTTCTTGTTTTAAGAGTTAATCGGGATTGACTTTAAACTTGTATGACGTATATAGATAGATCTTAATATAGTTCGAAATTTATTTTGGGATTGAAAAAATCGTACTTGATATGAGAACTTTGTACTTGAATTAAGTATTTTCATACTTAACGTACTATTGACACCGTTTGTACTTGATTCAGGTACAAAGTAATTGTTTTTCTGAGTACTTGAGGGCTTGACTGATTTTCCAACTTGTTTTCATTCTCAATGATTTTGAATTAATTAATATCTTATATTTTTATCCTATATATATTCTACAGGTTAGATCAGTTCGAGTGAACTTTTGCAAGTGTATAAACACTTCGGCATAGTCAAAGTTAGCTTCGCTTCACGTTTTAAACAATTTTCTTGAAGGTCACGATCACGTTCAATAAATTTTCAAAATTTTTAAGAGTTTTTAGCGAGTGTTAAGTATGTTTTAATTATTCTTCTCCAGAACTTGTGGCAAGATCTGTTTCGCTTGCTCATTTATTAAGATAATCCAACCACAGCCCAATTTATGGGAAAGTTTCCACAGTACAAGTTCGTCGAGGCTAGCCCCTTTTCAGTATATTTTTTCTCGGTCTTTTGTGGTGGCCTTTTTTTTAAGGTCTGCGCCTTTGTTTATGTAGCAATTTATGACATGCAAAGCAGCAACCGAAACAAACACATCGAAAGGACCACCACCCGCAAGGACATTGAACAAAAAGGAGCCATGGCCTAACCATAATGCGTTCAGCAAATATTTATGCGGCCCCATGCATATGTCACCCGGGTCATTAATATTTTTATGAGGTTTACACAAATGTTATGTGTTGGTCAAATGTTTGATGTGTTCGCCTGTTGTTTTCGTTTAATTAGTCACCCATCGCCATACACTTTCACTACGACCAAAGCATTAATTGCTTTTTTATTTGCTTGTTTATCGTTTATCAGTCAATATGCGATACTGTTGTCATGGCCAAAGGACACTTTGCAAAAATTTAAATCAATATGGGAATGTTTTTGTAATGAGGAAAATTGTATGGGAGTCATTGAAAATGCTTTATATTGAAAGCAGAAATACAGAAAGTCGTTGGGAAAGTAAATTTAGTTTCAGAATTTATACTTAACTTTAAATATAGCCTGTACCTATTCAAAATGAATTAAAAGGTATCATAAAGTGCTGCAAATGAAAGAAAACATTTTCAACCCATGTCCACCTGTCTGAATGTTACTTTAGAATGTAGATTGATGTTTACCAGTCGCAGATAAAGTGTGTTTCCGATTTGGAACTTAAAAAATATATTTACTTAAGCATAGGTCCAGGCTTTTCTGAAAATCTCAATAAAATCGGGTAAAAAATATGGAAGTTATATACAAAAATATTTTGCATGCTCTTTTCAGCATTGGGGGGAAGCCAGCGATAACTACCCATATTCTCATATTCGGAGTAAAAGCGCAGAAAAGCAAAGGGGTACAGTGAAGTCGGAGCTCTTTCTTGTTATGGTAAGCTTTTTTTACAAGTAATTTTATCATTATTTCTTCGTAAATTATTTTTACTAGATGTTTAATGTAAAGTTTGACTAAGCTTTGTTAAAATATAATAAATAAAATTTTCACATAATCTGGATCCATAACGTAGTCTGCTGGAGATGCTTTCAACCTTAAAAATTCTTAACAAGCAAGCTGCTGTATTTTTAAGTGGAACTTAAGGGTACTGTTGTTCATTGATTATATTGAATAATACCAATACTATCTTTAATTTTAAAATATGCTAAGAATAATCTTCTTGAAACCAATTTTTTCGAAATATATTTTCTTTACATTAAAAATGTGCATAGAAGCCTACTTTTCGGTTTGAAAGCACTTATTTTACACGCGGAAAAGCTCGTTCTTTCAGAAAACCACTTTGATAAAGAAAACATTCTCAGCCATCAAAGGGCAAACAATGGAATCGCGCTTTTGAATGTTAATTCTTGGGAAAGGTGCCCAGATGTCTGGGCCATTGTGTTTGTTTTGTTTGCGACAGAGGCAGAAGGTGAAAAGTTTATTGTTGTTAGCGAAAGAAAGTCTGGCAAAGGCAAAACTATGCTGAACTGGAGTAGCTCCTTCGATATATATTTCGCCAAGTAAATGATGTGCAGTCATTCTTAAACTTCTAACAAGTTCCCTGTAACTCTCTGACCTTTCTCATGCGCTTGATTGATTGCACAAATGAAATAAACTAAACGATGTGCCTGGGATGGGTCCACCTCTACCCAATCAAAAATGAGCTCAAAAGAAGAGGAATCCTTCTCAGTAATTGTAACAAATGAAGCGAATGCAGGCATTTTTCATATGAAGTAAACGAAAGCAGATTCCACTTGTCTGGTGGGTGGAAAGTTTACCTGAGTCCGTCCATTTCATTCCTCTCTGGTTTCTGTGGCCATGTAATGAAGTCCTTGTAGAGTGGTCTGTTGCATGATTCGATTTGCTGGTTTTGCGTTTCAATTTTGATTACTAATTTGTACAATTCAATTTACTTAGATTCATTTTGATTGTCATTGCAGTATGATTTACAATTTTTAATAATATCCGCATAATTTACATAAATAATGTAAAGCATTTGCTTTAGTTTATACTTTTTGAGGATTATAAATGAAATATTATATAATATTTATAAACATTTTTGTTGTTATTTTTTTTTACTTGTTTCTACATCAATTGTTTCACAATTTATATGTAATTATAAATGCAAATTAACATTTCTGTTATGTACATTTGTTTTGTATTTTGTTTCATATTTTTATGTTGATTTTTAATTGAATTTCGTATTAATTAGGTAAGTTCAGTTATAGTTTGTTTTGATGTGTGTGTTCCACAAACTTATCCTACTGACAGTCTCACTAAACAGTTGAGTGCTTTCCCTCTATCGTTATTTTATTTCTTGGTACTTTTTTAGAGTTTATTGGTATTCTTAAGAAAAAGTTCTGAATTCGTTCCTTCATATTAGATTTAAATGTTTTATTCAACTTCAAAACAAGTATTTTCACAGTTAATTTGGACTATAAATAAAATGGGGGATTTGCAATTCCCAACTGCTTCTGGTTAAGAATGATTGATAAAGCGTTTGATAACTTGGTATAAATAGCAGGTTCTGAGGTAAAGAGTAATTTTTTTACATCTTAGCCACCTTTAAGAAAAAGGCACTAAAGCCAGTAAAACTTGTTCGATTTGACTACGAAACTTCTTTTTTTTTGAAGCTTAAGAATTAAAATGAAAAATGAGGAGAAAAGGATAATAAAATTCAATATGTCTCTGTTTTTGATACAAAATTCAACAATCGAGTGATAAAATTTAAGTTGAAAATAAAAAGAATTGAATAGGGGCATTTCTATTATGTCGAACGGGACCGTCGAACACCCTTGAAGTGAATAAATAAACGGATTTTTATTTTGTTAGATGGCTTAACTTATAGCTCTTTATTAGCCCTTTAATAGGATTAGGTTAATTATGAGAAATTTGTTCTTTTCGAGATAATTGCAAAAAACCAAGGCATTCGCACGGGACAAATACAAATGTGGTTTTCGCAACCATCAATTCAAAAGCGGATTTCAGCAAATCGTGAAGCAGTATTTTATTGTGTTAATTTTTCCAATTTTGTGCATTGATATCACTTAAAAATGGTTTTGATTTCACCCAATTTAATTAAATTTCAAACACGGGACATTTTTTTCCATCATGAGTATTATGTTATTTAGGTTGTTCTTTTAACGAAATTATAAATAAACAAACTTAGTAAAACTTTTTTTTAAATCAACAGAAGAGATCAATGAATTTAATTTCACATCATAACGAAAATCAGCTAATTTTTAGAAAATATTGGATTGTCATTAAGAAATTAAAAAGTATGATTTTACAAAAAAAATATCATTTATGTTAAAAAAAAATTAAATTTCACACTACGATGTCGAACGGGACCATCTTTAAATAAGTACCCATATCACAAATCTTCTTATTTTTTATCAAAGTTTTTTTTGTTGGAAATGTATAAAAATGATCTACTTGTACTTAATATTTGATAATCTTTCTGCATGTACTTTTGACGCACTGATTACAAATTTTGCTTTCAAATGTCGCACGGGACATCGAAATATGCGATAATCCAAATCAAAAAATTATGGTTTCTTGCAATCGCCTAGTCTCTTAGGTATTTTTTTAATCTTTGAAGTCTTGAAAAGATTTAAGAAAGCAAAAGTCAATGCATAAAGAGAAACATATAAGAACTTTTATTTAAACAAAAAGTGCAAGCGAAATGCCATAATAAGAAATGTTGCGCTTGACCGACTTTGTTTTTGAATATTTCGAAGTGGGTTATAAATAAATGTAAAATTGGTTTCTATTAGTTAAATTTGATTGGTTTCTTATGAAAATGTTTTAAAAAACTTAAAATTTTTAGAACTCGATAGACTTGCCCATATGCTTTCACATAAAACAGAAGTTCATACAACTTAAAATTAATTATAGGAATATCCCATCCTAGTTTTAAGTGTAAACGCTTTCTTCTTTTGAGTGTTCTGCTTTAATGTCATTTATTTAACAAAACAAACAGCAGCCAATTCTAATTTTGAAACAAAATGTTGTAAAATGTTTTACATCGAGTGAAATCAAAAGACACCTTCAAGTCAAGGCCAAACTTATCTGAATATTTTCCCCATTTAGTTCGTCTCATTTTCTTTTTACCGTAAGCTAAGCCTATTCTTGCACGTAGAGCCCATTACACGCACCTATTTTCCCCACCACACACACACAGTATACATAAGTGCAACGGTGCGTATAATTCGCAATTTAAATTTTCAAAATAATGTTCTGGGATATTTAAATATCTCACGTTGGAAAAAAAACACAACGGTTAAAAAACAACAGATTGCAACATGGCGTTTTACGACTGACAACTCCCCCCTTTTGCTACCCTCCAGGGTCAACACATTTAGGCCCAGTTCATATTACCACCAACCACCATGAACTTCATCTGCCTCTGACGGTGCCCTGTATCTCATCTACCTACTCCTCACACGTGCACTTGTTTCTCCAGCTGCAAGGGCCCAGTGGCGGCACAGCCGTCATCATTGTCCGCGTCGTCGCATGTGGTCATTAAAGGAATTTCCGTTTGTGGTCATCGAACCGTAAATTAAAATGTGCACAAAATGTTGTCTTTGTGTCTATGGGGGGAGGAGGAGTTCGACCAAAATAAAATAAAATAATGGAAAGGTTGTTTGGTTTGATTCTTGTTTTATTGTGGGTGAGCACAAAAATTGGAGGGGAACAGGTGAACATTTAAATGCCGTTTGGAGTAACATTTAATTTCATAATTTTTGTATATAATTCTTTGCAAAAGTTGAAAGGTAGTACAATATAGAATTTGTATATTTTTGGATAAGATTATGAATTAGATTTGCATTTAGGGCCATTTTCTCATGTTTATGTTTTTTAAATCTAGGTGGGTGTAAAGCAAATTTATGTTGCATAATTTTAGGACGATTTTGAAATAACTATGCTTGTGTCTACAACGATCCACATATGATTAAACAGTATCCCCGCTTGATTTCCACATTGTAATGAGGCTAAGAAAATAAGTTAATCTAAGTGGTTTGGACGTTGATGTACAATGCGCAGTACGTTCAAGTGGTCCAAGCGCCACCAAGCCAAGCTTGCGCCCCCCGAATACTGCCCACAACGATTGAAAAACGCGTGAAAAGCACGGAATTAAAGCAACTACGGTAATCGTTTATAGAGGTTTTTATTGCAAAATAGAATCTTCTAAACTAATTACTCGAAGAGTTTATTGTAGTCACCAAGGACACGAACGGTTCGCAAGCATATTATATACAACGTTTTAGAGATAAGGGGATAAAGTTACGTGTCTGTCTAACAGGAACACTAAGATTAATTTGACTAATAGGACGTAAGCGAGGTTCTGTTGGTTCCGCAATGAGCGACCAAAAGAAGTTGTTCTCTAAACGGAACAAGTGAACATGTTCCTCTTCTATTTTTACTTTTTTAACGGAACAACGATGCAACTGAACAATGAAACATCGGAGCAACAGAGCAACTGAACAACAGAACAACTGAGCAACTGAAAAACGGAACAACAGAGCAACGGAACAACGCAGCATCGAAACAACAAAACAATGGAACAGCTGAGCAACTGAACAACGGTTCAACGTAACAACGGAGCGATTGGAATGACTTGACTCAATAAAAAAAGGAACAAGTAAACCTGTTCCATGTTCCATGAAAGGAACAACCTTTACCTAATACTATTATAGACACAAGGCCTAAAAGTAAGCTACGTACATTTTTTTAATATCCACCTAGACTTTAAAAACATTAACATAAGCAAAACGTCCCTTAATGAGATATTAGAATCAAAGTTTCAGAACAGATGCGTCTTACTGACAAAGGAACATTAATTTAGCTATTAGTTGTGCTGGGCATTGAGACAGGTAAAAGGTTAGATTGTAGAGAGCTTACTGATTAAATATTTATGG
The DNA here is from genome assembly GCA_018904225.1 of Lordiphosa mommai. Classification (NCBI taxonomy): domain Eukaryota; kingdom Metazoa; phylum Arthropoda; class Insecta; order Diptera; family Drosophilidae; genus Lordiphosa; species Lordiphosa mommai. Next base: position 1,086,757 of record JAEIFT010000024.1, read on the forward strand.
CTCGCAATGTAAACTTGAGCTTCTCCGGTTTTTCAAAATGCTAAACTGATACGTTTGTTCTCCTTCTGTTAATATGGCATGGAAGGCGAATGAACTGTATTTATTTTATACTGAACTGACTGGATTTGAACCTGCTAAGTTTCTTTTGTTCTTGCATGTACTTCATTATAATTCATATTATTCTTCTAGAAATTGGCCGGTCTTGAAGTTTCACTACGATTTTAGTTCTAATTAAAGGATTCTTAAAAATACCCAGCAACGTCATTAATAAATTGTGAAATAAAATTGAGAAAAAATCACTCCCCTTTTTTTTAGAAGAATTTTGCAAAGTTTCTTTTGTGACACTACAGTTTGCCGTTACTCTCTTTCACATATTCAGCAACTCTACCATCCTTTTCTTATTTCCGTTTGACATTTGCCAAAATATTGTGGACAAATAATGTTTAGGATAAAATGGCAGACAAAGTTTATTAAAACACTTCTTCATGTAGATACTGACGTTTACACAGCACTGGGTGAAAAATGCACTTGTACTAAGGCCGCAGATGTAAATTTCCATTCATATCAAATTTTGTTGACCAATTTTATAAATTTAAAATAATGTCACAGATTGGTATTATATTTCTTAATTATTTTATATTGAGTTCCGGGTACTATGTTCAAATTAATTTCAACATAAGTTTTGTCGTCTATCACAATGCTCTCAACTGATTCATTGAACAAACGGTCATAAGCTTACCCTCTCACTTTGTTTCGAATCTTTTTTTAATTTTAACCCTATTACATTTGAACGTCGGAAATTTACTTTTTTAAAATTTTTGCTCTAACTTTTATAATAGAAATAATATCTCTCTTTATATAAAAGAGTATGTACTCACTGACTGACTGATTCACTGACTGATTGGCAATCAAAACAGAGCCTGAACGGTAAGAGATAGAAAGCTCAAACTTTCACAGAAGTTTCCATATGAGTAAAAAGTGGGCACTAAGGCGGTGTTTTGGAAAATTCCACCCGCAAGGGGTGGGAAACTCCCGGAAAAGCTTAAATGAAGAAATTTTTGTTTTTCATCCATTTAATTTGAAATTTGATAAGTAAGTAAATTAAGCAAACTAATTGGACACTTGTTTTCCCGATTTCGAAAATCCACTCACAAGGAAAATGGCCGAAAAATTCTTTATGAAAAAAAAAGTTCATCCGATTGACTTCAAACCTGGGGTTGTAAGGATAGTAAGCAAAATAATTAGGCATGTGATTTTTCGATATAAGTTAGGCTTTCCACAACAAACGAACTTTTTGCATCAGTTGCTATATTTTCTTGAAGACACGTGATTTAGTCATTTTCGATGCAATAAATAAATGTAATATTGTGAATACAATTTTTTGGTTGTGCACTTATATTTATATTGGAGTCAGTTTAACAATTATTTTGAAGCTTGCTAAACGTTTACCCGTCGGAAGTGGTCTTAAAATGTTTTTTGAAACAGCTTCATACAGTTTTAACTATTTGGCATTCATGCAAACAAATGAATTCTTGCGGAATTGCACTTGCCAAGAGCTTCAGGAGAATTTTGTTGTTCCCGAGTTAATTTCTTTTTAAGGTCTTTTTTTGTGTGAAGACCATGCATCCTCGCTGTCACTAGAAGTCAGTTATATTGCGAAATCCTTTCTACTTCCCTTTCGGAGAAGTAGAACGAGAATATCATTTTGAAGAATTTAGTAATGGATATCGAAAAAAAATTCAGAAATTCTACTATAACAATGATCCTGTTTAAAAATACAGTCGATCTCTTTAAAACTTTTATTTTGTATAGTTTATGCTTTTATGTTCTTTTCTTCACACAAGTAGCGTCTTTTGGTAAATCTTTGTCTTACAATGTTATGCACAATAATAAGACATCAATGAATGCCGGCTCTGCGGTTCAGTAAAATGGGTCCTCTAAGAACCCTCCTAAGAAACATTTTGAAAATTTACTAAATTTGTATTTGCCATTTGAAGCTTAAGTATTATTTCTTTCTTAATCAACAAAGTTTTTTAATTCAGTTTTTAATTAGTTATTCATCTTTCAAATGAAGGAGAAATGGGTTCAAATTGATTCTGTTTTATTTATTCTCAAATAAAGGCTGCTTGTCTAAGAAATTGTGAAGAAGGTTCGATCCACCAGGACTGGTTTTTTGAAACAACGAACTCAAGTATTCGGCTCGAACATTTGGTATTTAATGACAAAAATAGAGATTTTTTCTTATTGAAAGTTAAATTAATTTAGTTCCTTTTTTAATTTACAATTAACTAAATTCACATAACAATTTTCCATAGATATATCTAAGCTACTTTCCTACATTCGTGCATATTTTATGAATATATATTCACATATGTAGAGCATATATTGCCAGGCATGACACATTTTTTTGCCTGAATTATACGCGAAATACGTACAACAAAATCGTGTTGCGTGCTATTTTTAAAAATAAATAAACGGCTATGATATAATTTTGCCTGGCCCGACATTTGCTTAGCCGGCGATTTATATATATAAATGTATGTAAATCTGTATATATAAACTCGCGTTGATATATAGCGGGCTTTTCGTTTTCGTTTTTAGATTTTGCTCATTTTTTCAAATATTTAAGTTCGATGACAACATTTTTATGTTATTTTATTTTCTGGCGTTGATTTACTTTTAGCTGTGACATAAATTTATGTTTTAAACTGCTTTATATGTAGCAAATAAATAATATTTATCAGTTATTTAGCTGAGTTATGAGCAGCAAATATTTTGTTGTAAGGTCAGTTGATATATCTTCATTTTTTCCAAAGCACCGGAAGATGTGTTCAAGGCCAGTTTGAGGTATTTTTGTTGAAAAATAAATATTTTTCTTTGTATTTATTTTTCAGTTGATCTTGATATTTCAATATTTTTATTTTTATTGAATTGATGATGAATGAATGATTTGTTTAATTATTTTTAATTATTTTCACTTTTGATAAATAAATTTTTTTTTAGCAAATTTCCTTCGACATTTCTCTCATTATTTATTATGGCTTACTTCACGTTTATTTTTTTCTTCTTCTTTTTAAGTTTTCGTTTTTAATCAAATTATTATTATTTTATTCACACGCGTAGTCGAGTCGTTATTTTTTCTTTTGTTTTCTTGGTCGTTGCACACCGACGCGCTTTTTGTGGGTACTCAACGCACGACGTTCAAAATGAAACTGAAATCCACTTGATGGCTAAAAGGCAGCCAAAGCCAAAGAGCCAAAGGCAACAGCGACGGCTCTCTGTCTGCGTCTCTGCCGTTTGCCAGAGACAGCTGCGATGCCGGGCCAAAAGCCACCCCTAAAAAAGTAACTCCCGCGCGCTGTCTTACCCAGCTGTTGGCGCTACCGTTGTTGTTGTTGGTCAAGTGGCGGCAGCAGCGGAGCGAGCCACATGTTTCTCATCTTTTGTAGAGTTTTCCGTTGCGTTTGTTACCATAAATTTGACTTTGGCATCTGCGGCCGCCGCCTAATTAGATTTACTTGATCTGGCGTTTGTTTTACGCTTGTTTTATTTTTCTCATGAAATATGTTTGCTGTTTTAGTCTCGATTTGAATTCAAAAAAATGGAAATATGGACATATTTGCTAATTGGTTGGCATTCAAAGCAAACTGAACTATTTATAAGCTAAAAAACCGAATTGCGCAACCTCAGAAATGTTTAAAAATTCTAATTTTGAAATTACATTTTATTCATTTTAGAAAATGGTTATTAATTGAGATATATAAAGCAATAATTTATATTAGCATGAAAAATGCCCTTAAATGCCCAATTTTTTCATTTATAATTATCTAATTAAACGAGATAATTGATAGTCAGTTATGGCAGCTCTTTACATAATCCACACTGTTCACATTCACTCAAATATTCGGACCAGTTATAACCACAATTATAGGTAATCAATATACATTTTTGTCAGGGCACATTAAAAAATATTTTCCTTAATAATTTATGTTAAAAAATAGCATACTTTGAGGGACAATTATCGTTTTAAATTTACGGTGTATAATAACTAGACTGTTTTTATGCCCTTGCCCTTATTTAAATTGTGCAATTGTTTGTATCGCATAGAAGGAAGCAGCTCCGACCCCATAAAGTATGTATATTCTTATCAGCATGACGAGCTGAGTCGATATAGCCTTGTCCGTCTGTCCGTTTGTTTCTAGTCTATCTTGACCAAACTTTCCAAAAAGTCTTTAAATTAATATTCGCTGCACATTTATCAAAACCGGTCGGATGGGATTACTACTATATAGCTGTTATAGAACAAATCGGTTGGAAAATGGTTCTTACTGAGAAAACTTATTTGTTATTGATCAAATTTCGACAACACTCATATTCTTTTTGATTTTCAATTTATTAATATCTGCCATCTTTATTCCATATATATTTTATTGGTAAAATCAGTAGGAGCGAGTTTTTGCAAGTGTATGAAAACTTCGGCACGGTCGAAAATAGCATTGCCTTCTCGATAATTTAAAGATTAAAGTAGTAAGTCATCAAGTGACTGTTTATCTATGCTACTGCTTTGCCCAGACAAAATTAATTTTATAAATATTAAATTTAAAGGGGAAAAGGTCCGTCAAACTGAGACTTGAGTCGATGGCGCTGATAGGGTAGCACAGTAACTAAAAGCTGTTCACATTGATGGGATCTTCATAGCTTTAAAACGTTGGATGTAGACCGTTATTTATTAATGAATTTGAATATTCGGTTAATATTCAGCCCAATAATTACGAATTTTTTTTTAATAATCAAGTGCGGCGAAAAATTGTTATTTGAATTAAAAATATTTATACATATAATTTTTAACATTCTTACGCCATTTAGTAGGTCAATGGCCAGTAAAATCTCATGTATTTTTTAAAGTGAGGTGTGAACCTCAAATAAAGGTCCTTTGAGAGGGTTAAAAAATGGGTAAAACCCCCCCCCCCCAAAAAATATTCCCCTTTTTGTATTGAATATTACTCATTCAAAAAAAGTGGCTTCCACTTTTTTTTAATTTTAATACACTTTAAAGTTCACTTCACACTGATTTAACCGTGAATATATATAGCTATCAATATAGATATTTAGATTTGATACTTAAAAAACTTTTCTTATGCTAAAGTTATTTGATTTTGAACAATTTTTCCAGAATTTTGTGAAAATATATGAAACTAATATTTATACAAAGATTGGTTTCTATACGATGGAAAACAAAAATTTTTTTTTTTTTGACCGAACGTACTATAACAGCTATATGATATAATCATCCGATCCGGCCGGTTCCGGAATATTATTTGCGTGCATTTTATTAAAAATCCCAAATGAAGCCTTTTACTGATGAAGCCGTACAAAATCACAAATAACACCGAAAAGTAGTGGTGTTTATATTACACGTGTTAAAAAAAGATTCTTTAATTTAGCAAAAATTTCTATATTTTTTGTACCCATAGCATTTTTCATAAATAACTCACCCTAGCAAATTGTTGTCTGAACACTCCAAATTCGTCTAAGCTTTATAGTTTTTCGAATTTTCAAATCGGTGCAAAAACATAGAAGTTATTAGAATTTAAACAGAGGCATAGTATGAAAAAATCGTGAAAATAATATATCGATTATACCTCGATAACAGCTCAATCGATTTATTTTTCATGGCGATTTTCGTGTTAAGAGGGCTGACATTTTTTAGAAAAAGTTGTGTTTGTGCATTGGGGTGAATGTTTTTAACATTTTCATTTAAAAAAGTGTCAACAAAACAGCCAAACCTAAGAATTACAATTTTGTCTTTTTTCCGTAAAACTTCTATAAAGAAGTCATATTAATTCCGATTTCGGCGTTTGAGGGCTTTTTTGAAGAAAATTAAATGTTCAGTACTGTTAAATTATGAAAACAAATCACTTTTGTTTATCTAAATGCATTTACAAGCATTTTTCGTCCGATAAATTTTTAAAATCAGCCAAAAGTTGTTTTATTTGTTAAATAAAGTCTATAAATTTAAATGTACCCAAGTAAATTTTATGACTGAGTACTAAGTAATTGAGCAAGTTTTTTCTCCTTAATTCTTTTTAGAACTTTCAAATCGCAGCCAAAACAAATAAGTTATGAGAAGAAAAAAAATTGAAAACGATTATCGATAAGATCTCGATAACTAGCCGATGGTATTTTTTTTAATGGCGATTTTCGTTTTTACGCGGCCAAAATTACTTTAAAAAAGTTGGTTTGGTACCATTGGGAAAAAAATCGACGTCCATTTGTCGAGCAGTGTAATTTCGTTAATAGTTTGGATTATTGAAACACTATTGTGTTCGTCAACTTTAGGAAATAATTAATCTGGAATACTAAAAAATTTATTCAGATCGCAAAAAAAAGGTTTGAATAGATCTTATGCTATCTTTATCTTCTTATTTTGTTAAATTTTATCGAATTGTTAAAAGATGAAAACAAAATATAGTGTTAATATAAAAAAAGTATTTTAGAATATATTCTTTATTGAATATTAATGCTGATTCAGAATATATTTATATAGTTAATAAGGTAGCAAAAACTTTCTTCTGTCTGTAACATGCATTTAAATAATACCCTTTTTATTCATTTAAATTAATAAAATTATACAAATCATCCGTTATTTTATTAACAGATGTTATTGGTAAATGATATGTGAAATATGAAACAAACATAAGTTTTGTGACATATATTTATATTCATATATTTGTATGTTGTGAGCCGATTTGATATTTATTTCGAGAGAAATAGGAATAAATTAATCTGTATAAAATATTAAAATCCCTTAAGAACTGAAATGGCAATCTGCTTATTTAGGAGCTTGAGATCAGATACCCCTACAATTTAGCACCGATCTTATCGGGCCTGTTCTCATTTTCGATTCGATCATATCGTGCGGAATCGGAATTGGAAAATGTTCCCGTGTCCAAAAATCTATTGTGTAACTGGAGGAATAACTTAATATTTCCATTAATCTTCAATCGACTGTCTTGATGGCAAAATGTATTAACCGAAGTCTCCAATCGTTTCTTGAAAATAAGAACCTATGCCAATTCCGATCGATCAAATTCAGAAACTAGAACACTCCCGTATATCTTACATGAACTGTTTTTCCGATGAAACCCAAAAAGAGATACTCTTGGTAAATTTCTGGTTTGAGACGGCATTCATTTTAAATGATCGGTTTATCAAAAAGCAGTACCATGAGTGTTCATTTCGGGAACCATTTCTTCACCTATATTTGTGTAAATTCATTGACCAATCTCAAAATGTCATTAGGTTTTTCCTTATGTAATATATGTGTTCCATCCAAATTTTCAATCCGAATATTGACAAAGTATTTCTTCATGATCCGAAGATGCGTTTCATTTACAAAATGTGACAAAGTGCCTTTTATCAAAAGAGTGGGTCCTGCGAATGGTGTACGCCCCTCTAGTTGCACTTTCTGGGCAGGCTTGCTAGTCCAATTATCTCTTACCGAAGCTAAATTAGTTAACCAATAAAATTCTCCTGAAGGTCTCTTCCTTAAATTCCTTAAAACGAACTGTAGATTCATTGTTGTCTGTACCTCCTGGGCTATGGGTGGCGCAGCTCGTTGACGTGCTTCGTTTAGTGTCAGTTCCTTGGGCATATTTGCTTCCAAATAGATCAGCAAATCGAAGAGTTTCACTGTTAGCACCGTTGGCGGAACTATGGGCGTGGTATCTACAATGATCATTCTTTCTACAATATCGGGATATTCCAATGCCGTGGTCATCATGGCACAAGCACCCATACAGTGACCCATTACAATGAGTTCTTGATGTTGCTTTTCTCGTGCCAATTGAACTATATCAGCGGCCATGTGCAGCACGCCAAATTCCCGAGTATGTGGACTATGTCCGTGATTACGAGCATCAACCGAGTAGACACGACGACTACTCAGCTTGGCCAGGCGACGAGCAATGTAACGCCAGTTCTCCTTGCACCCCATTAGACCATGCATAATCATCACGGGACTGGCAGAGTGATCTGTGTGTGGCTCATCATAGATGTCATGGGACATGGTTATAGGTTCAATGGTGTTGGCATTGTTAAGGGAAGAGGAAGTGGAAGTGCTGCAGGGTTGTATATGGCCAGTGGATGTCGTTAGGCATTTCAGAAATATTGATAACATCGATCCATAATCGGCAACACAGAGAGAGACCATGGAACTCGAGAATTTTAATAATATATAAAATAAATTTTGTAAGATATTTCAAAAGTATTTCTAAGCCATCTTCATTTTTAAAGACCTAGTGTGTCCAAACCAAGAGAAAATTAATCAGAGCTTACTCTAAAAGAAAATACACAGAGGGAAAAAACCTGTTCAGAATATAAGTTGCCGGCAACTCAAAACAATAACAGATTTTTCTCAAAATTTTTGAGAACAAATGTTCAGAATGTTCTTGAAATGAGCAAAATTCAACTCAATCGGAGTATAATTGCCTTTTTGACTTTCAATTCCGTGAGCGCGTGCCACATTGGCTTTGGGTTATGGTATTTCGCAACTATAGGGGGGTTGAAAAACAGAGAGAGCAAGCGAGAGAGAGAAATTTAGCTCTATTTGATCTGCTCAAAGTGAGAACGAAATTACTTAAAATGAGTATTGTTTGTTCTCATATAAAGTAAAAAGTGTTCTTGAAAACGGAACAAAAATAATTCAATTCAAGTTTTAGCGTTCTCAAAAAAATGTTCTTGAAGTAAGAACATTCTACTATATATGAGATTTCCCGTTCTTACACTGTTTTTGGTAACGATTGTGCTCATCTTGAGTCCAATGTTCTCGGTTTTTTCCCTCTGTGTAGGCAAAAAAAAACAAAAATTTCCCATCGACTTGAAACTCTGTTTGAAAAAATTAGATATGTTAATTACTATTTGGAAAATCTGCCCCAAGGTGAAAAAAAGGGGCGGAGTAAGTTTGAGGACAAACGATATTTTTGAACCAAACTGTAGGAACTTCTCATTACAGAAAATCCACCCCCAGGGTAGGATAATGGGGTGCACGTTGAGTTCAAGGCCAAGCGCTATCTTAATAAATCTCGGTTTGAAAGAATATGAAAAATATGAAAATAGTTTAAGGTTTTCTCCCATCCGGAGAATAGCGGGAGAGGTCTACGATAAAACTTTATTTAAAGCATATTTATCAGATATTCAGTTTGAAACCTTAATGGGAAATAACTTTGGGAAAATCCACCTTCTAGGTTGAAAAAGAGGAAATCCAATGGTTAATTCTGATCTTTTTTACTTTTTTACGGGATTCCTGCGTACTTCAAAATTAACTACGAGCTGACCGAATGAGAATGATCTCCGAATTTCAAACTGCTTTTATAATAAATATAAACAACGTATTTTTTAGACATAAATGGATAAATGGTTTGAAAAGAAGTGATGAGGAGGTTAATCTTAAAAATTACAATTGGCTTCTTTGTCCAATTTATCGAAAGAGTGGTGGTTTATTCTAGATGATTTTCTTATGAATAATATAAAAACGAATCTGTTTGCTTTACCAATTAACCGCTTTTAACATTTTTAATTGTGTAAAAGCATATAAAATATATATAAGATAGACGTACGATAGAAAAAGTTCCTTGAAGTAGACCACCAAGAAGTCTCGGTATTAGATAGAGATAAAACAACAAATTGTGAAGAATGGAAAAAAGTTTTTCACTAACGACCGACCCGAAAAGTATCTTTGAAAATTATGTGGATACATATAAAATACAACCAAGATAAGGACGTACGAGGAAAAAAAAGTTTTCTCACTAAACACCGACCCAAGCTAAGAAAGCTCCGATCCGGCCGGTTCCGACATTTTAGTTGCGCGCAGTAAAAGAAACTATGCAAAATACTCTGATAGCTTTAAAACAACTTTCAGCGACTCGATAGCTTTAAAACTGAGGAATTCTAGTTTTGCGTAGAAATTCAGACTTACTGTCAGTTTACTACACTTGAAAACTTTTCTCCAACTGACTTAACCGGTAAAATATATAAAAATAGATATCAGATAATAAATTTGTAAATCATTGATAATAACAATTTGAACCATAAAAAAACTTTCTTAGTAAAAAACACATTTTCGGACAGATCGGGTGGACGTACAATTTTAAAAAACAAAATACACATTTAGTGACGCTACATAAAAGTTCACTAGAACGGACCGACCGTTTTCTTTTCTTGACCTATACACCTTGAGCTCATGGAAACAAGTTTTTCCACTGACAGTTCCGGTCCGGCCGGTTCCGACATTTTAGTTGCGCGCAGTAAAAAGAAGACCGAAAATTTCAGCCGTATTTAAATAGGTGGGGACGGAATTGAACTCAGCTCGTCGTCCTGATCAAGAACATATGTATATAGTTTATGTGGTCGGAAATCATTATTTCTATGCGTTACAAACTTCTGGGCAAAATTAATATACACTTTTCAAGTGTATTAAAAATACCGCAATTTCCCACTAATTCCTTACAAATTAAAAAATTAAAAAACAATAACATAAGCAATCAATTTTGAAAAAAAAAATTAGCAAGAATATAAATTTGATTCTGTTACGATTGAACTTTTGAGATATATTTCATGATCATTTACATGAAAATACCCAAAAATTCAATTTGCTATTAAAAACATTCGATGTGTGCGGTCAGAGTAACATTCGACCTTCGTTCCAAATTATCACAAACGATTTCAAGTTCAAAACAAACATTTAAACCAATTTCCTCTGGCTAATGTGGCCCACAATGCTTTTTCAGTACATCAAAAACGAGGCGCAGGCATCTGGGTCACAGACATAAAGCCAAAAAACAAATAAAAATAAAAAAAATCTAATCTCCAGCGTTTTTGGACTAGAAAACATTTTAGAATATTTTCGAAAATTGTACACTGAACATTCAGTGTGTATTTTTGGTTCCGTTTGACAGAGTGAAAAATTCGCTAAGACTAACAAACTGAGAAACTGGCTGCCGGCCAAAACAAACGCAAACCAAAGCAACGAAAGCTCTCCAAGACAAAGTAAAAGTCTCCACGGAATGAGAGCAGTGGCATCAGCGGCGACAGCCTTGCTGAGAGCCGCCAAACAGTGCCACTGCTCTGCCAGCGTTGTTGAAGCGAAAGAGCGTAGCAAAACAAAGGCAGTGATAACGTCTTCTTGTATTACACGGCAAGGGCGACTGCACGACACCTGTGCGCCTTCTCTTAGGCCAGGGAGGGGCAATCTACATACATACATACATACATACGTATGTATGTTTGTGTGAATTCACATTGACTCTTTTATTAATGAGGCATAAGGCTGCCTGAGAGACGCCGCCGCACGCGCCCGCTCAACCACTCAAAAGGCAGGTGGCAGCACCTCCACTTGGCTTGGCTGCTGGACAGGTAGCCGGTGCGTTGTTCCCTGTTCCCTACTGGTAATTGAGTGTGTGGCTGCTTGGTTGATTATTTATGTGTTTTCATATTATGCCGTCGCCTTGCTCTCTGTGTTTTTTTGTTGTTGTTGTTCTTGCCGTTAATCCGACGGTTAGTTTGGGGCTGGTCCACGCAAAGCAGCTGTCATCCCCTTAGTGATGCTTCATTGAGTTGTGGGAGGAAAAAAACAGCTGATTTTCATAACATTGAATTATTTTAACAGTAACATTCTCGCGGGCATTAGGCTTATGTGCTCCTTATAATTGTTTATACGCATCAACTTTTTATTAAAAAAAAAAATGGTTGGTAATAAGAGGCATGTGCTAAATGTCCAATATGTACTTCGAATCGAAATTCGAATATTGTTTGAAAAAATTATACTCAGTTGCATTATGCGGAGCACTGAACTGTGCTTTAGAATATTATCGAAATTTCAGAGCAATCACGTTGATTTGGTCATTGAAATAGACTCACAAAACTTATCTAGTCGTGTGTAAAGACATCCGTTTTAACTTTTAAAAGCGATAAATTCGACTTCTTTCACTTGAATTGGTTAATCGAAATATTGCCAGCTTCAGAATCTGAAGTTCAGATCTGCCGAAAGACAATTAAAAGAACCGAAAGCATATGGAAACAGAGTTGAAGGAAGAAAATAATGGATAAGTTCTCGAGAACAGCATTTCGCACCAATTCCATGACTAGGCCATCATACTTTCCTGGTCCAAACGTAATTAAAAATATAAAGGGCTGTCTTAAATAAATAAGACAACTTTTTCGAAAGCCTTCAGAATTCAGATCTTTTTTAAATAGTGTTTTTTATTCATATGAAGTGTTGTGCCAAAATAAATTTTCATGTCTTCTGAAAAGAGGCTTTTGAACAGAATGACAAGATCAGATATTAATCCGATATGGGCTGTCGAATATCAATTTTTTGTATGGAAATCATATATTTTTACTCTCATAAATATAATTTTATCATTAAAATGCCATATTGATATAAAAACAACAATAATATTTCTTAAATCATATCAATTTAAAACAGGGACTAATACCGAAACAAAAATATCGGTTTCTGAACAGGTTCCGGTGCGTACCGAAACGAGAATTTCGGTTAAAGGATCTATTTCGGTATATAGCCCATTATGTACTGGTAAAATACTCAAAATGGTGTATCATATCAGCTCTTAAAAACGCTTTAAGACATTTGTTAACATAAAATCAGCCTGAGCTTACATTTCATGTTTTAAAATATTAAAACAAAACTTTCTTAAAATAGGAAATAATATTTCTAAATTTAAGATCATAATTGAATTTTTCATTTTTAACAAGTAAGAAAGTCGGTCAAGCCCGACTGTAATATACTCTGTACCTGTTTGTATGTAACTGATAACTTTAAAGTGTGGAGTCACACAAACTGTTCAAGTGCCCAGCGTAATTATTTGCTTTGCTTATATCTCGAATATCGTTAATCTGATCTGGAAACGGTGTATGGTGGATCGATTAGTAATGACGATAAAAATATATGCCTAAAAGGTTCAAACAATCTGTCTTTAAAATTGTGGAAGATATGAGATTTTTTCAAATTGTGGGGTTGGCAACTCTACTATCGTTCATCTGATCGGAAAACAATGTATGGGGGCTCGACAAGTATTGATGAGAAGAATATATATATATCAAGAGGTTAAGAGCAACCTAGCTCAAAAATTGTGGAAGATATGAGATTTTTCATATTGCGGGGACGGAAGGGGGCGTGGAAAAAATCAAAACTAAACTTGATCTGCCTGCACATTTAAGAATTATATAATCCGTACACTTCAAACCTCTATCTCTTACCATCTCTGAGATCTCAGCGTTCATACGGACAGACGGACATGTCAATATCGACTCGACTGTTGATGCTGATCAAGAATTATCTGGCTGTTACATACATTTGCACAAACCCAATATACTCTTTGTACCTTCGGTACAGAGTATAAAAATTTATATATACCTTTTTTACATTTGGAGCATTCATTTTTTTTTTTTATCCCAGGTGTTCCACAAATTGCTTTCAGCCCAAAAACGACCCAATTCCCATACGATTTAGGCCGAAAGCGATTTGTGGATCACATGGATATATCTTAATAAAATAATGGTTTTTTTTAAAGACGAAGTTATAAAAATGTAAGACCTTTTTCTGAGTGAATATATTGATATTTTACCCGGTGATTTATAATATATTTTATATTTGAAATAATCAAAAATCAGTAAGATAAATTATAATAACAAAAAGAAACAGTACCAGTATTATCGTACCGGAATGGTTTCGGTTTATTAGGTTCCTATTATAACGGTTAAAGGTTTTCGGTTCCCAAAAAAATTGTAATATCGGTTCCGGTTTCGATAACGTTACGTGGATTAAAACGATTTATTTCGGTTAAAGGATCCGATATTATTCGCTGATTTAAAATGTATCATATCGTCGTTTTATTGACATTAGAAAATATAATGTTGAGCCCCAGATCATATGAATTCTTTTTTTCTGTGACAGCAGTCATTACTAAAAATAATATAAATCGCAATCTAAACTATTATTTACACTAATAAACATGCTAAGATCCATGTTTCGTAGACAATTTACTCTTCTGCAGTTTCATGTGGCTAAGAAAAAGGTGCCTTATTGTAATATTTAAAGTAACTTCACCATAAAGACGCGACACACGAACCCTCTTAAGATATATATTTCAGCTTACAACTTCATAATTAAAAAAATGAAAAAAAAATATTATATATTCTTTTTATAATCTTTTTGATAACAAACTTGGAAGATCATTAAATAATCTAATATTTGCATAATTACTTCTACAATAATAAAGTGCAAAGCTTTTCTCAAAATAGGTTACTTTGCTGTTATCCTTTTGCCTTGGAGTGTACATTACTAATGCATTTTTATACATTTTGCATTTCCGATGCATTTTGCATTTGAACGATGCATTTCCGATCGTATAGAGTATATTCAAAAGCAATTTAATTTATAAAAGTAATTGTCTTTGAATTTTCCGCGTAGTTACATTGATTCATGGGTAGCCAACGAGTGAGGACCAAAAGAGTTTGAATGAAGTGTAATCTTTACACTGCGAAAATAAGAGTGATAAACTGTGAATAAAATTTTAATCAAATTTTCTAGCATGGGCAAACGATGAGAAATCAGCAAAATAAATGTGTAAATTTTAGTTTGGTTTTTCCACCAATACATAATAGTCAATGTCGCAAACTGATGTCAAACAGCTCGCCAGCTCGCTGACTGCAAATGAATTTCCGACAAGCAGTGAGGCAATACTTTGGCAAACAATAGGATACTTTGCATGTAAGTTGTCATAACCGTTCGGCCCCTAAGTGCTATGGTTTTCGAACTCTACTTTACTTTATTTAAGTTTATTTGATCGGAAAACGATGTACCCTGGATCGATCAATAATGATGAGTAGAGTAAATCTGAACGAGATTCGAACAGATTCGATATGATGATTATTTCAAAAGTTGTAAAAAGGGGGATTAACTGTTTCGAGTTAAAAGGAGACTAACAGCCATGTTCTCAGTACCACTTCCACAAATGCTTTTTGATTTTTTTCGAGACCGATTTGAAGGTGAGATCAAAGGGATGAAGCAGTTAATAGCATTGCATCGCTTATAGTCCTACATTTTAGAAGAGTTAGCTCATTTGTATATTCAAGCCCCATATTGCACTAGCTAGGCACTCCCAAAATATTTCTAATTGCTGCTTAAGACATTCCATTTACAGGCAAGCCAACCACCTGGAACATGTTTGAGCCAGAAATTGAGATTTTTAGAACAAATTCTTCCACGCACACTTCTATTCATGTTTTGCAGACAGTCTGAGGGACTCCGCAATAAAATGCTTTCAAATGAAACGAAAATCACATTAGAATTGAAACAGAGCCTGAAAAGGAGTTGGAAACACTATTGAGAGTGCCGACTCTCATGGAAAATGTAAATAAAATTCCAGGCTGAAACATTTTGCAATTACAGTGCACAACGAGACGAGACTTTGAATTTGCGACTGGTGCGAGTGCTGGTCATTAAATATTAAGCGAGCAGCAGCAGCAGCGGCAGCGGCAGCAGTTGAAGGCTGAGAGCGAAAGTTCCCGGCGGAATGGGCGGAAGGCAGGCAAGTCTCAGTGAAATTCCCCATTCGAGAAAATGTCGCGACGTTTTTGCTTTTCCTTAAGAGTCTGAACTCAGTGAAGAAATGGAAAATACTATCAAGCATGGTGAAATCAGAGTACCATATTGTTTTCACGTGCTCTTTAAAAGATTTGGACAGTTTACTGTTAGGCTCAGAGTGCTTCAAATGGCCCAATATGGACTTTGAAGCATCTAACAAGGTGTTCAATTCTGTAACGTTCCCTTTATCGAATAGATCTGTCATGACCATGTTTAAATTGTAGCATGTACATAGAATTCTGTTGTATTGCTTAAAAGCTGCTTTAATATTGCACCATTGTCTGTGACAATAAAGATTCTTCCAAAACATTGTTCTAAATCGACCTGTTTTATAAATTCATTTACACATTTCAAAATGGTTGCCCCTTCTTTCTCTCTCAATAAGAGTTCTCGATTTGTTAGAACATTTGCTCCATTTTCCAACTTTAAAACAAACTCGATCTGCGAATGGCATACACCTACATACATTCCAAAGCACATGGCTCTATCTCTATTGATTCTGATCAAGAATATTTATACTTTATAGGGTCGCAAATGTGTACTTCTCACTGTTAATTGTGGGGGTGGCAACTCTGATCAACTCATCTGATCGAAAAACCTATGTTTGGGGGCTCGATAAGTATTGATAAGAAAAATATATGACTAGAAGGTTCGAACAACCGAACTCCAAAATTGTGGAGGATATGAGGTTTTCCAAATTGCGAGGGAGGAAGGGGGCGTGGCAAAAAAAAAAATTTTTTTAAGGGTTTTGCGTCACGCACTATTCATTCACGATTAAAGGCGTGGTCACAAATGATCACGCACGAACAACCACCCATGAATTTTTGCAAGGAGAGACCCTAATTCTATCAGCTGCGAGCCTACGCCACGACGATTAATATATTTGGTTAGAAGGTTCGAACAATCTATCTTCAAAATTGTGGGAGATATGAGTTTTTTTTTCCAAATTGCGGGGGTGGCAACTCTACTATAGCTTATCTGATCGGGAAATGATGTATGGCGGATCGATATGTAAATATGATTATATTATAGGTCTAGAACAGCCTTAGTCCAGGCGAGGCAAAAGTGAGTTATTGGTGTGCGAATATAAGCGACGCAAGCGGCTCGAACCTACCTTGTTGAAGGCTAGGCGAGCACTGATTGGCTTTGCTGATTTTTACTCTCTTTGCGAAGGGCTCGGCATGTGTTCGGCTCGTGTCTGTGTGAATTTGCCGAATGTGTGCGGCCGTGTACGTCTTGGGTGACAACGTCTGGTCTAGAATGTTCGTGTTTTTTTTTTCCAAATTGTAGGAAATATGAGGAATTTTTCAAATTGCGGGGGGGGGGGGGTGAACTCTCCTATCGTTCATCTGATCAGGAAATGATGTATGGTGGATAGATAGGCAATGATGACTAAAATATATGTCTAGAGGGTTTGAATAATCTATCTTCAAAATTGTGGGAGATATTAGGTATTTTTCGAATTGCGGGGGCGGCAACTCTACTATCGTTTATCTGATCAGGAAATGATGTATGACGGATCGATAGGCTATGATGATTTTAATATATGTCTAGAAGGTTCTAACAATATATTTTCAAAATTGTGGGAGATATGAGGTTATTTTCATATAGCGGGGGCGGGAGGGGGCGTGGCAAAAATTTGAAACAAACTTGATCTGCGTGCAGAAAAAAAAAATCTACACTGAAAAAATGGTAGCTCTAGCTCTTATAGTTCCTGAGATCTAGGTGTTCATACAGACGTACATGCCTATATCGACTCGGCTATTGATGCTGATCAAGAATATATATACTTTACTGGGGTCGGAGATGCTCCCTTCTGCCTGTTACATACATTTGCACGAACTTAGTAGACCCCTTTTACTCTACGAGTAACTGGAATAATCAAGTACGTTACATAGTGCATTCAGTTCTCGAGTCTTAAGTTGAAATTGATCACGAAAAATAAATATTTTAAGGCTGTCCATTCCCATAAATCTTGCATTATATGTTAAACTGCAAGTACGAAAACGACAACTTTCTTCAAAAATGCTAGTGACAGGTAAAGAAGTTCTTTAAAGTCTGCTCCTCTGGTATAGGCGTATTAGCGGTAGTTGTTGAATACAAAATCCTTTGATAGTTTTTCGTCATTCTCGCCTATCTTTAAGCGCACATTAGGATGGTCTAGACCACACGTAAAAATATTAAACAATAGTACTTTAGGGGCACTGCTTTCAGTCAGCTGAATAACGGTGCTTAAGAAATGAGACAGGGTTATTCTTCGATAGCAATGCTAAATTGCGATCGATCTTAGCGACAATTGCAGTTCGATAATAAAAATTTTAAATTAAATTCATATCTGTAATAAACTTGTTAAAGCTTTTGCTAAAAAAGTTAAATGTAATGATTAAAAATTAATTTATTTCAAATTTTTAATAAATCATTTATTTAAAATTTGAATTAAATTGCCTCTATTTCTTTTTTTATACACTTGCAAAGTGTGTATTCATTTTGCCCAGAAGTTTGTAACGCATAGATATATTCATTTCCGACCCCATAAACTATAAATATTCTAGATCAGGACGACGAGCTGAGTTCAATTCTGTCCGTCCGTCCGTCTGTCTGTTTCTACGCAAACTAAACCCCTTAGCTTTAAAGCTTTCGAACTGAAATTTTGCACAAAGTCTTCTTTTTACTGCACGCAGCTAATATGTCGGAACCAGCCTGATCGGATGAATATATCTTATAGCTGCCATAGGAACGATCGGTCAAAAAACTAGTTCTAGTAAGAAGAACTTTTTTGTTTTCCATCGTATCGTCACCAATCTTGGTATATATTAGTTTGATATGCTTCCACACTATTCTGGAACGTTTTTAAAAAATCGGATGACTATAGCATATAGCTGCAATAGGTCTGAGCGGTTTGATTTTTGTTAAGTTTTTTTAGATCGTATTTTGAGTCTCAATGATTTTGAATTTATAAGTATCTGATATCTAGATCCTATAGATATATATTCCACAGGTTTTATCAGTTGAAGTGAACTTTTGCAAAAGCATTAAAACTTCGGCACAGTCGAAGTTAGCTTCGCCTTCTCGTTAGTCCTTGAATTGGCCACTTTTTTTTTTTACAAAATCACTATTTAGATATGTATTAATGAAAATCAACAAAAATATAGTAGACAAAGTTGGTGTACAAAATTTTATGAGCCAAATTCCCATCTTAGCCCCATATTTTCTCATACATTTCATTTTTTCAAACTGAAGGTCGATGGCGCGGCCATCAAACATTTCAAAGCTTGTAACCGATTAGCTTGATCGTTTATTAAAAAAAAAGTGACCACATTCGAATTCACTATAGTGAAAACCGAAACAGGCCTGATAGTCTGTGCCGCACTCACTCAGTAGACGCAGAAAGCAAAAGAGATTGTAAAGTAAAGTTTAGGCAAAAGACAAGAAAAAAGGACCAGGCGCCGAAACAAACTAATTTATTCGTAAAGAAAATTCGGAAAATAACAGAAAATCAAGTTCTCCATGCGTAAATTTAAATATCCTTGTTCTTTCTTTCTTTACTCGTAGAGTTAAAATGTATGTAACAGGCAGAAGGAAGCTTCTCCGACCCCATAAAGTGTATATGTTCTTGATCAGCATAAATAGCCGAGTCGATATAGACATGTCCGTCAGAATGAACACTTAGATCTAAGAGCTAGAGCTACCATTTTTTCAGTGTAGACTTGAATTGTCTGCACGCAGATCAAGTTTGTTTCATATTTTTCAGACCAATCTGAAATCTGAAATGTGATATGGCAACTAAATGCTATTCTCGTCCTAGTTTATTAATAATAAATTAGTAAACGCCAAGTTTGGAGGCGCCCTTTAGATTATGTATATTCTGAATACAAATATAAATAAAAACGTGAAGGCAAAGCTAACTTCGACTGTGCCGAAGTTTTAATACACTTGAAAAACTTTACTCCAACTGATTTAACCGGTAAAATATATATAGGATATAGATATCAGATATTTAAAATTTTAAACCATTGATAATAAAAATTTTATACCATAAAAAAATACTTTTCTTAGTAAAATACATTTTCCGACCGATCGGTCGGAAAACAAATATATATCAAGAAAATAATAATTTTTCTCATTAGAAGTAGTTTTTTGACCGACCGTTTCTGTGGCAGCTATATGCTGTAGTTATCCGATTTTGATAAATTTTTCCTGTATTATGTGAAAGCATATAAAACTAACATATACCAAGATTAGTGACGCTACGATGGAAAACAAAAAAGTTTTTCTAACTAGAACTAGTTTTTTGACCGATCGTTTATATGGCAGCTATATGATATTGTCATACGATCCGGCCGGTTCCGACATATTAGTTGCGTGCAGTAAAAAGAAGACTCTGTGCAAAATTTCAGCTCGATGGCTTCAAAACTGAGGGACTAGTTCGCGTTGAAACATACAGACGGACGGACGGAATTGAACTCAGCTCGTCGTCCTGATCAAGAATATATATAGTTTATGTGGTCGGAAATGAATATTTCTATGCGTTACAAACTTCTGGGCAAAATTAATATACACTTTTCAAGTGTATAACAAATGACCTACACACCATTATAAAATCATTATTAACGAGAGCGTAAGTTGAAGTCGGCCCTGCTCGACTTCGATATACCCGTTACTCAGGGTAAGGTTTATTTAAGAATATTTTATTAGATCACATTATGCCCAAATTGTGGAGATATGAGTTTTTTTTCCAAATTGCGGGGGTGGCAACTCTACTATAGCTCATCTGATCGGGAAATGATGTATGGCGGATCGATAGGTAATGATGATTAAAATATATTTCTAGAAAGTTCGAACAATCTATTTCCAAAATTGTGGGAGATATGAGGTATTTTTCAAATTGCGGGGGCGGGAACTTTTCTTTCGTTCACCTGATCAGGAAATTATGTATGGCGGATCGGTAGGTAATGATGATTAAAATATATGTCTAGAGGGTTCGAATAATTTATCTTCAAAATTGTGGGAGATATGAGGTTTTTTCCAAATTGCGTGGGTGGCAACTCTTCTATCGTTCATCTGATCAAGAAATGATGTATGGCGGATCGATAGGTAATGATGATTAAAATATATGTCTAGAAGGTTTGAACAATCTATTTTCAAAATTTTGGGAGATATGAGGTTTTTTCATATTGCGGGGGCGGGAGGGGGCGTGGCAAAAATTTGAAACAAACTTGATCTGCGTGCAGAAGATACAAGTCTACACTGAAAATATGGTAGCTCTAGCTCTTATAGTTCCTGAGATCTAGGTGTTCATACAGACGGACATGTCTATATCGACTCGGCTATTGATGCTGATCAAGAATATATATACTTTATGGGGTCGGATGCTTCCTTCTGCCTGTTACATACATTTGCACGAACTTAGTATACCCTTTTTACTCTACGAGTAACGGGTATAAAAATTGCTCTTATACTAATTATAGAACGATAAACCACAAAAAAGCATATTGAGCTTTTAGTGACGAAAATAACTCTCAAGCCCATGATTTAAGTCTTCGGATGAAGAAGAGGAAGCACTACCAGTTGAAGAAACTGCCGCGAAATGAGAATGCTTATTTAAGGTTTCAACACAGGTGTAGTCCGCATTTTCTTTTCCCACGGCAAGTGAAAACAGCTGAAAGCATTTTAAGCTTTTTCATACGCATAGACTCTCTGACAGTTGCTCATTTACGTAGAACGGAGTAGCTACGTCAAAGCCCATTAGCTGGAGATCAAGAGGCTGCTTCTTTTCCCGTCGGTATGACGCAATTGCACGAAGTAGGGCCACCTTGTCGCGCACGTGCTTAAGTTTTAAAATAATAATAATATTGTGCGCTTCTTTTGTAACGCATAGAAGGAAGTATTTCCGATCACTTAAAGTATATATATTAGGGCGGGTCGATTTATTTTTTGAATAGGCGTATAGCAGAATCGCAATCTATGGACAATTCTAAGAACATTTGCCCAAGAAACCATAGGTCTAAAATAAAAACTTAGCCGCCGCATTTCAACCTTTAGGTTTATAAATAACACAGGTCAAAAAAATGACCAACATTGTGTTGTCCAGCCTTGCTGGTATATAAATATGATAAAGTTATCTGCCCAGATTCCAAAACTGGCTTCGGTTTAGCTCCATCGGTTGTTGGTCGCAAGATTTGGCGGAAAAACAAATTTAATGCTCTTTTTTCTTAATATTGGCCCTACTTGGCATTAATTTCTGAACTTGTGGAGTCTATACGACAGATTACATATCAATGGAAAATAATTATAGCCAAAAGAGTCAGAATTGGACTTTAAAGTCGGACAATTCACGATTTATAGTAATATTTTAAAACAAATAATTTACTTTAGGCTTTGAACATCCTTAGCATATGGCCAAATTTGTTATCTAATTATGTAAATTTTGTTGCATTTATATGAGCTCATTTGGCCAAGTTTTGGCCAGTTTAAGCTAAATAAATTTTTTAAAATTTATGGGAGGACAACTAATAGATTTATACACAAATTTTTTATAGGAAATATAAAAAGGCTACTTGATTTCCCATTAGTTATTTAGGTCTGGTTTAGTTTTATCTAAATTCTATTTTGAACCAAGTAGCCTTTTAACAGTTCCTATACAAATTTTGTGTATAAATCTAGTTGTCCTCCCATAAATTTTAAAAATTTATTTAGCTTAAACTGGCCAAAACTTGGCCAAATGAGCTCATATAAATGCAACAAAATTTACATAATTAGATAACAAATTTGGCCATATGCTAAGGATGTTCAAATACAAATCAAACAACCATACTGGCCTAAAGTAAATTATTTGTTTTAAAATATTACTATAAATCGTGAATTGTCCGACTTTAAAGTCCAATTCTGACTCTTTTGGCTATAATTATTTTCCATTGATATGTAATCTGTCGTATAGACTCCACAAGTTCAGAAATTAATGCCAAGTAGGGCCAATATTAAGAAAAAAGAGCATTAAATTTGTTTTTCCGCCAAATCTTGCGACCAACAACCGATGGAGCTAAACCGAAGCCAGTTTTGGAATCTGGGCAGATAACTTTATCATATTTATATACCAGCAAGGCTGGACAACACAATGTTGGTCATTTTTTTGACCTGTGTTATTTATAAACCTAAAGGTTGAAATGCGGCGGCTAAGTTTTTATTTTAGACCTATGGTTTCTTGGGCAAATGTTCTTAGAATTGTCCATAGATTGCGATTCTGCTATACGCCTATTTGATTTTTTTTGCCCCATACAAATCGACCCGCCCTAATATATATTCTTGATCAGCATGACGAGCTGAGTTCATTTCCGTCTGTCCGTCCGTCCATATGTCCGAATGTCCGTCTGTTTCTATGCTATCTCCTCCCTCAGTTTTAGCTTTCTTGACCAAACTTTGCAAAAAGTCTTTAAATACAAATACGCTGCACATTTGTCCGAATCGGCCGGATCGGATGACTATATCATATAGCTGCCATAGGAACGATCGGTCCAAAAACTAGTTCTAGTGAGAAAAACTTTTTTGTTTTCCATTGTAGCGTCACCAATCGTGGTATATATTAGTTTCATATGCTTCCACACAATTCTGGAAAAATTGATCAAAATCGGATGAATATACCATATAGCTGCCATATATATATAACCCTTACTATAGCCCTATATATTAATTTACAGTTATTCTCAAACAATTTTAACGAATATAAAATGTTTTTTTACAATACGACATTTATTTTATTTAGAATAAATCTTCTATTAGGTAAAATGAGATTTGATTCCCTGTGTTCTACGAATCGCTTCC
Source organism: Lordiphosa mommai (assembly GCA_018904225.1). Classification (NCBI taxonomy): domain Eukaryota; kingdom Metazoa; phylum Arthropoda; class Insecta; order Diptera; family Drosophilidae; genus Lordiphosa; species Lordiphosa mommai. The sequence continues at coordinate 1,110,239 of JAEIFT010000024.1, forward strand.
GATACAAAAAGACCTAATTCCCTTACGATTTCAGTCGATTTTAAGGCGGAATAATTAAAACAAACTCAGTAATGATCACTTTACTGAATGATATCGTGCTTCTTACGTAGTTCGCAAAATTTTTTCAAAGCCATCATCTTCTTACCTATTTAATGTCTCAATTATTTCGTCCTGCGTACTGAGTACAGATTTTCCAAAGTATTAAGTAATGTTTTTCATTGATCTGTCTTGTGGCAGGTTCTTAAACCATTGTGCTTTATTCTGCCATTTTAACCGATACAACGGATTGCTTCACTTAAAGGTTAAATTTACACAACGTTTGGGAATCGTTTCGAAAAGCGTTCTTCTGTTTAAGCGAAGGTGTTTGTGAGCTTGATGAAGAAATTTTGCGTTTTATCAACTTCTTAGAATGCGGGCAATCCTCATACTTGAACCCCATAGCTTGGTATTGATCGGCATACGTCCTGGTACAGATTCTATTTGGTGTCTGGTCTCACTTAAATATTTCTAGCTTTGGCTTAAGTTGTTGTGTTTTCAAAGGATAGTTTCGGTGGTACCTAGGTACACCGAGAAAATAAGTCCGATAGAAAAGTTCCAAATCATGAATCATTCGTTAGCAAAAGCCTATCAAGCACGCTTATTTTCAAATTATAAGCATTGGAGTACGGTGGTTAAATGGAGTTATATTTTAAGAACGGAAAAAAATCGCAAAAACATGCACATTTCGTCATAGAACGTCAATTTTTTCTGTGCGTACCTTAACTCGCTTACCACCTTTAAAGTCTTCTGATTAAGTTCTGCAATCAGATTTTAAGGTCATTCTTTCAATATCTAAATATTTTTTTTCATCTTTTATTGTTTTAGTGTTTTAAGCAAGGATCGTAATTATTATAATTTTTAATTTAAAAATTACAAAATAAGAATCATTTATTGATTTTTTTTTCAATAAATTGGCAAATAACTCTTATTTTTTAAACAAAAAATTAATTACAATATAATTATTAAATTTTAATATTAATAAATAAATTGCGAAAAAATTCTTATTTTTGATTTTTATAATAAAAATAGCGACATAATTCTTATTTGTCAATTTATATTTTAAAAATTGAATATAAGAGTTATTTTTATACCCTTGCAGAGGGTATATTAATATTGTGCTGATGTTTTTAACGCATAGAAGGAAGCATCTCCGACCCCATAAACTATATATATTCTTGATCAGCATCAATAGCAGAGTCGATCGAGCCCTGTCCGTCGGTCCGTCTGTCTGTTTCTATGCTATCTCCTTCCTTAGTTTTGAAGCTATCTTGACCAAACTTTGCAAAAAGTCTTTAAATACATATAGGCTGCACATTTGTCGGAACCGGCCGGATCAGATGACTATATCATATAGCTGCCAGATCGGTCAAAAACTATTTTTATTCAGAAAACTTTTTTGTTTCCCATCGTAGCGTCACAATACTTGGTATTCATTAGTTTTGATCAATATCGGATGACAATAGCATAAGGCTACCATAAGAACAAAATTATTTCGATTTAATTCCTTTTTAATATGTTCACAAAATTTTAAAACGGTAATAAGAAAAATAAAAAGTAACTGAAAATACAATATGGAATAATAGAATTTCACCAGGGTGCTTAGTATTTATTCAATTTGATTACCAAATTTTTAATTGAATCCGATATAAATTGCAACTCAAGTCTGACAGAACGAACTTAAGGGCAGAAAATTTCCTTTCTACTGAAACTGGGGTTTTTGTCACGCAATGCAGTACCGAGGATATATTATATTTTTGTCTTTCCAAAATTTCATTGTATTCTTATTTGTATCAATTGGCTTAGAAGAATATCCGTTAATTTCGGTCATGATTAATTTTAACTGTCATTGTCGTCATCCGAATGCTCATTACCCGAGCACACCTCCCGGTTGGGCGGGAGGTGGGCTGCTATTTTGCCTGGGGTTCGCGCGTAACAAGCTTCGGCTTGGTGTCGCTTGGGCCACTTGAACGTACTGCGCATTGTACATCAACGTCCAAACCTGAAAAATTGATCAGGTGGTTGTGACGTATTGTTGACCTGACTAGTCGTTTGATGCGATGTTTGCGATGAAACCGGCTTCTTTTCAGATCCCTCCTACAATGCGATGTCTTAATTTTGTTGTTACCGTTTTGAAATTTTTTTTATCCTTAATATTGACGCCTTCACCCCCCTGCGTACGCCCTTGCGGGTACGGTGGCTCACTACGTGGAGACGTCATTCCATTCGTGTAAAGTGCGAGGTCCCGGGTTCGATCCTTAGACAAGGCAATTGTTGTTAACAACAACAATATTACAATTTCTTCACTCAAAAAAAAAACCGAGCAGATCATGCTTGATATCAAGCAGATTTCGTGTCAGAAGTTCGGCAAGACAGAATCTTCTTGGATCCAAAAAGAAAATACTGAAATCAAGAATGAATTTTGAAGCTCGATCTGCTCGGTTTTAAATTTAGTCGGCTTCATTTCAAGCATGATTTATTCTCGAATTCAAGATTAGATATTCTTGAAAGTAAGCATTTTAGAACAAAGTTGCCAGAGAGCGAGAGAACGAAATGCTCTCGTTTTTTCGTTCGCTCTCCGCAATGCGAACGCCTCACCTCTCTTGCTCCCAAACTCAAATCGAGCGTACAAGTCTTCTCGATTTCAAGCAGATTTCTTCTTGAAAAGACGAAAAAGACGAAAAAAAACTAAATTAAAGCCGATTTCAGTCTTGCCTAATCGTGCTAGATTTCTCAGGGTGTTTGCTTTCCAAAATACGGCTATGGCTAATATTACATAAACATTCAAATATATATACTATATATATTCTTGTTCAGCATCAATAGCCGAGTCGATCTAGCCCTGTCCGTCTGTCTGTACGTCTGTATGAACACCTAGATCTCAGGGACTATAAGAGCTAGAGCTACCATTTTTTCAGTGTAGACTTGTATCTTCTGCACGCTGATCAAGTTTGTTTCAAATTTTTGCCACGCCCCCTCCCGCCCCCGCAATATGAAAAAACCTCATATCTGCCACAATTTTGAAAACATATTGTTCGAACCTTCTAAACATATATTTAAATCATCATTACCTATCGATCCGCCATACTTCATTTCCTGATCAGATGAAAAAGAGAAAAGTTCCCGCCCCCGAAATTTGAAAAATACCTCATATCTCCAACAATTTTAAAAAAAGAGAGTGTTCGAACCTTTTAGGAATATATTTGAATCATCATTACCTATCGATCCTTCATACATAATTTTCCGATCAGATGAGCTATAGTAGAGTTGCCACCCTCGCTATTTGGAAACAACCTTATATCTCCAACAATTTCGGCATGTTGTTTTTTATTAATAAAATACCACTTTGATCTTAAGCATATAATTTTGATATGTGCGAATATCAGTTTGATTTTTTCGAACAGGTCAATTTCTAGTACATCTTATCGGATTTTCATACCCTTGCAAAGGGTATATTAAAATTGTCACGATGTGTGTAAGGCTGAGTTCACATTGTTCGACACATGAGACATGATAATCTAGTTAGCCTTCAAGTTGTATTGTTTTAATTGTCAAATAACAAATTATTCTCAATGAAAACAAGACAACATAAGGGCCTACTAGATTATCATGTCTCATGCGTCGAATAGTGTGTGTATATGAATAATTATTTATTCAAATAATGATATATTTTTAATAAAATAATTATTGTAATTTTTGTGACTAAACATAACAAAACGAGAAGGCAAAGCTAACTTCGACTGTGCCAAAGTTTTAATACACTTTACTCCAACTGATTTAACCGGTAAAATAAAGCATATAGATATCAAATATTTGAAATTTTTAAATCAGTGATAATAAAAATTTGATACCATAAAAAAAACTTTTCTTAGTAAAACACCGACCGATCGGTCCTTTGGCAGCTATTCGCTATAGTCATCCGATTTTGATAAAATCTTCCAGAATTGTGTTGACGTATATAAAACCAATATATACCAAGATTGGTGACGCTACGACGGAAAATAAAAAAGTTTTTCCACTACAACTAGTTTTTTGACCGACCGTTTATATGGCAGCTATATGCTATATTTATCCGATTTTGATCAATTTTTCCACATATATGTAAAATCATCTAAAACTAATATATACCAAGATTGGTGACGCTACAATGGGAAATAAAAAAGTTTTACTCACTAAGACTTATTTTCCGACCGATCGTTCCTATGGCAGCTATAAGATATAGTCATCCGATCCGACCGGTTCCGACATATTAGTTGCGTGCAGTAAAAAGAAGACTCTGTGCGAAATTTTAGCTCGATAGCTTCAAACCTGAGGGACTAGTTCGCGTAGAAACAGACAGAGAGACAGACGGACGGACGGACGGACAGACGGAATTGAACTCAGCTCGTCGTCCTGATCAAGAATATATATAGTTTATGGGGTCGGAAATGAATATTTCTATGCGTTACAAACTTCTGGGCAAAATTAATATACACTTTTCAAGTGCGTAACGTGTGCATAAGAAGGAAAGAGACAAACAATGTTGCTCATTAAATTCTTAGGCAGCCTACAATATGTATAAGTAGCGTCTTTGGCGTTTGCCCGCACGCGTGTGAGGTGGCCGACTGCGTTGAGACGTTATTCCATTTGTCTTAAGTCCCGAGTTCGATCCCCAGACAAGGTAATCTGTGTTAAAAATATTTATATTTTTTTTTTTTTTTTTAGAGCGGCGTTAGTTCACCACTAGTATTAATATTACTTAGATAAACAATTCTGACTGGCGAGGAGGGGGAGACGGGGGTGGAGTTAGAAATTTTACATATTTACACAACAAACAACATACATATATATAATATAATCTACAGATATTTCCCCTCCCCTCCCGTACACATTTATTTTTTGTACAGCCATGAAATTACTCATGAATTCGATATAAAATCACCCCTGAAATCATTCATGAAACTCACCCATGAGTTCACCCATGCTTTTCATGGCTAAAAGAAGCGAACGTCATGAAGTCTTAGGCCATGCCTATGTTAAATTCATGCCTGAAATTCATATAAAGGCTGCCATGAATTCATGACCAGCCCATCCACTTCAGGCCTGAATTCAGGTCTGATTCAGGCTTGAGCGGAACTGAAGGGTAGTAACAAACACCACATCAATTTTTATATACCCTCTGCAGAGGTTAAAAAATACTTGTTAACATATTTTCGATAATATACACTGTGAATTTATATAAATATACAGTATTCATTTTAAAAGTTTTATTAGTAGTTTATTAGTTTTATTATACTCTTTGTAAATTAGGAACCTTTGGTACATGCCAGTTTGTCTACATTTTTGTAACAGACTGAAGTAAGCATCTCCGGACCTATAATGTAAAGATATTTATTCTTGATTAGTATTAACAACCTAGTCGATATTGTCATCATCCTCGGACTGTCCGTATGAAGTTAATTTTGGTCATTATTTTAGTCTCTCTATTTTTGATTTCAATAAAAAAAATTTCCGAAAGGCGGGAACCCGTTCGGTTTGATTTGATTTCACTTCAACTTATATTTATTTTATAAAAATCGGTTAAGGGGTTTTTGAGAAAAACAAGCTTATAGATTTTACATTGGTTATATGTAAATCTCCTTAAATAGCCATAAGGTGCTTAAAATTTTAAAGATAGTGTTTCTCTTAGATGGTTATCAAACATTTGAATTTTGTGCTAATGGTGGTATGCCCTTAGTAATCGGCTTGTGGTTATAAAAAACCAATTAAAAGAAAAGTCATATATACTACTGCTACTACTACTACTTCTTAGGAACTTGCATCTCTCAATAAAACTTGATTGACCTTGGATTGTATGTTAAAAGATTACACAGTTCTACAAAATGAGACCTTTTGTGAGTATCCCGAACATTTTAAACTAATAACTGTTAGTCTACCCATGCTGAATACGAGTTGATAAGCCAAAGTCAAGTTTTTCTATATTTATAGCGTTTTTGCCAAACTAAATCATCTGCTACAAGCCAGTAGATTGGTCGGATATTTTTATACACTTGAAAAGTGTATATTAATTTTGCCCAGAAGTTTGTAACGCATAGAAATATTCATTTCCGACCACGTAAACTATATATATTCTTGATCAGGACGACGAGCCGAGCCGTCTGTTTCTACGCGAACTTGTCCCTCAGTTTTAAAGATATCGAGCTGAAATTTTGCACAGAGTCTTCTTTTTACTGCACGCAACTAATATGTCGGAACCGGATCGGATGACTATATCATATAGCTGCCATAGGATCGATCGGTCTAAGAACTAGTTCTAGTGAGAAAAACTTTTTGTTTTCCATCGTAGCGTCACTAATCTTGGTATATGTTAGTTTTATATGTTTCCACATAATTCTGGAAAAATTTATCAAAATCAGAAGACTATAGCATATAGCTGCATTAGAAACGGTCGGTTAAAAAGCTAGTTCTAGTGAGAAAAATTTGTTTGTTTTTCATCGTAGCGTCACTCAACTTAGTATATGTTAGTTTTATATGCTTTCATATAATACAGGACAAATTTATCAAAATCGGAGGACTGTATTATATAGCTCCCATAGAAACGGTCGGTCAAAAAACTACTTCTAGTGGGAAAAACTTTTTTATTTTCCACTAATTATGGCAATTTTGTTAAATTTATGACAGGTTATTTGGCAACGTAAGAGCCTTATTAAACCGAAAATCAGCATTAAATTTTATGGGAGGACAACTAGATTCCAAACCCAAACTTTTATAGGAATAATCAAAAGGCTAAAATTTTTCTCAGTTGCATTGACATGTTTACTATCAAATAGGCTTCATAAACCCATCAACTTATGGTTAGTGTGGCCTCCAAAAATTCGAATAGGTCAAAAAATCGAAAAATGCTTTTTCCGCAATTTCTTGGAATCGGAAACTAAGATATGACTTTGGCTTGGGTAGACGAACAGTAATTAGTTTAAAATGTTCGGGATACTTTCGGCTGTTGAACAGTGTTATTATTGCATTAAAAGCCATCCTTTGTTTATTTGTTGAAAAAAGTCGACAAATGGTGGCTGTCAACCAAAAAAAGAAAAACTGAATACGTTATAAAAAGGCTTAATGAACTAAGAAAGCCTAACAAGGAAAATCTAACAAAATTACAAATCGACTAGTAACGACTCCGACACGGTGGGGGAATTTTATTTGCCCGTCCGGCCAGCAATGCCCCAGTTCACAGCCAATTGAAGCCAGAGACGTTACTAGACCTAACACAAATAGTTTAAATAGTATAGAAGTCGAAAAAGAGAAAAAGAGAAGGGTGAGGAAAAAGAAAAAGAGAATGCTTAAAAATATGTTTACAAAATCATAAACACAAACAATATTATAGAATGAACAAAAATAATATAAAATAAAACAATAATGAAAATAAAATTTAAAATTAAAAGAATTAAAAAAAGAAAGAAAAAATTAAATTAAATTAAATATAATAAAAACAAGTAAGAAAGTCGGTCAAGCCCGACTGTAATATACTCTGTACCTTTTTGTATGTAACTGATAACTTTAAAGTGTAAGTGTCTGATCTTAGGCCATCTCAATTACATCGCTCCTCTCATAGCAAGGTCCAATTGGGAAATTACCAGTTAGCTATTGCCTTCTCGCTCTCTCTTTCTCGTAAGTTGTGTGGAGGTGTTGTTGTTGTCGTTGGTTTTTATTTTCTTTTACGTATAGCTCTAATATCGTTCATCTGATCGAAAAACGATGTATGGCGGGTCGATTCAAAATAAGTAGTAGAATATATGTCTAGAATGTTCGAACTATCTATCTTGAAAATTGTGGGAGTTATTTCGTTTTTTTTAATTTGCGGGGGAGGCAGGGGGCGTGGCAAAAATTAAAACTAAACTTGATCTGCCTGCAAGTATAAGAAATATATGTTCCATACACCTCAAACCTCTATCTCTTACCATCTCTGAGATCTTTTCGTTCATACGGACAGACGGACAGACGGACATGGCTATATCGACTCGGCTGTTGATGCTGATCAGGAATATATATACTTTATAGGGTCGGAGATGCTTCCTTCTGGCTGTTACATACATTTGCACAAACCCAATATACTCTGTGTACCTTCGGTACAGAGTATAATAAAATAAATATAAGCTAAAATAAAGATGAATTAAATCATCCGGAAAATCTCTGACCCGGGGGGGGGGGGGGAATATTTATTAGACGGTCCGGCAAGCTAGGCCCCTGCTCCTGCTGGATGTGGTCAGAGATTTTGCCGGAGATGTGCTTTCATATTTTAATTGTTTTTTTTTGCACATTATAATTGATCGTTACTCGTTTCTTCAATATTTACTATTTAACCATTTCAACTACCAAATGTTTTGACTCGGTATTTTTTTATTCAATTTCAGAATAACAATTTAAAAGGACTTTATTGGTCAATCGTCATATTTTTGTTAGCATTTACTATTTCATTCATTGGTGAGTATGGGTTTTAATTTCCTAAGTAAATATTTTTTCGCCCTAAAATATTTATTTATTTCATGGCTGCAAACTAGTCCAGAACTGAATCCCTTTGGACAGGTTCTGCTCAGGCATTTTGCGTCTCTGGAACCGAACTACCAACCGAACCCTATAAATTAAAGACTTCCCTTAACATAACCCGAACCAAACCTCCTCTCTTAAAAAAAGTTAGCTTAAAAACAAATTAATTAATAATTAAAATACGTTCTTCAATGTCATTCACATCGATATATTATCTAATTTTGATTATCATTATCTCTTACAAAAACTTACAAATAACAGAGCAAAATGTATGTTTATCTGACACATAGCAGCTATCAAAAATATGAGAAATCGGCCCTAAAGAACTTAAATATTTAATATTTTTCTTAACAATTTCAACGATTTTAAAATTGTATAGTATTGGATCAGTGCATTGCCTTCTTACTTTAATAAATATTCACAAAAGGTATTAAGATCAGGGACCATAAATAATGATTATTTTGTAATTTGTAATATCAACAAGAGCCTAAGTTAAAGTCGCCTCTGACTGACTTCGATATACCCGTTACTCAGGGAATGGTTTATTTAAAACTATGTTATTAAATCACAAAATGCGCAGCGTTATTATTTAATTAGCTTATAACTCGACTATAGTTCATCTGATAGTGAAACGGTGTATCGATAAGTAATGAGGGTTAAAATATATGTGTAGATGGTTCGAATAATCAATCTTTAAAATTGTGAGAGGTTTGAAAATTTTTTTCAAATAGCGGTGGTGGCAACTCTACTATAGCTCATCTGATCGGGAAATGATGTATTGTGGATATTCGGAGCAGCGTTTATTAGAGACTAAAATAGGAGTGTGAGAGTCCAAATCAAAAGAGCGTAAGCTTAAAGCAGAATATGAAAGAACGAAGCAAATAAGGAGTAAAGTAAATAGAGTGACATACAACATCAACAATGGATAGATAAGCAATGATGATTAAAATATATTCCTTGAAGGTTCGAATAATCTATCTACAAAAATGTGGGCGATATGAGGTTTTTCCAAGTTGCGGGGGCGGCTACTCTTCTATCGTTCAACTGATCTAGAAATGGTGTATTGTGGGTCGATAAATAATGATGAGTGGAATAATTCTCCGAACAATCTTACTCCAAAATTGTGAAAGATGTGAGGTTTTTTTCATATTGCGGGGGTGGAAGGGGGAGTGGCATAAATTTGAAACAAACTTGATCTGCGTCTAGACGATACAAGTCCACACTGAACAAATGGTAGCTCTAACTCTTATTGTCTCTGAGATCTAGATGTTCATACAGACGGAGGGACAGTCGGACATGTCTATATCGATGATCAGCTATTGATGCTGATCAAAAATATATATCGCTCACTTAATTCAATACCGGCATAACTCAAAAAAAATCGATTTCGAGGAAATTGCGTTTAAAGTTTGTAATGTGCTTTACCCTTACAAAACCTATAACTTCGAATCTAACTAGAAAAATGTTATATATATAATATGTCTTAAATAGAAAATCGAGTTCAAATAGTCCTTTAAGGATTATAGTAAAACAAACCCTATCTTTATATTAAATTATGATGTTTTTGAAGCAAAAAACATAAATTTGGGTGCCATAAATAAGATGGCACAACTGAATTAAGTCGCTCTTTCGCGGAGAGTATAAGAGATAGCTATATGCAAATTTTACACAAATATAGATTATGAAAACGCAAAGAATTCAGCATCATTAACTCAAAATTCGTGTTTTTTAAGTTATGTCGGTATTTAATTAAGTGAGTGATATACTTCATAGGGTCGGAAATACTTCCTCCTACCTGTTACATACATTTGCACGAACTTAGTATACTCTTTTTACTCTACGAGTAACGGGTATAAAAATCATCCACTTAGAGAAGCCGCAAAGCTGTATAAATTATTCCTGTGGCTTTCGTTTTGGATAATTTTTGCGAATCCGAAATGATTTTTGACTTGTTGATTTTTAAATTCATCAATGATAATGATCAAAATAATTATTTCTGGAGAAAAAAAAACACTTGAGGTCCGATTACAACTCTCTCAAAGGGAGCTGTGGCAAAATTGATGCATATCCTTGTAAAGTGAACCAATACAAAGCTATAGAAACCTGTAGCTCTCACTCATCCTTACCAATATTCGATTTGACCAAGGAGATAATTCTATATAGTCTTTCAGACGTTCAGACGCGAACCTATCGCGTAGCTTATCCGCCAGGTTTTTCTCACTTACAGAACTGTTGCAGTTTTCACGTAGTAAGAACGACAAGGTTGTGTCCCCTTTGGTAACCAATAATCGGCATACGCATTACCTTTTGCATGTACTTAAAGCGGATGTCAGCTGTATACACGCGTAGGGCAGTTTCTATGTATATTATTCATATCTCCCACTTCTAGAGAATAATTCTACTCATCATTATTTAACTTCCCACTATACATCATTTCAAGATCAGATGAACGATGGCCGCCACGATTTGAAAAAAACATTATATATCCCACAATTTTGAAGATAGATTGTTCGAAGCTTCTAGACATATATTTTAATCATCATTACTTATCGATCCGCCATACATCATTACCTGATCAGATGATCGATAGTAGAGTTGACACCCCGCAATTTGGAAAAGACCTAATATTTGTTACAAATAATTTGTAGTACGCAAATATATTAAGAACACACGTCACAATATACTCTGTGTACCTTCGGTACAGAGTATTAAAACGAGACAAACGAATTAAAATCGTTCCTTAGAAGTATTTTTTTTCAGCTTGAAAACTCCGCCAAATCGAATTATATGTCGAAATAAAAGACTACACCTCAAATTTTATAATCCTAACTCTGTTATTCTAGCTCAAGGTCTTACTTTTACTGTACCGACTTTTCTTTATATCTGGCTGGAAAGTACTTTTCCCGTCTTCTAAAGGGACGGCAAACCGAAAAAAATATAAAAACTCCGAATTACTCATTTCTCGGCAAAGTCTCAACTTACAATATATAAAAGAAGGTAGTCAGCCGCATTTCTGAAAACACGCACAGAGAAAATAAGATAAGTTTCAATTTAACCTTTGCTGTTTAAAATGATCTTTTAAAAATATAATTTGTATACACTTGCAAAGTTCAGACACTTCATTTTGCCCAGAAAATTTTAAGCTGAGTTCAATTCCGTCCGTCCGTCTGTCTGTTTCTACGCGAACTAGTCTCTCAGTTTTAAAACTATCAAGCTGAAATTTTGCACAGAGTTTTCTTTTTGCTGCACGCAACTAATATGTCGGAACCGGCCGGATCGGATGACTATATCATATATATACCAATCTTGGTATATATTAGATTCATATACTTCGTCATAGTTCTGGAAAAATTGATCGAAATCGGATGACTATAGCATATAGCTGTCACAGGACCAATCGGTCGGAAAATGTGTTTTACCAAGTAATGATTTTTTCTCAATGATTTTGAATTTATAAATATCTGACATCTTTATCTTATATATATTCTACCGGTTAAATTAGTTGGAGTGAACTTTTGCAAGTGTATTTAAACATCGGCACAGTCGAAGTTAGCTTTGTCTTCTCGTTTTCATAACATTTGGGTACAAAAACATATCTTTCCGATCGAAAATAATTTAATTTTCTCGAATTGATATTTAAAAGTCTCAGAATAATACTCAAAATTTAATAATGATATAACTTTTAATATCAAATAAAATTCGAACGAGATAGACTGTGTCGGACATCGAAATTTGCAATAGGCTGCCTAGAAAAAATATGAATAGTCTCTTAGAAGTTTGCACATATTAGCGTGTGCGTTGGCTAACTACTTTAAGACATCATTCCATGCGTGTTAAGTACAAGGTCCCAAGTTCGATCCCCAGATAAGGTAATGTTTTTTATAAAAAAAATTATGTATTGATATTTTCGAACATATCACTTTAATTTTCGTCATATCTGAATAAAATTGATAAAAAACGAGAGCGTTGAAGTTAAAGTTGGCTCCGCTCGACTTCGATATACCCGTTACTCAGGGAATCAATTATTAAATCACAAAAAGCCCAGCGTATTTATTTGATTTGCTTAGAACTCGACTATAGTTCATCTGATCGTGGTACTGTGTATGAACGGTGGTACTGTGACAATCTAAAACAAAACGGGGAGAAAACACACTACCACTAAGCAAGGAATAGGACCGGATGTAACTTTAACTGGACAAACATACCCAGTTACCCTTTCAATTAGGTGGACCTACAGGGGTGGCATGCTAGCAGAGATCAAAAATTTGAATTTAGAACATTATAAAGAATTTTATTTAAAAACAGAAATTAAAACTGGATTTTGAGATAAGCGTGGTTGGGTCTCGAGTGCCCGCTCCCAAGGCCTGGATAATGGACAAATTGGGAGCTGTTTTTGCTCCTTGCTCCTTAACCGGCCACAAGCTGGCTGAGTCGCGGCCCTTGTTTATTTTGTGAAATCGTCTGAAGTATGATTTTATTAAATAAATCTTAAAAATATATTATTTAAAATTTTTTAAATAAAAGTGTCTATAAAGGGTCCCTGATATTTATGGTTCATTAATTGCTTATTGCTTATCAGCCTTTGCTTAAGATTGCAGAAACTTCGTCATTGCACATTTGGCATTTTGCTCTGCTTTCGGTGATATCGAGTTCAGCAAGCTGTCCCCAAACTGGAATGCACCCTCATGCTTTAAAGATTGCTGCACAGAAGTATTTGTGGTCGGTTGGGCTATGATTTCCTCTTCTTTCTTGAAAAATGCTCGAATTATTCCGCTCAATGGCTCTGAATGAACCGGCCCAGATGAATGAACCTTTTTTGGTTTGATAAATTATGCAAAAATGCCATTAGCAAGGTGCGAGCATAAAATGAATATTTCCAGAGCCCAAAATGTAACTTCATATTTTGTTGTGTTTTAGATGTATAATTTCTTTCGGCTCTCTCTCTCTCGATTTTCTGTTTTTTAAATAAATGGATATAGAGAGCACTTACTTTGTTTTGTCGTCCATCGCCGAATGCACTTTCCCCGATGTTGGGACCGCTCTTGAGTGAAGGTGGATAGACATAAAAACTCCTTGGCTTGCTTTGCCAGTTTCATTTGGTTTCCAAAACGAGAACGAGAGTTAAAGTCGGCGGTGCTCGACTTTGCTAAACCCGTTACTCAGTGAGGAGAAGTTAGAAATAACCTGGATTAACTTATCATTAAAAGTATGTATATTAAGTTAACGGACACGTTTACAGTTAAAAGAAGAAAAAAGAAAAAATGCTGAGCTAATTGTTGTTAAAAACGAGAAGGCAAAGCTTACTTCGACTGTACCGAAGTTTAAATACACTTGAAAAACTTTACTCCAACTGATTAAACCGGTAAAATATATATAGGATATAGATATCAGATATTTAAAATTTTTAAATCATTGATAATAAAAATTGTATACCATAAAAAAAATACTTTTCTTAGTAAAACACATTTTCCGACCGATCGGTCGGAAAACTAATATATACCAAGAAAATAATAATTTTTCTCATTAGAAGTAGTTTTTTGACCGACCGTTTCTATGGCAGCTATATGCTATAGTGATCCGATTTTGATCAATTTTTCCAGAAATGTGAAAGCATATAAAACTAACATATATTAAGATTAGTGACGCTACGATGGAAAACAAAAAAGTTTTTCTCACTAAAATTAGTTTTTTGACCGGCCGTTTCTATGGCAGCCATATGATATAGTCGTCCGATCCGGCCGGTTCCGACATATTAGTTGCGTGCAGTAAAAAGGAGACTCTGTGCAAAATTTCAGCTCGATAGCTTCGCGTAGAAACAGACAGACGGACAGACGGACGGACGGACAGACGGAATTGAACTCAGCTCGTCGTCCTGATCAAGAATATATATAGTTTATGTGGTCGGAAATGAATTTTTCTATGCGTTACAAACATCTGGGCAAAATAAATATACACTTTTCAAGTGTATAAAAACTTCGCTCGAATGTGCTTCAGATTAAAAAGAAACAATCGGTACCCTGGAAACACCACGAAGAGGCCATTGCTAAAATCAATGGGGCCACAACAAATTAGGGAATTTGAGGACCTACGAGCCGGCTTGAGCTGAATAAACTTGAATAGTTTACAGAGCTCCATGTCCCCCAAAAAATTCTGGGCGCCTATTAAATCTCTCTCTAACAAAAAACTTACTCACTCCTCTCATCCAACAATCGTCTCAGCATGCAAAATATTTCTAATTCAAAGTGCTAGCTAATGCTCTCATATATACTGCTATCTATACTCTCTATCTCTCTCTGACACAGACTTCATGCGTCCTCGCACTTACTTTAAAAAAGCAAATAGACCGCCGACCAGGACAGACGCGTTTTCTTGTGCTCCGCTATAAAGCAGTCTAAAAGTGTTTTTAAAAAAGTGAATAAATAAAACACCTACCACCCGCTAGTGGGCATACATAGGCACTCGCGCTTATGATGTCCAATAATTACTAATAGTTTAAATATAATTTAAATTAATTTACTAAATTACAACTGCAACATCAGCAAGACGAACGCCGACTTTCTGTCCAGCGCAACAATGCTTACTTTGCAATAGTTTCTCCCAAACCCACCAGCACGCTGAAACCAACTAATAATACGAGCGTAAGCTCATTACTGCCGACTTGGAGTGCCCTATCCGCACTGATCACCGTTTCATCAAGTGCAACAACAAGTACGGTAGCTCTTAGTACCGCTCAATCAACATCAACTAGCACAACAACAAGTGTAAAGACTGCAGCAATTACCACGAATCAGCTTCCAATAATGTCAAAGCAGCACGCACTTCCACTAACACATACCCAGGTACCGCCAAACCAACAACCCGCTCATATGTGCAGACTGGCATCGATCGGTATGTACAAATAAACTAACGAAAATTAAGCCTTCAGAACAAAAAAAGCGGCAACACCCCAAAGATCAACAAGACAAGCGATAAGCCTATGGACAAAGAACACCTCTCCGGAAATAGGTTCCAAATTCTTGGTCAACAGCTTGACGCTGAGTGCAATAAAGTGGCTCCACATGTCAAGATCAACAAGACAAGCGATAAGCCTATGGACAAAGAACCCCTCTCTGAAAATAAGTTCCAAATTCTTGGTCAACATCTTGACGCTGAGTGCAATAAAGTGACTCCACAAAGCATTATCATTCAAATGCTCGCTGCGCCACAATCAAAACAGAGTTCCTTCTAAAAGTTTCTCTCTGAAATGCAAATGGCATTTTTCGCCACAAACTGGAGCTTTTAAAGTTTCTTAAAGATAATGAAATCGACATAATGCTGCTTGCAGAAACTCATCTTACGGAAAGATACAATTTTCAATTATCGGGGTATCACTTCTACGGCACAAATCACCCAGACGGTAAAGCTCATAACGAAACTGACATCCTAGTCAGAAACCGCAATTAACATTACCAACTACCTGGATTTGCGGAAAACTACATGCAAGCTACACCGATATGCGTGGAATCAAAGCGAGGAAATATCACTCTGTCGGCAGTTTATTGTCCCCTACGTTTCGAAATATCGGAAAAACAATTTATAGATTTCTTCAATACACTGAGTCAACGCTTCCCAGCTGCAGGTGACTATAATTCCAAACATCCCCACTGGGGCTTTAGACAAACTAACCCCAAAGGAAAGCAACTCTACAGCGCACTCACGCGAGCATCGAACAAACTCGACTATGTATCACCGGGTAGGCCTACATATTGGCCAGCAGATCAAAAAAAAAATTTCCGACCTTATAGACTTTGCCATAACAAGAAAAATTCCACGTAACTTGGTAACTGCAGAAGCATTAGCAGATTTGTCGTCAGACCATTCCCCAATTATTTTTACCCTTCTGGAGAGCCCTCTGATCAGGCAATATCCTCCGAACTGGCAGAGCAATAGGTCACCTGCTGCAAAGAATTAGTAAAGCCCTTGAAACTGAAGAACAGAAAGCCCAAAGCAGTTACATAGATAAATTGTCGCCTACAAGCACAAAGTTTCCTTTATGGAGAGCACACGAGAGCATAAATCCACCTGCAAAGTTAGACACCCCTTTGAGGGATCAGAGCGGGAGATGGGCCGGCAGCGACGAAGAAAAGGCAAATGTATTTGCACTTCACCTTAAAAATGTTTTCCAGCTTAATCCACCAACAAATGGATATGCACTTCAATTTCAAATTCCGCACAAGCTGACCCAATCAAAGTTCACTCGTCTGAAATAAGAAATCTAATAAGAGAACTTAATCCTACAACAGCAACCAGGGTTTTTATGCGCGGCTTTTCTATCTCTTTCAGACCCACTTTTGACTTTTTGTTAACAGCACCGCACAGAGGTAAAAAATTATACAGATCAATTCAATCTTTGCTGGTTAAAATGATCTTTAAAGAAATATCGATTTCATTCATTTGGGTAAAAAAATAAATAGTCTCTTAGTCTTTTGCCCATAAGCGTGTGCGGTGGCTGACTGCGTTGAGACGTCATACCATTCGTGTTAAGTGCAAGGTCCCGATTTTAGCAAGTAAAAGAAACTTGCTCTCTTTCTGACTGAGCGCACAGTGACACCAAAGGAATAAAAAAGTTACATATTTTATTGTAGTGTAGTGCTTTATTTATTTATAAAATTCATATGAGGCAGAGCTGTAAATGAATCAATCATTTTGAGATTGATTTACGATTCAGTCTTCACCTGATTAAAAAAATAAAGATTTATTGATTTAAATCATTGAAGATTTAAATCTTGAAGATTTAAATCTTAAAGGTTTAAATCATTTAATTTAAATCAAAATGTTGCAATCTTTAATGATTTAAATGCAAACTTATGAATCTTTAATGATGAAAATATTGAAACATTTAAATATTTACTGATTTAAATAACGAAATGATTTAAATCTTTTATGATTTAAATCAATAAGAAAATAAATCACAAATGATTTCAAAATTTTGATTTAAATCAAAATAATAAATCTTTATTGATTTTAATAAAAGATTGAAATCTTCAAAGATTTGAACCAAATGATTTAAATCAAATGAATTAAATCAAAATACTTACAATCAGATTGCTTCAATACGAATTATAAATCAACTTAATGCAATTTTTCATGATTGAATCAGATTTAAATCTTGATGACCTAAAGCTCAATTGAATCAATCAAGATGCATCAATCAAAAATGATTTAAATCCATTACAGCTCTGATATGAGGTGTACATAATAGAGGTATTCCTGAAACTGATTTAGATTTGATTTAGATATCGTCGAACAGCAGTCACAGCTGATTCATTCAAAATGTGCAGTGTGCCTAGAACAAGTAACGAAATTAAGGTCATATTAAATGTTTAAACGAAATCAGCTCCGAAGCTGATTTAGATTTGATTTCATTTTGCTTTTCAGTCACTTGGTGTTTGTTTATATTCTACTGTGATTTCAATGTGGAGAACTTTGTCGTGTACACTTTCTGGCCAACCAACAACCATATGCCGAAAAATTTTATTTCGGTCACAAGTTGCTTGGAGTTTAAAGCTGTACTGCTGTTTTCTTTAGTAGTATGACTCCGGGTCTTATAGCGGCTTTTCAGAAAATAGAATCTTCTAAGCTAATTACTCGAAAAATTTTATTGTAGCCACCACAAAGGACACGAAACGGCTCATGCAAAGCATAGTTAGTAGTACAACGTTTTAGAGATAAGGGGATAAAGTTACGTGTCTGTCTAACAGGAACACTAAGATTAATTTGACTAAGCAACTCTGATGAGTCGATTTCACCATTTATTAGTCTATGTATAAAGATTACACCAAGCATAACTCTTCGGTTAATTAAGGAGGGAAGGTTTATTACAAGAAGTCTACTAGAATACGATGGTAACCGGACCTCAGGATTCCAATTCAAACCACGAAGAAATGTGCAGTGTGCCTAGAACAAGTAACGAAATTAAGGTCATATTAAATGTTTAAACGAAATCAGCTCCGAAGCTGATTTAGATTTGATTTCATTTTGCTTTTCAGTCACTTGGTGTTTGTTTATATTCTACTGTGATTTCAATGTGGAGAACTTTGTCGTGTACACTTTCTGGCCAACCAACAACCATATGCCGAAAAATTTTATTTCGGTCACAAGTTGCTTGGAGTTTAAAGCTGTACTGCTGTTTTCTTTAGTAGTATGACTACGGGTCTTATAGCGGCTTTTCAGAAAATAGAATCTTCTAAGCTAATAACTCGAAAAATTTTATTGTAGTCACCACAAAGGACACGAAACGGCTCATGCAAAGCATAGTTAGTAGTACAACGTTTTAGAGATAAGGGGATAAAGTTACGTGTCTGTCTAACAGGAACACTAAGATTAATTTGACTAAGCAACTCTGATGAGTCGATTTCACCATTTATTAGTCTATGTATAAAGATTACACCAAGCATAACTCTTCGGTTAATTAAGGAGGGAAGGTTTATTACAAGAAGTCTACTAGAATACGATGGTAACCGGACCTCAGGATTCCAATTCAAACCACGAAGAGCAAACAATAGGAATTGTTTTTGCACAAATTCAATTCTATCTTGATGGATCGAATATTGTGGAGACCACACACATGAACCATACTCAAGAATTGGACGGACAAGAGAAGTATAAAGAATTTTGGTCATATAAGGATCATCAAATTCCTTAGACCAACGCTTAATAAACCCTTCTGGCCTTACTAACAGTAGCAGTTACATGAGAGTCAAATTTAAGATTATGATCAAGAATTACCCCCAGATCATTTACTTCATTGGCACCATCGTTTAGACGCTCTAATGCCACATTATCAAGCGTGTATGTGACCAGTTGTGGTAAGTTTCTATAAAATGTCATAACCTTACACTTCGAACTGTTCAGGTTTAGGAGATTGAATTCACACCATGAGTGAAATGCATCCAAGTCAGTTTGCAAATGATATCGAGATACCAAATCTTTATATGTTAAACAAATCTTAACATCATCAGCATACATAAGGACTCGTGAATGAGTCAGAACTGAAGGTAGATCATTGAAGAATAGAGTAAAAAGCAATGGACCCAAGTGACTACCCTGGGGTACTCCAGAAGTAACTTGGATACACTTAGAGTATGAATTTCGAAATAGAACCTTTTGGGTTATATCACTTAGGTACTGAGAAATCCAACTGAGAAGATTAGTGGGAAATTCAATTAGGCTCAGTTTGTGAAGCAGCAAGGAGTGGTTTACAGAATCAAATGCCTTACTAAAATCAGTATAAATGACGTCAGTTTGCATTTTACTTAAGAACCCTTTTATCACTAAGGATGTAAACTCTAAGAGGTTAGTGGTGGTAGATCTACGTCTCACAAATCCATGTTGGAACGGTGAAATAATGAAACTACACAAATGTTGCAATTGAGATGTTATAATTTTCTCAAAAGTTTTAGGAATTGCAGACAACTTGGAAATACCCCTATAGTTTTCAACATCGGACTTATTGCCCTTTTTATGAAGAGGAATGATAAAAGATTTCTTCCATAACATTGGGAAGGAAGATGATTTGATTTCATTTTGCTTTTCAGTCACTTGGTGTTTGTTTATATTCTACTGTGATTTCAATGTGGAGAACTTTGTCGTTTTGGCCAACCAACAACCATATGCCGAAAAATTTTATTTCGGTCACAAGTTGCTTGGAGTTTAAAGCTGTACTGCTGTTTTCTTTAGTAGTATGACTCCGGGACTTATAGCGGCTTTTCAGACAGTGTAATTTCGGTGCCATCGACGTAGCAAATGCATTCAGGCAACTCATCTACTCCCGCGTCAGCAAGAGCTCTACGCTCAGCAAAATTTGGCCAACGGATATATCTTTGAGCCAACGCTAGTAAACACCCTCCTTGTTTCCCTATCACCGATTCCATTGGGTGCTCCTTCGTCGATGACCCAAGCCGATGCAACACAATCACATAAACAGGAATTTGCCAACTGCTTCATAAGCCAGTAAAAACAATATTTGCGATGAGTCCCAAAATAATATTAAAGCTCTCCAAGTTCGTCCTTATGAATTGCTTGAACCTGTCTTCGTCCAAATTTGGTATCACTTGATTAGTAAATTGCGTGCATTTGGGTCCTATTAAGATCTGAAAAATTGCATAAGGGAATTTACGTGACCATAAACTAAATCATATTTTTGCGTCAATTGTCAATCAGCTGTTCGCTCAGACTGTCAGCTGTTTATGAAAACTAAATCAAATCAGTGCTCAAAAAAGGTCGTTCCGTCAACTGATTTAGATTTGCTTTTACGAAATCTTAAGCAAATCTAAATCAAATCTAATCTGGAATCCCACTAAAAGGTGACCTGAACTTCCTATAGCCGCATACTAATAATACACCCGGATTCCCCGCTCGTCGCGAGATACCGGATCGTTTTGATGTTAAGACTATTAAAGGGTTACAGATTGTAAATAAATTAAAATAAACTTAGCTTTGGCTTAAAGCCGACAGCTGTTGAGCTTAAGTAAACTAGATAAGTAAAGAATATATTAGAAATCTTCTGACATTATTTGTTGCCTATATGATGATGCTTCTAATAAAAATTTTAACAGGATGCTCCAATTTTCTCCATTTAGTATTTTGATGACTCGTTGTTGGCTCGATTCTCCTAGCTGCCAATAGAACCTTCTGATTTCCTGTAGTATCGGGCAAACAGCAATACGTGTCTTCTTTTGTGTTTAAATTGCAGAGGGTGCAGTTGGCTTCCGTACTGTTGACATATAAACGCAATCGCAGGTTCAGCGTCACACATCTAGCTCTAAATACAAAAGATATTAATGCTGAGACTGTTTTTGTCTTGGAAATAGTGGTTTTCGCCCAATGAGTAGCTAAGTTGATTGTATGGGGGGGTCTTGTCGAGCGTATACTAGCTTGCATCATAGAATCTGCATGAGATTTTTGAGCAACCCCTTTCAAAATTAGTCGGTGGAAAATGGGTCTAACTGAGAAAACTTATTTGTTTTCGATTAAAACTTGAAGGCAACAATCATATTACTAATGATTTTGATTTTATAAATATCTGTCATCTATATCCATACAACAAACATCCAATATGATTTACAGCCTGTTATACCCTTTGGGGATTTCGCCAGATCTTGAAAGTAATGACGTCGGGCAGTTTGGTACATCTCAGTGCGAAGAACTTTTAATATTATTTATAAGGTAGGTCAGATCGTAGCAGACTTCAGATTGTGATCGAGGTTTCGTCTATTCGCATTTGCAAGTTTTTCAGACCATCTAAGCTTTAACATCAAACTAAGCTGCTCTACACCGATATTAATATTGGTATGGTATGAATAATACCTAGTGGTAAGTGGTCGATATAGATCAAATTACACTAGTTACTAGATTTTCGGAACTTGAAAATCAATTAAAAAAATTTACCGATACCGAGAAGGTGGATATTGATCTAAGAACCTTAATGAAGGCATGGCTGTCACGAATAATGGATATTGTACTCAGCGTTTGAGCGGAGTACTGTGCGCATGTTTAGAGCTTCGTTGATAGCAAGGATTTCCGCCTTAAGTGATACTGATACTCCTTATATTCGGGTAGTCTGATGGAATGACTGGTGCCGAGTTCATCGGAGTATACACCGCCCACTAGATTATCGTGCTTCGAGCCATCAGTATAAATTTTTATTGAGTTTTGCAATGGCAGCCTGATGCCACTCTTCTCTAAAAGAAATGAAGGCGAGAAAGGGGGTTAGAAGTCCTCCATTCTGCTCCAAAGTTGCTGGCACTGAACAGCTTGAACAGCGCGATGGCGCTTCGGCATATGGTCCAGCACCAGCCCTTTCTTAGCTCAAATAAAAGTTTACTTGAAAAAAGTCGTAAAGTAAAGCCATAAAGTCCAACTCATAATTTTTAAGCTCAATTTTAATATTCCACTAGAAAAACATTAAGAATTAAGTAGTAGTAGTTTTTTTATTCAATAAAGGATACAAAATATAATAGATCCAGACCCCATTAAACACGCCATCGTACTACACTCGGATTCCCCGCTCGTCGCGAGTTAACGGATCGTTCTGAGACGGGATCGTTAAGGGCTTACAAAATAAATAAAAAAATCGAAGTTTAACTTAGCTTTGGCTTGTTGATAAAGTTAATAAAAATAACAAGTTGCATGTGTATAATTAAAAATATATTCTGACAAAATACCTTTCTTCTAATTAGAGGCGTCTACCAAGTTGTTTCACTATTACTTGTTCCAGCTTTTTCTATTTAGAATTTCGATTTATTGACTTAGCTTTAGCATTCCTTGCTGCCAGAAAAAACTTCTGATTTCTTTTAGTATTGGACATATTGCAATGAAATGCAGCGTATCCTCCCGCGTGTTTAGATTACAAAAAGTGCAGTTACTATCTGTGTTATTGCTATATGATCGGTATTAAAGATTTAACATTTCGCATCTAGCTCTAAAGACTAATGATATTAGTCTCGTGCTATTTTCATTATTAAAATAATTTTCCACGCTAAGGGAAAAATTTAGTTGCTTAGTTGATAAGACTTGCAATCAGCGCGATATGTACATATTTTCACATATTGATGAAAATGTAACATATTTCCCATAGGAATAAAAACGCACATATTTAAGATAAGTGTACACATATTTTCAGCAAATGTGAAAAACGAAATACAATAAAAAATTCTCAATTTTCCTAGGGCAAATAATTGTGTCCAAGAACCAGCAACACTTCCCTGCAAAAATCCAAAAGTTTGCCCACCATGGATGATGGAAATCTAAACAGCTGTGCGGTACTCTGCCGAAGACCCAAGCGTATACAGTGTAATGGCGATGCGCTTGTCCAAAGCAGTCGCCTTTCAGAAACGTGGGTCCTGCTTTGACAGGCATTCCAGACGCTCCACGAGCAGTTTAAAGCAGAGTTCGCCAGCCATAGCCCTTGGGGGCCTAACGCATTCGGCAAATCCCATGCATATGAGCCGATTGATTGCCGAAGTTGTGCTTGACTGATTGGCACGATAGTTCAACTCAACCTACGCTTCGTCGTTTTACTACCAGGCAACACGTGAAAGCACTTTTACACTTTTTCTCTCCTCTCTTTTTGGCGAACCCTAGCTTAAAGCATAGTTCGCCAAACCCTAGGGGCCAATCACATTAGGCAATTTACATGCATTTGAGTCGATTGCTTGCCAAAGTTATGCGTGACTGATTGGCAGAGAGACAAACTCTATCTACTGTTTATGGGAAGATCATCGGAATCTGTTCGGTACCAGGCAACACTACCACACGTTTTCTCTTTGCTCTTCTTGGCGATCCCTACTTTAAAGTTGTGGTTTTCCACACGGAAACTTTTCTTTATCGAATATTTTACTGTTTGTTAAGCAAACACAAATCAAATCAAACAAAAATCAGCTGTCAAATTGTCAACAAAGCTGAAAAATATGTACATATCCTAGTGGAATCGTTCTTAAAAAAAATATGTACATATTCATATATGTGAACGTAGTGGAATGAGGCTATTATGTAGGAAAAGTGGCTACTCAGAGTTTTAATGTAGAGAGTCGAAAGGCCGATTTCAATAAAAAGCGCATAATTCGGAGCGTTTCGGCGTAGTTTGAAAACCTTCTTTATGAAAAATCGTTGGAGTTTTTCCACCACGTCGAACTTCAAGTAACACCAAACCTGTGCCGCGAAGATCATGATTGAGCAAGAGGTTGCTTTACGTGTTCCAAGTGCTGTTGAGAGCTTTTATTGCGCCGCGTAGCTTTTGTTGAAGATGGGTATCAAAGGCCATATTTCCAGTTAACGTAATTCCCAGATATTTTAATGATATAACTCGTTCTATTTCTGCTGAGTTTATGTGCCATATTTTATCTCTGCCGATTCGACCCCTACTATCTCTTACAGGTAGAACTTTGGTTCTATCCGTGTTGACTTGCATCTCCATAGCAGGCAGTAAATGTATGTATCCAGCATTTCTTGCAACTTCTTTCGAGACTCTGCCAACAAAACCAGATCATCTGCATACATGAGGGCTTGGATATGGGTTACTCCGAATATATTGTCCCCCCCGAGTGATCTAGAAATATCATTTATATACAGGGCGAATAGAAGTGGACTTAGCAGACATTCCTGTATAACCCCTGTGTTGTTAGGGAACCAATCAGATAGGCGTGATCCGTCCCAAACTGCAGCTTCAGTTCCTTCGTACAGCACTTGAAGGGCACGTACAAACTTGGATGACACTCCCATGTTGCTTAGCTTATATCTCAGGCTTTTGATGAATCGTTTAAAGTTGACTGGATGAGCTTCAGCTGAGAAAAGGCGATTATATTCTGTTGTGAGACTAAGAATGAAGGACTCAGATGCTCCCTTGAGAAATTCCACAGGGATCCGGTCTTCTACGGGTGCTTTATTTGACTTTGCCTTATTTATAGCCAGGTGGACCTCTTTAGCGGAGATAATACAGTCTAAAACATCACCAAGCACTTAAGGGGAAACTGCAGCTGGTTAGTTGACTGGATCTATTTTCAGGAGCTTGTTTATTTCAGGAGCAGCCAGGTTGTTAGAATATGGAGCAGCCAGGTTGTTAGAATATGCTTCAATTCTGCTAGCAAACGACGTGCCATTCAATTTCTTTACCATGCCCCCGAATGATTTACTGTCTTTTATGGTTGATATTGCTACTTCCATTTGAACATAAAATAGCCAACGTTTCGCGCAGCATAATTCCTTATAGTTTTCAATGGCATCTTTCATTTTGAATCCGTTGAAGTTCTGATAACAGAATTTTCTCCAGAGTAAAACGCCACTTGATGGTCCAGGTTTTCCGAATATTTGGTCGCGAAGCCGTCAAATATACTGGAATGACCAGAAACTTTTTCCTGCTTCAATAAATTTAAAGCCTGAATAGTTTCCCAATATAATAAACGATCGCTGATATAATGATAGTTGTTACAAAATTGTTTTTGCTATCCGTAAAGGCAGCCTTCTGATGCGCGTCCCGTATTTACGGATCTAGACGCTAGCAACTAGTGAAGGTCATGATCAGGGAAACAGTTTTTACAACTTTGTATTGGCGAAAATGCACATTTTGGCCAAAATGCAGTTTTAGCAAGGACAGCACATTAACATCTTTCCTTAACAAACAGATTTTCCTACTTAAACTAATCCTAAAACCGACTGCTCTTAAGGAATAGTTAAATGGTTTATAACATTTTTTCCCCTTTCCAAGGGTATGCCCTGTGTTGTATTGTTTCAATATCTCAAAACATTTTTTTTCTTTTCAGATGGGTCTTTTATTTTGGCTGATAACGATGCTCCTACGACTGCACCAAAATTTTTATCCAGGGGTCATCTTTACAAAGTCATTGTCGGTGAAACTATAGAGTTGCCATGCAAAGTTCAAAATCTTGGCTCATTTGTCCTATTGTGGAGAAAAGGCTCATCTGTGCTCACAGCTGGTCATTTAAAAATATCTAGAGATCAGCGTTTCAAAATTGTTGGGGATTATAATTTGCAAATCAATGGAGTTAAGACTCAAGATGCCGGAGACTACATTTGCCAACTTGGTGATCAAGAAAATCGCGATCAAGTCCATACAGTGGAAATTTTAGGTATTTTTAAATAACTTTAATGAGGGCTATTATTTTACAAAATTTATTTAATCAAACAGTTCCGCCAACATTAAGGGCGCTTCCCCATAATGGACAAGTGACTGCACGAAAAGGAAGCACTGTTACTTTGGAATGCAAAGCTTCTGGAAATCCAGTCCCCACAATTTACTGGTTTAAGAAGGATGTGTTTTCCGGACCAACTCATTTATCGGATAGTTCAACATTGATATTGGAAAACGTTGATAGACACCACGCTGGAACATATCAGTGTTCAGCAGACAATGGTGTGAAGGAACGCGTTTCAATGGATATACAGCTTACAATATTGTGTAAGAGCTTAGTTTTTCAAATACGTACACAATAATCATGATCCACATAAATCTTCGAAAAGCTCTCATATCATATCGTTTCGGCATTATATGGTGACTGATAGACTCACATTGACTTGATTCATTGCGTTGACTTTGCGGTTCCCATATAACAACGAATTTCAAATTCAATTAAAATATTTCTAGCTCATTTAATTAGCTCTCCGATTTAGTCGACAGAATTATAGAAGCCAGCCTTTCAGCAGAACGCTGGGCTTTTAGTTAGAGCAATTGGCAAGAAGGTTCCAAATTCTATTGTAATTCCGTAGAAACGAGAAAAATGAAAAGAAAATCTGACTCAGCAAGTTTACTTCATAGACAAGAATTTAGTACTTCTTGTAAACGCATTACGCCTAAAGCATAACACTCTCACGGACTCTACCGTCAATCGTCTGCTCTGTTCTCTTCTCTACCAGTAATTTCACCGTCGGTCCGTCTGTTTCTATGCTATCTCCTCCCTCAGATTTAAAGCTATCTTGACCAAATTTTGCAAAAAGTCTTTAAATACACATCGGCTGCACATTTGTCGGAATTGGCCGGATCGGATGACTATGTCCAAAAACTAGTTCTAGTGAGAAAAACATTTTTGTTTTCTATCGTAGCGTCACCAATCGTGGTATATGTAAGTTTTGTATGCTTCCACATAATAATGGAAAAATGTATCAAAATCGGATGACAATAGCATATAGCTGCCATAGAAACGGTCGTTTCAAAAATAGTTCTAGTGAGAAAACTTTTTTGTTTTACATTGTGACGTCATCTAGGAATATATTCTAGGAATATATTAGTCACAATTCTGGAAAAATGTATCTAAATCGGATCACTATATCATACAGCTGCCATAGTAACGATCGGTCCAAATACTAACTTTAGTGAGAAAAACTTTTTTGTTTTCAATCTGTAAAAGTCGATTTTAGCCTTTTATTTTTTTAATTAAATTCTCGATGCATCAGCTGAACTTGGAAAAGCAATCGACAATATGTCCATAATTATGAGAGGTATCTTTAATGTACATACATTTTTATGCAAATGATACAAGTTTTAAAATATCCAACCAACTCTAAAACTGCAATCTCAATCTACGGTGTACATTTTTATTTATTTTTCCAAGTTATATATGTATGTACATTGTACAACTATGAACAAGCAGTTCGTGTCTAAGATTTGGTATTTTAGCTGTCATCGACCAATAGTCTTCAGTATTAAAAAAATTGGAAATAAATGCTTTTTAGTATTTTGAAAAATCACTTTGTGTCCATCAAAATTATATTAACACCATGATTTATATCAAAATCCAATGAGTGTTACCACACATTTTTTTTTAGTGTAGTAGAGACCGCTGTGAAAAGTTATTTTTTAAAGCATTTTCTAATTCAGTAACTATTTTTTTTTCTAGCTCCGCCGGAAATAACGGTTGAAAAGTCTTGGGTGCATGCTGCAGAAGGATATGATATTGAATTGGTTTGCACAGTGCATGGAGATGTTAACTCTGAAGTAAGTTTTATATAGATTATTGCGTACTTTAAAAAAGTAGAGAAAGGTCTTACGACGAATATTTTAAATATTTGGGTGCAGAAATAAGTTTTGTGTAATTTACGATCTGGACCTGGATCTGGATGTATAACGGGTGTGGCGAACAATAAAATTTGTAAGCTCGAACCATTTTGCTAAATGCGGTAGAGTGAGACGAACAAAGTTTGCATAAACAGCAAACTGACAATGAGCAATGAAATGAAAGCTTTTGAATGATCGCCGCACCTGTATAGATACTCCTTGAACCAACGATAGTCAAGTCCCGTCCATAAAAGCAAATCTCAGTAAAGTCTGACTTATTTGATGTGCGACTCCGGTCCGTCCAATACCTCCTATGGTAGACGAGAATCGAAAGAAGCCAAGGAACGTTGCAGGCGCAGATTCCAGAAGACCCAAGAGGATCAACCCGTATCTTTGCTGCAACGAGCACTGTCCCGCTACCCACACCTTGGCAAAAACGAACGAGAGTTTACGATACACAAGTAAGCCGAAAAGAACCCAGTCGGCAAAACGAAATAACGAACACCATCAGGAGAAAAGCAAGGCTTCATCAAGCAGCAACACTACCGCTACGACCGCTCAGATATTTCGAAGTTTGGTATGGACCAGAGCCGGACAACAGAGATGAGAACATCCTTAGCCTCCATTCAGATGCAGGAAGGGGCCCATGAATGGGAAATATCATCCACCATTTCTTAAGAAACCCGTCGACCCATTTGGGAGGCACGTTATAAGAGGGCAGCCGAGCACACACAACACTCTTCGAGGACGCG
Organism: Lordiphosa mommai; assembly: GCA_018904225.1. NCBI lineage: Eukaryota > Metazoa > Arthropoda > Insecta > Diptera > Drosophilidae > Lordiphosa > Lordiphosa mommai. The sequence continues at coordinate 1,139,096 of JAEIFT010000024.1, forward strand.
AGGACACTGATAATTCATTTCTTTAATTTGTATTAGTTAGTAAGCTTTAGTAAGCAGCAAGAAGCGCTATATAGGCATATTTTGTAGAACATCATTCTTTAATTTGGCATCCATTTTGTCCAATAAATGTAGTCCTACCGGGTCAGCGATTGTTTCAGCTTGATTTTGAATGAATAATTTATAATAAATTTATAAATCTTGGTTTTGTTTAACTAATCATTAGTAAACTTCCAATTAAATAAATAAAAAAAATAACAAATAAATAAATTACATAGCGAATTTTTCCGGCTCGCGGTCAGGTAGTTGTACTTGCTCACACCACAAACACCTTCTGCATTTACACCAAAAAAATTTTTTTTACACGTTTTTGAGAAAAAAAATCGATTTTTTCAAAAAATGTTTTGATTGTACTCTAGATTATAAGAAATTGCATATCCTTTTAACTTAAACCTTGCGTGACTCCTTCTAAAGTTTCTAACTCAAGATATGGCTTTAAATGTAAGAGTATCTACCGAAAGAACTAAAAAATGATCTTACTCAATAACGAATCCATTCAAAATTTTTTGAATTTCATTTTTAAGTTCTAGTAATATGATGGTTTTAGTGGGGTTTAGCCCAACTTCCTTGTTCCATTCACTCGTCACTTTCAGGTCACTTTGAAGTGACATAATTCAGGGTTTCCTCATATTTACCTTCTTCGAGGATAACTATGTCATTAGCTTACTCTTGACATGTGATCACCTGAGACGCGAGTTTTTCTTGTAGTTCAACTACCAAATCGCTTCACAAAAATGGAGAGAGCACTCTCCCTTGAGGGCGTTCTATAGTTGTAAAGGTAGGCTTCCCTGCACCGTTAAGGCGAATCCATCTGGCTATAGTAGGGTTTATTCCCTCATTAAAGCATTCTTGACAGCACTGTGCGATGTGTTGTGGAATCCTCCCTCAATGTAGAGCTGAGATTTCTTTTAGCTCAGATATCTCCGAAAGGTTGAGCAACAGTGGTTGATCTTGGATCCTAAGTCTTCTTTTGCTCAGGGCGGGACAATGACAGAGAAGATTTTGTACTGTTTCCTCCTCCTCTTCATATCTGCAGCTTCTGCAGAAATCATGGTGTGTGAAATCATGTCTGCCGATAAGACACTGACCTGTCAGAATCTCTAACAGAAGCGGTATGTGTTCTCTTCTATTACTTAAAAGTGTACCGGTACGTTTTAGGTTACATGTAGGCCATGTAAGTCTCGCAACGGCACAGGAGGAAAGGCTTTTACACCGATTTGTAGCGAGACGTAGTGTTTCGGCTTTTGTATGCAGCTTGAAAGTCGCCATAGGCAAAGAAAGAAAGAAGCTCTATGGTGGTACCTAATCTGGCCAGTTTGTCCGCAGATTCATTTCCGTCTATGTTCTGATGTCCGTCTGGACCCATATCAGGTGAATACTGAAATGTCGAGCGATCTCGTTAAGGAATAGGCGACATTCACTGAGCGATTTCGCTTTATTGTCATGCGAGTCAAGTGCCTTTAAAGCTGCTCGACTATCAGAGTATATGAAGACGTATCCCCCTTACCATTATTGGCTATATGCATATTTGTTTGCAGTAAATAATTGTAGAGTGACTCACTGCGTGAGTGACTACTACCCCACAGTGTGTGGTGTGAGTTGGCATCGCCTCCTAAAATAAGGCACGTGTTGTTTGATTTGCTTCCAATTAGGTCTTGGATTAACATAGGTGGTGGAAGGCTTTCGCTGTCATAAGCATATAGAAATATAGAAAGATGCCTGCCTGAAGGTTGAACTTCCAGTTCCAGGCTTACTGTTGGGATGTCTTCATCACTGTAATGAAGAAATAAAAGTGTACTTTAATGTTTCTTGGTAGAAGAGGTTGTACTTGGATGTCCGCAAACCGTTGATTCTGTCACCAGAAATCCACGTCTCTTGGATAAGTACTGTATCTACTTCGCCTGATGATATGCGAAGTAGAAGTGCAGCGGTTGCTCTCAACTTTGGTGAATATGGTTCGTTCCATATTGAATATAATATAATATTGAAAATAACCAGGGAAATAACTGAACTAAACAAAATACAATTTCTTTTTCAATAACATTTGGATTCCATCGACAAGTTGATAAAATTAATATTTAAAAAAATATATAAAATATTATTTAGTTTAAATGAAAATATATTTTTCGACCTTGGGTGTTGGTGTTACTTATAATAAATAATGCACTTTATTTATAGATGCTTTGGTACCAAAATTCATTTTTACTGGACCCAACTGATCGGCGATCCATGTACCCCCGTGATGATAGATACAGCCTTATTATCCGAAATTTCCAACCAACTGATTTTGGAAACTACAGCTGTGTCGCGGACAACGCGCTGGGTAGAACCAAAAAATATATTGAAGTGTCAGGTCGACCAGGTCCAGCGGATTTCATTTCACCAGCCTTAAGTGGCTTTCTAGACCATTACAACTTAACATGGACAATCGAATCTATTCCGCCCCTAGATGAAATTAAACTTTTATATAGAAGGCTACTGGTAAGATTGAAAACAAAATATAAGATCAAATTATAAAATATTAATTTGAAAAATATTATTTCTAAATTTTAGATGAATGAGACGTATCAACATCCTGGTAAATGGCACGAGTATCATATTAAGCCAACGCCAATTAGGACAGATGGCTCCCATTATTTGATGTCCTACGTAGTTCGAAGCTTAGAGCATAATGCGGTGTATGAAGCAATTGTTCAAGCTAAAAATAAATATGGGTGGAACGAAGTAAGTGTTGCAAAAATTGTAAAAAAAAAAATTATGTTATAACAAAACAATAACAAAAGGTGATACCAAGATGAGGTCGATCATCCCCGTCATCTATGGATCGGATATTTTGTAGGAAAAGTAATTAATAGCCTTTACATATATCAATTAACAGTATGAATGTTAACTGAGCAACTGAGCATTTTGAGAGCCAATAAATCATATAAGTCCTAATTTTGAGAGATATGTCAATATTGGCGATCATAATAATTGTGATTGGAGCGGATGACATGCAGAGTTGATATAATACCTAGTTTAGATATACAAATGAAAACTTCTGTCATATATTTGTAGTCAACGAGCGCTCCGACTGAGTACTTAATGTTAATCTAACCATTTTCCAGAATAAAACGCACCTTTACTAAGCCAAGCGTAGACCGCTCACTTGAACCGATGTGGAATGGCTGAGCGTTCCAGAGAATCTGTAAACAATCTTCAAGCCATTAATTTTTTAAAGTAGTAAATTAAAAAATTGTAATATGACCTGCACCTTTCCGCTCTGTGCACCTTTGCCATTGCATCCATACGAACAAAATAATACCCTGTAATTCGGTTTTAAATAAGATTTGGTTAGCTTGCAAAGGTTGTATTAATTTTGTCCAATCTTTTATTGCGAAAGAAAAAAATATCCGATATAGTTGAAATGCGCAAATGTATAAATAATTTTTTTGTTATAGGGACCAAAAATTATTAAACATCCGATCCCTAAAATAGATTCCGAGCTCCTACAATATGAAAAAAGTGTTTGGATCGGGTTCTTGCGACCATTTTAAATGAGGTTCGATTCTCGGTTTGGTGTAGGCATCACAAGAACCTGAATGAACAGGTTCTGGTTTGGTTCACAGTAAACGAAAAGTCGGAATTCGGAATACATTAATAAACTTAAAACACCTTTTTTTAAATCATTAAAATTATTTTTAGAGCTGGATGCAATTCCATAGCATGAAGTGTCTTTACGCCATACTTTTTTAATTAAAAAAATCAGTCAGTAAAATAAAAACGAGAAAAGTAGCAGCATTCATCAGCCACCCTATATGTGTACGATTAATAGAGTATCTCGCAGAGTACTATTGTTTAATAAAATAAATGATCAATAATAACTATTAACCTAAATGACCAGCATAAACATAAAGCCACTGTATAATACGAGCAAAGACTCAAAAAAGAACAATTTAAAAAAACAATTTAAGAAAGAGCAATCCAGTCAAGCGCACCATTTCAAAGAGAATTAGATCTACGTCTTCTTCTTCCTATTAATTACAACCTAAGAAAAATAATATTCCATTTACTTCTTTCTTATGACAAATATATGATCCAATTTCTATAGTTCTTGAAATGCAATTGAATGGTTTACACCAAAATCTACTCTAACTTCGGAACAGGGCCGTATAATTGTAATATTTTTTATAGTTAGGTCCGGAAAATTTCCCGTCCTGCTATGCGAGATTTTTGTTATATAATTGTAACCATGCTCTTAATGATTAAATCATATATGAAATGTGTTATAAATGTGGAATTCAAAAATGTTGCAATTGGCTTTAGAGAAAAATTAAAAGGGATATTCTCAAACAAAATTAAAATCCTTGAAAACGACTTCCCAGGCAGCGAAAATATTCGGTTTTTTATCACTTGCTTGTGTCGTCTGAAAAGCCAACTGCGCCATCCAATTTTTTTGCTGCACTTGGTCTAAGCACGCAGTTAATCGCATCCGTTAGGGATTGGCTTTGTCGGTCGCATTTTTCTAACTGTACTATGTATAATAAATCAAAATGTTACTTTGGTTGTTTACTAAAATCTTTTTGTGCCCAAATTTGTAGTGTAATTTTTGCTGACTATTTGAGCCGCTAGCTAGTAACCGGTAACAGCGAAAATGTACATTTCTGCTTGTATCAACTGTTTTAAATTTAATTTAATATTTCTGATTACTTTTTACGATTTCCAGATCAGCGACATTCATCAGTTTTATACCCGAAATCATGACCTTCTTCTTGATATCGATATGGAATATAAGATGGGAATATCACATAGTAATAACTGCTTTTCTGTTACTATCGGAGCAATAATTTTACCATTACTTATGCTAATACTTCGTTATCTCAGTACTTAAGTAACACATATAATTATTTTGCAAGTATAATTTAAAATGTGCCTTACTAAAAACTTAGCAAATAACTTAAAATATTTATATGGATGTATGTATGTACATTATAATGTATGCTTGTGACCCAAAGTAGGCGATGGTAATATTAAAGGACAATTCTCTATACATATATACAAATTAAACAGAAGAAGAAACGTAGCTTAAAAAATATCTAAACGAATTTTCAATAGATCAAGATAGAAAATTAATAGATGTTTCAAATGTCAAAATAGAAATTGATCGATATTATATTTATTTTCTCAATGCCTACTTAATACTAGCGAAGACCCTTGTGTCAGTTCCGTATTTATCGGGTCGTAAAATTTGATCAGCTAGTTGGCTCTCATTTCGATGACAGCTTTCTCATCACCTGATCTCTAGGATCAGGAACCTTGTGGCTCAGCCTTAGGTAGTTCATATTCAAAAAATTCCAGAGGTCGACGACATTTCCGAATATGTACAGTGTACATTGTACACTATAAGCTATTGCTATATTTGTTATCGATTTCTACTGCTTTATAATGCGCATATCTCACTTTTGTCAGAGTTTATGTGGTGATCATCTCTGCCCTAGAGTCAACAAAGCATAATGATAATCTTGTACATAAGCTTAAGGGACGACGAAGGCTTAGCTCACTTGTGCTTTTCGCCAGGCATTGTTCGTTTATTTGAAATGAATCGTTTTTTTTTTTGAATTTTTTTAAATTCACCACTAAATGATTCAAATTTGACTAAGGAAGTTCTAACAATATCTTATCCACAGAACGACCATATAAAAATTGTAACTGCAGTGCGTATTTTTATTACAGTTTTAAAGATAAAGCTCTAATATAACTTTAAACTCTCAAAATTTAAAACAGGGTTACTGTGACCGTAACTGAAATGGACTTTATTTTGGTTATGATTTTGGAGTCTTGATAAAAAAAAAACAAGTTATCGATCTGAAATTTTGCAAAGAATCTTATTGCAGCAACAAATACGTCGAAACCGCCCAGATTGGGTGGTTGACTATAACTTATAGCTGTCATGGGAACGATCGTTCGGAGTGAGCTTTAGCAAGTGTATTAAACCGAATTTCTGTCTTAGTTAGCTTTGCCTTCTGATTTGTTTTGTACGAGTTTCCGATATGTAGCCCAAAGGCGAAAGCCCTTAAATTAATCCACCCAGAATTTACTGGCTGGGTGGTAGTACCCACAAGCTTGAGCTCTACAGCTAGGTTTGCTTCGCATCGCGCACGTTCTCTGCTTACTTAATGACCATTGATTGCAATGTTTCAACGCTAAAACTGTTTATAATATCTGGCCATTTGCTGACTTTGTTCATCACATAACTGGCAGGAAAGCAATGGCCTCCCATAAATCTATTTTCTATTGTCTAATAACGACAGTTGTGTTTTCGTTGTTGTGGTAGTTGTAGGTGTTTTCGTTGTTGTGGTAGTTAAATTAAATAGAATATTTTTAAATGCAAATGAAATTTTTTTTTTGATTAAGCTAGCGCTAGCAAAATTATGTTATCAGGTGACCCGAATTGATAACGAACAAAGAACACATATCAGGCACACCAAATCATTTACTTGGGATTGTATGTGTCCGTCGCAATGGTACAATACACAAACAAGGATTGTTTTCAAACTGGTTCAAGACGATCAATTAAAAATTGATCTCGCTCGAGTAATAATAGATCACGATTTTTTGAGCTTATTTTTTAACGAGTGCCAATCGAACCGCGCACTAACTCTCTTGCGCTTTCTGCATTAACTTAGCAAGCTATTAAAATACAAAACTTATTTTTATTTACGTTTGCAAAAAGCAGTCTATTTTCCACTCAGTTGTTGCTTTTTTGTGCTGCTTTTGCTCTGAGACAATTGTTTTTTTCGGCACTCGTTGAAGAAGCTACAAAGCACTACTAGACTGTAACAGACAAGGGAAATAGAGACTGAACGATTGCGCTGCATTTATGGTTGCGATTTTGACGTTCTATGATTCAAAAGAGAAAATTGCGTTGCGGTTGCAAACAGCTGTTTCAGCACGAGCGAGTAGAATATTTAGCGATCAGACCGATAGAACTCGCTGCTCGAAACTCAAATTAGTGGCAGAGAAGAAAAGCAGAGCCAAGCTTCAGTCTAGATCAGTGTAGGGCATACAATACAATTATACTTTAGCTGTGCTTGTGTGCGTGGCAACCGATACGAAATCGACAGTAGCGAAACGTGTGTATGCTGTCAGTGAGCGACGTCGCTGCGACTGCGGCCTTTGATATGCAATGAGATTGTACATTAATTAATCGCATCGACTACAGCTACAACTTCAAATAATACAATAAATACACTGGTCACAAAGCTGCCGACCGTTGAGCCCAATTGTACCGAATTTTTAGCAATCGTCATCGAGCCGACTCGAGTTCACCCACACATATGTAAATTATCATCTTTTTGAGAGTATAACAGTCCAAAAGAAGTGCAAAATAACAAATAATTTCTACATTACACGCATACATATGAATATTCATAAGTACATACATACATTCATATGTACAATAAACATATGTTTACACATACACTCAACCATTCACTGAAACCAATTATCACGTTTATACGATGCATTTCCAGATACCATAGTTTTGTCATATCCATTAAGCTGTGGCCGTAAAATTAAAAAAAAAAAAAAAAAAACACAGCGCTGATATGAGAAACCCTGTATATTTTTTTTACATATCGCGACATTATAAATCGTAGTAACCGTACAATTATTGTAAATGTTTGGAAAACACAAAACAGCAAGAAAAAGTATTAAATATTAAAAATTAAAATAATCATAGTTGCAAACAAAAATTCTTTTAACAGCACTCATGTTTAGTATTTATATATCCTCTTGTAATTGGAAAATATATGTATGTGAAATTGAATATATGAAGAATCGTTAGTCGTTTTGTAGATACATTTGCATTATAGTCGTGCTGCTATAAATAAATATGCAGCAATTATAATTATTAGTGTTAGTTTTTATCTATATACGAAGCAATAAAGCACATAAGCAAAAACTATAAAAACTTGATATCCAATACATTAGATATAAGTATACCTGCATATGTACATACAAAAATAATTATGATTCTTAAGAAAAGCTTTATAGCTTAATTTAAGTTACAGCGCAACTTGAATTTCATATGATGATAAAACTATAAGATAAATCTATCTTCGTCCGTTTCGAAGATTATACCCCCGAGCATTTGGTATAAATAATAAAAAGTACGCTAGAAAATACTTATATTTGATCAAACGATCAAACCAGTTTATTGAGATGCTGTTTGCTAGTTTTCTTAAATATTTTTATTGTTAAATGAAACTCAAGTTGCAGATTTCCCCACATCTACATACCGCACAACTGCGTATGTACATTAATACACGTTGAGACAGTACTTATGTACTTATGATATGTTTCGGAAAATTTATATGGATGAAAACAAAAGTCTTGCGAGCCTATTTAGTTTTTTGGTAGTCCAAATAATTGACACTATACAAACGTAATTATATATTAATGCATATACCTACGTGTTGTAAGTATATTTACTAACCGAATGTATATTTGAATATTTCGATAAAAGATGGATTGCATAAATAGAGAAGTAAGGATATATGAAATATATTACATTAATTTATAATTAAACTTAAATCTAAGCAATGGAAAAATCTCATTAGTATTATCGAAAAAATAGGAAAACAAATTTACTTAACATTAAAAAACTAAGTTTTAAGAACTTGTAATGAAAGACATTAAACATACATTAAAAAGCACGAATAAATACTTTTACTAGTAGATTAAATTCAAATATTTTTTTTTATGAAGTCATTTAGTCTTAGTGCGTACTTTATTTCTTACGATTTTTAACATTTGAAATTATTTACGACACTTTGCAACAAAAAATCAGTATATTTCATACATAATTGCATGGAAAACCAAAAGCGGATATATTAAGATTTAATGTTGCCGCAAAGCATTCAACGTATTCAATTCCCAAAAATAACTAGGAACTATGGTAGCAGTCAGTAGCCCTTGCTTCCCCACCACTGCTCTAGATCATCGAAAAAAAAGGTATTTTTAAAGGTTCCCATACGCATACAGCTAGGGAAAATCTAAAAAATGAACTTCCATCTGAGCTTGTTCTTATATTTAAATTTATGGACAAATCTCATTTTTATAAAACACCATAATTTAGTATGGATGATGCGCGCTCTATACAAAACGCTCAAGAAATTCGCAAGTATTCAAAACTTTGGACAAATCTTATTTTTATAAAACATCACTTTACGAATAACCGAATTTATGACCAACATTGAAAAAATAAATATGGAAAAACACTTTTAATCTATTTGACAAACTTATTAATATAGTAAATTAAACTTCTGAAACTTCAATTTCAGAAGAAACGACGCGGTCAAAAATTATTACGCTGATATAAGGACATTTCCGGAAAAGAATCTGCACACTAACAATCGCACATTTCTCGCTGTGTGAGCAACGTTTCATGCCATGTTAGTACCGTTAGAAAGCTTGAATGATTCTCTTAATTTAACGCATTTTATCTTCATTATTTGCCTTTTCATATTGATGAAACCGCAGAGCGCAGATCCGGGTTATATGCTAGTCTTCTATATATATATAAAAGAGATTGTCCTCACTGATTCACTGACTGACTGGTTTATTGAAAATCTACGCAGAACCTGAACGGTAAGAGATAGATAGCTAAAAGTTTCACAGAAGTTTCCATATGAGTTGAAAGTGGGCACTAAGGCTGGGTTTTGGAATTATTCCACCCCTAAGAGGTGTAAAACTCCCGGAAAAGCTACTATGGGGAACATTTTTTTTTCATCCGATTGACTTGAAATTTGGTTTGTAACTAAAGTAAGCGAGATAATTGGACACCTGTTTCCCATATTTCGGAAAATCAGCCCGGAAAATTCCATATGGAAAAATCTATTTTTCGTCCAAATGGCTTCCAACTTGGTTTGTAAGGATAGAATGCTAAATAACACTAGTTTACAAAAATAAAAATACCCATTTTTTATAGATTGGAATGCTGAACTCACAAATGAAATTAAACGAGAAGGCAAAGTTAACTTCGACTGATTTAACCGGTAAAATATATATAGGATATAGATATCAGATATTTTAAATTTTTAAATCATTAATAATAAAAATTTGATTTCATAAAAAAAACTTTTCTTAGTAAAACACATTTTTCGTCTGATCGGTCCTATGGCAGCTATATGCTATAGTGATTCGATTCTGATAAACTTTTTCTGTATTATGTGAAAGCATATAAAACTAACACATACCAAGATTGGTGACGCTACGATGGAAAACAAAACAGTTTTTCTCACTAGAACTAGTTTTTTGAGCGACCGTTTCTATGGCAGCTATAAGATATAGTCATCCGATTTTGATCAATTTTTTCATAAATGTTTGGAAGCATATTTAACCATATACCAAGATTACTGACGCTACGATGGAAAACAAAAAAGTTTTTCTCAGTAGAACTAGTTTTTTCCGACTGTTTCTATGGCAGCTAGATGATATAGTCAGCCGATCCGGCCGGTTCCGACATATTAGTTGCGTGCAGTAAAAAGAAGACTCTGTGCAAAATTTCAGCTCGATAACTTTAAAACTGAGGGACTAGTTTGAGTAGAAACAGACAGACGGACGGACGGACAGACGGACGGACGGACAGACGGAATTGAACTCAGCTCGTCGTCCTGATCAAGAATATATATAGTTTATGTGGTCGGAAATGAATATTTCTATGCGTTACAAACTTCTGGGCAAAATTAATATACACTTTTCAAGTGTATAAAATTTTTGTATGTTTCCGTTTTTTTTCCGCTTGTCCGTCCGTCCGTCTGTCTATCCGTCTGTCCGTCCGTCCGTCTGTCCGGATCGGACGACTATATCTTATAGCTGCCATAGGAACGATCGGTCGGAAAATAAGTCTTAGTGAGAAAAACTCTTTTATTTTCCATTATAGCGTCACCAATCTTGGTATATATTAGTTCTAGATGATTTTACATATTTGTGGAAAAATTTATTAAAATCGGATGAATATAGCAAATAGCTGCCATATAAACGGTCGGTCAAAAAACTAGTTCTAGGGGAAAAAACTTTTTTATTTTCCATCGTAACGTCACCAATCTTGGTAAAGATTAGTTTTATATACGTCAACACAATTCTAGAAGATTTTATCAAAATCGGATGACTATATTATATAGCTCCCATAGAAATGGTCGGTCAAAAAACTACTTCTAGTGAGAAAAACTTTTTTGTTTTCTATCGTAGCGTCTCCAATCTTGGTATATATCAGTTTTATATGCTTTCACATAATACAGAAAAAATTGATCTAAATCGGATCTCTATAGCATATAGCAGCCATACGACCGATCGGTCGAAAAATGTGTTTTACTGAGAAAAGTTTTTTTTATGGTATCAAATTTTTATTATCAATGATTAAAAATTGTTAAATATCTGATATCTATATCCAATATATATTTTAACTGTTAAATCAGTTAGAGTAAAGTTTTTCAAGTGTATTAAAACTTCGACACAGTCCAAGTTAGCTTTGCCTTCTCGTTGAGTTAGAATTTTTATTTAGGTTTTTCGGTAGGTACCCTTACATTTGACATTATGTCAAATCTCGAGATAGAAACTTTAAATGCCGTCAAACAAGGTATTAATCAAAAGGGTATGCAATTCCTAATAATCTAGTTGAAGATCATTTTCCAATCGATTTAGTAGTTTGAATGCTACAAACAAAAATATTTCGGGAAAATCAATTTTTTCTCAAAAACCTGATACATTTTTTTTTCCTAAAATCTGTAAAAGGTTGAAACTGCTAAAAATAAATTGTTTTTTTCTTTTGTTCTTACGATTAGCACTTCTACGAAGAAAATTAGGCATTGATAAAGATTATCTATGGATAAAGAAAGGAGTTGTGAGCCATTGAGTACAAGTACTAACAGACAAATTTCAGGGTTTTATGTATTTATTATAAAATACTTTTATTTTTCCTTTGTTTCTATGCTATCTCCTCCCTCAGTTTTAAAGCTATCTTGATCAAACTTTGCAAAAAGTCTTTAAATACAAATACGCTGCACATTTCTCGGAATCGGCCGGATCGGATGACTATATCATATAGCTGCCATAGGAACGATCGGTCCAAAAACTAGTTCTAATAAGAAAAACTTTTTTGTTTTCCATCTTAGCGTCACCAATCGTGCTATATATAAGTTTTATATGCTTCCACACAATTCTGGAAAAATGTATCAAAATCGGATGACTATAACATATAGCTGCCACCAATCGTGGTATATATTAGTTTCATATAATTCCACACAAGTCTGGACAAATTTATTGAAATCGGATGACTATAGCATATAGCTGCCATTGGAACGATCGGTCCAAAAACCAGTTCTAATGAGAAAAACTTTTTTGTTTTCCATCGTAGCGTCACTAATCGTGCTATATATAAGTTTTATATGCTTTCACACAATTCTGGAAAAATGTATCAAAATCGGATGACTATAACATATAGCTGCCATATAAACGGTCGGTACAAAAACTAGTTCTAGTGAGAAAAACTTTTTTGTTTTCCATCGTAGCTTCACCAATCGTGGTATAGTTTAGTTTCATATACTCTCACACAATTCTGCAAAAATTGATTGAAATCGGATGACTATAGCATATAGCTGCCATAGGAACGATCGGTCTAAAAACTAATTCTAGTGAGAAAAACTTTTTTTTATCAATGGTAGCGCCTTTCAGAAACTGCAAGGGTATTTATAACATCGGCGTAGCCGATGTTAGTCTTCTATTTTTTTTTGTGAATTGACTTCTATTGAAACTTGTACATTGAGAAAAAAGCAAAGTAAAAAAAAATTTTTTTTAATAAACACTTAAAATAGTCGAATTTCACTTTTAGTAAAGTTTTTTTTACAGATTTATCTTCAGATTTTCGACATCAATACCTTATTTTCTTCGTAAAAGTACATTTCGTGAGTGTAAAGGAAAAAAACATTTTTTGATTTTAATTTTCAATCATTTACAGATTTTAGAAAATCCAATTTTTCACGTTTTTGAGAAAAAATTAATTTTTTTCGAAATATTTTTGTTTCTAACTTTTAAACTACTAACCCGATTAATAAATTTTCTGTAACTAGATTATTAGGAATTGCATACCCTTTTAATTAATTCCTTGTTTGAATCAATCTAAAGTTTGTAACTCGAGATATGGCTTAAATGGTATGCGTACCTACCGAAAAACTAAAAAAAACTAAAAATTTTTTTTGGAAGTTTTGACATTTTAAGTGACATTGGTATTTTTAAAATCGTATAACTATGACAAAACTTTATCGATCTGAAATTGTGAATATGTCATTTTAAAGTATTTTTCATGTACTTTTTGTAAAAAATAACAAAAATACAAAAAAATAAAATTCACCCCATTTTTTTTAAAAATTAACCGTTCTTTTTCAATTTTGTCCCAAATGGGTATTTTTTTTTTTTTAAAAGCTTAGGTTATTTTCTATAAAATGTGTAAATATGATAGAGGGACAACAATAAGATTAGGAAATACCCTGCAGTTTTTGTATATTATTAAAAAATTCCTATGGCAGCTATACGCTATAGTCATACGATTTTGATAAATTTGATCATGATTGTGTGAAATCATATAAAACTTATAAATACCAGGTTTGTAACGCTACGATGAAAGACCAATAAGTTTTTCTCTGTAGAACTATTTTTTTGACCGATCGTTTCTATGGCAGCTATATGCTTTAGTCATCCGATCCGGCCGGTTCCGACAAATGTGCAGCGTACTTGTATTTAAAGACATTTTGGAAAGATTGGTGAAGATAGCTTTAAAACTGAGGGAGAAGATAGCATAGAAATAGACGGACATAAGGACATTATTAATTTTGTAATTACAGTTCTCCTAAAGTAATTGTTGTCCCACTATCATATTTACACATTTTATAGGAAATAACCTAAGCTTTTCCAAAAAAGAAAAAAATGTTTTCATAAAAATACCCATTTGGGACAAAATTGAAAAATAACGGTTAATTTTGGAAAATAGGGGGTGAGTTTTAATTTTTTTTTATTTTTTTCAAAAAGTACATGAAAAATGCTTTAAAATGACATATTCACAATATCAAATCGATAAAGTTTTGTCATAGTTATAAGATTTTAACAATACCTATGTCACTTAAAATGTAAGGCCCAAGTGGGTGATCAATCATCATATTGCCTTATGGGAATCAAAGTCCATTTCTATACATTACGTGCGCCAGCTCCTTGGTTCGGCTGATGAATTTCAGTGGGTTACCCCTACCGTCAAATTCCTCCCCCCAGCTGCGGACAGTACTAATAGCCGTCATCTTGGGGTTATTTAGGGGACTTGTCCAGGACTCCGGAGCGATATTTCTGGCGTGGGTATGTGTGCTGTGGTTCGTTTTGGGGACATTGCGGGTGCTAGAGACGGGGTTCGTGCGTGTTTCTGGGCCAAGGCTATGATTAGGGTACGTGTTCTTTGTCGCTGGTGAATTCTGATTTCTAGTTGGGTCTTTTGTACGTTGAACACCCAACTCCGTGGGAGTTTTCCGTGTTCTGGCATTGCTGATTTTGGTTAGGTGGCGTTGTACTTAAGTGGAGAAAAGCGATTCCTTGTTCTAATAGTTCAAACGAAGAAACTAAGGTCCCTGTAACGACCGCTTTTCGTGGCACGGGCATAGCTCGCCGCTACCAGGGTTTGTCACAGATATTAATTAGTTCTGATACGCTTAGTCTCTCCGTTTTGCTGAAATCGTTTACCCCCCAAAATCTCTGGAATGGTTATTTTGGTTTCTTGTCGTGGTGTAGTCTTGATACTGCATCGTGGGTACCACACCAGTGACCGGGAGTCGATCCATGCCTTGCTTTGTTTGAACGCGCCTAACCGTGTGTGCCGTGACCGTCTTCTGATGGATGTAGTACGCTGATCTGTGTAAGACAACAAATAATGGAAGAAAGTTTTTAGGGAAATATTAGCGCCATAAATGTAAGCTTTTGTCTTTTGAATTGTCTTGTTTAATCTGGTAAATGTCAGGTTAAGATGTATGCAATGTTAAAAAAAATGGGCTCACGGCAAACAAGCCATGCCTACAACATGCAAAAATATACACACTACTACACCACTAATACTACTAGTACGCTGATCTTGCTATACCAGGCCAGGGGCCGATTCGGGCCCAACCGCACGTTCGGAGTCGGACTGGCAAAGCGTCGGTGCTATTTAGCCGGGAATCACGTTCAGACACCGATGCCGATTCTGAAACCGCACCGGAATCAACCAAGTTTGATTCGGAAACCGCTCAACTGGCCCCTTTGGGTTTGTTCTTTGTACTTTCTTGGTTTTTACTTTTTTTTGATTTTGACTAGACCGATGCCGCGCACTGAATAAACCTGGGCCCGGTCCAATTTCGACTTTTATAGTCGGACGAGCGCTGTCGCTAGCGACGTCGATAACTGCCTATCGTTAGTTGTTGGGTAATCGATGTCTTTAACGGTAACGTC
This sequence comes from Lordiphosa mommai, assembly GCA_018904225.1. NCBI lineage: Eukaryota > Metazoa > Arthropoda > Insecta > Diptera > Drosophilidae > Lordiphosa > Lordiphosa mommai. Next base: position 1,154,654 of record JAEIFT010000024.1, read on the forward strand.
AAATAACCCACAATTTTGGAGTTAGCTTGTTCGGACCTCCCAGAGAATTATTTCCCTCATTATGACTTATCGATCCGCCATACATCTGCAGCGCCATTAAAAAAGATACGTAGTTCCGTATTATGATTTTCTTCTAAAGGCGTTTGCCAAAAATGTAGCACTTCGTTCAGCAGAAACTTTTTGATCTATCATTTTTTTCTGATACATGCTCAGCGCTCCATCTTTCTGCTGAACACGGCCATTGATAACAAAAAAGTTTTTTTCACTAGAATTAGTTGTTAGACCTATCGTTCCTATGGCAGCTGTATGCTATAATCATTCGATTCCGATCAAATTTTCCAGAATTGTGTGGAAGTATATAAAACTAATATATACCACGATTGGTGATGCTACGATGGAAAACAAAAAAGTTTTTCTTACTAGAACTGGATTTTGGACCGACCGTTTATATGGCAGCTATATGCTATTGTCATCCGATTTTGATCAATTTTTTTAGAATAATGTGGAATCATATAAAATTAATATATACTACGATTGGTGACGCTACGATGGAAAACAAAAAAGTTTTTCCCACTAGAACTAGTTTTTGGACCGACTGTTTATATGGCAGCTATATGCTATAGTCATCTGATTTTTATAAATTTTTCCAGAATTGTGTGGAAGCATATAAAACTACTTTATACCACGATTGGCGACGGTACGATGGAAAACAAAAAAGTTTTTCTCATTAGAACTAGTTTTTGGACCGATCGTTCCTATGGCAGCTATATGATATAGTCATCCGATCCGGCCGATTCCGACAAATGTGCAGCGTAAGGACTTTTTGCAAAGTTTGGTCAAGAAAGCTTCAAAACTGAGGGAGGAGATAGAAACAGACGGAACGACGGACAGACGGACGGACGGACAGACGGACAAACGGAAATGAACTCAGCTCGTCATGCTTGTCAAGATAATATATACTTTATGTGGTCGGAAATGCTTCCTTTACTGCGTTACAAACATCGTGACAATTTTAATATGCCCTCTGCAAGGGTATAAAAAAAGCACGTATTTGAGAATAAAAATCGATTTTTTCGAAATATTTTTGCTTGTAGCATTTTAACTACTAAACCGATTGCAAAATGATCTGCAACTAGAATATTGAAAATTGCATACCCTTTAGATTAATACCTTGCTTGACGACATCCAAAGTTTCAATCTCGAGATATGTCATAAAATGTAAGGGTACCTACCGAAAAAACTAAAAAAAAAAATTCTAACTCAAAAACGTATCCATACAAAAATTTTTGAATTTCATTTTTGAGCTCAACATTCAAAATAACAGCTTCAATGGGTCTTTATTTTTTTTATTTTTGTAAACTAGTTATACACTTGAAAAGTGTATATTAATTTTGCCCAGAAGTTTGTAACGCATAGAAATATTCATTTCCGACCCCATAAACTATATATATTCTTGATCAGGACAACGAGCTGAGTTCATTTCCGCTTGTCCGTCCGTACGTCTGTGCGTCTGTCCGTCTGTCTGACTGTCTGTCTGTCTGTTTCTACGCGAACTAGTCCCTCAGTTTTAAAGCTATCGAGCTGAGATTTTGCACTGAGTCTTCTTTTTACTGCACGCAACTAATATGTCGGAACCGGCCAGTTCGGATGACTATATCTTATAGCTGCCATAGGAACGATCGGTCGGAAAATAAGTCTTAGTGAGAAAAACTTTTTTATTTTCCATTGTAGCGTCTCCATTCTTGGTATATATTAGTTTTAGATGATTTTACATATTTGTGGAATAATTTAGCAAAATCGGATGAATATAGCATATAGCTGCCATAGAAACGGTCGGTCAAAAAACTAGTTCTAGTGGGAAAAACTTTTTTACTTTCCATCGTAGCGTCACCAATCTTGCTATATATTAGTTTTATATACGTCAACACAATTCTGGAAGATTTTATCAAAATCGTATGACTATAGCATATAGCTGCCATAGGACCGATCGGTCAAAAAATGTGTTGTACTAAGAAAAGTTTTTTTTTATGGTATAAAACTTTTATTATCAATAATTTAAAAATTTTAAAATTTTAAATATCTGATATCTATATCCTATATATATTTTACCGGTTAAATCAGTTGGAGTAAAGTTTTTTAAGTGTATTAAAACTTCGGCACAGTCGAAGTTAGCTTTGCCTTCTCGTGTTATTAATCATTTAATCGTATAAATGTACCACTGTGCAATGATCTTCAAGCTCAAGCTCTGTTGCATTTGTTTTTTGTTTTGATTCTTTTTTTTTTTCAATTAAATTTATGAATGGAACATTTCTAAAAATATTTGTTTTGTTTTTCTTTTCTTGTAATAGTAGAGTTTTGTTTTAAGATTTAAATATTTGTTAAGAATTTGTCATTTTAATATGTTTGTATGTGCAGGTAGGTATAAATGTATGTTAAATGTGTATACATTTTATGTGTATACATTTTATGTTATATTTTTTGTTTGTATTTTTATGGTGCGAGGGCGAGTACCGCCCTTGTTATTGATTTATTTTGATTTGTTATTGCTGCTGCTGCTCTGCTCTGTGGATGGTTGCCGTGCCCGATATTCTTCAATGGATATAGAGGCATAAGTCCAGCCTCGGGGTATGAAGCTATGGCCTGCTGAACAGCAATGTGGTGTTCTCTCAAGCCGATTTGATATTTGGCAGGATTTTTGAGCCTTTTGAGGCCGATTATTGCCAAGATTTTTATACCCGTTACTCGTAGAGTAAAAAGGGTATACTAAGTTCGTGCAAATGTATGAAACAGGCAGAAGGAAGCATCTCCGACCCCATAAAGTATATATATTCTTGATCAGCATCATCAGCCGAGTTGATATAGACATGTCCGTCTGTCCGTCCGTCCGTCTGTATGAACACCTAGATCTCAGAGACTATAAGAGCTTGAGCTTTAATTTTTTCAGTGTAGACTTGTTTTGTCTGCACGCAGATCAAGTTTATATGAAATATGAAAAAAACACATATCTTCCACAATTTAGAAAATAGATTGTTCGAACCTTCTAGACTTATTTTATGATCGTCATTACCTATCGATCCGCCGTACATCATTTTCCGATCAGATGAACGATAGCAGAGTTGCCACCTCCGCAATTGGAAAAATACCTCATATCTCCCACAATTTTGAAGATGGATTATTCGGACCTTCTAAAGATATATTATGATCATCATGACCTATCGATCCGCCATACATCATTTTCCGATCAGATGAGCCATAGTAGAGTTGCCGCCCCCGCAATTTGGAAAAAATCCTCATATCTCCCACAATTTGTGCATGTTGTAATCTAATAAAATATTCTTAAATAAACCCTGAGTAACGGGTAAATCGAAGTCGAGCATCATTTTCCGATCAGATGAGCCATAGTAGAGTTGCCGCCCCCGCAATTTGGAAAAAATCCTCATATCTCCCACAATTTGTGCATGTTGTAATCTAATAAAATATTCTTAAATAAACCCTGAGTAACGGTCGAGCAGGGCCGACTTCAACTTACGCTCTCGTTTTTTTTTTTTGGTTTAATATATTTATTTGATTTTAATGCTGCATGTGCCATACACTGAACAAAAAATGTTCAGGTACCCGTGGCACTTAGAAAATACACTGCACTCTGGAGCGAAGAATGCAGGGCTGGACTCCTTGTTGGGCTAGCTAACAGTCGGCTTGGGGAGGTTCTTGGCTACCCGCTGATCCAGGCCATTCACACACATTTTAAATTATGAGTCCCTAAAACAGACTATTGACCAGCCATTATGCAGTCGGGATATGCTATGGTATCTGCATTTTGCTGTTGTTTAAATTTGTTCGTTGTTTTTGTTGCAAATTAACAAGTCTGGTGTTTCATGGTGATTTAAAACGTGGTTTCACAGTATGTTTTGTTTTTGTTTTCCTCGCTTAACACTAATCTTTCGTTACAGTCCTCCATATACTTTGCCATTTTGAGTTAAAAAAAATTATTGAACTGGCCGGAACAACTCTTTTGGCTGGGATCGTAACGGCCATTCCTTTGATTCTACTCAGGATTCCGATTCTGTTAACGACTCGCTAACATCTGTGGGGGTCAAAACACCATCACTAGCTTTGGACGACTGCGACTAAACCTGCTGCATCTTAGGTGCACAGTTCCATGGCGTCTTTAGGATGTCATAGGCTCGGGCAAGCCAAACCAAAAGCATTTGGGTCAAACTCAACGAACTAGAGTTTGCGGCAAGAGCACTTTGGCTGGGCGGCTCAAAAGATGAAAGCTGAAGGGTCTGGAGATTCCACTCGATTTTTTCAGTGTCGGGCTGCTTTTTCCTGCTCCGGATGTTTTCACTGGACTTGCAAAGCTGGGGCCCCTTGTGGTTCGCAAATAGAGAACAAAGCCCAAATAATACGAAAGCGCAAAGCGCATCACGAGACAGGGGCCAAAAGAGGCTACACGGAATATAAAAAGAATTGCACGCTATAAAAATACAATAAAAATACACTAAATAGCTTGATGCCAAAAACGATGATCAACAGATACGTCTGATCTATTCAACGTTTGCCAAGGGAAAGAAAGACTAAGAGAACGGAAGCCGCCAATGCAAAATTAAATGACTGACACGCAGGGTTGCTTTGAGTTTATTGATATTTTAATTCGCGCCTTTCGAACTGGTTCATAACTTGAACTCCGACTCGAATTTCCACTAACTAGAAATACCGATAGGAGCGAATAATAAACCATTTGAACAAAACATTTTAATTTTTTTTCTCTGTATACAAAGTCGACCATTACAACACCTGATAACTTGCCATTTCTCTTACCAAATGAGCAAGTTAGACGGAAACAGGGTGAGTCAAGAACGAATATCCTTCGAAGCGAACGTTCCTATGAGCTTACCTTGCAGATCTTCTAACATATAAAAACTACAACCGACTTTCTCCCGTACTCGCGCTTTTAGAAACAATGGGCTAAGTTTCGAATTGAAATTTTTGTTGAATCCAGGGTTTGAAAATGCTGTCATTTTTAAATTTAATATGTTTCTGACAGTGCTGTGCTTTTACAAAATCGTAGAGCACATGGAAAGCATCAGCACAAAATCAAAAAATCGAAGCTGTGCTAATGCTATGCTGTGAGAATTTCGATAGCATAGCAATAGCACACTTCAAATGCTATATATTATTTACTGTGCTCTACTTTGAAAATTATTATAGCAAAAATTTATAATAACAAGTGTTTTTCTCTATATTAAATTAAAATGGAAAATTTATAAAGCTGCTAATAAAACAAAATTTTAAGTAAATTAAGAAATAAATAAAAATAAACTTGATCTTCTGCAGTTATAATTTGCCTTTAGCTCTTATCATCTCTGAGATTTGTGCGTTAATACGGACAGACAAACGGTCTTAGCTATATCAACACGGCTCTTGATGCTGTTGGCGACTGTTGTAAGAACATAGCCAAGAAAAAGCTATTGCCGTTCGGACTCGACGTTAAACTGTAGGTCACTTTCTCCTGAACGAAAATTAAAAGAAGACATCGCGAGAAGGTCGGCTTGGCCTTTTGGAGTTGTAAAGCCACTTAGATATTTTTTTTTTCCCCTGTTCCCATTAAATGGTATCATTAAGTTTTGCAAAAGTATGTAACAAACAAAAGGAAACATTTGCGACCTTATAAAGTATATATATTCTTGATCGATATTGCAGTGTCCGTCTGTTTGACCGTCTGTAAGAACGCGTCGATCTCAGAAACTATATATTAAAGATAGAGCCATGTGCTTTGGCATTCCAAAGGGTGGTGTATACGCAGATCAATTTTGTTTCAGATTTGAAAAATTTCTTTCCCTTCTACCACAAATCGCAAAAAACTGTCACACCCACTGAACAAGTGGTAGGAACAAGTGGTCTCGTTCTGACAAACAGACGGACGAACAAGGCTAGATCAACTCGGCTGTTGATGTTTATCAAGAATGTATATACTTTACGTGGCCGAAAATGCTTCCTTAACTTAGTTACTTAGTTAATCCTTTATACTCTACGACTAACGTGACCATGACCATGGCGTTGTATGCGGGTAAAGCCAGTAGATAGCGATGTGTGTATTACTTTTGACAGCTCATTCATTGATTTTCTGCTGGAAAATCAAGTTTATCACTATTAATTTGAATATTTGATTTTATTAGATGCGGTATCAGTCTTTCATTTTAATTCCTGGCACGTAGCTAATGATGGGCCCCCTACCCAACCTCAAAATATCTAGGCTTACAAAAATGGTATCACTCATAAAATCGGTTAGGCTGTAGACACAAGTAGGCTGCTAAATGGATTTTGTCTGCTCAAATAAAAATTGAGAAAATATTTGATTTTACTGTCAAAACTAAAACCCCCTGAAATATATAACGAAAAATCATATTATTATAAATTTTTGCTATAATATGCTGTGCTGTCGAATTTTCAAAGCAGAGCACAGTAAATAACATATAGCATTTAAAGTGTGCTATTGCTATGCTATCGAAATTCTCACAGCATTAGCATTAGCACAGCTTCAATTTTTTGATTTTGTGCTGATGCTTTCTATTTGAAAAATAGTTTTTTGGTGTTTTTTTTTTTTATAAAAAAGAGGAAGGAAAAGTCATCTGTCCAAACAAAATGGTTCCTTTTCTTTAGTTTTTGTTGAAAAAATAAGCTAAGCAAATTGCTCGATAAATCGTCGGTACCAACCTGCTAAACAAATAAAGGCGCAAAATTTTTTTATATTTTTTTGCACCGGCCATTTTGTTTTTTGGGTAATTTTTTTTTTGGCGGCGGGAGCACCCACCACCAAAATAATATAGCCCAGGTAATTAACTTCTGTTACACATAACTTATTTTTGGCTATATTAAATAGCCTTTTTGCGAAACGGATGCTATTGACTATTTTGACATGACTCCCGAAAAGAAAAAAAAAAAAAAAGTTGCTGGAGCATTACAAAGCCCGAAAGGCATCACGGTAAACTGGAACAGTGGCCTTCCTGGGATTGTAAACGCTGTTAATTCTTTCGACTTTTCCGTTAATCCAATTTGCCAATAAGCGTCTTAATAAAGATCGATCTTGGAAATCAACTGCGCTTCTGGTAATCGTGAAAAGATTCCTTCAATACTGGCCAACGGATAAGCGTCTTTACGAGTAACAGCGTTTATTCGTCGGGCATCCAGACACATTCTAACTTTTTCGGGTTTCAATACTACTCTCATAGGAGAACTCCATGCACTCGAAGATGGCTCGATTACTCCTAAAGCTAACATCCGGTCTATCTCTTCCACAGCCGGAGAAAATGGATAAAACCTTTGTTTTATCGGTTTGGCTTCGCCTTCATCGATAACGTATTCTATCAATTTGGTTCTACCTAGACCTTGTTTGTCAAAATTCGGAAACATCGACTTGATTACTTCCAATTGTTGTTTCTGAGCCCTTGTTAACGGATACTCTGTTTCCACCGGGTCATTTGGAATTGCATCCAAGTCCTGAATTGAAGAAATAATAGCTGGGACTAATTCAAACTCTTTCAAAAAATCAATCCCAAGGATTAGTCTCTGAGAAATAGCCGGGATTATATACAATTTGATTGGTCTAGTCCTGTCTTGATAGGTCATTGTTACAGAAATCCATCCAATAACGGCATGTGATTTTCCATCAACGGTTTTAACGAAACTTGTCGTTTTGTGGAATTGTGGCAAAGTCGAAAAGTCTTCCGTGGCCAATAATGACCCAACACAACTGATCGTGGCACCGGTATCGAGCAAGCAGTGTTCAGTAAATCCGAGAAAGTTTACTTTAGCATAAGCTCGAATGTCTTGACGACTAGTAACAATTGAAGAAACTAAAAGTTTTCTATCAGTCTTTAAGTTTTTCCAAAACCTTTTTAAACGCAATGTACTACGCTTGGTTTTAATTCGTACGGTCAGGGAGTTAATACTACTAAATATTTTATTTCTAACTAAATGATATCTCATGAACCTAACATGATATGGTGGTTTTGGGTTTTTTCTTTCATTTGTAGCCGAGCTACCAGTATTTTCAGAATGGGACGTTAGCTGTATTGGTGAAGAAGGGGATGAAGCTGCACTTACTACTGAGGTTGCACGCGGGTCTTGTTGTATGCAACCTGATTCAAGTTTTCCGACTTTCCTGAGACTTACCGTTTACACTTCGGTTTATACGTGTCTGGCTCACCGCAACCATAACAAAAACGAGAGCGTAAGTTGAAGTCGGTCCTGCTCGACTTCGATATACCCGTTACTCAGGGTTAGGTTAGGTTAGGTAGTTCCGGCTGGCCCCGCAGGGGGACCACACATAGACTGTTTAGTCCTTAGTGAGACCGGGTTTCGACTTTTTAGTAGTCTGCAAGGATCCTTGACGTTCTGGCGAATGCCAGTATATTTGTTAGGGGTCTCCTGGCTACTTCTTCCAGTGAGGCAATCCAGGGTGCATGGAGGTGTTGCAATCTTTGCCTTGCTATTGCTGGACATTTGCAGATTAGGTGTTCTAGAGTCTCCTTTGCTCCAGGCTCCCTACATTTCCTGCATATGTCCTCTGTCGTTATGCCTAGCTTCTTCGCGTGAGAGGCTGTTAGGCAGTGGCCGGTTAGTATGCCTATTAGAAGTCTGCAGTCTCTTCTTTGGAGCTGTAGTAAATAGTGCGTACGGTGCTTGTCTTTTGTCTTGCACATGATTTTGGAGATTCTGCAGCCGGTTGTGTTTCTCCACTTTTCCGCTGCCTCGTTTGAAGCTATCTCTTCCATTTTGCTGTGTCGCGTCTGAAGTGAGATAGGTAGGTGTATTATCGCTTCTTGGCTAAGTGCAACTCCGGCTTTTGCCAGGCTGTCTGCCGACTCATTTCCGTCAATGCCCTGGTGGCTTGGGATCCAGTAGATCTGCACCCTTCTAGAGGTGCTGAGAGAATCTAGTGCTTCCCTACCAGACAGGACATTTTTGGAGTTGATGGCGTGCCTATGCATGGCCTTGATTGCCGCTTGACTATCTACGTATATATTTACTTTTCTGTCGCTTGGAGCGAGTAGTTCTGCCATCTCTGCTGCTTTCTTTATTGCGAAGACTTCCGCCTGAAATATGGTGCAGTGGTTTGGCAGTTTATAGCTGAGCTTCATTTCCGGCTCTTCGCAGTATATTGCAGCTCCGACTCCTAGATCCATCTTTGAGCCGTCAGTGAAAATGTGTGTTGCTTCTTGGGCCAGTCCTGTACGCCAGTCTTCTGGTTCCAATGATGTTGGTGTGCTTGTGAAGCTGGTACTGCGGATCATGTAGTTTGTGCTACTGTTGATCTCTCTACCAATCATGCTGTGCCCATAGCTTTGTAGTGCCATTGTGCAGTCTTTTGTGCAAGCAGGGGTGCTTGGATGTCCAGGGGGTTGACATCTAGGATGAGTTCCAGAGCTTTGGTTGGGGTGGACCTCAGCGCCCCCGTTATGCAGACCATGGCCTGCCGCTGGGTCCTCTCCATTAGTATCAGGTACGTGGATTTCTCCGTGGCCTGCCACCATACCAGTATACCGTGGAGTACTATCGGTCTTACGACTGAAATGAAGACCCAGTGCATCAGTTTTGGTGAGAGGCCCCATGTGCTGCTCAGCATCTTCTGGGATGCATATAGTGCAGCGGTTGCCTTTTTCACCCTTTCCTCTACATTGAATCTCCAGGACAGTTTGCTGTCAATTACTACTCCAAGATATTTGACGTTCTTCTTTGGTGTGAGTGTCGTCCCATTAATCTTGGGTGGAGTCCATCGCGGAACCTTGTATCTCTTAGTGAAGAGAATGAGGTCCGTCTTCTCCGCATTGATACTAAGTCCGGCCTCCGTGGCCCACTGTAGTATTTCTTTGAGTGTGGAGTCCATGATTGAGCTGAGGGTCGATGGACATTTTCCCGTGATAATTATGCTTATGTCGTCTGCATATGCGGTTATCTTGGGTGCTTTCCTGCGGAATTTAATTAATAGTTCGTTGACCACGAGGTTCCATAGGAGGGGTGAGAGTACTCCGCCCTGAGGCGTGCCTCCGTGTGCCTCCTTAGTTATGATCGCGGTACCCCACTCAGCTTGGACTTTTCGGCAGCTCAGCAGGTTGTGTATCCAGTAGTCCAATGCCTTGTGTGTTGCTGTGGCTCTTAAGCTTTGCATTATCGCTTCAGTGGTGACGTTGTTGAAAGCACCTGATATGTCGAGAAATGCGCCGAGTGCAAACTCGTGTTGGTGAAGTGCTTTCTCGATGGTGGCTACTAGCGAGTGTAACGCTGTTTCCACCGACTTACCTTTGGTGTATGCGTGTTGATTTGGTTCCAGGTTCAGGTTCATGCCTTCCCTTATGTGGAGGTCCAGTATTTTTTCCATTGTTTTAAGCAGGAATGATGTTAGGCTAATAGGCCTGTAGTCTTTTGGTTGCACGTGACTGCATTTTCCTGCTTTGGGCAGAAAAACAACACGTGCTGTTCTCCAGGCTACAGGTATATATCACCACATCAGACATGCCGTGTAAATGGTTTGAAGCCATGGGACGATTAGTGGTTTGGTCGTCTTCAACATGGCCGGAAATATGCCGTCCAGTCCAGGGGACTTAAAGTTCGCAAACGAGTCTATTGCCCATTGGATTTTCTCTGGGGTGACTATGTTGGTTGGGATGTTGGTTTTTTGTGCATGCATGTTGTGGATCGGATCTGGCTCCGTTGCCATTGTGCAGCCGGGGAAGTGTGCGTCGAGAAGGGCGCATGTGGCTTCCTGGCTACTCTCCGTCCATTTTCCTTCATCGGTTTTTTGTTGACTCTGCATAGGTGGCTGCTTTGAAAGCAGTTTCCTGAGTCTTGCCGTTTCTGAGACCTTCTCGATGTTGGAGCAGAAGGTTCTGCACGATTGTTGTTTCGCTCTGCGCACCTCTTTTTTGAAGATGCGGAGTCTTATTTTATATTCGTCCCAGATGATCGTTTCATCCGCTTGCCTGGCGAGCTTGAAACATTCTTGGACGTCTTTCCTCTGCTCCTTCAGTGCAGGAGTCCACCAAGGGGGTCTGGTTCTCCGTTTGCTGACTGTAGGTCTGCATGAGGCTTTGAACGCTTCTGTTAGGTGGGACGTGAGTGTCTTTACGGACTTCTCAATGTCATCCACCGAGCAGATGTCCATTGGCGTGGTTATTTTCCGTTGAGCTGTTGTAAGGAACTTTCTCCAGTCAGTGTTCCGAGGGTTCCTATACACACTGCGCGTTTGGTTGTATTCGAACTGCACCTTAATCGAATATACTTGTGGTCTGAGAAGGAGGGTTTTTCTAGGACCCTCCATTCAGATACCCGCGTGTTATTCCCTAGGGTCAGTGTTAGGTCTAGGACATTGGTAGATGTTGGTCCCACGAATGTGGGTTCTTCTCCAACGTCTTCTATATTTAGATCTACTTGTAAAATAAAGTTTAGAAGAGACTCACCCCTGTCGTTGATATCTGGGCTGCCCCAGACTGTATGGTGTGCATTTGCGTCCGTACCTGTCACGAGAGTTTGCTTCTTCGAGCTCGCCACCGTCGTTAGTTTTTCGAGTTCGGCTGGTGGTGCCTCTCGCTCGTGTGCCATATAGCAGGATGACATCAGAATAGGCTCATCCTTGCCACCTTCCACGGCCACCACAGTGAGGTCGTCTGTGCTGTTATTAGTCATAAGATAAGCATAGATACCTTTCCTAACCAGAATGGATGTCCTTGCTCTACTTACCGCGGTGGGGTAAAAAACGTCATAATTTTGTGACTTTAGTCCCGAAACCTTGTTACCCGCCGCAATCCAAGGCTCCTGAACTAAAGCTACGTCGGCGGACTCTTCTTCGAGGGTTAGAAGCAGCTCCGCCGACGCAAGTTTGCTCTTATGCAGATTTATTTGGAGGACCTTTAACAGCTTGTCCGTCCACAGCCTCCGTTGGTCTGGATGGGTTGACTTCCATCGTCGGGTCACCATCGTTCTCCCTTACTGCATCGTTTATTTCGAGGCTGGTGGCTTTTTCGACCATTGCGTCAATGCCTAAGTCCTTTTCCACCTCTCCAGCCTCTAGCGTGTGCTCGTTTTTATCCTCGGGGTGGCGTTTTTTGAGGCGTAAGTGCACGTTCCCCACTCCCCATGCCATCGTCCCGAATCTTGGGTACAGAATGTCGTCCGCCTCCTTATTGATCTGGATGACCATCTGCTGCCCGTTCTTTTCGGGCTTAGCAATATGGAGGATCTTCCACTCTCCGGTTGGCACATATGGGTTTTGATATTGAAGGAGTTTTAATGCTCGCTCCGGTGGTACAACCCGTGGGAAGAGCACCTTCGCCTTCGGGACGGACGGGATACAAGTCCTGTCAACAACCTCCAGCTGGGCGTTCTCCCACAGGTTCCCCATATCAGCCACCGTTCTCGTGACCCACTTGAGGGTGAGATCGTCCTTGCACTTGAGGATTTTGACTCCGAATAGCCAACCTGCCCCGTCGAAAGCAACAGCGGGTTGGGCTACGGCGTCGTCCATCCTCTTGTAAATTGCCTCGAACAGCTCTCCTTCGACCTTCTTCCACTGCTCGGGCGTCATTTTACCGTTGGGGTCGCTCTTGTCCACGAGGGCTACGGTCAGGTGCCGTTTTGCCACGTCGCTTGCAGACTCCTCTAAGTGTTTCTTGGGGTGGGGGTGAGTCTGGTCATGCGGTCGTGAGCGCAGCCTTTTGCTGGCCGGAGCTTCTGCCGAAGCTACCTTGACCTGCTCAGTCGAGCGCTGATGTTTAGTCGTCAGGCTTTCTTCGACCTTCGCCGTCTTGGCCAGCTCAGCTGATCGCTGACATTTGATGGCCAGACTCTCCTCCACTTTGTTTGCAAATTTATCGGAGTTAGCCTGCATGGACTTCCTCTCCGCAAAGTGCTTGCGACCTTCTTCAAGCTTTTGCTCGGCCCATGTCAACTTGCTTTTGTCCTCTGGGGATAAGCTGTCGCTGTTGCCGAGCCGCGCTTTTATTTTAAGAGCTGCATTGTATTGGGCCTTTGCTCGCATGCCCTCCTTGGTTCGTTTGGGTCCTACCTTGCGCGAGGTAGTGGCACCTTTCTGAGTTGGGGAGAACAGCAGCTTTTCTTCGGCCTCTGTCGTTATTGAACCTTCATGTGATTCGCAGTTCGAGTCTATTTCTACTGCGGTACCGCGCCACACTTTGGTTGTCGAATCTGTGGCAGTAGGTTTTGCACCTCGACAGAGTTTGTTGTGTGACCGCTGGCGACACGTAGAGGGGATTTCTCCCCACCGTGCCCGCCGGTGGTAGCAGTCACGGTTCCCACCGACGTTTGGGCTGACATCCCAGCCCCTGTTTGATCCTTTTGGACTTCCATTTTGAACATGTTATTTCTGGGGTCCAACCCATAGCGTTTTATGCCTTCCGCCAGGCACCTCTAACCATGGTCCAGTCTCAGTATCTTCGATGTTTCCATCGGAGAATACTGTACCAGAACCTTAGCTAGGTACTGCATGACCTAAGGTGTAGGACGTGCAATTGACACTAGGTACTACCCATTCTTCTCTAAGGTACATACAGTGCCCATTGCCCGGCCGACACCCTCGGGGAGGGTTCAGTTAGAGGATTTATGTCGACCATGAATTATATACACATGTAGAAGAAATTTAAAAAAAAATTAAATTTTTCATAATACATTTTTGCTCTAGGGATATCAGACTTACCCATATATTGCATACGCATGTAGAAGAAATTTAAAAAAAATTTAATTTTTCATACGAAATTTTTGCTCTAGGGATATCAGACTTACCCATATATTACGCATGTAGAAGAAATTTTTAAAAAAAATTTAATTTTTCATAAGAAATTTTTGTCTAGGGATATCAGAGTTACACATATATTGCATGCATGTAGGTGAAATTTAAAAAAAATTACATTTTTCATAGGAAATTTTTGCTCCAGGGATATCAGACCTACTCCTATAGAGCATACGCATGTAGAAGAAAATTTAAAAAAAATTACATTTTTCATAAGATATTTTTGCTCTAGGGATATTAGACTTACCCATATATTGCATACGCATGTAGAAGAAATATAAAAAAAATTTCATTTTTCATAAGAAATTTTTGCTCTGGGGATATCAGACTTACCCATATATTGCATACGCATGTAGAAGAAATTTAAAAAAAATTTCATTTTTCATACGAAATTTTTGCTCTAGGGATATCAGACCTACTCATATATAGCATACGCATGTAGAAGAAATTTAAAAAAAAATACATTTTTCATAAGATATTTTTGCTCTAGGGATATAAGACTTACCCATATATTGCACACGCATGTAGAAGAAATATAAAAAAAATTTCATTTTTCATAAGAAATTTTTGCTCTGGGGATATCAGACTTACCCATATATTGCATACGCATGTAGAAGAAATTTAAAAAAAATTTAATTTTTCATATGGAATTTTTGCTCTATGGAAATCAGACTTACCCTTATATTGCATACGCATGTAGAAGAAATTTAAAAAAAATTTAATTTTTCATAAGAAATTTTTGCTCTAGGGATATCAGACCTACTCATATATAGAATACGCATGTAGAAGAAATTTAAAAAAAAATTACATTTTTCATAAGATATTTTTGCTCTAGGGATATCAGACTTACCTATAAATTGCATACGCATGTAGAAGAAATTTAAAATTTTTTGCTCTATGGATATCAGACCTACTCATATATTGCATACGCATGTAGAGGAAGTTTTTTGAAAAAAATTAATTTTTCATAAGAAATTTTTGCTCTAGGTATATCAGACCTACTCATATACTGCATACGCATGTAGAAGATGTTTTTTAAAAAAAAATAATTTTCCATGAGAAATTTTTGCCCTATATATATCAGACCTTCTCATATGTACTGCATACGCATGTAGAAGTAATTTAAAAAAAAAAATTGTCCTATGGATATCAGACTTACGAATATATTGCATATGCATATAGAAGAAAGGGCGTAGCCGGATTCCCATGGGCAGCGGCCCTTGACCGAAATTAGTAGTAGTAGTAGTAGTAGTATATATTTATTGTAATAATAGCTTGACCTTAGCCGTTAGCCGTTTTTTTCTTTAAACAATTACATTACAAAATTATAATTAACAATCTGACAGAAAACAATACAAAGAAGTTGATAAAAAAGTAAAAACAAAGAGGTTGGTCCGGTTCAAAATCAATACACCCTAGCAGATACTACCCGCAGCTGCCCCACTCGTCGCGAGATACCACGCCGTTCTCCCCTAGGATGTAGTTGAAAATGTCCCGTGCCTTCAAAAACCTATTCTTCTGTTTAATCGTACAGCATGATCTCTTGCCTGTATTTTGTGGCCTCCCTCAGATATGAGATTAGAGAGGGCCAATCGGATCCATTTAAAATATCGATCAATTCCTTTTCATCCAAAGTCCATTTTCCTAAGTGCAGTAGTCGGAACTCGCCTAATAACGGGCACCGCGCAATAAAATGGGAAACGTCTTCTCTCTCATTGAAATTACATAGGGTGCAGTAACTGTCCGACGATCCATGTGGCATATAATTTAGCCTGAGTACTTCAGTCCTTGCATGAAAAATTAGCGATATTGCATATGTGTCCACATCATCTCTGAAATAATTGTTTTCACATAGACTATACTCGAGGCATTTGTAAGTGCATCGTGTCTCACTTCGCCTTGCCTGCAGCTCGAATCCTTTTATTCTTCTACGTCCATTATCTGAAGCAGTTCCATTTGCCATTTTTCCCAAGTTCTACTGTCACTAGTACATGAGCTTACGTTGTGAATTCCTGCCATAATATCCCATTCTTCGAAAAATTGAGACTTTTCTACCAAAAGTTCTTCCACAATGATTTTCGGGAGCCGTTGCGAGTCCATTAGCATAGCTTTGTTAATGTACTTAAAATGCTGCTGTAATGTATACTGGAACAGTGTCGGAAGACCCGTTTCAATGTATATTGCGTAGTTTGGAGTGTTAAACGGCAGGTAAAAGATTTTTTTTATAAAAAAACGAAGCAATCGATCCACATCGTCGAAGCGGCAAAAACCCCATACGGGAGCCGCATAACACATTAGTGCCCTGGCAGTGGCTAAAAACAGCTTGTATTTCGTACTGTTGTTGACATTTTTTTTTCTAAGCAGATGTTTCCAGGTACTGTTGATGGCTACTTTAGCGCTTGTCAATTTCTGAGCCAAATGTTTTTTAAACGACATATTAAAAGTCAACAGAACCCCTAAGTATTTGTACTGATTAACTGTTTCTAGTTCCACTCCGTTTAGTGTCCACTTCCGTTCTTTACCACCATCATTTTCGACTTTGATGGCTCTATTACGCTGCCTTTCTTATGGATCGGGAAAATTACATTTCTTCTAAAACTGTCGGGCACCAATCCAGTATCGAAAATTTGATTAAAAGTTTCTGAAAGCTGGTTAATAAACAGAGGCGTTGCATTTTCCAGAAATTCGGCTGGAACTCTATCTTCACCCGGAGCTTTCTTAGCCTTGCTACGTGCTATGGCGTGTGACACTTCTGCAGCCTGTATCGCTTGATCTAAAGCTGGTTTCGTCGAGAATGGGAATGCAAACATGTGCCGAGTGCGGGGCAACTCTGAAAAGAGTAGGCTTTGAAAATGCGATGCAAGGCTGTGTGCTAGGCTCACCTTTATCGCTATGCTCCTATTTGTTCCATTGATTTCTCTAATAAGCGCCCATAAAGCCTTGCTATCTCGGACGTTGTTCAACGCTATCTCAAGATGTTGATAATAATTTGTCTGAGTCCGGTTACATAGCGACTTGTACTGCACATTTGCTTCTTTGTACTGAACTTTGGCCTCATGTGTTGCATTTTGTTTTATATCGCTCAGTAACTTCATCGATTTTCTCCTTGCTGTCTCGCATTCGCTGTTGTACCATGGCTGTTGCCTTGTGAAAGTTGGCCTGGTCGGCTTCTGCATAAATTTGGCTGCCTTGACAATACACTCCGTGAGATTTTTAATTGTTGCTATGGCTCCAGACCCAGTGGCTCGAATTATGTTTTGATCCAAAATTGCGGCGTACCTAAGAGCACCATTATCTGACCATCGTAATTTTGGCAGAAGTTCGATTTTCTCCTCATGCGTTCGACGGTTCTTCCAAAACTCTACTTCTACACTTAATGGCATGTGATCTGAGTAAATCTCGCTTTTCACTTCCATATCAATTACATGTCGATGCCATGCGTCGGTGATAAGGCAATAGTCAATTGTAGATGTAGATTGTGATCTTATAAATGTGAGTTCTCCTTGACTATCGCTGCATGTTCTTCCATTCAGGACAGTCATATTGAAAGACTCACATAGTTCTATTAACTTCTTGCCCTTTACATCAATAATTATGTTTTTGGCCGCTCTATCGACGTTGGCAAATCGTTTAATTGACTCTATATCCTCTGTGAACACCTGTTCTTTTGCTATACGGGCATTTAAGTCACCAATGACTATTATGTCTGTCATATCCAATTGTTGAATGACATCAAACAGTTTTTCATAATCCATTTGCCAATGACTGCAATTGAGGTCGGTGGGGATTATACATAGGCGCTCTTCATTGCACACAATATCTACTATGGTTGTATTAATAGCTTGGGTGTATTTGCATTTTACATCTTCGTTAAGTTCATTGCGAATTCCGTACATCACTCCACCGCTTGCCCTACCTCTATTCGAAGATCTGGTAGCTGGTTCATAGTGCAATTTATGAGTTTGAAAGTATGGTTCATATGTCTCTATGGTATGCTCGGTAAACGTTTCAAACAAAAGAAAGATGTCATAGCCCTTCAGTTCCAGCGGGAGCAATTGCTCCCTTTCATAGCTGAACTCATGGGTGAATTCAGAGCTAAGTTGACGCGGCAAATTCATGACCGATATTCTGCTCATATTCGCAACTCAAATATTGTGGCGAAAAATCAGAATTTATTATAAAATTCAGTATATATATAAATAATTAATTATATGAATAATTATTTATTCAAATAATGATATATTTTTTATAAAATAATTATTGTAATTTTTGTGCCTAAAAATAACAAAAAAAAGAGCGAGAGAGAGAGAATGCAGCTGCACGCTGACTCTCTCAAGCAATGTAGGCCGAAAAAACAACAACGAAGCAAAACGAATGCAAAAGTGTGCGTAACGTGTGCATAAGAAAGAAAGAGACAAACAATGTTGCTCATATAAGTAGCCTCTTTAGCGTTTGCCCGCACGCGTGTGCGGTGGCTGACTGCGTTGAGACGTCATTCGATTTGTGCTAAGTCCCGAGTTCGATCTCCAGACAAGGTAATCTGTGTTAAATAATATTTATATTTCTTAGTTTATTTCAGAGCGGCGTTGGTTCACCATGAGAATTAATATTACTTAGATAAAAAAAATCTGAGTGTGGGGGAGGCGGGGCAGACACGGGGGTGTGGAGAGTTAGAACTTTACCCCTCCCCCCCTCCTCCACCAGTACACATTTTTTTTGTGCAGCCATGAAATTACTCATAAACTCGATCTAAAATCACCCCAGAAATCACTCATGAAATCGACCTTAAATCATCAGTGAAATCATTCATGAAACTCACCCATGAGTTCACCCATGCTTCTCATGGCTAAAAGAAGCGAACGTCATGAAGTCCTAGGCCATGCCTATGTTAAATTCATGCCTGAAACTCATATAAAGGCTGCTATGAATTCATGACCAGCCCTTCCATTTCAGGCCTGAATTCAGGTCTGATTCAGGCCTGAGCGGAACTGAAGGGAGGCTTTAATAAATGCGAGAAAATGGTATAGAATAAGCTTATTACCTAGACCTGCTATGTTATACGCATATATACATATACTGCTCATATTAACAGCATACAGACTAGATTTAACGATCGAATGATTCATTGAGGATTGATCTGCGATTGTTTTCTTTGAACTTAATAGTTTTTTGGCATCCTTGCTTTGAGCAAAAGTTCATTATATGTGAACTCGCTAGTACCAAAACGAATGCCATATAGCTCAAAAAGTTCTGCTGCTACTGGTTGCCCTCTAGACATTAAGGTTTTGCTGCCGTCAAAGTACATCCATTTTCCATTTATACTTATGGAGTCGTTCTTAACAAACACTTTATGCGTGCTGTTAATATGAGCAAGTTGTCTCTTTAGCTGTAAAAGTACCGCTTTATGGTCCTGTTTTTCTATGCTCAAATCTTTTTCAATATATATGGACATTCCAGCCAGCTTCCTAGTGTTTTTAAGCAGTTCCTTGGCCATTTCCGCTGTTTCCAATTCGACTGATAGGTTGATTTTGTTATTTCTTTCAAAAAGCACACGCGTATCCTTGACCTTTGCCGTTCCAAGTTTTGTGGTAAAAAGGGCTTCTAGACTTTCTTTAGCCGCCTTTTCCTTTTGCAGACCCTTTATAAGTATTCGCTTCGCTTTTGTCTGCTCAACAATCTTGTTTAACTCTTTTCTATCTTGAAGTCTATCAGCTTTCATTTGTAAAATTTTATCTCTGAGCTCTTTGTTTTCCCTTTCCGGAGATTCAATTTTCTGCGTAACGCCTCCAAGCTGCGATTTTAGATCTCCAATATCTTCTTTGGTTGCCACAGTTTGTGCGAGACTGCTAATCTGAAGATCAAATTTGTCAGAGAGTGTTTTCGAAAGAAAGATTCGAGCTCTTCTCTGCTTGAGTTACCTCACTTGATGCACCCACAGTTGCTGGTTTGTTATTTGATGGGGTAGAGTATCTATTGGGCGACTTGAACATATTTCTGCTTTGTCCTTTTTTTAATGGGCAGCCTAGAGGTATGCTTTAATAAATTCACAAAGCTTTGCCGATTATCTTAAACTTGCAGCGAGCGTTTTATGCCAGAACTTTAAGATAGGTTTTAAACTGCGCTTTTCTGCAATGCTTTTGCTTACTCACAGACTGTCCGGTGTGTATGTAGTGGTTGGGGCTCAGCCGTCCGGCTGTTCATTATTATTTTAAGTAAAGTGCGTTGGTAGGTTGTTTTGCCGTTCTGTGACTTGCCTTCACTTGTTGATATTCCGTATCCAGTACCGAGGAGAATTAACACATGCAAAAACGCTATCTGGACAGTTTGAGACTTGTTATTTTATTTTTTGATGGGACCAGCTGACGCCGCTTAACCTCTTCGCACTAGGGTTCCTTGACCGAAATTAAATTTTTGGTATGCAGATTCAAAGTTTGGTATCTGACAAAAATTTCCGAATCTTTGGTTTTGTCCTAGCGCTCATGGTTTATTTTTAATGAAGAGTTAAACTATTTTGATCGTATGCTGTTTTAAGACAATGGGCCATGCTAAAATTCGGAAAAATGCTAAATAAATACTTTGAACCGTCGGAATTCGATACAATAATTCCCTGATTTTAACGAGGCAAACCGCGCTTGTATAAAAATTTTTAACCTTATTTGTTTTCAACTTGCAATTGGGGTTCCACTTTGCTTTTTTGTGGGTATATTCGCCATGTTTTGTTCAAGTTCTTATAATTTTTCCAGATTTTTAAAAAATGTGAAAGGTGGTTAAAACGCTAAAAGCAGTACATTGCAATATTATTATGCAGGCCAATCATGTTGAAAAAATACAATATATACATATGGAAAATCTATAAACCGGTCTTATAGTTTTTCAGATTTTTTAAATGCAGTCCGCGACTTTTAAAAATCCGCGAAATTTTGTATCAATTTTTTTTTTTGTGGATAAGGTACCACTGCACTAATATGAATAAAATACCACTTTTTTTTAGGTAAAAAGACAGTTTGTATTTATATTATAAGACGATTTAATTATCCTGTCTGTCTTCATTCATAAATCATAATTATACCCGTTACTCGTAGAGTAAAAAGGGTATACTAAGTTCGTGCAAATGTATGTAACAGGCAGAAGGAAGCATTTCCGACCCCATAAAGTATATATATTCTTGATCAGCATCAATAGCCGAGTCGATATAGACATGTCCGTCTGTCCGTCCGTCCGTCTGTCCGTATGAACTCCTTGATCTCAGAGACTATAAGAGCTAGAGCTACCATTTTTTCAGTGTAGACTTGTATTGTTTGCACGCAGATCAAGTTTGTTTCAAATTTTTGCCACGCCCCCTCCCGCCCCCGCAATATGAAAAAACCTCATATCTTCCACAATTTGGAAAATAGACTGTTCGAACCTTCTAGACATATATTATGATCGTCATTACCTATCGATCCGCCATACATCATTTTCCGATCAGATGAACGATAGCAGAGTTGCCACCCCCGCAATTTGAAAATTAACTCATATCTCCCACAATTTTGAAGATGGATTATTCGAACCTTCCAGACATATATTTTAATCATCATTACATATCGATCCGCCATACATCATTTTCCGATCAGACGAACGATAGTAGAGTTGCCGCCCCCGCAATTTGAAAAATACCTCATATCTCCCACAATTTTGAAAATACATTGTTAAAACATTTTAGACATATATTTTAATTATCATTACCTACCGATCCGCCAGACATCATTTCTTGATCAGATGAATGATAGAAAAGTTCACGCCCCCGCAATTTGAAAAATACCTCATATCTCCCACAATTTTGGAAATAGATCGTTCGAACCTTCTAGACATATATTTTAATCATCATTACCTATCGATCCGCCATACATCATTTCCCTATCAGATGAGCTATAGTAGAGTTGCCACCCCCGCAATTTGTAAAAAAAACTCATATCTTCCACAATTTTTGATAATTGTAATAAAATATTCTTTAAAAAAACCATACCCTGAGTAACGGGTATATCGAAGTCGTGCATGGCCGACTTCAACTTACGCTCTCGTTTGCACAAAATTTCGGCAGGTCTAATGAAATATCGACCTTGTACTAAGAAATATACTACTGCGGCAACGTGAGAGCAGCAACCAATGGTCCTGTTGCCATTCGCACATTCACAGTAATGCCGCCGAATACTTGAGTATCTAATGGTCTCAGGAGTATATTCAATAAAGCATTTATACTTTTTTATATGCCGATTTGTAGTATATTTTCCTTTTCTTTTACCCAACTCATATACATCTTCCCGTTTTCATCAAGTATTTCCGCCAAGTAAGATAAAGCTTGACTTAATTTGTTTGAGCGCGTAAAAAATATTTTTAAGTCATTTTCTGTCATTTCTATAATAAAGAGGCTGTTGCGTTGCATCATATTCATGTTCTCATCAAATTAAAATTTATGAATTAAATACTGAGGGTTTTCAGTAGTCCTCGTAAAATGGTAAATGGTAAATTTCCCACAAACTAGCTACTGAACGACCCTTTGTGATACATGATAGTAATTTTAGTAGTAAACCAGAGTAGATTCAAAGCTTAATATTTACGGCCATTTTCTACCAGGTCGGTGGCGTAGGGCGATAAAGGCTTAACTCTAAATCGATGGTTGTGTGTTCGTTCTTGAAGGGGTGGGTGATAAGCACTTTTTTTTAGTTTTATTATCTTTGCTTGTAGGTGGAGCCTACGTTTTAATACTTTTCTTAAATCGGTAATAGTTTGGCGCTTTTACTTTCATTCATTTTGTTGCATAAATTTCAAATTTGGTTGATCTATTCAGTTTTTTCTTCTCTCCGAGATCTAATTGTTCATCAAGAAAGGCGGACGGACTGACAGACGGTCTTTAGTATATCGGCTTTTGATGCTGATAAAGAATATTTATACTGAGCGGGTCTGGAATTCTTTCCTCTCCCAGTTACATAAATTGGCATTAGAATATTGTACAATTTTTACTCTACAATAACGGGAATGAAAAATAAATAACACATTCATAAAAAAGACAAAAGAAAAATAATTTAAAAAAAACAGTCCTCTTTTGCCTTTGCCGGGATTTGAACCGACAAATTACAAAAAGAAGCCAACATGCCTGTCCACTCAGCCATCGCCTATTTCGAATATAATGTAGCTAAATTGCTATATAGGAGTGACACGATACCAAGTTTTTTTATTCGATACTTTAATGTTAACACTTTACAATTTTACAACGCATTTTTATAAACATACCCCAGGGTCTAGGAAAAGTGGTAATTTTTTCTCATGTGTTTTGTTGTTGTGTTGTAAACTTTCGGAGTTTACTATTTACCATTTCCCATTTTACAAGGACTAGTGAATACCCTCACTGTAAGCACTTAAATTCAGTCACAATTGAATATTAATTTATTTTTTTTAAGTTTTTAAGCCGCCTTTCATAATTTTTAAAAATCTTTAAAATGATAAGATCGGTTTATAGATTTACCAACTACATATTTTGCATTTTACCGTCGTGATTGGCCTGCTGTTCGCGTTTTAACCGCCTTCCACATTTTTAAGAAAAAATGAAAAAAATGTGCTATATTGGGACAAGTAATCACACAAGGAATTACAGTGGTACCCAATCCACAACAAAAAAAAAATTGATAAAAAATTTCGCGGATTTTTAAAAATTTGAAAAATTATAAGACCGGTTTATAGATTTTCCATATGTATATTTTGTATTTTTTCAACATGATTGGCCTGCATAATAATATTGCAATGTACTGCTTTTAGCGTTTTAACCACCTTTCACATTTTTTAAAAATCTGGAAAAATTATAAGAGCTTTAACAAACCATGGCGAATATACCCACAAAAAAGCAAAATGGAACCCCAATTGCAAGTTGAAAATAAATAAGGTTAAAATTTCGCGGATTTATACAAGTCGCGGTTTGCCTCGTTAAAAACAGGGATATTATTGTATCGAATTCCGACGGTTCAAAGTATTTATTTAGCATTTTTCAAAATTTTAGCATGGCCCATTGTCTTAAAACAGCATACGATCAAAATAGTTTAACTCTTCATTAAAAATACTTTGAATCTGCATACCAAAAATTTAAATTCGGTCAAGGGTCGCTGCCCATGGGAATCCGGCTACGCCCTTTAAAAAAAATTTCATTTTTCATAAGAAATTTTTGCTCTAGGGATATAAGACTTACCATTATATTGCATTCGCATGTAGAAGAAATTTTAAAAAAATTTGCCCTAGGGATATCAGACTTACTTATATATTGCATACGCATGTTGAAAAAATTTAAAAAAATTGCAAAGCTAACTTCGACTGTGCCGAAGTTTTAATACACTTGAAAATTTACTCCAACTGATTTAACCAGTAAAATATATATAGGATATAGATATCAGATATTAAATAATTTTAAACATTGATAATAAAAATAGGAACCAAAAAAAAACTTTTCTTAGTAAAACACATTTTCCGACCGATCGGTCCTATGTAATAAGCTAATAGTCATCCGATTTTTTATAAATTTTTTTAAAATTTGTAAAAGCATATAAAACTAATATCTACCAAGATTGGTGACGATACGATGGAAAAATAAGTTTTTCTAGAACTTTTTTGACCCCTTTCTATGGGATATATATATCCGATTTTGATACATTTTTCCAGAATTATGTGAAAATATAAAACTAACATATACCAGTTTGACCTACGATGGAAAAAAAGTTTTTCTCACTAGAACTGTTTTTTGACCGACCGTTTATATGGCAGCTATATGCTATAGTTATCCGATTTTGATAAATTTTTCCAGAATTATGTGAAAGCATATAAAACTAACATATACCAAGATAAGTGACGCTACGATGGAAAACAAAAAAGTTTTTCTCACTAGAAGTAGTTTTTTGACCGTCCGTTTATATAGCAGCTATATGCTATAGTCATCCGATTTTGATAAATTTCTCCAGAATTGTGTGGAAACATATAAAACAGATATATACTACGATTGAAGACGCTACGATGGAAATCAAAAAAGTTTTTCTCACAAAGACTTATTTTTCGACCGATCGTTCCTATGGCAGCTATATGCTATAGTGATCCGATTTTGATACATTTTTCCAGAATTATGTGGAAGCATATAAAACTAACATATACCAAGATTAGTGACGCTACGATAGAAAACAAAAAAGTTTTTCTCACTAGAACTAGTTCTTAGACCGATCGTTCCTATGGCATCTATATGATATAGTCATCCGATCCGGCCGGTTTCGACATATTAGTTGCGTGCAGTAAAAAGAAGACTCTGTGCAAAATTTCAGCTCGATAGCTTTAAAACTGAGAGACTAGTTTGCGTAGAAACAGACAGACGGACAGACGGACAGACGGACAGACAGACAGACGGACAGACGGACAGACGGACAGACGGACAGACGGACGGACGGACAAGCGGAAATGAACTCGGCTCGTCGTCCTGATCAAGAATATATATAGTTTATGGGGTCGGAAATGAATATTTCTATGCGTTACAAACTTCTGGGCAAAATTACATAATACATTTTCAAGTGTATAAAAAGTTGAATTTTTCATAAGAAATTTTTGTCTTGGGATATCAGAGTTACCCATAAATTATATACACATGTAGAAGAAATTTAAAAAAAATTTAATTTTTCATAACAAATTTTTGCTCTAGGGATATCAGACCTACTCATATATTGCATAAGCATGTAGAAGATATTTAAAAAAAAATTATTTTTCATAAGAAATTTTTGCCCTTGTGGTATCAGACTTACCTATATATTGCATACGCATGTAGAAGAAATTTAAAAAAAATCATTTTATTTTTCATAAGAATTTTTGCTCTAGGGATATCAGACCTACCCAATTATTGCATACTCATGTAGAAGAAATTTAAGAAAATTTCATTTTTCATAAGAAATTTTTGCTCTAGCGATATCAGACCTACTCATATATTGCATACGCATGTAGAAGAAGTTTTTTAAAAAAAATTTAATTTTCCATAAGAAATTTTTGCCTAAGGGATATCAGATCTACTCATATATTGCATACGCATGTAGAAGAAATTTAAAAAAAAGATTGCCCTAGGGATATCAGACATTCTCATATATTGCATACGCATGTAGAAGAAATTAAAAAAAAATTTCATTTTTCATAAGAAATTTTTGCTCTAGGGATATCAGACTTACCCACATATTGCATACGCTTTAGAAGAAATTTAAAAAAAAATAATAATTTTTCATAAGAAATTTTTGCTCTAGGGATATAAGACTTACCCTTATATTGCATACGCATGTAGAAGAAATTTTAAAAAAATTTGCCCTAGGGATATCAGACTTACTTATATATTGCATACGCATGTTGAAAAAATTTAAGAAAAGTTGCATTTTTCATAAGAAATTTTTGTCTTGGGATATCAGAGTTACCCATAAATTATATACACATGTAGAAGAAATTTAAAAAAAATTTAATTTTTCATAACAAATTTTTGCTCTAGGGATATCAGACCTACTCATATATTGCATAAGCATGTAGAAGAAATTTAAAAAAAAAATTTATTTTTCATAAGAAATTTTTGCCCTTGTGGTATCAGACTTACCTATATATTGCATACGCATGTAGAAGAAATTTAAAAAATCATTTTATTTTTCATAAGAATTTTTTGCTCTAGGGATATCAGACCTACTCATATATTGCATACTCATGTAGAAGAAATTTAAGAAAATTTCATTTTTCATAAGAAATTTTTGCTCTAGCGATATCAGACCTACTCATATATTGCATACGCATGTAGAAGAAGTTTTTTAAAAATTTCATTTTCTATAAGAAATTTTTGCCCTAGGGATATCTGTCCTACTCATTAGAGACCTGCACGAGTGATTACACGATGCCGGAATCATGAGTAAAAATACTCATTTTTACGATTACAGTTACTTTTTTTTGTAACAGGTAATCATTTTCATGATTACGAGTAGTAATCGGCATCGTGGCACCGTACGATTATAATCGTGGAATCGTCAGAGAATAATCTAACAAAAAAACAATAATAATTAATATCGTTCAGTGGGTAACAGTACATAAATTTCCCGGTTTTATTTACGAATGATATGTTCGACAAGATTATCTGAAGAAGTCGCTATTTATTGCTTGTTTTTTTTTTTGACTAAATATTGATTAAAATCGACAGTTGGCCAAGTGTAAACTAATTTCATCATTTTTATCTGAAGAACTCGCGGAATGGCTTTAAAAAAAACAGTATTTTCTATTGCTATATTTTGGTCTGTCACAATCGTGTATATTCATTAAGTTTCTTTCTTGGGATGGTCCATCATGACCTTGCAAATCGCGTTTTTAATCAAAAATTAATATAATGCAGTCGTGAATTCTTAAGATCAAGGTGCACGAAAATGGTCTTCGCTGCGCATTCTTAAGCTAATCATATACTAATACTTTGGGCTGAATTTGGATCCATGCTATTATCTAAGCCGGACCCGATTTAAGCTGAAGGCATCTACAAAAGGGTTAATTTTTCGGAGTTATTAGATTTCCATACATAAACAATTTAGTAAGAGAATATACATTGGAATATTTTTTTATTTAGGTTTATGTGCATTTGTACAAAAAATGTTTTAATTAATTCTGTTCTTTACGTTGTGAGTGTAAGAATAGAACAGCATCCAAGTTTTCGGCCTTCAGATTTGTTCGCCGGTCTTCCAAGACTCGATTAGCCGAACTAAAGCATCTCTCACTAGATGCGCTAGATGCCGGTATACATAATATGTGTCTTCTCAAGCAGGGGAAATTCTTTTCCATGTATCTTCCACCAATTTAAAATGTTTTTTTCTGGGTAGAAAGCATCTTTGTACATTTCAAGCTGGACATTTATAACGCTGTCAGAGTTTTGTCTGTTTGACACCTGAATATCTTTATATTCTAACATATCATCGTCTTCTATTATGTCATCGTCCATTATACTTTCCTCACGTTCTCCCAGTTCTCCAAGGCTGAATTGACTGTCCGACGTTTCGAACGATGGCTCAGATATAAAAAAAGTTCTTGTTTAACGAGATTATATATCTCCCCACGCTCTTCCTCCTGTAAATAGCGTAGCTGTTTATATTCAGGCCACAAAAAAGCTGCAATTTTATGTTCTCGGCTGATTTTTAGTTTTTCGTCAAATACTTCTAAACAGTGTTTAGCAATTGCACGGATTTCCTCATGAGTATCAAGCGAAGTTGTAATTTTCCTAATTTTCTTTTTTAGGATATGCATTTGCAGCATGACGGAATGTATAGTCGAATCCGTGTCTCCTTCGATTACGAGGGTTGTGGATTTAAATGGCTCGAGAAATTCCAATATTCGGTCTAATAACAGCTTCTCGAGACCTATTAGGCGATGGGAATCCTTGGTTTTTTCTAGTACAGATTCAATATCATCCAAATTTTTTCGAACTGAGTACAACATGTCGAAAGTGCTATTCCACCTAGAGGGACATTCCTGTTTGATACTGCTTGCGAGCATGTTGTTTCGTCCAGTTCTTTTGAAATTCTCCACAAGAGACTTGGAGGTGTTAATCAAATATAAAACCCGCGTAGCGTGCTTTGTTAGGAATTTTTTGTCAAAAGAATGTTTTAAAATGATATTGAGCATATGAGCAGCACAATTGATTCGCGTGTGATTCGACAAGGCTTTCTTTATATTAGCCCCTTGATCAGTTGTGAACTTTATTTTTCGATGAATTTCGCGATCAAGACCCAACTCTTAAAATTTATCGTCTAATGCACGAACAATTGTCTTTGCAGTCTTTTTGATAACGTTTCCATCTATATCAATTGGTTCAAATTCTGTTGTAAAAAGAGTTCGCCTGTAATACAAAATTTCATTATTTAAAATTTGATTAAAAATTTAAGAGAAGGGCTATATATATCAAATTACGTATGGAAGCTCCAAGACGAGCCAATGTAATGCACTATCAGGGTTAAAAAACTGCGTTGTTTTTTGCTATCAGTCCACAAATCGGTTGTACCTCCGCATTTACCTAAAGATATATTTAAAGAAAAAAATTATTCTTAATAATTGATGCAAACTTACCTGTTTCAACAAAATGTCGCAGATTCTGTATAAAAACATCGCGTTCACTAACGTGCACTTTAAGCAATCTGCGACTAACTGTAGTGGAATGCGGTAAAATATCTTCGATAGAATATTGCTTGGTCCCCAACTTGACTCCCACATCAACTAAGCATCGTGCAAGATCCTTAAAGCCCGAACCGTTTACGGTCTCAAAGGGGCGAATGTCTTGTGCGACAATTTTTTTTTTTTTTTAATTTTTAGGTATTTTTTGAATATTGTAAGTTGACATAAAGAACATAATAACAAATTTTCAAATAAAACTATAAAAAAATAAATTATAAAAAAATGGCAATAGATTTAGGTTTGTGGTCAGTGAGCATTAGTACTAGCTTTGGATGGGGAGGTGTGTTGGGTAGGAGTTGGTTAGGGGGTGTTTGGGGGGGTGGATGAGTGTGGGAATGGAGTTTGGGGGTATGCGGTTTATTGAGATATTTGCATATTGATTGAGGGGATGTTGAGATCACCAAAGAGATGCTCAGTTCGTAGAGTATAGCCCCCCTGCGAAAGTATAAGAGCGCTGGGTATCGTGATTGTAAGCTTTGAGGATTTCACGCTGCTCGCACAGGTATTTTCCCATAGTGGGAGCCGTACGTCCAAACAGGCTTTATGATGGTTTTATACAGTAAGACCTTAGATTCCAGTTTTAATGGGGAACGGGAGTTACGTTAGTGGAGGCTATTGGCCTTCAGCTTTATTTGGGAGTTTTTTTCGAATCTATGTGTTTGCGCCAAGTTAGCCTCTGTCGAGGTGAATACGAGGTATACAACATCACTTGATTGTGGGATCAGGTCCAACGGTTAGGTTAGTGGGGGACAGGTGCTCTGCTGAATGTGAACGTGACACGTTTACATTTTTGCTCGTTAACCTATAGCTTCAGGCCACCACTATTCTACTTCAGCTAGGTTTGCCAAAAGTCTTGTTGCGTTAATTGGACATCGTGATCTGCTTAGAATTGCCGTATCATCCGCAAATGTGGATATTGAAAGTCGGGGGTCTGTTGGGATGTCAGCAGTTAGGTATAATACATAAAGAAAAGGGCCAAACGCTACCCTGTGGCACTCCGGCTCCAATGGTGAACTCTTGCGTAGTGTACTGTTATGACGTATAGAAAATGCCTCTGTTACTGACGTAGCATTCGAGGAGTTTATGTGTGTTCGGCGGAAGCAGTGTCTTAATTTGAACGATAAGACCTTCCAGCCAGACACGGTCAAATGCTTGGGCAACATCTAGGAAAATTGCGGAGCAGTATTCGAGGTGCTCAAACGCCGTCCGAATATCTGAAGTTAGGCGGTTGACTTGCCTAATGGTCCCGTGTCTCACCCGGAACCCAAATTGGTGAGATGGAATGATATTTTGTGCAGAGAATCAATTTAGGTGGAGTAAGATCTTTCCTCGAATAATTTTGATAAACAAGGTAGCAGACTAATGGGTCTATAAGACGACGCTTTGTGTTTTATCCTTTCCTAGTTTGTAATCATTATGATTGTGGACTTCTTCCAGTTATCGGAAACGTATCCACATCGCAGAACAGCATTAGAAAGTCTGGAGATATAGTTAATGGCTCATCCGAAGTTCCATAATCATTTTTGGCGTAATGAGATCATGTCCTGAGTGCTTTTCCTCGGATTAAGTTCTCTTATTAGGTTCTTATTTCAGACGAGTGAACCTTGATTGGGTCAGCTTGTGCGGCAGTTGAAACTGATGGGAGCTGCAAATCCATTTGTTGGTGGATTAGGCATGAAAACATTTTTAAGGTGAAGTGCAAATATTTTTTCTTCGTCACCTACGGGCCCATCTTCTCTCTCTCATCCCCAAAGGCGTGTCTATCTTTGCAGGTGGCTTTATGCTCTCGTGTGCTCTCCATAAAGGAAATTTTGTGCTTGTAGGCGACAACTTATCTAGGTAACGCCTTTGGGCTTTTGTTCTTCAGTTTCTGCGTGGCTCTGCTAAGTTTGCGTTCTGCTTCAGCCGATTCTTTGCAGCAGGTGACTATTGCCTGCCATTCTCTGCACGGCGTTTCTCAGTGACGAGTCGCTCTATGTAGCTGTTGCTTAATCTACTACCTTCCTTCGATGTTGTTGTTTTTGTTGTTTGAGGGTTCGAGTGATAAGCTGCAGCTGTAATGATGGAGTTATGTTTGGACGGAATTTTTGATGTCTTTCGCTGCTGATGGTTGGGCTCAGTTCGATGACTGCTAATATATTTTTTGTATTTAAGCCAGTTCGTCTTGTGGGATGTCAGGCGCTGAGGATATTCGATGATCAGGAGGGCTCTCCCAGAAGGGTAAAAATAATTGGGGAATGGTCTGACGACAAATCTGCTAATGCTCTGCAGTAAACAAGTTACGTGGAATTTTCTTGTTATGGCGAAGTCTATAAGGTCGGGAATTTGGATCTGCTGGCCAATATGTAGGCCTACCCGGTGATACATAGTCGAGTTTGTTTGAGGTTGCGTGAGTGCTTTGTATAGTTGCTTTCCTTGGGGTTAGTTAGTCTAGAGCCCCATTCCAAAACCAGAGACTTGCAAAACAGTCATTTTTGAAAAGTTTCTTACCTTAAAATGGCCGTATCTCAGCCAATAATAGAGCTACAGAAATCTTACACTGCTTTTTGGAAACATTGGAAGCTGTACTTTAAGACTACATCCCAAGAAATATTTATTTAAAGCCGGAAATAATTTTTAAACACATGAAAAGCCATTTATGTCATCATTTTCAGTCATTTTTGAAAAGTTTCTTACCTTAAAATGGCCGTATCTCAGCCAATAATAGAGCTACAGAAATCTTACACTGCTTTTTGGAAACATTGGAAGCTGTACTTTAAGACTACATCCCAAGAAATATTTATTTAAAGCCGGAAATAATTTTTAAACACTTGAAAACAGTCATTTGTGAAAAATTCTTAACCTTACAAGGGCCGTAGAACAGCCTATAATAGAGCTACAAATTTTGAATTTTTAAATATAAACTTTAATTTTAATCTTAATATTAATTTTTATATCAATTTTAGCAATAATATATATTTCATTAATAATAAATATATATTTATTTTTTGACATTGATTTTTTTCATTTTTTTTTGTTCTTAGTCTGCGCCCAATGTGCCAAAAAGCAAATGGTGGAAATGCTTGGCTGTGATTGGCTGACTGTATGAGTGTTGTGAAACTTACCTCATGTGGTGAAAAGAGATGGCAATATGTGCAAAGGGGCTGGCGCTGTTGTTGGCTGTGCCGGTAGGGGGCGCTGTTGTTGGCTGTGTTGGCAGGGGGCGCTGTTGTTGGCAGTGTTGGCAGGGGACGCCGTTGTTGGCTGTGGCTGATGTGGCTGGCGGGGGGGTGGTGGGAGCGCTGTTGTTGGCTGACACGTCACTGATTCACTGTGTTTAGGCGGGCAATAAGACGGTTACACTTTTTTTGGCGCGAAAAAATACTTTGAAAAAATGCCCACAATCAACTGCCTCCTCATGACAGAATTGCCAATACTGTTTGGGAATTCCAAAACCAGAGACTTGCAAAACAGTCATTTTTGAAAAATTCCAATCCTTAAAATGGCCGTATCTCAGCCAATAATAGAGCTACAGAAATCTTACACAGCTTTTTGGAAACATTGGAAGCTGTACTTTAAGACTACGTCCCAAGAAATATTTATTTAAAGCCGGAAATAATTTTTAAACACTTGAAAAGCCATTTATGTCATCATTTTCAGTCATTTTTGAAAAGTTTCTAACCTTAAATTGGCCGTATCTCAGCCAATAATAGAGCTACAGAAATCTTACACAGCTTTTTGGAAACATTGGAAGCTGTACTTTAAGACTACGTCCCAAGAAATATTTATTTAAAGCCGGAAATAATTTTTAAACACTTGAAAACAGTCATTTGTGAAAAATTCTTAACCTTACAAGGGCCGTAGAACAGCCTATAATAGAGCTACAAATTTTGAATTTTTAAATATAAACTTTAAGTTTAATCTTAATATTAATTTTTATATCAATTTTAGCAATAATATATATTTCATTAATAATAAATATATTATTTATTTTTTTACTTTGATTTTTTTCATTTTTTTTTGTTCTTAGTCTGCGCCCACTGTGCCAAAAAGCAAATGGTGGAAATGCTTGGCTGTGATTGGCTGACTGTATGAGTGTTGTGAAACTTACCCCATGTGGTGAAAAGAGATGGCAATATGTGCAAAGGGGCTGGCGCTGTTGTTGGCTGTGCCGGTAGGGGGCGCTGTTGTTGGCTGTGTTGGCAGGGGGCGCTGTTGTTGGCTGTGTTGGCAGGGGGCGCCGTTGTTGGCTGTGGCTGATGTGGCTGGCGGGGGGGGGTGGTGGGAGCGCTGTTGTTGGCTGACACGTCACTGATTCACTTTGTTTAGGCGGGCAATAAGACGGTAACACTTTTTTTGGCGCGAAAAAATACTTTGAAAAAATGCCCACAATCAACTGCCTCCTCATGACAGAATTGCCATTACTGTTTGGGAATTCCAAAACCAGAGCCTGCAAACAGTCATTTTTGCAAAATTCAGTCATTTTTGAAAAATATACACTCTTTTTGGAAACATTGAAGCTGTACCTTAAGAATGGCCAAGAAATATTTTTCTCAGCCAATAATACATTTTGAAAAAGCGTATCAGCAAAATAGAGCTACAGAAATCTACACTGCTTTTTGGAAACATTGGAAGCTGTACTTTAAGACTACGTCCCAAGAAATATTGATTTAAAGCCGGAAATAATTTTTAAACACTTGAGAAGTCATTTTCGTCATCATTTTCAGTCATTTTTGAAAAGTTTCGAACCTTAAAATGGCCGTATCTCAGCCAATAATAGAGCTACAGAAATCTATCACTGCTTTTTGGAAACATTGGAAGCTGTACTTTAAGACTACATTCCAAGAAATATTTATTTAAAGCCGGAAATAATTTTTATACACTTGAAAACAGTCATTTGTGAAAAATTCTTAACCTTACAAGGGCCGTAGAACAGCCTATAATAGAGCTACAAATTTTGAATTTTTAAATATAAACTTTAATTTTAATCTTAATATTAATTTTTATATCAATTTTAGCAATAATATATATTTCATTAATAATAAATACATATTTATTTTTTTACATTGATTTTTTTCATTTTTTTTTGTTCTTAGTCTGCGCCCACTGTGCCAAAAAGCAAATGGTGGAAATGCTTGGCTGTGATTGGCTGACTGTATGAGTGTTGTGAAACTTACCCCATGTGGTGAAAAGAGATGGCAATATGTGCAAAGGGGCTGGCGCTGTTGTTGGCTGTGCCGGTAGGGGGCGCTGTTGTTGGCTGTGTTGGCAGGGGGCGCTGTTGTTGGCTGTGTTGGCAGGGGGCGCCGTTGTTGGCTGTGGCTGATGTGGCTGGGGGGGGGGGTGGTGGGAGCGCTGTTGTTGGCTGACACGTCACTGATTCACTTTGTTTAGGCGGGCAATAGAAGACGGTTACACTCTTTTTGGCGCGAAAAAATACTTTCAAAAAAATGCACCACAATCAACTGCCTACCTCATAGCCACAGAAATCATACACTGCTTTTTGAACCATTGGAAGCTGTCTTTGGGATTATTCCAAGAACCATTTATTTAAATCGAAATACTTTCAAAACACTTGAAAGTCATTTTCGTCATCATTTTCAGTCATTTTTGAAAAGTTTCGAACCTTAAAATGGCCGTATCTCAGCCAATAATAGAGCTACAGAAATCTTACACTGCTTTTTGGAAACATTGGAAGCTGTACTTTAAGACTACGTCCCAAGAAATATTTATTTAAAGCCGGAAATAATTTTTAAACACATGAAAAGTCATTTTTGTCATCATTTTCAGTCATTTTTGAAAAGTTTCTAACCTTAAAATGGCCGTATCTCAGCCAATAATAGAGCTACAGAAATCTATCACTGCTTTTTGGAAACATTGGAAGCTGTACTTTAAGACTACATCCCAAGAAATATTTATTTAAAGCCGGAAATAATTTTTATACACTTGAAAACAGTCATTTGTGAAAAATTCTTAACCTTACAAGGGCCGTAGAACAGCCTATAATAGAGCTACAAATTTTGAACTTTTAAATATAAACTTTAATTTTAATCTTAATATTAATTTTTATATCAATTTTAGCAATAATATATATTTCATTAATAATAAATATATATTTATTTTTTTACTTTGATTTTTTTCATTTTTTTTTTGTTCTTAGTCTGCGCCCACTGTGCCAAAAAGCAAATGGTGGAAATGCTTGGCTGTGATTGGCTGACTGTATGAGTGTTGTGAAACTTAC
The DNA here is from genome assembly GCA_018904225.1 of Lordiphosa mommai. NCBI lineage: Eukaryota > Metazoa > Arthropoda > Insecta > Diptera > Drosophilidae > Lordiphosa > Lordiphosa mommai. The sequence continues at coordinate 1,189,900 of JAEIFT010000024.1, forward strand.
CCCATGTGGTGAAAAGAGATGGCAATATGTGCAAAGGGGCTGGCGCTGTTGTTGGCTGTGCCGGTAGGGGGCGCTGTTGTTGGCTGTGTTGGCAGGGGGCGCTGTTGTTGGCTGTGTTGGCAGGGGGCGCCGTTGTTGGCTGTGGCTGATGTGGCTGGGGGGGGGGGTGGTGGGAGCGCTGTTGTTGGCTGACACGTCACTGATTCACTTTGTTTAGGCGGGCAATAAGACGGTTACACTTTTTTTGGCGCGAAAAAATACTTTGAAAAAATGCCCACAATCAACTGCCTCCTCATGACAGAATTGCCATTACTGTTTGGGAATTCCAAAACCAGAGACTTGCAAAACAGTCATTTTTGAAAAATTCCAATCCTTAAAATGGCCGTATCTCAGCCAATAATAGAGCTACAGAAATCTTACACTGCTTTTTGGAAACATTGGAAGCTGTACTTTAAGACTACGTCCCAAGAAATATTTATTTAAATCCGGATTTTTAACTGAAAAGTCATTTTTGTCATCATTTTCAGTCATTTTGAAAAGTTTCACCTTAAATGGCCGTATCTCCCAATAATAAGCTACAAAATATCACTGCTTTTTGGAAACATTGGAAGCTTTTTTAAGACTACGTCCCAAGAAATATTTATTTAAAGCCGGAAATAATTTTTAAACACATGAAAAGTCATTTTTGTCATCATTTTCAGTCATTTTTGAAAAGTTTCTAACCTTAAAATGGCCGTATCTCAGCCAATAATAGAGCTACAGAAATCTATCACTGCTTTTTGGAAACATTGGAAGCTGTACTTTAAGACTACATTCCAAGAAATATTTATTTAAAGCCGGAAATAATTTTTATACACTTGAAAACAGTCATTTGTGAAAAATTCTTAACCTTACAAGGGCCGTAGAACAGCCTATAATAGAGCTACAAATTTTGAATTTTTAAATATAAACTTTAATTTTAATCTTAATATTAATTTTTATATCAATTTTAGCAATAATATATATTTCATTAATAATAAATATATATTTATTTTTTTACATTGATTTTTTTCATTTTTTTTTGTTCTTAGTCTGCGCCCACTGTGCCAAAAAGCAAATGGTGGAAATGCTTGGCTGTGATTGGCTGACTGTATGAGTGTTGTGAAACTTACCCCATGTGGTGAAAAGAGATGGCAATATGTGCAAAGGGGCTGGCGCTGTTGTTGGCTGTGCCGGTAGGGGGCGCTGTTGTTGGCTGTGTTGGCGGGGGGCGCTGTTGTTGGCTGTGTTGGCAGGGGGCGCCGTTGTTGGCTGTGGCTCATGGTGGCTGGCGGGGGCTGGTGGGAGCGCTGTTGTTGGCTGACACGTCACTGATTCACTTTGTTTAGGCGGGCAATAAGACGGTTACACTTTTTTTGGCGCGAAAAAATACTTTGAAAAAATGCCCACAATCAACTGCCTCCTCATGACAGAATTGCCATTACTGTTTGGGAATTCCAAAACCAGAGACTTGCAAAACAGTCATTTTTCCGAAAAATTCCAATAACCTTAAAATGGCCGTATCTCAGCCAATAATAGAGCTACAGAAATCTTCACACTGCTTTTTGGAAACATTGGAAGCTGTACTTTAAGACTACGTCCCAAGAAATATTTATTTAAAGCCAGAAGAAATAATTTTTAAACACATGAAAAGTCATTTTTGTCATCATTTTCAGTCATTTTTGAAAAGTTTCTAACCTTAAAATGGCCGTATCTCAGCCAATAATAGAGCTACAGAAATCTAACACTGCTTTTTGGAAACATTGGAAGCTGTACTTTAAGACTACATTCCAAGAAATATTTATTTAAAGCCGGAAATAATTTTTATACACTTGAAAACAGTCATTTGTGAAAAATTCTTAACCTTACAAGGGCCGTAGAACAGCCTATAATAGAGCTACAAATTTTGAATTTTTAAATATAAACTTTAATTTTAATCTTAATATTAATTTTTATATCAATTTTAGCAATAATATATATTTCATTAATAATAAATATATATTTATTTTTTTACATTGATTTTTTTCATTTTTTTTTGTTCTTAGTCTGCGCCCACTGTGCCAAAAAGCAAATGGTGGAAATGCTTGGCTGTGATTGGCTGACTGTATGAGTGTTGTGAAACTTACCCCATGTGGTGAAAAGAGATGGCAATATGTGCAAAGGGGCTGGCGCTGTTGTTGGCTGTGCCGGTAGGGGGCGCTGTTGTTGGCTGTGTTGGCAGGGGGCGCTGTTGTTGGCTGTGTTGGCAGGGGGCGCCGTTGTTGGCTGTGGCTGATGTGGCTGGCGGGGGGGTGGTGGGAGCGCTGTTGTTGGCTGACACGTCACTGATTCACTTTGTTTAGGCGGGCAATAAGACGGTTACACTTTTTTTGGCGCGAAAAAATACTTTGAAAAAATGCCCACAATCAACTGCCTCCTCATGACAGAATTGCCATTACTGTTTGGGAATTCCAAAACCAGAGACTTGCAAAACAGTCATTTTTGAAAAATTCCAATCCTTAAAATGGCCGTATCTCAGCCAATAATAGAGCTACAGAAATCTATCACTGCTTTTTGGAAACATTGGAAGCTGTACTTTAAGACTACGTTTCAAGAAATATTTATTTAAAGCCAGAAATAATTTTTAAACACATGAAAAGCACTTTCGTCATTTTTGTCATCATTTTCAGTCATTTTTGAAAAATTCCAATCCTTAAAATGGCCGTATCTCAGCCAATAATAGAGCTACAGAAATCTATCACTGCTTTTTGGAAACATTGGAAGCTGTACTTTAAGATTACGTTTCAAGAAATATTTATTTAAAGCCAGAAATAATTTTTAAACACTTGAAAACAGTCATTTGTGAAAAATTCTTAACCTTACAAGGGCCGTAGAACAGCCTATAATAGAGCTACAAATTTTGAATTTTTAAATATAAACTTTAATTTTAATCTTAATATTAATTTTTATATCAATTTTAGCAATAATATATATTTCATTAATAATAAATATATATTTATTTTTTTACATTGATTTTTTTCATTTTTTTTTGTTCTTAGTCTGCGCCCACTGTGCCAAAAAGCAAATGGTGGAAATGCTTGGCTGTGATTGGCTGACTGTATGAGTGTTGTGAAACTTACCCCATGTGGTGAAAAGAGATGGCAATATGTGCAAAGGGGCTGGCGCTGTTGTTGGCTGTGCCGGTAGGGGGCGCTGTTGTTGGCTGTGTTGGCAGGGGGCGCTGTTGTTGGCTGTGTTGGCAGGGGGCGCCGTTGTTGGCTGTGGCTGATGTGGCTGGGGCGGGGGGTGGTGGGAGCGCTGTTGTTGGCTGACACGTCACTGATTCACTTTGTTTAGGCGGGCAATAAGACGGTTACACTTTTTTGGCGCGAAAAAATACTTTGAAAAAATGCCCACAATCAACTGCCTCCTCATGACAGAATTGCCATTACTGTTTGGGAATTCCAAAACCAGAGACTTGCAAAACAGTCATTTTTGAAAAATTCCAATCCTTAAAATGGCCGTATCTCAGCCAATAATAGAGCTACAGAAATCTTAACAGCTTTTTGGAAACATTGAGCTTAAATACAAATTTTATTTAAACCAATAATTTTTAAACACTTGAAAAGCATTTTTGTCTCTTTTCGTCATTTTAAAAGTTTTAACAATGGCCGTATCTCAGCCAATAATAGAGCTACAATCTATCACTGCTTTTTGGAAACATTGGAAGCTGTACTTTAAGACTACATCCCAAGAAATATTTATTTAAAGCCGGAAATAATTTTTAAACACTTGAAAAGCCATTTTTGTCATCATTTTCAGTCATTTTTGAAAAGTTTCTAACCTTAAAATGGCCGTATCTCAGCCAATAATAGAGCTACAGAAATCTATCACTGCTTTTTGGAAACATTGGAAGCTGTACTTTAAGACTACATCCCAAGAAATATTTATTTAAAGCCGGAAATAATTTTTATACACTTGAAAACAGTCATTTGTGAAAAATTCTTAACCTTACAAGGGCCGTAGAACAGCCTATAATAGAGCTACAAATTTTGAATTTTTAAATATAAACTTTAATTTTAATCTTAATATTAATTTTTATATCAATTTTAGCAATAATATATATTTCATTAATAATAAATATATATTTATTTTTTTACTTTGATTTTTTTCATTTTTTTTTGTTCTTAGTCTGCGCCCACTGTGCCAAAAAGCAAATGGTGGAAATGCTTGGCTGTGATTGGCTGACTGTATGAGTGTTGTGAAACTTACCCCATGTGGTGAAAAGAGATGGCAATATGTGCAAAGGGGCTGGCGCTGTTGTTGGCTGTGCCGGTAGGGGGCGCTGTTGTTGGCTGTGTTGGCAGGGGGCGCTGTTGTTGGCTGTGTTGGCAGGGGGCGCCGTTGTTGGCTGTGGCTGATGTGGCTGGCGGGGGGGTGGTGGGAGCGCTGTTGTTGGCTGACACGTCACTGATTCACTTTGTTTAGGCGGGCAATGAAGACGGTTACACTTTTTTGGCGCGAAAAAAACTTTGAAAAAATGCCCACAATCAACTGCCTCCTCATGACAGAATTGCCATTACTGTTTGGGAATTCCAAAACCAGAGTCTTGCAAAACAGTCATTTTTGAAAAATTCCTAACCTTCAAATGGCCGTATCTCAGCCAATAATAGAGCTACAGAAATCTATCACTGCTTTTTGGAAACATTGGAAGCTGTACTTTAAGACTACATCCCAAGAAATATTTATTTAAAGCCGGAAATAATTTTTAAACACTTGAAAACAGTCATTTTTGAAAAATTCCTAACCTTCAAATGGCCGTATCTCAGCCAATAATAGAGCTACAGAAATCTATCACTGCTTTTTGGAAACATTGGAAGCTGTACTTTAAGACTACATCCCAAGAAATATTTATTTAAAGCCGGAAATAATTTTTAAACACTTGAAAACAGTCATTTGTGAAAAATTCTTAACCTTACAAGGGCCGTAGAACAGCCTATAATAGAGCTACAAATTTTGAATTTTTAAATATAAACTTTAATTTTAATCTTAATATTAATTTTTATATCAATTTTAGCAATAATATATATTTCATTAATAATAAATATATATTTATTTTTTGACATTGATTTTTTTCATTTTTTTTTGTTCTTAGTCTGCGCCCACTGTGCCAAAAAGCAAATGGTGGAAATGCTTGGCTGTGATTGGCTGACTGTATGAGTGTTGTGAAACTTACCCCATGTGGTGAAAAGAGATGGCAATATGTGCAAAGGGGCTGGCGCTGTTGTTGGCTGTGCCGGTAGGGGGCGCTGTTGTTGGCTGTGTTGGCAGGGGGCGCTGTTGTTGGCTGTGTTGGCAGGGGGCGCCGTTGTTGGCTGTGGCTGATGTGGCTGGCGGGGGGGTGGTGGGAGCGCTGTTGTTGGCTGACACGTCACTGATTCACTTTGTTTAGGCGGGCAATAAGACGGTTACACTTTTTTTGGCGCGAAAAAATACTTTGAAAAAATGCCCACAATCAACTGCCTCCTCATGACAGAATTGCCATTACTGTTTGGGAATTCCAAAACCAGAGACTTGCAAAACAGTCATTTTTGAAAAATTCCAATCCTTAAAATGGCCGTATCTCAGCCAATAATAGAGCTACAGAAATCTTACACACTGCTTTTTGAAAACATTGGAAGCTGTACTTTAAGACTACGTCCCAAAAATTTTATTTAAATCGAAATAATTTTTAAACACATGAAAAGCATTTTTGTCATCTTTTCAGCATTTTGAAAAGTTTCGACCTTAAATGTATTTAATATATAAAGCTACAGAAATCTATCACTGCTTTTTGGAAACATCGGAAGCTGTACTTTAAGACTACATCCCAAGAAATATTTATTTAAAGCCGGAAATAATTTTTAAACACATGAAAAGTCATTTTTGTCATCATTTTCAGTCATTTTTGAAAAGTTTCTAACCTTCAAATGGCCGTATCTCAGCCAATAATAGAGCTACAGAAATCTATCACTGCTTTTTGGAAACATCGGAAGCTGTACTTTAAGACTACATCCCAAGAAATATTTATTTAAAGCCGGAAATAATTTTTAAACACTTGAAAACAGTCATTTGTGAAAAATTCTTAACCTTACAAGGGCCGTAGAACAGCCTATAATAGAGCTACAAATTTTGAATTTTTAAATATAAACTTTAATTTTAATCTTAATATTAATTTTTATATCAATTTTAGCAATAATATATATTTCATTAATAATAAATATATATTTATTTTTTGACTTTGATTTTTTTCATTTTTTTTTGTTCTTAGTCTGCGCCCACTGTGCCAAAAAGCAAATGGTGGAAATGCTTGGCTGTGATTGGCTGACTGTATGAGTGTTGTGAAACTTACCCCATGTGGTGAAAAGAGATGGCAATATGTGCAAAGGGGCTGGCGCTGTTGTTGGCTGTGCCGGTAGGGGGCGCTGTTGTTGGCTGTGTTGGCAGGGGGCGCTGTTGTTGGCTGTGTTGGCAGGGGGCGCCGTTGTTGGCTGTGGCTGATGTGGCTGGGGGGGGGGGTGGTGGGAGCGCTGTTGTTGGCTGACACGTCACTGATTCACTTTGTTTAGGCGGGCAATAAGACGGTTACACTTTTTTTGGCGCGAAAAAATACTTTGAAAAAATGCCCACAATCAACTGCCTCCTCATGACAGAATTGCCATTACTGTTTGGGAATTCCAAAACCAGAGACTTGCAAAACAGTCATTTTTGAAAAATTCCAATCCTTAAATTAATAATAGACTACAGAAATCATACACTGCTTTTTGGAAAATGGCCGTATCTCAGCCAATAATAGAGCTACAGAAATCTATCACTGCTTTTTGGAAACATTGGAAGCTGTACTTTAAGACTACGTCCCAAGAAATATTTATTTAAAGCCGGAAATAATTTTTAAACACATGAAAAGTCATTTTTGTCATCATTTTCAGTCATTTTTGAAAAGTTTCTAACCTTAAAATGGCCGTATCTCAGCCAATAATAGAGCTACAGAAATCTTACACTGCTTTTTGGAAACATTGGAAGCTGTACTTTAAGACTACGTCCCAAGAAATATTTATTTAAAGCCGGAAATAATTTTTATACACTTGAAAACAGTCATTTGTGAAAAATTCTTAACCTTACAAGGGCCGTAGAACAGCCTATAATAGAGCTACAAATTTTGAATTTTTAAATATAAACTTTAATTTTAATCTTAATATTAATTTTTATATCAATTTTAGCAATAATATATATTTCATTAATAATAAATATATATTTATTTTTTTACTTTGATTTTTTTCATTTTTTTTTGTTCTTAGTCTGCGCCCACTGTGCCAAAAAGCAAATGGTGGAAATGCTTGGCTGTGATTGGCTGACTGTATGAGTGTTGTGAAACTTACCCCATGTGGTGAAAAGAGATGGCAATATGTGCAAAGGGGCTGGCGCTGTTGTTGGCTGTGCCGGTAGGGGGCGCTGTTGTTGGCTGTGTTGGCAGGGGGCGCTGTTGTTGGCTGTGTTGGCAGGGGGCGCCGTTGTTGGCTGTGGCTGATGTGGCTGGCGGGGGGGTGGTGGGAGCGCTGTTGTTGGCTGACACGTCACTGATTCACTTTGTTTAGGCGGGCAATAGGACGGTTACACTTTTTTTGGCGCGAAAAAATACTTTGAAAAAATGCCCACAATCAACTGCCTCCTCATGACAGAATTGCCATTACTGATTGGGAATTCCAAAACCAGAGACTTGCAAAACAGTCATTTTTGAAAAATTCCAATCCTTAAAATGGCCGTATCTCAGCCAATAATAGAGCTACAGAAATCTTACACTGCTTTTTGGAAACATTGGAAGCTGTACTTTAAGACTACGTCCCAAGAAATATTTATTTAAAGCCGGAAATAATTTTTAAACACATGAAAAGTCATTTTTGTCATCATTTTCAGTCATTTTTGAAAAGTTTCTAACCTTAAAATGGCAATATAAGCTACAAAATCTCAGCTTCAATAATAGAGCTACAGAAATTATTTTTAAACACTGCTTTTTTTTTTGGAAACATCGGAAGCTGTACTTTAAGACTACATCCCAAGAAATATTTATTTAAAGCAGGAAATAATTTTTAAACACTTGAAAACAGTCATTTGTGAAAAATTCTTAACCTTACAAGGGCCGTAGAACAGCCTATAATAGAGCTACAAATTTTGAATTTTTAAATATAAACTTTAATTTTAATCTTAATATTAATTTTTATATCAATTTTAGCAATAATATATATTTCATTAATAATAAATATATATTTATTTTTTGACATTGATTTTTTTCATTTTTTTTTGTTCTTAGTCTGCGCCCACTGTGCCAAAAAGCAAATGGTGGAAATGCTTGGCTGTGATTGGCTGACTGTATGAGTGTTGTGAAACTTACCCCATGTGGTGAAAAGAGATGGCAATATGTGCAAAGGGGCTGGCGCTGTTGTTGGCTGTGCCGGTAGGGGGCGCTGTTGTTGGCTGTGTTGGCAGGGGGCGCTGTTGTTGGCTGTGTTGGCAGGGGGCGCCGTTGTTGGCTGTGGCTGATGTGGCTGGCGGGGGGGTGGTGGGAGCGCTGTTGTTGGCTGACACGTCACTGATTCACTTTGTTTAGGCGGGCAATAAGACGGTTACACTTTTTTTGGCGCGAAAAAATACTTTGAAAAAATGCCCACAATCAACTGCCTCCTCATGACAGAATTGCCATTACTGTTTGGGAATTCCAAAACCAGAGACTTGCAAAACAGTCATTTTTGAAAAATTCCAATCCTTAAAATGGCCGTATCTCAGCCAATAATAGAGCTACAGAAATCTTACACTGCTTTTTGGAAACATTGGAAGCTGTCCTTTAAGACTACGTACCAAGAAATATTGATTTAAAGCCAGAAATAATTTTTAAACACATGAAAAGTCATTTTTGTCATCATTTTCAGTCATTTTTGAAAAGTTTCTATCCTTAAAATGGCCGTATCTCAGCCAATAATAGAGCTACAGAAATCTATCACTGCTTTTTGGAAACATTGGAAGCTGTACTTTAAGACTACGTCCCAAGAAATATTTATTTAAAGCCGGAAATAATTTTTATACACTTGAAAACAGTCATTTGTGAAAAATTCTTAACCTTACAAGGGCCGTAGAACAGCCTATAATAGAGCTACAAATTTTGAATTTTTAAATATAAACTTTAATTTTAATCTTAATATTAATTTTTATATCAATTTTAGCAATAATATATATTTCATTAATAATAAATATATATTTATTTTTTTGACATTGATTTTTTTCATTTTTTTTTGTTCTTAGTCTGCGCCCACTGTGCCAAAAAGCAAATGGTGGAAATGCTTGGCTGTGATTGGCTGACTGTATGAGTGTTGTGAAACTTACCCCATGTGGTGAAAAGAGATGGCAATATGTGCAAAGGGGCTGGCGCTGTTGTTGGCTGTGCCGGTAGGGGGCGCTGTTGTTGGCTGTGTTGGCAGGGGGCGCTGTTGTTGGCTGTGTTGGCAGGGGGCGCCGTTGTTGGCTGTGGCTGATGTGGCTGGCGGGGGGGGTGGTGGGAGCGCTGTTGTTGGCTGACACGTCACTGATTCACTTTGTTTAGGCGGGCAATAGGACGGTTACACTTTTTTTGGCGCGAAAAAATACTTTGAAAAAATGCCCACAATCAACTGCCTCCTCATGACAGAATTGCCATTACTGATTGGGAATTCCAAAACCAGAGACTTGCAAAACAGTCATTTTTGAAAAATTCCAATCCTTAAAATGGCCGTATCTCAGCCAATAATAGAGCTACAGAAATCATACACAGCTTTTTGGAAACATTGGAAGCTGTACTTTAAGACTACGTCCCAAGAAATATTTATTTAAATCCGGAAATAATTTTTAAACATTTTTAACATTTTCACATTTGAAAAGTTCCATGCCATTTTTGTCAGTTCATTTTCAGTCATTTTTGAAAAGTTTTTCATCATTCAGTACTTAAAATGGCCGTATCTCAGCCAATAATAGAGCTACAGAAATCATACACAGCTTTTTGGAAACATTGGAAGCTGTACTTTAAGACTACGTCCCAAG